>OY728160.1:975823388-977023388 GCA_963277665.1 Viscum album | reverse complement strand
GTCCCTGTTTACTAGAAACTAGTTTTATTATATTAAGCAGTATGATATATGAAGTATAAGTCCATTTTAGGAACCATATATGATTAATCTCACTATAGAATGTCTTATGTATATTTAATAACTTTTTGCTAACCTTTTGTTTGAGACAGATGGAATGACCCGTCATTCTCTCACAAGATCTGCTAACACTTCACGAATAACAAATTCAACTTCATTTATATAAGAGATGAAGTGGAAATTGTTCAAGGCATGAACAACAGTGAGATTGTACCAAAATAAAGTAAGTATTTATTCTAATTCAAATTCTTCAACTTTAGGGAAATGATCTTGAAAACCAAATTTTTTTTCCTAGTGCCCTTATATCTGATGAATCAGATGGTACCCTAGATCGTCACAAATTTATGGATTTGTGATTGCTAGCTTTTCCATAGCCATGTTCTCTACCACTCTCCATCAGAACATGATGGTTAGATTTCTCTTCCATATCCATATTTTCACCTATGTGGATACCCAGTGATTAGTTAACTTGGGTAACCATTACGTTTTATACTTTAGTTTTTAAAGATAAGTTTTGGTATTCCTTTTTACGATGTGGGTTTCTGTCAAAGAAACTTTCAAATAGTAAACCATTTATAACCCCGATGAATTTCGAGGGAAAAATTCATTTTAAGGGGGGTAGAATGTAACACCCCGAGATTTTATGAAAAATATTATTTTAATTTCATTAATGTCTTGTGTTGTATTCTACACCAAGATTACCTTGCGCTATACGCAACACCGTATTAGCTTGCAGTATACGCAACACTATTCTTGGACCGTGTTACACACAATTTTGATAATAGTTATTCTACGCAACATTGAGTATATATATATATATATATATTAAATGTATAAATAAAATATGGTTGGATTCTGTTATACGAAACAACGAAAGATTCTTTCACAACACGCAACCCTGACTTGGCTTGCATTACACGCAATCGCGACCTTCCTCGATAGCGTGTATTGTACGCAATACCGTGTTTTAATAAACAATGTTATATTATTATAATATTGTCATGAACTAGCTGTTATTAATAGTATTAACTAAATTTTGAATTTTATAACATTATTATTCATCTTACACATTTCTAGAACATGGTATAAGAACAAAATAAATTTTTCGGGTAAAATAAGTATTTTTCGAAAAATGCAGTTTTACCGCCTTTTGATGGCGCACCCACTTTAAATATAGTTTTTGACATGTTTATATGTTCAATTTGACAAAATAATATTATTCTTTTGAATCAGGATATAAAAATTTACATTAGATAAAGTTTTGATATTTTTCCGATAACTTTCATATTTTAATGAATAGTAAAAACATGCTATATTTTAATTAAAAACAACTTTTTTCATCGTAATATCTTATGTGGTTAAATTATATTATTTAATTGTTTTAAATTATATATAGAATATATTTTTACCATTTAATATAATGTATGTCATTAGCATTGATTTTACCTTGAATTCGTAGGTTAAATCAATTCAATCTTTTGTAATGTTTTAAAGAAAAACCCGTTTTCTTTCGACAACGGGATTAATTTTAATTTAATTTCTGAATCTTTTGTGTATTGAATTTGCAAAAATGGATTCCATATTTGGAATCAGTGGGTCCAAATTATGTTAATAAGCTACTTTTTATTTTTGGGAATTATGAATAGTAACTACGGTAAATTTTATTTACCATAGTTAAAGGTAAATCGGGTAATTAAGGGTAAATATAATATTTTAAAATTACCCTAACAAATGTCAAAATCCTATTGGATGACTAATAGTCGACCCATATCATCTAAGGGTCGGATTTGAATCATTTAATGGACATTTGTCCATGAAAATAACTTAATTATTATTAAAACCAAAGAAAGTGACAACATGTCACTCTCTTAAATCTTATAAGTATATTAATTTTAATTTAGTGATAAACTTCATGAAACTTCTAACATGAATAGTCTCAAGAAATCTAATAAAATTATCTACATCATATAAATTTATTTATAATTTTTAGGGATTAAATAATTATCATTAATTATGACACAATAGTGATGCAGAAATTGTTTATCTAGTGAAAAATCAAGAATATTGTTTTTATTAAACTAATATTGACCATAAAATGCACAAATACCTAACCAAAACTTATTTTCCATGTACATGTAAACCATAAGCATCCAATGGTCGAATATTTGACCATTTGGAGCCTTATAAAAGCGATTATGACACTTATATTATTTTATTTTAAATGATGCTAAAGTTGTCACCTTCATAATTTAATAAATATAACAATTTAAATATTGTGATTTTAAGATGATAAATTATAGTAAAAGTATTATTTTTAAAGTTAATAGATTTATTTTCATCATAGGATTTTATTTTTAATTTTTACGCAACATATAAGTATATAAAATAATTATACAAAAATGTTGTAGTATTTATTTTATTAAGAGATAAACCAAATAAATGGTTTTAAAAATAATAAAATAAATATTATATGAACTATTTAATGTTTCCACTAATTTTCTAGATACATATTACATTTTATAAATCTATGAAAGCTTTTCTTTCGAACATAACTTCTATATTTATTTTATTTAAATTCAAATAAATGAATAGTGTTCACATTGACAGTATTGTTATTTTATAAAAATAACATATTATAAAAAAGTTTAAAAATCACAAAAATATTTAAAAATTATAAATTTAAATTTATATGATCTAAAATGTTATTAAGTATCCAATTATGGACAATTCACAAAAACTAAGTAATTATTTGTTATAATTTAAAATTTAGAATGTTATTACGACAAATAAAATTAAATTGATTAAATAAGGATAAATCATGTTGATAATGTTTACAATAAATTCCTAACATGTCTAAATTATATTGGTTGATGAGATTACAACCCTATCTCATATAATCTTCGAATATGAGTCATTTTTGGAGGTTTTTAAGTGGGGTTGGATTTATTATAAATTAATATTTTTAAGAATTCCAAAGGTGCCCCTCTCCTCCCTTATAAAAGGGTACCTCCTCCCCCTCCTCCTCACACCAATTTGAGCACTCATTCTCGGCCAACCCCTGACATTTTATCCTCTCCACTTCCCTAGAATAATCCTAGAGGTCCTGGTCTTCTTCAAAGACCAATCTTAGTTCCCTAAGTGGAGTATTCAAAGAGGCGTTCCAAAGAAGAGGTAATATCCATTACCGATCTTTTCAATTTCTTTCTTCTACAACTTATTCTTCTTTAATTGTTTAATTATAAAGTAATAACATCAGTATTACTTACATACTGATATGTTATTATAAATATGAAACAACTCTAATTAACCTTCTATCCATCCTACGGAGAAAGGAAATCACCGCGCGTGCGTACGTACGGAATACCGTCTCCACGCCGTGGTGTAATCTATTTTCCGTCACCACCTTAATTGGATGGGTATAATGATGTAATGAGCAACTATACATGATTATTATAAAGTTATATTGATACTTAAATAGTATACAAACACTTCAACACAATTCCACGACCATGGGAACGATATCATCGCTCGTGCGTACGTACGGACTACCGTCTCCACGACGCGATGAGATTCATTCTCAATGATTAACCATTCATGAATGATTAAAAATTATATATAATAAGTACTAATGAAATATATGACATAATAATGATACTGGATTTATTTATATTTATATGTATGTCATCTACTTAATTCCATTCAATTCAATAAGGAAACGAAAACAACGTTCATGCGTACGTACGGACTACCGTCTCCATGAACGCTGTATTTCTTTCCATTTACTGATTTATTATATATATGTATATTCTGAATATATATATATAAATCATGTTTTATATTCTGTAATTAATTAATCATTATCTAAGTAATCATATGAATAATTACAAGTCAAAACACGGACGACAAATGAAACAATTTTACCCAAAACGCTCTTTAACATGGAATTTACAAAAGAACGGGTAATATAATGTCATAAGTGAACCATATATGATATAATAACAATGAATATGATTCTGTAATAAGTCAATGACATTATTTAAATCATTATACATGAGGTTCGGACACTTACGAAGCAAATCGGACCTAAGGTAAGGGAAATATCACAATCTCATTTTTATCCGAGATTGTTTATTCGTAAGTATTTACTGGGGTGTATTTTATCATCCACATACATGTTTCATCAATATGTAATATTATTTCCATCCACCTAAAATTGTTTAAATCCATTTTTACCCTTCGGTGAGTTTTTAGTAATATGTATGAAAGGAATCTTTTGTCGTTTTTCGTACGAGGTACTTTTTGACTTTTCCGACAAAAGTACGGGAAGAATGTTTTTTTAACTTATACGGAATGAATGGATTTTTAAAACATTATTTCCAAGAAGCTTCCTTTATAAGTTTTCAAGTTTATTTTTAATCAACTTCTTTTATTTTAAAGTCGTATGACATGTTATGAAAGGAAAAATGTTTTTGAAGTAGAAAGGATATTTTCCTCAAGAATGGAGTTCAAGTATTTTATAAAAATTATTTTCCATATAAGATAATAAAAGGGTTCTGTTTTTATCCCTATTATTACATTGGTTAGATTATGTTGTGATGGAAATATTTTTATGAATTCCTTTATCTTATATGAATTGTTTTATGATGTCATGTTGTTTAAGAATCCCATTTTTATTACATGGGTTACGCTATGATGTATGGTTTATGATTATGTGGAACACATAAGAAAGGATTCATTATAAGATGGGTGGGACCTATATCTCCCTCCAATGCATTGGGTAAAGATTTTATATCTCATGAGATAGACATGGCTGGAATGATAGGTTATACCGTTTCAGTGAAACAGGACTGAAACGAGGGTTACTCGATTCAGAAAGGGACTTTGTCCACTAAGATAGTCTTGGAAATGTGTCTTGACTAACAAGAAATGATTCTCTATGATTATGTGTGAATGCCACAAAGTTTCATGTTTTAAGTTATGATTATTGTGATTACATTTCACTGCCATGATTTATCCCATGTTATGAAATTATGCTCTCTTTTGCAGGTTAATATTTCCAAAATGTTATGTTCTTATGAATATGATGTGATTGATATTTCTTTTTTTACCCTTACTGAGCATTTGAGCTCACACTTTTATGTTTTATTTTCCCCAGGATATAAAGAATGGTTTTAGGTATAAAAAAAAGAAGATCTTTATGGGAGATGTTGAAGATCTTTCACCAGGATTAGAAGATTATATTCCGAGTTTCCAAAGACACTAAACTATTATGATCCTTGTGTGTGTGTTTTTGTTATGTACTAAGTATTCCGTAAATGTAATGTAATGTCAATATACGTCAGTCTTCGGGTCTCTACAATAATGCTTTGAGGAGGGGGTAGTCCATATGTCCACAAGCGATGTTATCAGATTCCCAAAAATGTAAATCACAAAGGTATGTGTTATATAATAATTGAATAAATATTAAGACATTAAAAATATAATATGTATCATATTAAAAAATTACTTCCATCATAGTTCCAAACCATAAGAGGTTATAAGGAAAGAATGAATGACAATATTTCATGAGGCAACAGTTTTCCATGTACACGAATGGTGATTTCATTACCCATTTGAGGGAAGTGTGTGTTAGTGTAGGTAGTAAACTTAAAAAACTAAAATCTTAATATATTTAGGATATTAAGGTTATTATAAAATCAAGGAAAATAATAATTAAATGGGAAGACAATGAAATGAAAAAAAATGATCATTGAATAATTTTAAATACTTTTCAGATAACTCCTTTTTGTTTAGACCAATGGATTTCACGGGACTACTTTCTTCCAAAAGTAAGGCTTATAATATGATATTATGGATTTTTGGAGCTTATTATCTCACATTTTGGTTGAGAAAAAATTTATTTACAGGTGTGAAGGAAGGGGGAACGTGAGTGACTTTTTATAGTCGATGAGTGTCATAAATGTAAATATAAAAAAGTAAACACTCTTTGGGGTTTTCTCTTCCATCATGTGAATAAAATAAGAAACAATTTGAGAAAATTGGGGATTTTTTCAACTAATATCCATACAATGAGTTTTGGATAAGTTTATAGGTAATTTGGACACCAAATATTAATGTTTATACCCTAAGTAAACACATTTTTTACCTTAACTACTGTAATTAATTTTAATTTATTTTGCTAATATTTTTTTTAAAAAACTAAGTTAAACTGAAAAAAAAGTAAAATTTATTCTCATAAAAAATATGGAATCAATTTTTATAAATTGAAATAAAATTAGTGGAAAAAATTAATATAAACTTAATCCCACATACAAGACAAGACATTGTGTTTTTTAATAGAAAAGTTAAAATATTGAAATGTTTTTATGTCCATTTTCAAAATGAAAATGATTCCAATGACATAAATTATTTTAAATGAAATGAATTTTTTTTTCAAATTATAACATATAAATAATTAAAAATATAATTTAACACTATAAATTATTTAGACAAAAAAAGCAGTTTTTAATAAAAATTCAAAGTTATTTACTATTCACCAAAATATTAAAGTTCCTAGAAAAATACCAAAAAATCATTCAATGTAAATTTATATATTCAAATTAGAAAAAAAATTATTTTGAGAATTATATTTTATATAAGTTTCAAAATTATTTTTTAAAGCATATATGCCTTTAATAGGCGGAAAAACAACATAATACATCCTTTTAATGAATAAAATTGGATTTTTTCTTACTTTAAGACTATAAATCTTATCTGATAAATTTTATTAAATTTTATTAAATCGATAAAATGTAAATTTAATTAATATCATTCACTAATTGTGATTAATTTATGTTATTAATATTATATTCCTTTATGGGTATAAAAATAGTTTTCCATTGAGACACATCATTTATATTTAGTGGGTTTTTATTTTCATTTCTAATTAATTGGTCTCCAATGTATTTATTACATAAAAATGTGTGAACAATATATCCATAATAAATTTAATAATATCCACTCCTTATACTCCAATGGATATGCTACAACTGTTATGTTAAATAAATAATATTAATAGTAAATTGTTTTTTGGTAAGACTCATTCTTGCGTATAACAAAAGCTATCAGTGAAATTCAATTTTATGTGGAACTCAAGAAAATATTGATGTTTTATATAAAATAATCTAAATAGTTTATTATGTGTTTCAAAACATGTCAAATAATTTAAATTAATTTTAAATAATATATTTCTTAAAATATTGGGATGTTACATCCTCCCCCCTTAAAATGAATTTCTCCCTCCAAATTCATCATTCTTATCTAAGGATTAACATTTTTAGAAATAATTTATTGAAACCCACATCATACAAAATATTAATAAAACATCCTAATAAAAATTGACATTGGGAAATATAAAGGTCACCTAAAGATACACATAACTATGATTCCACATAGGGAGAACATTTGTGTAAAATTAAAAGATTGATTTGAAAATAAGAACTAATTATCATGGACTAATACAGAGTCATATAGAATGCGGTGAAGAGGAATTCAATGAAAAAAAAATAAAAAACCAAATAGGTTTGGAAAATTTCATTGATATCATAAGAAAACATGGTAATAGGAAAAAAAATTATTTCAATATCCTTTTCCAAAATTCAAAGGACTTATTTCACCATCTAGACCTAGAGAATATGGAAGTTTACTTAATTGTTGAGTATAATTTAATCCTATAATAAATTTACACCATAATCTCATACTTTTATCCATTGATGGGTATTGAAGATAAATATTTCATGCATGATGCACAAATATAAAATTTTATAGAAAACATAATTATTAAAGAGATAATATAATTTTCCTCATGTCCTTAAAAATTAACCAAAACGAAAATGGGTAGCACTTGGTGAGAGAATTCCCAAAATGAGTAAAACTTCATATGATTCAGTAATCTTCAGAATTATTACCAAAAGTTGAAACGAAATTATTCCATAAATAACTATTATTAATATTCATCAAAAATTTCTATACTATGTTGGAAACCCAATGATCTGAAGGATTTGATCATATATTCTTCGAAGAAAAACCAAAAATTGTTCATAAAATACAATCCCATTTTATTTCAAAATAAACATAATCTTAATATTTAAAAAATTTCATACTAACCATGACATCACATATCCTAGTGGTAGGTGTTACACCCTTATCACCATCAATTTTGGGTTCAATTCCTGTGTCCTTTTTGTATGCGCCGGGTTGTCACCCATCATATTGATAGCCCCATTTTTTCATTAATCAGTAAAAATAAATCCACCATAAAAACAGTTCATGTTAATCCAAGTGGTAGAGAATTACTCATACCAAAAACATATCTCTAAAATTTTCATTAATCAATTTGAGAGATCAATACTTAAAACCTCATTTGGGTGTCGAATACATTAAACTTATGACCAAACATAATCTTATATACTAACAAAATTATCAATAACTCTTAAGATAACCTCACATGAATACATCCTAGTATTCAATGATATTTAAACTGACATTTCATACCAACTATAACAACCCAATACTCGCACTCCCAGATCTCATGCTGAAATCCATATATTTATATTCTCATATTTGATGATGATAATTGTGACCAAAAATTTTCATCCAAACCTTACGTAATCAAAATAAAACTTGGATCACTTACATACAAGAAGACCTTTTAGGTTAAGAGTTTTATATAATTATGAAAAATGCCTATATAAAAAATTCACATGAACCCGTTCTCATAGACAACCAGTTTATAAAGTTTAACATCATCTCCCATTATAACCATATTTTCCTAGTTTAGATTATTCCACCATTATAATTCTTGTGAAATAATTTATAAACATAAATAATTTTAAATAATTATTTATAACCTAGGGAAAGGGAAACATAAGAAGGGTCAGCTCAGATTCTTGGTAAGGGTAAACATAAGCATTAAAAATTGAATGTAATCAATGATAAAAAGATCTCAAAAGGATATGTAGACATAATCAAAATTAATGAGTTAATCGTTAATGAAATCATACGCATCAATACCTTGACCGTCAAATATGAACACCAGATAAAGGAAAGATTCATTACAGTTAAAAATAATGAGCCATGTGATATCAATATCAATCATTAAAAATTTATAAACCAATATTAAGAATAATGAAACACATAGAGTTATGATGGGAAATATTTATACTTTTTATTCTTATAAATTTAATAAACATGTGATCGAATTCTATACATGTCACTCTTACAAATGGAATATCCATATGGATAACTTTTATACCCAGTGCATTAGATGGCGATCATGGCCCCACCTATCCTTGGTCTATCACGAAGCCACCCTTAATTGGTTTATCATGGAACCACCTTTCATTGGTTTATCATGGAACCACCATTAATTGGTTTATCACATACCAAACCTTAAAAGTTCCAAGTAAAATAACACATAAAATATTGAATTTCATGAAAAATCATAAGAACAACAATTATACCTTTCATAACACGATTAACCTGTGGAAACGAAATTAGTTCTACAATAATCTCTTTAAAACATTATTAACTCATGCAAATGAAAAATGTTCCATAAAAACCACATTGAAACATGATTAACCCATGAAAAAGAAATGGGTTCCAAAACAATATCATTGAAACATGATTAACTCATTGAAAATAAAAGAGTACAATAAAAATATCTTAGAAACATGATGAAACCAGTAAATATAAATGTGTTAAATAAAAATATCTTCAAAACATGATTAACCCATGTAAAAGAAACGAGTTCAATACCCATATATTGATAAATGATTAACCCATGGAATAAAATTGGTTCAACAACAATCTCTTTGAAACAATCTTAATCCAACCAAAATATAATTAGGATGGTCTCAATAAAAAATATCCATCGTGGAGGATAATTTATATCAAGGTTTTTTATGTTGATTAATGGAAATACCATTAAAATTTTATTTAAAATTTCATGAGGAAAATAATCATTAAACATTCCAAAGAGTCCCATACCACCTTGAAACATTTAAATCGTAAGCTCCATGAAGGAATAAAAATAAATGAAAAATATAATATAATGATAATAAGTATATTAATTATATTTAATGTCAAAGAATAATTATATACACCTTATAAAATAAAATAATTGTATAACATAATAAACTTCTCAAAGAAAGACAACTGTTACAAAAATCCATTATCATTTTAGTAACTTTGAAACTCCAAATTCCATAAAAGAGAAATACTAAAATGGGAATGTAAAACCCAATAAATTAAATTATAATAATAATATAATACATTCATGGGTAGTATATACACTATACTAAAATAATTACTTGCATAGTAAAAAATAATTCTTAGAAGAATTTAAATTGAGAAAAAACCCATTACACTATGGTATCCTTTGAATTGTAAACCTTAAAATTAATAATCATAAAATAAAACATCTAAATAAAATTGATATAAACTAATTCATGATATAATATATAAAAATCGGTAGTAGATATACACCATAAAATAATTAAGCGGTTAATATGACATTTTCCACACGAATGCAAAAAAGTGAGATGAAAACCCCTTATAATGGTCACATCATTAGAGTCAGAATTAATAAATGAAAAAATTATGTGTGAAAATTTTTAAATAAAAAAAATAAAATATAAAATTCAGTATAGAACAATCATCGTTAATTTCAAAAATATTCATGGAATAACATAATGGATGACTTAGAATTTTATCCCAATAAATGAAAATTGAGTTAAGAAATCCCTTACCCTAAGCGTGATATGTCATGTTTTCACCTATATTCATCAATAATAAAATTATGTCAATTATTTATTTGTTTTAAAACCATTTCCTTGTTTATTTGAAATTTTATTTCACATATAAACATTTTATAAAGAATTACATAATAAATTTTTTTTATATTGGATGTTTTGACCACATTCAGATTATGAGTCAAAACCGACATTGATAGGTCAACTATAGACAATAAGATAATTATTTAAATATCTCTAGAATAATAACAATTAAAAAAATAAAAAATATTTACATCAATTATACATCTAAAATCATACATGAAATATTGTTATAAAAAACTAATCAATATTTCGATCATAGAGATGGCAGGTCATACGTATGAATGAGCAATGTTCCCATTTTTCAATGATCATTATGAAAACAAGGTAAGTAAAATTTTTGTTTATATAATTACAATTATATCCCAAATACAATATTATTTAATTATATATTCTTATATATATCATTATTTTGACTTGGTTATGAAAAAGGAAGAATCACAATGCTTCGAGGAGGTGCTAGACCGCACATCCATGAATGACGTTATAACTTTTTCAGTGTGTGAAATTGAAAGATTAAAATGATAATATATATATATACAGAACATTCTGTCATTAGTATCATAAATATTTCATTAATGCAATAAATATTTATTAAAACCATTTATAATACATTCCATGTAATGGGTGAAAGTACCATATCGCTTTGAGGAGGAAGTAGTCAACTCATCCATAAACAATGTAATTTTATCCCCACAAAATGGAAAACATAAAGTTATGTGTTATATAATAATTAAAGAAGTATTAATACATTATATTTTTCATATATATAATATAAAAATATTATTTCACTCATAATGACCAACCGTAAGAGGTGGTAAAGGAAAAACTAATGACACTAGTTCGTGAGGTGGTAGTTCAACTTACACATGAACGATTATTTCATTTCCCATTTGTGGGAAGTGTGTTTTGTTGTATAATGTTACCTCTATTTTAGTAAACTCCTTTTGGTTTACACCAAAGGACATAATTGTATTGAGTTATTACAAAAGTGATTAATAGAAGATGATAGTAGGAATATAGGGGTATTATTTTGGACGGTTTTTTATGATACAAAATTTCTTCATTGGTGTGAAGAAATTGGTTGGGTGAGTTCCTTTTTATAGTGGAGGAGGAGTGAAATTCATGTAAATATAAAAAGGTAAGAACTATTGGGATGTCTCTATTACTTCATGTGAATCCAATAATGAACTCAATTTTATAAAATTAAGGATATGGTTTAATATTATATAGTTAATGTGTTTTGGATAAGTTTTTAGGTCATTTGGCCACTTATGATTAATGTCTAACTAATAAGTAAACACATTTCTTACCTTAATCACTGTAATTAATTTTAATTTCATTAACTAATATTTATGGTAGAAAAATAATTATACCTTAATATAAATTAAAAAATATTTTAATTAAATATTTTGAATCCATTTTTCCAATTTATAATCACATTATTGATAGAAATTAATTTAAAATTAATCCATGAGACAAGACAAGACATCGAGTTTTTGAACATAAAAGTTCTAAAGTTTGAAATGTTTATATATCCAATTTCATTGTGAAATTTATTGAAATTCCAAAAATGGTTTAAATAATAAAAAATTGAACTAATTATACTTTAAAATCAATTAAAATATAATTTATCACTAGACGTTATTTAGAAAAAAAGGTAGTTTGTATATAAAATTCAATTTCCTTTAATATTCGTAAAAATGTGAATGTTCAAAGAAAAATACAGAAACAATTAAAAGTAAATTTTTATATTTCAATTTTAAAAAATAAGTTTATTTTATAGAATAAATTTTATAAAAGTGTAAAAATTTATTTTTAAATCACGTCACTAATTAAATGGTGGTAAAATTTCTTTATAAGAAAATATGACATTTTAATGTTTAGAATCATATTTGTTCTTACTTTAAGCCTATAAAGAAAATCAGATGAATTTAAAAATATTTAATTAAATATATAAAAAATAAATTTCATTAATATAATTCAATAATAGTGATTAATTTAATTTATTAAAATAAAATTTCTTTTCTGGGAATAAAAATAGTTTTCATTGAAACGCATCCTTTATATTCAATTTGTTTTTATTTTGATTCCTATTTAATTGGTAATGAATGTATTTATTATATAAACTTGTGTAAACTATATATCTATAATCTAATTAATAATTCTAATTCATTCCATTCCAATAGATATGTGATAACATTTATGTTAAATAAATAATATTAATAGTATATTTTTTCCTATAAAACATGGCCTTGAATATAACTCAAGTTATCAAGGAAACTCAATGTTATGTGAAACACCAGATAAAAATGATGTTGTTTATAAAAAAAGATAAATTGTGCATTACATATAATAGAATCTATCAAATAATTTAAATTAATTTGAAATAAGATATTTTTTAAAATATCAGGATATTACATGAAAAGTATTTTAAGACAGGGTAATTTACCTTCTAATTATTAAAAATATGAGCTACATTATTTAACCATTTTAAAAATATTATTCTTAATTAAAAATATAATCAGGGTAATAAATTTATTAAAAAAATAAGATGTCCCATATTAGAAAATATTGACACGATGAATCGTAATTTGTGATCTATTTAACCTAATTAAATTTTTAAATTGGTGTAAATATACTTTTAAATCAAAATGTATAATGAATTAAAAAAACTAATTGTGTATAAAAAACATTTTTATCATTAAATATAATTTAACTTATTTAACATTGATTAATAATTAAATGATTGTTAATTCATTTTAGTATTTTTACTAACATCTAATTAGTGTTTAAATAGATTCATTTATTTAAAAAAATACACAATATTTAGAAAATTATTAATCTTAGGAAAATAAATATTATACATTTGTAAATAATATATACACATGGTAAATTAATCATTATACCTAAAAAGAACATTTCCATTATTATATAATTTGGACCCATATATTTAAAATTTGAAATTAATTTATCTTAATTCATTTTTTAAAATTGTTAAAAAATAATATTAAAATAAAATGGTATAATGTAATAATTTTTTTTAGAAAATGCTACTTATGTTTTCAAATATCAAAGATAAGTCTATATTTAAACTAAAATATTTTAAAATATATCATTTTTCTTATAAGATATATATTTTTTCAATAAAGATGTTTTATATGTTTTTTTTATTCTTATATCCATGTGATATTATTAAATCCATGGTATTCTGAGAAGTTATATTTTGAAAAATACCCCTAAAAATAAATTATTTAAAAAAAATAAAAAAATTCATCTTAAACAAACATGATCATGATCAATCCAAAAATAATTTCATCTTTTTTTCAATTCAACTCTAAAAATTTATATTTTTTATTTAAAAACATCAAAAATAGATAAAAACTAATTCATAGGAAAATGAATTTTGGTATATTAACCATTACTAATTAATCTAGTATATATATATATATATATTGTTAAATAAAAATATTCTAAGTTCCTTCAAATAAAAATACAATTTCTGAAAAAAAAAATAACTGTAATGTGAATTTAGAAAAAATAAATTTTCAAAAATTATAAAAAATATTTATTTATCTATAAAAAAATATTATGTTTTCATATAATATTAATTTATACTTATATATCCTCTTATTATCTTCATATAATACTTTTTAATCAGGTAAAATTTGGTTATATTTTTTGGAGGAAGTTTAGCCATCATGGATCTTGTGAAAATATCTAAGATCTTAAACTTCCCTCTATATGATTTTCATCACGATTTAATTACTTGAGTGTGGATTGGGATTCTTTAGGGTAAAACCTTAGTGATGCTACCTCTCTTCCTTGTTTGAAAAATTGTTAGTCATAAGGAAGAATTATTCTTCCAAATGCAATTTTTTTTCTTTCTTTATCGATTTTGTACCTTGGTTACTTCAATATATACAAGAAAATTTCGAAGCTATGTTTTTAAGGATCAAATTTAATAGTGGAAATAAATCATGGCTTTTGTTTTAATATTATTTTTTTATATGAGATACACAATTAACATAATATTTATTGATGGATAATATAGATTGAAATCATAGGTCGTTACAATTCCCCCCCAAATAAATTACATCCTTGAAATTTTAATTATAAACCACTAATGAAATAATGAGAGGGTAACATTAATATATTTATAATTCTAGATATAACTTTCAATGTGATAGATACCTTTTTTTCATAATATATTAAAAATACATATCATTTCTCAAACAATATTTATTTTTTATACCAAAAAAATATATTCTCCAAAGTACGTCTTTCCCAAAACCATATGAATCTACAATGAATTAAACCTTAGTGAAATCATATATTCCTCCAAAATTAAATGGTATATTCAACCAGTAGGTTATTAATTCACACAATAATCAAGATAATCTAGGAAATTAGATAAAATTCTCAAAAAAATATCAAAAGACACCTTTCAATCCCAATTTTACTAACACTATTTGACATAATTTTTTAAAATAAATAAACTCTTTATTAATTTAACCTGAAACATATATTACACCCAAGATTTGTTCATACCTCAATAACAAGTTCTTGAATAGTAATCCCCAATAATATAAACCTATTATAAACCAATTTTTCAAGGTTATTGATACCATTTAATATGTGACTCCATACCTTTAAAGTAACACTACTAAATAAAATTATTAAATTACATCACATAACTCTACTCACATTTTGAATGTAATAGAATATCATAGATATATATCAAACATTATAAAAATAGCTATCATTATCTATAATTTATTTCTATTAGGGTATCATCCTTACTACCATAGGTAATAATTAGAAAGTCTCTTTTTATTTTATAATAGAAATATTCTAAGATTCCCAACCATTAATGTATGGTCCCTTATTTATTTATAAGTTATAGTGATTCTTGGATACATACTTTTTCACAACTATATCCTCATGATTCGATTTTAACTAAATAATAAAACCCATGTGTTTATGAAAATATCTAAAATAATCAGAGTACATGAATTTGATTACTCAATTGTAATATTTCATCTCTAATGACACCTTCATTTCAACCAATAATCCATTTAGTTCAATTGTCTAATACTTGATAAATCCTTCAAATCTCTTAGTTCTAAATTATTAACATTATATCTTGTTATCTCATAATTATTAAACCAATAATTTATGTCAATTAGTAAATAAATACTTCATAATGATTATTAAAGAGAATATTATTGAGCAAATAAAATCCACATCGTGCGTCAAACCAACAAGTTCTACTGTGAATACTTTTTGTCGTTCACTAGATAATGGTAGAGTTAATACCTTTTCCACCTTTTCCAACTTATTACCCCTAGCTAAATCTTTACCATGTCCTACATCAACTTTTAGTTTCTAATTAGGGATGTAATTTCTTGGATAACTACACAATCTGCACATCAAAAATACTTATGGATGTTATAATTTACATAGTATTCTCACTTATACATATTTTTAGGGATTTCATTAAAGTTATCTTATCCTAATTCCCAAATAAGAATTAAATTATTCCCTTATCATTACATTATATACAATCGAAATGCATTATATATACCATTTATATCATGATCAACCTTAACCTATCAATTGTTAAATTATTTACAACAAACTCTCTAATCTCTAAACTTTTTTTAAACCCAACTCCGATACCAGTTATAATTCCCTAAACCTAATCACTAGATATTTTAATTAAATAACAAAAATGTTTCATTAAAATAAATTTTCAATACCTTTTAGATTTAGAGTTTAATTTAATTATGAAAAAACATTAACTAATATAACTCATTCCCTTTTAACTAATGATATATTTCCCACCAAGACAAAAAATACTTAATCCATAATGAGTATAAAAAATATTCAATACATTATTTATATAAGAAACTCTTATGGATATTACATACTTTTCATATCTTCATATCATGTGGAATGAATAACATAATAATGTGTAATCTCAAACACTTAGTAAGGGATAACAAATTGAAGGACATAATGGTTAGATAATTAATATGATGTAAATCATTATTAAGGAAAAATATATATTTTAAAATAACCTAAATTAATATGTTTTAACCATAAGACTAAAATTTATACATATCAACTCAAAACATTATACCCTTACCATGGAATGAGAAAATGAAACATGAATAATAGAACATGATCCATAGAATGTAGGAATCAAAGTGGTATGACAAAAAACATTGTATTTTTTATCATTATGAACCTTGATACCCACCAACCTACCCCTACATAATGTTGTGGGTGGATTGAAACACCATTACCCTCCCCTTTTTGTATCCTAGAAAATTACTAACCTATTCACATGTAAAATTGAGAGTATATTTAAATACCATCATACTCACCCTTTGTGAACCTATATATTTTCTAGGACTATCAGAAAAAATTTCCATCTCATGAGATATCATAATTTACCTAATTAAATGGAGGTAGATATAGGTCCTACCCATATCGTAATACATAATTATTTTTTCCAGATGAAAAAAAAATCACATCCTAAAACAAGTATTGGAGAGAAAATTCGGTTTCATGACATTATCAAATGGTGTCTCAAAAAATAGTTTCCAAAACAACATAAAATTAGAATAAAAAATTCTCCCAAATGAAACACATTATAAAATTAAAGATAAGGTGAATTATTAAACACAACTTCAATGGAGATAAATATTTTATTGACCAATAATAAATTTGAATAATCACTTTTTAAAAAAAATTCTTGAAAAACCTTGTAAATTATTTCTAAAACTTATTTTCAAATAGTGTAAAATATTGTTTTATAAAGTTTCAAATGTAATCAGAAATTATATATATATAAATAAATAATCATTAATGAATTTTTTTACTACATAATAAAATGTGTTTTATAAGATAAAATATAAGGTCCAGAAATTAAAATCCTTTTGGGAAAAAAATATACATTTAAAAAATCATTTATGGATTTTATAAAAAATAATATAAAAAATTAAATAAGAAATATTTGTTTCAAAATAGTTAAAACATAATATAAATAAAAATAATAATGGAATCATTTGAAAAAAAAGAAAATGTGGACATGAAAAAGAAATGCTCATAAGAAAATATAAGAATTATTTTTTGCAATCTGGCACTTTATAAAAGAAATCTCCACAGAAGAATATATAGATATGAATCAGAATTCTCCCAAAAATAAGGATGGTTTATAACATAATATCATTTTAGGGATTATTTCAACTAAATATCACCAAAAACGTTCAATAAATAGGAGTATAAATTAATTAAAGGTAATTGAGTTATTACAAACCTTATGAATTTATAAATCATTGAATCAAAAGTAACTAGAAGATTGAAAATAATATGGATCTATAAATCCAACACATTAAATCATGGATCACTACGAAATAAATCAATGGTATGTATATAGAACATAGAAATAATAAATTTGTGCATAACATTAAGATTGTCTCAATGAATAATAATTGATTTCAAAACCCATTTCATTAACATCTCGCTTAGTTGGTCACATTGTAACCTCATGTTTAAGAAAAATAACTACCTTATACCCATAATTTATAAACTTTTATCATATACTTAAACTATTGTAAACTTCATTTATATGTATAATATTTAATGATATTTGTTATTTTATTCACAATATGAAGACCAAAAATCAAGGAACAACTTTTGTAGTATAATGCCTATATAAAAGGGATTATAAAATTGATTAATGAGAGATAAATATAGTATATCATATATAGGTAATAATTAGGATAGTAAAGGATTAATTATAAACATCAATATGTATAATCACATGGATAGGAAAACACTTGTAACAAAGGAAGTGCTTAAATTAAAAGGATGTGGGAGAGAATCAAGGAGTGACTTCGACCTCAAAACAGCTATACAAAATGTTTTATAGAATGTGCTTAATGAAAGGTAATGTTATTATATCATAAAGAAGGAATAATTGGGATAGTTAAGGGTTTATTATTAAAATAAAACCACAATCAATTGAAACCCAAAGGTTTTATCAAAAAATAAGTACATGAATCAAAAAGAGGATAAGGATAACCTTTTATTTGATAAGAAGATTATTAAATCTTAAGAGGAATTATTTGAACCTTAATAACTAATTTAGAGGAAATTAAAGACATTGGGGGAAGGTAAAATCATGATAAATTCCTTTGGGTTGATAGTAATTATAGAATGGGTGAGAATGATCCCATTTTATAGTTGAAAATAGGGGGGTTTTCATGGAAAACTAGAGTGAAGAAGTGGTAAGAATGTAATCACATGGGTGATAGGTGGATTTGGTGAATTACATGGATAAATGGTTGGTGAGATATGTTTGTATATACTTTATACCTAAAAAGTATTTTTACATAGTCAAAATTACCTTTTAATTTTTAAAAAACTGAGATACTTTAATTACCTATTCTACCCTTATTAATATTGATTAAAAAAATTAATCATGGTAATTATGTTATTAATAAAATTTAATATGGAACTCTATACTACTTATGATGTGATGAGTATATTTTTAAGTTTCATTTATCCTAATTAAATTTATAAATTTAATAAAATAATGTTTCAAATAAAAACATATAATTTATTGAAAAACTATTTTTTGATGAATCTTTTTATCATTTAGTTTTCAAAATATTATTTAACATTAATTACTAATTAAATTATTGTTAATTCATTTTTATATATGTTTTAACATCATTTTAGTTTCTTAATGTAAAAATCTAATTTAAAAAAATATTTATAAAATCATTAATCTTTGAAAAATAATGGTTTTATCACAGTCAGTAATATTTACACATGTTAACATAATAATTATGCCTAAAAATAAAGTAGACCTTATTATATAATTCCAAACCATAGATTTTAACTTTTTTATTAATTTATATTGATTAAATTTATAAAATATATATTTATAAATTTCAGAATACAAATGTATGATGTATTAAAAAAATTATAAAATACCACTAATGTTTTAAAATATCTAATACAGGTTTTTAATTCAGACATAATATTTTTTAAAAAATAATTTTATCTATAAGGCATATGTTAATGTCATGAAAAAATATTTATATTTTTTAGGTTATGCTTATATCAATGTGACGTTATAAAACCCACGATATTTTCTAAAATTTAACTTTTAACTATTCTCCTAAATAAAATTATTTTTTAAACATACAAATGATTCATCATAAGAAAATATGACCACGATAAATCCAAATATAAATTTAAAATTTTCAAATTCACATCTTAATATTTAAATTTTTTTATTAAAAAACCTCTAATATTTTCAAAACTGTTGTATAGGAAAACAAATTTTGGTATATTAACTTTTACTCATTAATATAGTGCTAATATAACTTATTATTATTCAATCAAAATAAGCTTATTTACTTTAAATAAAATTCCTTTTTCTAAAAAATAAAATTTTAAGCATAAATTTAATTAAAAAAAGAATTTTCAATAAGTATTAAAATTTAGGATATATTTATACATATAAATATTTTATTATATTTTGATATAGTCATAATTTATACATAAATTATCCCTTATGATCTCTATTTTATACATATATATCAAGATAACATTGGATGGAGTTTCTAGTGTTAGTTCAACTAGCATAAATATTTTAGAAATCTCCATGAGCTTGAACTTCTCCTATATATGAGTTTTCTCAACAAAAAATTTCATGAGTTCGGCCTTGTATTATTAGGGGAGTACCCTAGTAAGTATATGTAATTTCGTGACCAAGGTTCCAATAAATAATTCCACAATCATGTGGGTCACATGGCCTCAAGCGTGACACCTCGTACACTAGAGGATGTTGATTAGCAATACGTGTCTAAGGTTGTATAGTGGGGAGACTATAATCTCATGATCAGAGTTTAGAATAGTGGTAAAATAATATCAATAAATAGATGAAGCATAATAATATCTGAGATACATAAGAAAAACATCAAATGAATAAAAATAATATCAAATCATAGGCAGTGTCATATATAATATGATGAACATGTCATGCCTCTATACCTAATGTCAATCAATACATTTGAATATGAATCCTTTACAATTCTTGTTTTGAAAGTAAAAAATGTCCAAAAATGTCTATCTCCAGATATTATCCTGAGTCTACCTTGGTTCCATACTCCCTTGGTCCTAAGAATAGTCAATCAATCATCATAAATAGGGTGCTTGCACCAGACCTTTCTATATCCCTAAAGTTCATCCAGGTACCCAACGGCGTCCCAAACATGGTGTGAGATAGTAATCATTAAGACACCACCAATGGTTTATATAACAAGTTCTATTAATGTATAAGAATTTATGAAGTGTTTAATATATCATAGGTATAATAAAAAAGTGTTAAAAAATATGTGATCATTTCCTGCCCAAAATGGATCCCTTTGAACAATAACCAGGTACCCATAAACAAAGGGAAACTTTAATCAATAAACTATAATCACAAGATAACTATAAATTATGATAAAAGATCCATATTTTATTTTGGATGTAATCAAATTTTAGGCCAAAAAGGTCCAAATACAAGATATAAATGACCCTATCTTCTCTATCAAGTCCATGGAACATCTCAATGAAAACTCAATAAAGACCTGGGTGGAGCCTAAGGACAATGTCCACTGAGCATTTCCATCGTGATTCCAAGAAAGCCAGATACAAGGAGTAGTAATTTACTTGGAATCCAAAGTAAACTATATCCATGAAGTACAAATTTCCATGTAATCCTATATAATCAGGATCCTTGGAGTGGAAATATTCAAGGAATCCATTACAATAATTAATATCCATGGAGTAGAAATGTATATAGAATCCAATGGAATCAATATCTGAGGAGTAGAAATATATAAGGAGTCAGCTATTATTATCAGTTAATCATATCAATTCATGACTGTATTCATTATCATTGAAATACCATGAGTACATCCAACCCATTCTATATTTTACCATTTAACAATGTAACCATTTAACCATTTAATTCTATGTATTCATATACACAATAGGAATAAACCTTCTCCTATAACTCAATCTGTTCTCATCAAGCCTCTTTTTAGAAAAGAAAAGCTCACACACATTCAATATGGTGGTGCAACATGGGAAAGATTTGTGAACATAACTTATGGGTGGTCCATGTTGAGGTGAATGACCTCTTACAATACAATTAAACTAAGTCGGCACATCAACAGGTTCCAAATAATTGATTCAAGACATTCAATTAATTTTAGGGGAAACTGTGGAAGGTATGGCATATTTTACAAATTATAAAAGGTTTATAAAACAAAAAAATTTAAGGGAAAGGTATAGAACACTTATTTTATACTCCTGGTAGAACACAGATCCAGTATCGACTCCAAAATTGAGTTAGATTTTAAGAAATAGTTAGAATGGATAAATACGTAGAAATGTGTCATATGATAATTCACTAAAATCACTCTTTCTATATGATGAAAAACATATAATGGAATAAGAAGAATGCATAACTTACTAGAATGGATCCAACGAGAAGAACAGTGTTTGATTCCTAGTCTAGATGGAGAATTAGGATCAAAACCTATAATTTGAGATTTAATGGTAGAAAATAATACTCCAGGTATGATGTAAATAAAGTTGGGGAAATAGATTTTAAGAAATTTTATGTTAAATTTTGAATTCCACTCAAAAAACTGGGTAACATTGTTTTTTCACATGGTTGGTCAAATCATGTGCCAACTATGTCCCATCACTTCCTATGGGAGTGCCCCTCACGATTCACACACACATTTTTGGAATCTGTGTGAAAACCAAGATTTTAGCCTCTTCATAAAACTATTGAGCCCTCGTATGGGTGTGTAACCCGTCTTTAGTTGTTTTCTAAAACTGTGCGGCCCTGATCTAGCCTCTAAAATTCCCCTACACTGTTTACTCAAACCATTCAGTTTGGGTTTAACAGTTTCTATAACCATGTGGCCTGGATACCTTTTCCAAAAACCTGAGCTCTGAGCTCCGAAAAAACCCCAGACACCCTCAAAACTCACATGAACTCATTATTCATTCCCATTAGGTCAAAACCAATCATTTAAACTTAAATTAAAAATATCTTTACCTCATAATAAAACCCTATATAATATAACCTCCCCCTTAATGTAATTCTACCCTATATTCCCCATCCAAATATATTAATGCATAATCTTAGAATAACATCAAACACTGGGCATCTACATCATCCTCGCATTCTGAAATATCATTCTATACATGTTCAAGCTTCCATAGCACCTGCACTAGAGGAATTGACCAGCCTCGATGAGCCTTCATTCTCCTGTTAACAATATGAATAGGATGCTCCTCAAAAGATGCATCAACCACTAACTCAATCTCATCAGGATGAAGAATATGAGATGGGTCTGAGTGATAATCACGAAACTAAGATACTTAGATGTGGTCATACATGGATCAATACCTTGGAGGTAACCTAAAAAAATAGGATAATATCCCAACTCTCTCCAGAATCTCGAACAGCCTGGAAAATTGTGATGAAATCTTACCCTACCTCTTAATCCAATTTTTCTCTATCCTCAATGAGACTCGTAAAAAGGACCTAATCCCCGACCTCAAACCATATAGTTCATTGATGGAAATTAGCATAATATTTCTATCTAGAAAATATAGAGTCTATTCACTTCTTGGTCAACTAGTCCTACTCTAAAGACTCATGTATGGTATGTGATCTAAGCATTATTGCCTCACCTTCCTCAATCCATATAACAGTAGATCGGCATGGCGTTTCATACAAATCCATATATGGTGACATCTGTATAGCATTTTCATAGATATTGTTATAAGAGAATTCAAAAAGCGGTATATGTCTCTCCTACGAACCATGAAAATAAAGGATGCATACTTTAAGAATATCCTCTAGAACTGATATAGTGCACTCCAACTAGCCATCAGGATGATGGTTGCTTGTTATGCCCAAAAGCGCCTATGAACCAAACACCCTCTATAAGCCATTCTATAACAGATATGTAAACTGGGCATCCCTTTTTGATACCATGGATTAGGAACCATGTTAAGTCACATAATCTCATGGATATACAATATACCAAGCTCATCTAGTGATAAGGTATCCCGGATAGGCAAGTAATGTGAGACCTTCATGAGCATGTCAACAACAACCCATACAGAATCACTACCTTGAGTATACCTTGGCAACCCAAAGAAAAAATCCATCAACAAATCGTCCCATTTTCACTCTATAATGGATAAATTCTCTAAAATTCCATTAGATCATTGGTGTTTCATATTCACCTACAGAGATGTGGAGCACCTAGTGGCAATACTATATATCTCTCATTTCATCCTCGACCACTAGTATTGATGGTGTAAGTCACGATATATCTTAGTAACATTGGAATGTACTACCTAAACTGAGTAATTAATCTCTCACATCATCTACTCATGTATATCTATTGGGATGTATATATAGAGTTTCATCCTCATCAATGGTCCAACCAGGATGTGCATCCTGACCTACTACAATCTCCTATAGAACTAGGACCTTGGTATCCGGAAACTATCTCATTCTCACCCTATCCAAAAGAGTGGAATTAATTGCAATGGATGAGATAAAAGTCTGGAAGTGACTATCCTTTACCTCTAGGTTGACCACTATAAATAATCCCATAATCCCCGCTCATTACTAGCTTCTGAACTTCACATAGTTGAGTCCTCAAACTCAGTACACCCGAAACTACATTTCCCTTTTTGGAAATGTAGGAAAAATCAATGTCAAAATACTCAAGGTACTCAACCCACACTCATTGTCACATATTCAATTCATTTTTTGTATATATGTACTTTAGGATTTTTTGGTCTTTGTATACCACAAAATCTATCCAAGCATGTAATGTCTCCAACAAGGAAAGTCATGTAGAATAATAGCTAACTTGGAATCATGTATCGACTAGTTCACCCCATGTGACCTTAAATGATGAGACTCATACCCTACGACTTGATCCTCATACCTCATAACTACTCCTATTCTAGTACTCAATGAATCACAATATACTATATATCTTCTTCCTCACACAAGGAAAATTAGGACTGATGCTAAATTATGTCTCCCTTTCATCTCTTTAAAGGTCAACTAATTGGTATCTAATTATAAAAAATCCACACCCTTCATAGTCAAGCCGATATGAGGTTATTATAACTGTAATAAGTCTTATATGAAATTCCTCTAATATCCATATATCCCCAAGAAACATCATATATCAATTAAATTCTTGTGTTTCTCCTAGGAAACTATAGATATCACATTTTATGGGTCAACTAATACTCAGGTATTTGAGATCATATGACCATGGAAGTAAAACTTATCTATTCAGAAGTGTTACTTTATATTATAATCATATAAATGATTATCTCTTAGTGTGTCCAAAATGATCTCAAGATATATACCGTGTTCTGTTTGATTGTGAGAATTCTTAAAGATATCTTCCACGAATACCACCACAAATGAATTCAGATAAGGATTTAAAACATGATTCATCAGTGCCATAAAAATTGATAGTGTGTTCATGAGACAAAACGATATAACCAAACAATCATATAAACTACACCTACTATTGTAATATGTATGAGTTATTTTTTTAGGTCGAGCACAAACCTAGTGATAACCTTTCCTCAAGTAATCTTTGAGAAAACCTGAGATCCTCAAAGCTAGTTGAAGATATCATCTTTCTAAAGAAAAGGATACAAGTTCTTAACTATAAGCTAGTTCAATTTCTAGTAATCCACATATAATCTAGAGGGTCAATCCTCCTTTTTCAAAAGGACGAGAAAAAAACCCATATATAAGTCTTGGTTCATATAAATTCCCTTTCCTCTAAGCCTTCTAGGTATATATTGAGCTCCTACAAATCAATATTTGACATCCTATAAGGAGGAATGGATACCGGTGTATCTCCTAAAACTATATCAACAGAGAACTCCAACTCTCTCTCATGAGGTTAGAAAGAAAATTCATCCCAGAAAACAGCCATGAAATGATCAATGACTGAAAGGAATTCATTAGTTCATATTCCCTAATCATCCAAATATAAACTAGAAATATGGGATGACATCCCACCCAACCCATGATTCTCTAGTCCAGCTCTATCATCTTGGATGTCTCATTATCCATTGTGAATAAAAACCCCACCATCTTGTGATGTGAAACTCATTTTTCAATGATATCAATCAAAATTGGAATGATAAGAAACTATAAAGTTCATTCCAAGTATGACTTCAAACCCTATAATCTCGAGAATTAAGATATCTGATAAGATGTGACACCCACCAACCTCAAGTGGGAACTCCCTGCACTTGAGTATACTATAAAATACAATAACCAATGAATTATAAAGTGTCATAATGTCATTATAAAACTAAAAAATGATCCCAAGTATCTACATATATAATAGGCACAAATATGAAATAATGAGAAAAAAACGATATCAAAAAGGGAAGACACTATATTTAAGTCTACTAATATTTTACCTCAAATAGTAAATGTCACCATACTCTTCTCCTTGAGTGTAGGATATATAGAATATATTCAACATTAACGATGGACATGTGAAACAACCTCGCTAGCTGAGGAAGGATGAATTTATTGTCACAGTACAACTGGTTCATAGTTACCTCGACCACAACCACCACCTCAACCTGAATGACCAACACTAAATTAGCTATAAGAACCCAGATCGTCTTTTTCAGGTACGTTTTACTTTTTCGGTCATTTTTTAGAAAAAGAGGAATTTCTAGAAATTTTCTAAGTACACATCATGTACTTTCTGATTACATGTCGTGTACTCGGTTACTGTGGGTAGTCGTGTACTGGTTGTGTAGAAGCCATGCACATGACCATGTGGGGGTAACCTAGAGGCCACGAAAAGTTGAGTACAGAAACAGAAAGTACACGCCGTGTATTTTCTTTTCTTTTCATTAAATTTACTGGGGTTGTGTCTAATATCCAGAAACACCTTCTTTTAGGTTTGGTTCAGCCGAGAGCAGTCGTACGACAGCGATCTTCCTCTGAGCCCATGACCAAGCATCCAATATCCGATTTGACTGTTGTCAATTGCGTTGGGATTGCCTTGATAAGCTCTTCCTTCTTCTTGATCTTCGTTTCATGATTCCTCTTGTTTCTCAAGTTATCCTCTGTTTAATGATTTAGATGTTTTTATAGATCTTTGGTGTTCTAAGGTGATTCATTCCCTAATACTCAAGTATATTGATCTCCCAATGCTGAGGTAGGTGTTTTGTTCCTTTCCGTTAAAATTATTTGAGTTATATGTGAAATTTTTCCAAATACCCATGAACAGGGTATTGCACATTTACTGTTTAAGCCCTATTGCTTGCCTGCTATTCTGTAATATTTGAGTAGAGGTTAATTGAATGTGAATAGGGTTAATTGATGTGGTTTGGATGTTTTTTTCCATGCATGATTACATGTTTTGACCATTGGGTCTTGTTTTCCTGTTAGGCTTCTGTTTACTTTCCCACGC
This sequence comes from Viscum album, assembly GCA_963277665.1. Lineage (NCBI taxonomy): Eukaryota > Viridiplantae > Streptophyta > Magnoliopsida > Santalales > Viscaceae > Viscum > Viscum album. The sequence goes on along the minus strand of OY728160.1, from coordinate 976,995,871 downwards.
CTAGTTGTAGGTTGGTATGATTGTTCTGATATTCCAATATGTTGTATACTACTATCCAAGTAGTTCTTGAGGTTTAATTTGGCCGATATGCATTTCTATACCTACTCGAATTACACAAGGTTGTGATAACCTGGTGTAGTAGACCATAATAAGAATGGACATAAGGGATTCTCTAGAGTGTCTATTTTTGCTTATGATGTAAGACCATAGGGGGAATTGATGTTAGTGCTTCCTCAGAGTGTCTTTAGTTCCTTGATGTGGGCCACAAAGAAAATGTGACATAATTGCTTACCTAGAGCACATTTATTTACTGATACGAGACTATAGGAAGACTTAATGGAATGTTTTTCCTCAGAATGTCTATGCTTAAGCTGAACCAGAGGGGTTAGACTGAGTGTACTACCCAGAGGGTTGCTTGTACTTTTTTGGTAGGACCAGAGGTGATAGGATGTGAGTACTTCCCAGAGGGTTACCTGTTGAGTTATCTTCTTTCTTGTGATTCTAGGTAGGACCATAGGGGATAGGCTCTGAGTACATCTCAGAGAGGGTTATCTATTTTTGATTAACTGTTGTGATTAGTTGTTTCTTGATATTGAAATTGTGGATTGTTACTGCTGAGTACTTCCTAGTTTTCTATTTTTTGTACTTTACCTTCCATATAATCATTGACTATTAGGAAAAGATCTTGTGATAGTTGTGTACTGGTATTTAGTCTCACACCTTATTTGGTCCATGATTTTGGGCCCAAACAGATTATATTTTTGCAGATATAGATAAGGGAAAGCGTCCTTCTAATTCAGGTACTTGATTTGCTGTAGAGATGGAGAGCATGCGACCAAGCTATGGCTTGCGATGCTAAGGAGTTGTTTACTTGCTTTATTTTTTACTTTCTTTTAGTACTGTTGTATTTCATCATTTTGATTTTTTGGGATGCTTTCCTAGACATATATGTCATGAATCATTCATATATATATGTGTGTTCTCTAGTTTATTATTTCCAGTCTTATGTTGTTTACTTTTGTATGGATTATTCCTGCTTCTTCTATTGTTATTTTTTTTACTTCCACTGTGTTAGTCTTCCAATGAGGGCATAGTTTCCCCACTATCACACCCAAGGCCCTCTCTGCTAGATGACAGCCTCTGGCATTCGGGGAAATGTGCTTGAGGCCATGTGACCAACTGGGTACGGGTCACCTCTAGGAGGCTTCCGAAAACAGGGATGTTACAAAGTGGTATCAGAGGAAGTATTTTCTCTTGAATTACTGTTTGGAGCCTATAACCAGGGATAGGATGGAATAGGTACTTGGTAATAAGTTGTTCCTGAAATTAGCTAACCCATGTATAGGGAAAAGTCAATATACCTCGTTATTTCAAATTTTCTGGTTTTGAAAATTTATAGTTTATTTTATTTCACCGTTGGGTGATTCACATGTTTTGTGCTATTTTTGTTGATGTTTTTGAGGTTATATTTCTGTTTAAACCCAATGAGATGAAGGTATTCCATCTCATGCATCATATAGTCACTTTCTAGAAATCACATGTCATGCATTCTTTCCATGCCATTTAGGGTGCATTAGCTATTGCATGTTGTTGTGATAGATGTTTTGCTAGTTATGCATGTTGTTGTGATAGATTCCTTGATAAAAATACCTACTGTTTGATAGATTATTGCTTTGTGTAAGGATTTGATTGAAAGAATGTGAAACTTTGGTTCTTAAGGTGTTATGGGCCCTCATGAATCGGAATTTGGTGGATCTTTGACTTGTTTACCTTTTTATGACATGTATAAGATTCCAAGCTTTGATTCATGGGGAGTATGGTCCCTCACAGATTATAATTTCACTCTTTAAGGTTTGTTCTAGTATTTTCTAGGTTCCGGAGTAGTTTTTGAGTCTTAATGTCTGGAAAAACTTAGAATACACGGTGTGTAATGTTAACTACACGCCATGTGTTCTTCTATTCAAGAAGAAACTATTTTTCTTATGTACACGCCGTGTACTATATGTACATGCTGTGTAGTCTCTAACCGCATCTTAGACTATGTGGGAGGGGACATGGGGTCTGGAATATTTGGTAAGACATGTCGCTTAGAGGATGTACATTCCGTGTCATAGAACCGTGTAACAGGCCATGTCACTAACAAAATGGCTTGACAAAATCTCCTTAGTACACGCTGTGTTCGTCTGGAATATTCCATGCGGTGTAACCCTGGTACCCTACCATGCAACTAACTACACGAGTGAGTTTTATCCTTTCTCATACATGTAGTGTCCACCTAGAACACATCTTATAGTGTGAGACATGTAATTGGTTGTTTATCTAACAACACGAGTCGATGAGGTTTGTCTAGTACACACCTTGTTTGGCACTAACACGCCGTGTAGTCTCATTCTATGGAGAACCATGTGGCTTAGCCATGTTGAAGGACTCATGCAGGGGAAGAGGATTTAGGTACACGCCATGTGTTTGGGGAACACGCCATTTGTATGGGGTGCTACATGACCAGTTCTGGCAGGAGAACATGCCCATTTGATTGGATGAAGGGAACATGCCATGTAGGGTTTATATAAGCCATGTAGTCATGTTTTGGAAAAACATTACTGCTTTCATTCTCATGTTCCCTTCTTATGATTTCAGTTTTTAGTCCTTGATAATCTTGACCTATGGTGCGTGTTTGACCTTAATAAGTCAATCCATCGAGACATCCTCTGGTTGTACGCCAGTTGGAGGGTAGTGATTGGACACCAGATATAGCTGAGTAGGGACCACCTATAGATCCTCATATTGTTCCAGTCTTGGAACTAGCCTTTATACCGGATGTAGGTACTGACACACAGTTCAAGGAAGGATTTATTAGGATGATGCAGACCTTTCAAGGAGCACCACCTCCTGCCCCGTCGATGGTAAAATTGAAACAGGTCTTTTAGTAGCAACATCCTCTCACTTTTTCATGGAATAGAGGACCCCAAGATACAGAGTCATGGATAGAATCCTTGCTGACGATCTTCGAGCATTTAGAGATACCTCTAGAGGGGAGGGTGAATCTTGCTGTGTATATGCTTCGATATTCCACCAAGAGATCGTGGTATGTGATCTCACAGGTGGGACATCAATAGGTTATGGCTTGGGAGGAGTTCCGGTGTATCTTATATGAATACTTCTATCCAAATACCTTGAGGGATGATCGAGCCCGAGAGTTTATGAGTCTGGAGTAGGGAAATATTTTGTTTATGGAGTATTCCTCTCTCTTTACCGAGCTGCAGCGTTTCACGCCCATTCCAAGAGGTAATCAGTTATTCCTAGCATGGAAGTTATAGTATGGTCTGAGGAATGACATCCGATCATAGGTGAACATCTTCAGGATGACTTCTATCACTTCTGTCGCCAACTAGGCAGTGATTACATAGCCCAATCTGAGAGATTCTGGAGTTGTCAACCAGGGAAGCTCGACATCTAGAGTTAGTATTCCTCCTAAAGACTGCAGGAAGCGTCGTAGGGAGTCTAATCACAGAGATTCAAGGATGTGAGAAAATTCTTAAGGTAGTCAGGTGGTGTGCTACCAGTGCGAGAAGAGCGGGAAAATGAGGACACACTGCCCGAGAGACCTAGTGAAGTACCGATCTTACGGTAAGATGGGTCATCTTTAGTGCTTCGGTCAGATCTTCTCACCAGCAGCTGGTGATAAGGGTTCTTCTATGACTCCTTTTTCAGGAGTAGCACCTCTAATTTTCACCAGTTTGGGAACTGGAGTTCTTCTGGCCATTCAGGACGAGGTGGAGGTCATGGTCGTGGTAGCCAGTCACCCGGTTTTTAGTGACAACAAGGTGGATCAGCTTAGGGTGCCTAGATAGAGTCACAGGGTTGTGGTGAAGGTCCGAATTTTTTAGTGGAGTAGACCCAACAGGAGCAGGATCCCAAACCCTCTACAGTTTGACGTATGAGATATTCTTTTCCAGGGATTTTTTCCTTTTCTGGTCATTTTTGAGAAAAATAGAAATTTCTGGAAATTTTTGAAGTACATGACGTGTGCTTTCTGATTACACACCGTGTAATCAGTTACCGCGGGTATCCATGTGCTGGTCGTGTAGTGGCCATGCACACAAAATGTAATTCCAATGTAAACGTCGTGTATTTTCTTTTTTTTTCATCAAATGTATCTGGGTCATGTCAAATTTCCAGAAACACCTTCTTCTTTGTTTGGTTTGACTGAGAGCTCATGTACGGTCACAATCTTCCTTTCATCCCCCAACTGAGCATCTGACCTCCAATTCCACTACTGTCGGTTGCGTTGGGATCAACTTGTTAGGCTCTTCCTTCTGATTGAGCTTCGTTTCATGATTCCTCTTCTTTCTCAAGTTATCCTCTATTGAAAATTTTAGATGTTTTTGTAGATCTTCGGCGTTCTAAGGTGATTTAAGTCATGAGACTCAAGTATGTTTATCTACCAATGTCGAGGTGGGTGGTTTGTTCCTTTCCGTTAAATGTATTTGAGTTATATGTTCAATTTTCTCCAATACCCATGAACGGGGTATTGCGGGTTTACCGTTTTAGCCCCATTACATTCACACTATGCTTGTATGCTTGAGTATAGGTTAATTGAATGTGAATAGTGGTTTGTCCCATGCTTGCTTTCTTATTTTGACCATTGGGCCTAGTTTTCCTATTAGGTTGTTGTTTAATTTCCCATGCCTAGTTGTAGGATGATGTGATTATTTTGATATTCTAATATGCTATAGAATGCTAGCCAAGTAGTTTTTGAGGTTTACTTTGGATGATACACGTTGCTATACCTACTTGACTTACACAGGGCCATGAGAACCTAGTGTAGTAGACCATAGGGAGAATGGATGTAAGGGATTCTCTAGAGAGTATATTCTTGCTTACGATGTGAGACCACAAGGGTAATTGATGTAAGTGCTTCCTCAAAGTGTTTGTAGTTCCTCAACACGGGCCACAGAGGAAATGTGACGTAAGTGCTTCCCTAGAGAACATTTAGTTACTGATACGAGAATATAGGAGGAATTGATGGCGAGTGCTTCCTCAGAGAGTCTATTCTTAAGCTGAACCATAGGGGTTAGACTGAGTGTATAGCCTAGACGGTTGCTTGTAATTTTTAGGTAGGACCATAGGGGATAGGTTGTGAGTACTTCTCATAGGGTTAACTATTGTGTTATCTTCTTTCTTGTGTTTCTAGGTAGGACAAGAGGGGATAGGCTATGACCACTTCGTAGAGGGTTACCTATTTGTGATTACCAGTTTATGATTACCTATTGTGATTAGTTGTTTCCTAATATTTGAAACAGTGGATTTTTACTACCGAGTACTTCTTTGTTTACTTTTTTCTATACTTTATATGTCATATATTCACTGACTGTTAGGCGTAGATCTTGTGGTGGTTTCCTACTGGGATTTAGTCTCACACCCTGTTTGGACATTTCGTTTGGGCACAAATATATTATATTGTTGCAGGTATAGATAAGGACAAGTTCCCTTCTACTTCAGGTACTTGATTTCTTGTGGAGTTGGAGAGCATGGGACCAAGCTATGGCTTGCTATGCTGAGGAGTTGTTTACTTGCATTCTTTTTTACTTTGGATCAGTATTCCAGCATTGTTATTTGCTTGGATACATTACTAGAAATATTTGTCATGCATCATTCAAATATATATGAGTGCTCCAGTTTATTATTTCCAGTCTTCCACTGTTTAATTTTTTATGGATTATTCTTTTTTCGGCTACTGCTATTTGTTTTACTACTGATGAGTTACTCAACCAATGAGGGCATAGTTTTCCCACTATCACACCCAAGGCCCTCGGTACTAGTCGGCAGCCTTTGGCATTCGGGGAAATGTGCTAGAGGCCATGTCACCAACTGGTTATGGGGTTCCTCAGGGTGGCTTTCGGAACCGGGACGTTACATTAGCACCCCACCTGTTATAGAGCTATGAATCCCCCTTCTGAACACGGAGTTGGAGTTTCCCCCTTCCTCCGACTACTGAATGGAAGGATCTATAGAGTCGGTTTATGTGAACCATACTTCCTTATGATCGACACTCGACTGGGTCTCATTCAAACAAACTCTTCATATTTTCCCATCTCCCACACAGATGTTAGAAGATAAAACTACCGACACTCACACTCTGTATAGTGTTCCCCTAATGAGAAGATTCAAAAAACGATCATTCTTCCACCTGAAAATGATCCCCTAGGTTGAGAAGATGAACTTATTTACTCTAAATCCCTATTATTCCTTAGGTTCAAATCAATAATAATTACCAGATTCATTATGACAGTAATAGTAGTTTCACAAAACAAGTTTACCCATGATAGAACGACATGACTATGGCCTTCCTCAAAGCATATCTCCATCAATGAATCATTAAGAAGATAAATTGATGAAAAATTACAAATATATGTAAATCATGATGAATACTTCATAATGTTCATCACACCCTTCTCAAGATTCCGAAACTCACTAGCCCTCACATCCCTCAAACTCTCAGGAAAGAAGTAACCATAAAACATGGATTGAAAATCCGTCAAAACTATATATTGAAGCTCATCAGCCTAGTTCAAAACATCGTAATAGCTCTTGGATACTCTCAAAGAATATATTTCTGAAGATTTACTCTCCTCTTAGGAGGTGTCTCTAGATTCCTGAAAATATATAAAAATTCTCAAGCCATAGCTCATCAACATGTGGACCACCATCCCCTAAAAATGTGGGTAGATGTTGTTTCTCAAATACACGTGTTATCTCTGCAATAGAGAGGGTAGGTTGCATGTATCTCTGAATGGTTTTCAAAAAGTGTATGAAACCCTCATGGGTTTGGGCATCAGCACCCAATACTGTTACAACCTTTGGTTTTGTAACTAGAATTACGGGAGGTTCTACTAGAAACTCAGGTCCCACCATCTCTAGAGAATATTCCTTTCCACCCTTCTTGTGTACGACATGAGGCCATCATGGTTCCATGCCTCTACAAATCTAATAACATTCTTAAAATATAAGATAATAGTAACTAAGTCACAAATATAAAAGCATGGGACATGTAAAATCCTTGTTATAAACAAGACACACCTCTCTGCATGCTTTTAAATCCAATAATGGGTAAAAAAACAAGAGTAAAAAAACCAAAGACACTACCGACTATCCACTCTAATGTCAAGTCATGGTCAGATAATTGTTTTCACAACACAGTTACCAATATATGGATTATATAGTTGAATTAACAAATCTGTTTATCACTAATCCACCCATTTCATAATTACAATTTCATTTAAATTGATATTTTTTTACAAATATTTGTAAATATTTGGACCAAATATAGCACCCCTTACAATACATAAGGTCCCATACACATTATAAAAAGGAAATATGGAGTCCATTTAATCATGACTATAACATGTTCCAGCCCATTCAACCAATGGCCCATTCCTCGACGTTCCATAATTGAATACATAGGGTATCTTTTATAGCCTAAGCATGAAAAATTGTTTATGTTATGACATGAACTCTAATTACCAACTATGTTTCTTAGTCTCTAGCAAAAAATATTAACCAAATCATAGAAATATCATCCAAGGAACACATAATAATGTGATGCAATCAAGAAATGCGTCATATATGGAATGTAATTTTAATGGTATGTAAATACTATAAGGTTCCTAAAATGATAAATGATGTGGATTAACCTCATCTAATCAGGGAATGGTAAAATAAATTATCATAAGTAACATTAAACATTAAGTGTCACACCAAACAGTGAAGTAAAATTAACTATAATTGACAAAATATAGAATAATAATTTCTTAATTTGGGAAATGTAGATTTTTTTTATATGTGGGTTAGCTACTCCAAGACACAACTCATTACCAAATTCCAATTTCTTCCTAATCTCTTGTCTATTGTCTGAAAATAGTAAGATAACTTGAAAAGAAAAGGCTTTGATACCATTTTGTTACATCTTGACCAAGGTGCCACTAAATATCGGTCTAAGCTGATGAGTCAGATGTCCTCAAGAGAACCTCCCCGTAATCTATAGGCTGCCAACTAGCAGCTAGTGTATATGGTGGTATACTGGAGATAATATACCCTCATGATCACATTGTATCATAATGGTATAATAATATCAATCAATATCAGAAGCGTATGAATAATATATAAGTAGAAGACTAACATCCAAAAGTTAAAATTGAATATCAAACCAGAAGAAGTGCCTTATAAAACATGATGAACATGAAATGTATCTACAAAGAAATATAGGAAACTCATGTAAACATGATTCTAATACAATACAAGTTTTCAAATTACAAAATTTCTAACAATTACTATCTCTAAAGAGCATCAGGAGCTTGATCAGTCCTGTGCTCCCCTACTTCTATGAATAATCAATCAAATATCATAAAGAGGTCACTTTCCCTGGTCCCTACCTACATCTATGATGTATTTCAAGGTACCCAATGATATTCCAAATAGGGTATGATAAAACACTCAATAGGCCACCACCAATGATGTCTATAACAATTATAGAATGTGTACAAACAATGATGTAGTATGGATTATATCACAAGTATAACAGTAAAGTTCCAAAAGTATAATTAATCTTCTCTATCAAAACATGGATCCATGTGAACAATAATTAAGAACTCATAAAGAAAATCCAATTATAATTAAGAAAATTTAATCATGAGATTAATTTAAATCACAATTAGGCATTCTCAATGGCTTATGTTGTGTAGTCAAGTGTCGTGCATGAAAGGGATGGATATAAGGTCAAAATTACCTAGGTATCCTCATCGATTCCATGGATATTCTTGATGGTAACTTAGTAAACAATTCGGTGGAACCCAAAGTGCATGTACACAATACATTTCCAAGGTGATTCTATGATATCTAGATCTAGGTAGTAGATATTTCCTTGGCATCCAAAGTAAACATGATCCATTAAGTAGAAATTTCCATGGCATCATATGGAATATAGATACTATGACTATAAATGTTAAAGGAATCCAATAAAATAATCAAGATCCATGAAGTATAAATTTCCATGGATTCTAATGGAATCGGGATCAAAGGAGTATAAGTTTCCATGGAATCGACTAATATTATCAATTCATCATCTCAATTTCTAACCCATTTCATTATCATTCACTTACCACAAGTTCATCCAACACATTCTGAATTTTCCCATTTAACTATTTAACCATTAAATCATTCATATTCACATTAATATTATGAATAAACCAACTCCTATAACTCATTCAGTTCTCAACAAGGATCCCTCTAACAAACTACAACTCAAAACACCCAACAGGGTGGTATAACATGGGGTAAATACATTAACACACCTCACGAGTCTTGAGGGTTAAAGTGAAAAACCACCAATCTATATAATGGAAATATGTGGGAACCTCAAAAGGTTCTAAATAATTTATTCAATGCATTCAATTAATTTTAGCATCAATACCTAAAGGTCTAGTGTAAGACAAAATGGAAACAAGGTATATAAAACACTAAACATTACAAGAAAGGAATAGACCACCTACCTTATACCCATGGTAGAAAACTTATACTATATCAACTCCTAACTTGATCCATATTAGAAGAAATTGAACGAATGAATGAAAAAACCTGTAAATAGGGAATATCAGCTTGCACTAAAATAACCCTGTTGATACGATGATAAATAAAGAATGACAAAAAAAGAATGTAGAACTTATCGAAAATGAACCAAAAATATTAAAGGTGTTTTATTCCATATCTAGAGGGAGAACATGGATCAAATCCTAGGATTTTATCTTCAATGTGATAAAAAAGACTCCATGTAGGCTTGAAACAAAGAGAAGAAGAAAAATAGGTTTTTAAGAAAATTTAAGGGTAATTTGGTAATTCACCCAAAAACGAGGTCACACAGTTTGGTTGCATGATTGGATAAACAGTGATCAAACTATGTACCCATTTCTACATAAGGTATGACCAAACATTGGTCATGTACACGGTTTGGAAAATAGTGCACAAACTGAGGTTTTAGCTTCTAACAAAAAACTATAGAGCCCCCACATGACTGTGCATGCCTGGATGAATAGTTGCCCCAAAATTTTAATCACTTTTCTACCCTATGAAATTTCCTACATAGTTTAATCAAAACATGTAGTCTATGTCATATATTATTTAGTATCTATATGGCCCAACTGACTTTTCCAAAAACTCGAGCTCTAGGCTTCGAACAAGCCTTGTACACCCTTAGAACTATCATAACGTCATTAGGAATTCACATTAGGCCAAAAAGATGAATTTAAAATAAAATTAAAAAGATTATTACTTCATAAGAAAACCTAGGATCTTACAATATACCTCTCTTCTGAGTTCAGACAAGTGGGTTTTATAAGAAATTCCTCTACTTATGGATTTTATTTCTCCTTCCATTCATCATTGATTTTTTAGTATGGTAACTTAAATTTGTACTAGCTAATTTAATGGATAATTTTTTAATGATCATATTTAATATTCAAAATATATCAACTATTTTTTTTTAAATTTAATTATTTATCATGAGATACTCTATTAATAGAACATTTATTTATTGAGAATATATTGTCAAATATCGTGTTGTTACATTCTGTTGGAAGCCTCCTTCTAAATAAGGGTATTAAGATATTTTTTTGATACCAGAGGCCTATATAAAAGTAATATTTATCATGGGGGTAAATATTAGATTTTAAATTAGATACAAAATTTTTATGGTGGTATTTAAGGGGTGGTGAGAGTCCACTATTATAAATGGGGAGAATGGAATTTTGGTAAATATTTCAACATAATATAAAGAGATCACATATTTTACATGAAATAAAAATAAAAAATGGAAAATAATTTAGTGGGGAATGAGATAATGTTTATAATACCTCATCCATTTCGTTTCAAAAAAAATTAACATGTTTTTACGTCCTTTACTCTTAAAATTATCTATTTTACTATTTCTGATTTTCCAGAGGGTAACAAACTTTTACCTACAGTATTTAATTTTAATAACTATATATAAAATGAAAATTATTAAAATATATGGATTAATAATAATTCAATTTATATTTAATAAAATATATTTGTCTCAGAAAAATAAATTTTAGCATTAGTCAAAATAATGTGTAAAACCCTATTTTTAGAAAAAATATTATTTTTAAGCATAAATTTTAAACGAAGGGTTAAATTATCCATTTATTTTATCTTCATGGTTTAAATTGGTTTATTAGAAAACAAGTATATTTTATGTTGATTTAAAAAAACTTCAAAACCATATTTTACCAAAAAAATTAAAAATGTATAATACCAAAAACTGGTTCTTTTATTAGAAAATAATTCTTTAGTTAATATATGGTTAAAATAGGTTTTCTAGATTCATAATTGTATTTTTAAATGTATTGTTTTACTCATAAAATATATATTTTATCATGAATATTTTTTAATTTGTTTTTAAATTATATTTAATTATTCATATAGTCATAAAAGATATGATTTTTTTTAAAATGTATTTTTTTAAATTCAGTTAAAACAACATTATTGTAGAAAAAAAATCACATTAGTCTAATATTGGTTTTTTGAATTAAAAAATGATATCAATTTTTAATAGTTAAAATTGTAAAATTATAAAATTTAACTTTAAAATTAAAATTCAAAATAAAAGAAAAAAAATATTTTATTGAAAGATGGATTTTTTTATATTTATGGTTCATAATTTTTTTTTAATCTATCATTTAATGAGTTTTTTATATGAGTTTGTATATTTAAATACTATATATTATCAAAATTAACATTTCAAATTAGTTTATTTATTTTTTATCACTTTGAATAATTGTTTTGGAAATATAATTTCTTATAATATCAAATCATACTAATTATTTATCCTCAAAATGTTACAAATTATAATTGATTAATATCTTTTTATTTTATAATTATTTTATTAATCATATAACTTATTAATAATTTTAATCTACTATTTGGTAGCTCATTTTCGATCAGTGTGTAATGTGAAAAAATTTATCTGTGATAGTATTAATTTAGGGAAAATATATTACAAAATCTCAAGTCATTAAATTACACCCCTTTAAATAAATTTCATCCCCAAAATTTTAAATATTAATCAATGATAAAAGTATGTGAGAGTATTCATAACATATTCATAATTTGGTATATAACTTATAATAATAAATCTACCATTCTCTCTTAATCTATATAAAATTATATATCTTTCCTCAAAAAGTATTATTTTTTAATTTAATCAAATACTCAGGTATGTGTATACCCTAATCATCCATTGTCCATATAATACCTTTTCCAAAACCATATGAATCTCCAAGACATTAATCCATAGGAGAATCATATATTCTAAAATAAATTAATAGCATCTTTGACCTTAAAATGTTATTAATATCTTTGTTATAAAAGGACACACTATCCCATATATTCCACAATACCAAAATGTGATAACCTTTGCCAAAAATTTCATAAATTATTTATTAATCACAAGGTTCAAAATATTATCTAACATATTTTTAAAAAATAAATCAACCCTTTTTACCACAACATCATGAGAATATTAATCCTAAACGTATTACATCTCTAAATCATGGGATATTTAATTTTTACCCCCAAATTAATAACCTTATAAAAAAACATTTCATGGTTCTCAATACCATTAAATATAATTTTCCTAAACTTTTACGAAAAATCACTAAAGAAATATCATTAGAAGTTTCACATAACCAGACTAACTTTTATAATATTTCAGAATATCAACAATTTATATCAGTCACTAATTAAAATATCTAATAGTATCAAGATTTATATATAATTATGATATCAAATTCACTAACTTAGGTATGACTAAAAACTTACATTTTCCATTATAAAAAATATATTAAAATAACTAAACATTTAAGTATGCTCCCAAATTTGGTTATATGAAATAGTAGTTTCTAGATACATACAATTATCGTCTCTAATTTCATTATCCTATTTCAACCAAATTCGACGACCAAAATTATTATGATAATTTATAAAATATGAATATGAAAAAATAAACATAAAGATAAATTACCCTATGACGCCTTACTTTTGAAAATTTGATACTTTTGGTTCATCCTATTTATCCCATTGTTTAATCTTTGGTTATCAATGGTAATTTGTCGATTAAGTTCTCTATCATAATTAGTTAACATCATAAACAAACCCTTTATAATTATTCGTAAAGATAAATTTGTTTTAATGATCAGATAATTATTGACACTAAAATTTTATTTTTAGATAAGAATTTGATTTTTTTACTCCCATAGATATTTTTAGGTATATAGTTTTAGATAATTATGTCATAAATCTTATGTAAAATATCGATACCTTATAAAGTGGTAAATTTCACTCAATATCCATTTTTTCAATAGTAAAAAACATTAATACTGTAACATGTTATTATTTTAGGAATAATGTTCATTATTTTTAATATGACCTTATCACTATTCTTTATAATCCCTAAAACCTATGAAAAAAAATTTGAAATAATTATATTAGAATAAAAATTTCTGTAAGGTAAATATAAAAATGAACAACAGAAACTGTTATCCTTTTTCAAAAACCATGATATCATGTAATATAGGATTCCTTTATCATTCCAAACTATAATCTCAAATAATCAATTAATTATACATGAAATCAACTTTTCCATTGAATATTTTTCATAAAACACATTATAATAAAACATAATAGTAAAAAAATAATCGAGATGGTTTCTTAGAAAATATGAGAACCCATGAAAAACAATTTCTTTAAAACATTCCCTTTTTAACCATAATGGGTGTTATCATTCATTTAAATTATAGATCAATATTATACCATATGAAATAAAAATATTTCTATGAAAAATAATTGGAAATTGTAGAAAATTTCTCTACGTTCCATGGGACATCATACTTATAAAACCCTAACAAGAACCCTTATAAAGAATAACCTATTCAGTTAGTTACTACATAATTCTCTGGAGAACAAAATCATCACCCAATACATTGGATTGATATATCAGGCTCACCCATTATCATAAATAATTTAAAGGGGATATAAAATTCATTAAAAACATAAAGTCATGAATTTCCATTACCAAACTCATGAAACCATACTTTTAAAACCATAATCAAAACATCTTCATGTATTGATATATCCATTTCCTTTAAAACCCATTTTTCAAAACTAAAATACATAGAATAAAGAGAATAAGTTATTTTTTAAGGAAAACAAATAATATTTTAAAGGAATATAAAATTTAATTAATGTTTTTAAGGGTGGGAAATACATTTTCATTTTATACATTAAAATAGTATATTCTTTTTTCTTTTTAAAAAAAATCAAAACATTTCATATAAAATAAGTCAAATTATTCATTTTAAAAACCTCTAAAAAAGGAAAAAAAGTGATTTAAATTTCCTTTATAATTAATTTATTTATATATTAATGTATAAATAAAATATTTTCAATAATATCTATATGAAAAAAGTATTTATAATACAAATCAATAAAATATTTAAAATGAGGTTTGATGGTATAGTGTCCCTTACCTCGAGTTTGAATTTTCATGTACATTCCCTATCATCTTGAATATTAAACATATGTTAATTATTTAAATTATTAATAACTTTTTTAGTGTTATTATTCCTTTTATCTCACTTATATTCTTGTTGTACATAATTTCATAACTAATTTAGTTCATGTTGGATGTTTTAAGGATGTTTGGTTCAAAAGTACAAAATAGATTTCTTTGGTTGACCATAGTAAAATTGATAATAATTATATCATTTATAAAATATTATTAAATTAATAGTTATTATTATAATAAATTTTATGTACTTTTATAAGCAACCATTTAATATGGTTATGATAAAGTAATTATGTTATAACAAAAAGATGACAATTTGTACATACCCATGAGTAACATGTCTATTTTTATACAAACATATGGGAAATAATGTAATTATTATTTTATAAATTAATAATTATAATTATATCATTAATATCATACTATTTAAGTAAATACACTAATATATACAATCCATGTGATGTGGTGATGAAAAATAAAATACATTAGTTCTTGAGATGGTAATCTGCACATACACACGAGCAATATTTTTTCATTAGATGGAAGAGAAAGAAGTAGAATATTTATTTACTAGTAAATAATTCATTTATATCATATAGGTAATTTTATTTCATTTTTATCCATCATCATAACCAAACATATGATACAGTGATGCAAAATGAAATACATCATCTCACAAGGAGGTAGTGCACACCTACACAGAAATGATGTATTTATCTTTTGATAGAAGGTTAAGTAGATGAAAATAGGTTATAAAATGAACATAATAAAATTTTATTATATGTTATATACTGATGTTTTCATTTCATTATTTTTGAATAATATTTTAAGGATTTATAAGATAAAATAAAAAAAGAAAACTCTCAGTCAAGAACTATACCTCTACTTTGGACGACCTCCTTTGGTTTATACCTAAACCATTTCAAGGTTGGTAATCTGATAAAAAAGGGCCACTAGTGTCTATTTATATATTTTTATAATGTTATTTTTTAGGTCTTTTATGATCCAATAGGATATTTAAGTGTGAAGAAAAGAGGACGTTGGTGTCCTTTTATAAGTGAGGGTGATGTCACACTTAAAATATTTCAAAAGATTAAAATATAATAATATATTACTCTAGAAAAATAGATCTACAATGACTCATATTAGAAGAATATATAATATAGGTTATAATTATGGCCATATAAGTGTATTTAAAGAAGTTATTATTTTGTTTTAACCCTTACCGTTTTAATTTTAACCCTTTTAAAACATTTTAACTATTACTGAGGTAACAAACATTTATACAAAAGTTACAATAAATAAGTACTAAAAATGAAATTGGAATCATTAAAAAAATTAAAAATTATTTTTACAAATATTTATCCCATTTTATAAAATTAATTTTCAATAAGTTTTTGAAATTAAATTTTTTTTTAAAAAATCATCAACATGCAACGAAAAGTGGTTTTCTAGAAAAATTCCTATTTAAGTTTAAGAATATTTTTATTCCAAATTAAACTCTAATGTTTTTTACAATTACATTTATTGGAATATAGTTAATGAAAACGAACTAATTAATTTATAAAAATAATCCAAAACAAAATTATACTAGTTAAATAAATTTAAATGAAAGTCAGTTTTCATAAAAGTTGATATTTACATCTAGTCACTCAAAAATTAAATTTTTTCAAATGATTCAAAAATGTAACTCTAATACATTTTTTAATTTATGATATCAAAAATGAATTTCAATTTTTAAAACTAAAATTATAAAATTATAAATCAATATATGAAATAAAACCATTTAATAATTGTAAACAAGTTTATCATTAGTAAAACTAATTATATTTTTATTGAAAATTTACAAAATATTCTTATAATGAATATAACTATATAAAATATTATTCAATAATATTAATAGTTTATGAAATTTATTTAATATTTTCTTTAACTAACTTTTTATATTTATTCTCCATATTTTAAATTTCATCCTCATAATTTTACCTAGGTTTTTAATTTACCTGGGTTTTACCTGGTTTTTTATTTACTTTACCTGGGTTTTAATATTTTTCCTTCATATCATTTTTAGATTCCCTTGTTTCTTCTTAAATCATATTGTTTTACCAAAGAACTTTAACCAAGTGATTCACTTTATGCCATAACACCCAATCTCTATGGTTAAGAATATTGACAGGTTGTTCCCAATAATAAAGGTTTTCTTCTAATTTTACTACGTCAAGAATAAAAACATGATACACATCCGATACATTTATTCATAAAAATTAAACATGAAACAAATCATGTACCTGGGATAAAATAATAGTCAAATCCAATCATTAGGAAAATTATCCAACAATGTATGGGATTTCATATGGTTTAATGAACCGTGGACTTAACATTACCTTTTTGCCATCATGTAAAACACTTTTACATGGAAAAACCTTAGGAAAATATCTTCAACTACCTCAAATGAAAGATATTTTCTTCAATTATATATATATATATCTCTTTTCTCAATTCTTTGAGAAATCCTCATATGTTATTGAATCATCATAAACTTCTCTTATTATACAAATTCTAGTCTCAAAAACTTTCATTCGGCTACATTATCACAAAAAAATTAGTACAAAACATATTTTCATATAATAACACAAAAGGTTATGTTTATATAAAAGAATAAAATATTTATTAAAATAAAATTAAAATATTGAAATATTTTGATCCTAATATCCCTAATAACCCACTGAACAAGATCAAATTATGTATTCCAATTTTTGAATCATTTTCTATGATAGTCCATCATATTGAGAATAAAATAAATTATTGAAATTTAATTTAATACCCAATGACTCATAAAGGACTTTCCCAAAATTCATAGTGAACATAGGTTCAAAATCATATGAAATGGAGATCATCAATCCATGTGACATTTCTATTTCTTTAATATATAGTGGGTAAAAAATATCTAAATATATAGTATCTTGAATAGGAAGGAAATGAAAATATTTAGTTAAAAAATCAACAATTACGTAAATTATATTATTATCTAGAAGTGTATTAGGTTATCCAACCATGAAATCCATAGATATATTATCCCATTTAAATTATTGAAATTTAAAATAATGAAAATATTTTTAGATATTTTTCATTATTCTTTAATAAATTGTAAGTTCAAAAATTTAATTGTAAATTTTTCAATATCTTTTTTCATTTTATCTGAATAGAAAATTTCCCATATGTCTCTATACATCTTAGTATTTCCAAGATGAATTGAAAATGGTGAACACCTACACTCAAAAATTCTATCTTAAAATGTTAAAAATAGGAACACAAAACCAATTTCTAATTTTTTTTTGATAACTTCTTTATCAACATTTAACTATGATAACATACGCTTCTAAAATAATTATTATATTTTTTTAGACTGTGATCTTCCATCTCACCTTGATTCATTCTTTCTAAAAATGATGTTTTCATTGAAACCTAAAACTGAAAAAGAATGTTCAAATATACAAAAATTCTAGAAAAACATTCACTAAATCATATATTAATGATCACATTAAAATTTTAGTATAGTTGATGGTGAATTATAATTTAAACATAAAAGCATTAGAGACTATGTTTTCACTTTCATGTTGGTAATAAATCGTGAAATAATATTACTTAATTTATTTTAGTCATATTCTATAACTCATGTTCAACTCTATCAGAGTGAATAAATTATTCATATTTTTATAATCATCATATATTTCACACATTAATATATATAAATTTTTCTCTATATTTTTATAATAAACACTACGGCCAAAAGTTCAAGGACATTTGTAGGATAATTTAGCTCATGAAGATTCTTTTAATGCGGGGAATAATTAATTACATAATCATTTTTCATTAGAACACAACCATGTCCATTAAAAAAATCAACTTTGTTGTTAAAAAATTCCCCATTTCTAGATGGTAGGAAAAAAATGGACATTCACTTATCATTTTTTCAATTCCTAAAAAAATCATCAAATTCGTTCATCTGGATGAATTTAAATCCATTTTGAGTTATATTTTTCATTAGGCTAGATAACCGAGTCATATTTTAAAAAACAATTAGTAATAACCCATTTACTAAAAAACCTATAAATTTATGTCACATTTATAAGTCATCATCACTCTTCAGCCACTCTATTTTTTGATGGAATAAAAGTTATTATATATTTACTTATAAAATATCCAAGGAAATAAATCTAACACAACAAGAATTAAAATTTACTAAATTTTCCATATAACTTCTTATCATTTAGAGTTTACATAACAACTTTCACATGTTTCTCATGATCATCATAACTTTTAAAAAATTCTAGGGTGTCATTAAAAAATACAGCTGTAAATTTATCCACGAACTCAAGGAAAACTCTATTCATAGGGTCCATAAATAGAGTTGGATCATTTTTCATCCCAAAGGAAAAAAGTATAAATAAATAACTACCATACCTAGTCAAAAATTCCATCGTATAAATATCATCCACATTTTCATTTAACTTATGGTACATAGACCTGAGATCAATCCTCAAAAAATAACAAGCTTTTTGGAGCTAATCAAACAAGCCATTTATATGATGAAATAAATAATTGTTTTTAATAGTGATGTTATTAAATTATATATAATCAATGTATATCCTCATAGAACCATATTTCATTAAAAATACAATAACACCCAATGGTGATGTGTTAAGATAAATCGATCCTTTATTAAGGAACTCCTGTAATTGATTTTCAAAATACAAGATTTTTACATGATCCATTCAATAAGGAGGTTTTGATATTGCATTAATATAATTTTATAATTAAATGTTAAATCCAATCTCTTGATGGGGTATAATAAATGTTAATTCATTAGTAAATGCTTGTCTATAACAACCCGTACATTACATACATTTTATCACTTCATAATTGAATCACACTTACTACAAAATATAACAAAACCCTGAAAGGACCGTATAGGTATAGTGTCTTTAGAAACTGGTAAGCATAAACAACTAGTTCATAAAGCAGCTACATTGTCTCCCATTTATTTCATCACATTTAGAGTTCCTTTTACAATATCTCACATAATACCCTTCTCCCTGACCTGGGGAAAAGAAAACATACAACAGGGTGAGCTCGAATTCTCAGTAAGTGTAAACAAAATAAATATTAATCATATCATATTCATAACAACATAACATTTTGAAAATCTTAACCTGCAAAAGAGATTATAATATCATAACATGAGACAAATCATGGTAGTGAAATTTAATCCCAATAATCATAACATGAAACTTTATGGAATACACACATAATCATAGAGAATCATTTCTTAGTAGTCAAGGATCATTTCCAAGACTATCTTAGCGGACAATGTCTATTTCTGAACCAAGTTCACTCCTCGTTTCAGTCCTGTTTCACTGAACCGGATTAACATTTTGTTCCATACATGTCTATATAATGAGATATAAATCTTTACCCAATTAAATGGATGGAGATATAGGTCCCAACCATCACATAATGAAACCATTTTTATTTGTGCCATAATATCATAATTCATACATCAGAGCATAACCCAAGTAATAAAAATGGGATTCTTAAATATTGTGACATCATAAAACAATTCATATAAGATAAAGGAATTCATAAAAATAATTCCATCACAACATAATCAAATCAATTTAATAATAGGGATATAAACATAACCCTATATTATATTAGATGGAAAATAATTATGATAAAATACTTGAACTCCATTCTTGAGGAATATATCCTTTCTACATCAAAAACATTTTCCCTTTCTTAACATTCCATAAAATTTTAAACTAAAAGAAGATGATTAAAAATAAACTTGGAAACTTGTAAAGGAAGATTCATGGAAATAATGTTATATGAAATCATAAAAATAAATTCATGCTGTATAAGTTAAAAAAACATTGTTCTCATACATTGGCCGGAAAAGTCAAAAAGTATCTCGTACTGAAAGTGAAAAAATATTCTTTTCATATCTTTTACTAAAAATTCACCAATTGGTAAAATTTTATTTAAAACATTTTAGGAGGATAGAAATAATATTACATATTGAGGAAACATTGATGTGGATGATAAATATTCCCCAGTAAATACCGAAGTATAAACAATCTCGGATAAAAATTGAGATTGTGATATTTTCATTTACCTTAGGTATGATATGCTTTGTATGTGTCTGAACCTCATGTATAATGATTTAAATAATTTCATTAAATTATTAAAGAATCATATTCATTGTTATTATATCATATATGGTCATATTCTTGTCTTCTTATTAGTAATATTTGATTTCTACTTGTTATTCGGGTGTTCATTGCATTATGTTCTTATGCATGTCTTGTAGAATAATTTATTATTCTTCTTTTTAGGTTATAGATAGATCATTACCAGAATGTTATTAGTGTAACATATATCATATTTATTCATTCAATCCATTTATATGATCATTATTCAACGAAGATCATGTAGAACGAGTCGCATCACATCGTGGTGATGGTAGGTCGTACGTACGCACGAGTGATGATATCGTTCCCATGATCATGGAATTGTATTGGAATGTATGTATACTATTTGAGAATAAATATCAATTTACAATAATCATATATAGTTATTCTTTACACCATTATAACCATCCAATTAAGGTGGTGGTGGAAAATAGAATACACCCTGGCGTGGAGACGGTATTCCGTACGTACACACAAGCGGTGATTTCATTTTCCATAGGATGGGTAGAAGGTGAAATAGGGTTTTTTCATATTTATAATAACATATATGTACATGAGTGATACTTATGTTATTACTTCATAAGGAAACAACTAAAGAAGAGGAAGTAGAAGAAGAAATAAATTTGAAAGAATCGGTAACGGGCATTACCTTTTCTTTGAAGCGCCTCTTCTTAACCTCATCTTAGGGCACTAATGATGGTCTTTGAAGAAGACCAGGACCTCTAGGATGTTTATATGGAAGTGGAGAAAAGAAATTGGCAGGGTTTGGTCGAGATTTAAGGCTCAAAGTGGTGTGAGGAGGAGAGGGAGGAGGTGCCCTTTTATAAGGGAGGAGAGGGTCACCTTAGAAAAAACATAAAATATTATTTTATTATAAAGTCATATTCTGTTTTTAATAGCTAAAATTGATTTATTTAGAAGATAAGGTGGGTATGGGTCGAAATAATCTCAACCAATATATTTTAGACAAGTTTAGGTAACTATTTTAACCTTATCATTTAGTTTTAACTCTAAGTTAAATAATTTTACTTTTACCGCGTCTTCTTGTTATCTTACACTATATGGTTAATAAACTTACTATAATAAGCCAAACGAACCCCAATTTGTTCATTATTAATATATATAACCTTATCTAAGTCATTTGTAAGAACCTTATTTTTTTATTAATAAAATAAAAATTAGTAATATAATATATTTTTTTAAAAACTATTTTATATCAATTTTGACACGATTTGGTAATTGATTTTTGTGAAAATCATAACAGCCTAATTAGTTCAAAAAAAGTTAATTAAATAAATACTTCAAGTCATATTAACATATAAAATTAGGTTAATTCCTAAAAAGTCTCAAATTACTTTTATTTAGGTATTTATAGTATCAATTATGTTGATATTTCATTAATAAGTTAATTACTACATCATCATAGTGTCATAAATAAGTTAAATTATATAATGTCTAAAAATTATAAATAAAAACCATTATGTATTAAATCTTTTTTATCTTTCTAATTAATATTTATAGTCAAATTTATCTTATGTATATCCCTATATTAAAAATGTTTCAGTTATTAAACTTTGATTTTAACACTTTTAACTCTTCTTTAAATAAAATAATAATAAGTGTCCTAATCTAATACAAGTGGACCTAAAATGTAATATTTTTTCCCTAAGGTTTTTTTGGTCGAATTACACTTATCCAATAGAATTAGGACATGTGTTAGGGTAATAATAATATCATTTTTACCCTTAATTATCCTATTTACTTTTAACCTTGGTAAAAAAAGTAAAAAGTTACTATTCACCAAAAATTATTTTTATATTACTGAACCACATTTACTCCTTGATATTAACTGTGTCTCTCATATTTTCGAAATTCCACTCAGAGAAGCTGTAAAATTATGTTTTATGTAAATTTTAATATTCTCCTAGGAGGTGGGTAAAAGACGGTGAGAAGTTTCAATAAAATTTTTATATATCTAAAATTATTATAAAATGACTCCAATGAATTAAATTGAATTTATAAATGTATTTTGTATCAATTTTTACCTAAAAAAATTAAATAAAATAAATAATTATTTAAATAAAAGTCGGTTTTTAAATAGTAACCTAGTGTTTTCACTATTCAATAAAAATTGAATGTTTTTAGAAAAATACCAAAAATTCACCCTAGGATAATTTCGATATTCCAAATCCAAAAATGATGTCCATTTTGAAAGATAAAATTTATAAAATTTCAAAAAATTGGGTATTACTATTCATAATGGCTAGTTTATATAATATTTTAATAATATATCGTTGTTTAGTGAAACTCGGTATTGTGTACAACGCAAGCTATCGAGGAAGGTTTCTCTTTCATGTAACGCAAGCCAAGGCAGTGTTGTGTGTAGTTAACGATTCCTTTATATAACATTATACAAAAAAACAAAATATTTCTCATAAAATCTCGGGTGTTACATTCTACCCCCTTTAAAATGAATTTCTCCCTTGAAATTCGTCACTTTGTAACAAACAGATGAGGATACCTATCCCTCATCATATCCTCAAGTTCCCATTTAGATTCTTCTAATTGGTGGTTCCTCTATAAAACATTCACCAAGAGAGTGGACTTGTTCTGTAAGACTTTTTCACTATGATCTAGAATCTCTATTGGTTGTTCTTCATAAGAAAGATCTTGCTCCAGCGGTACAACTTTTGAGCTGAGTACATGTGAAGGATCGGGTATGTACTTTCTTAGGAGAGATACATGGAACACATCATGTACTTGAGAGAGATTCGGTGGAAGCGCCAATCAGTAAGCTACCTTCCCAACACGATCCAATATTTCAAAAGGACCAATATACCTAGGGCTCAGCTTTCCCTTCTTTCCAAATCTCATTACTCTCTTCCAAGGAGATATTCGTAAGAACACTTTATCACCCACTTCAAACTCTAGGTCTTTTCTTCAGTTATTAGAATAATGTTTTTGTCGACTCTGAGCTACTCTTATGTGTTGTTGAATAGATCTGACCTTTTCTTCCATCACATCAACAATATCAGGTCCTAATAGCTTTCTTTCCCCAACTTCATCCCAGAAAGCTGGAGTCCTTAATTTCTTTCCAGAGAGAGCTTCATAAGGAGCCATCTGAATATTGGAGTGAAAGCTATTATTATAAGAAAATTCCACCAAAGGTAGGTGTTGATCCTAACCACCTTTGAAATCCATATAGCAAGTTCTTAACATATCTTCTAGAGTTTCAATAGTTCTCTCAGACTAATCGTCTCTCTGAGGATGATAAGCAGTGATGAAACTCAACTATGTATCCAGAGTATGCTGAAGACTTCGCCAAAACATTGAGGTAAACCTCAGATCCCGATCAGATATAATGGAAAGTGGTACTCAATGAAGTCTTACCACTTCCTTTACATATATCCTGGAAAGCTGATCAGGAGAGAAATCTTCTCTAATAGAAATGAAGTGTGTCGACTTCGTAAGATGATCAACTATAACCCATATAGCATTATTGCCTTTTTATGTTTTAGGAAGTCTAATGACAAAGTCCATAGTGATGTTTTCCCATTTCCATTGTGGAATGGGTAATGGTTGTAATATCCCCTTAGACTTATATCTCTCAGCTTTAATTTGTTGACAAACCAAGCATCGAGAAACATATTCAGTAACATCTCTTTTCATGCCATCCCACTATAAGTACTCTTTCAGGTCCCTACACATCTTCATGCTTCTAGGGTGAATAGAGAATGAATAACTATGAGCCTAATCCAGTAGCTCCTTATTTAATTCTGTGATGGGAGGAACACAAACCTGATTCCTAAACCTTATTATCCCATCACAATCAAGGTTGAATTCAAGAACATTTCTCACCTTATTTTGTAACTCTACATGTTCTTTCTGTACCTCTTTAATCTTCACATGTATAGATGGTTGAATATTTATTTGAGAAAGATAATATTTTTCTCCTTCCATTATAATTCCAAGATCCATCCTTTGTAAATCCATAAATATTAGATCTTTTGTGATCCTCATCATGTATAAGCTAGCATGGTCTTGTCGACTTAATGCATCTGCCACCTTGTTTGCTTTCCCAAGGTTATAATGAATTGAGCAGTCGAAATCCTTAATCATCTCCAACCGTCTTCTTTGGTGCATATTCAGCTCTTTTTTTGTGAAAATATACATTAAACTTTTATGATCAGTATAGAAATCACATGTTTCACCATAATGAAAATGCCTCCAAATATTTAATGCAAAGATTACTACAGATAACTCCAAATCAGGAGTTGGGAAATTTTTCTCATGAATTTTCAACTGTCTTGATGCATAAGCTATCACCATATCATTTTACATAAGAACACACCCCAATACCTTCTTGGATGCATCACAATAGATCACAAACCTTTCTCCACTACAAGGCAGTGTGAGAACAGGTGCACTGGATAACCTTGTTTTTAAATCCTTGAAATTATCTTCACACTCCTCCGTCCAAATGAACTTAACTCCTTTTCGAGTCAGCATGGTGAGTGGATTAGATAATCATGAAAAATATTTCACAGAATTTCGATAATATCCAACCGAACCGAGAAAACATCAGATCTCAGTTACTGTTTTTGGTCTCAACCATCTTTCGATAACCTCTGTTTTTGCTGGATCAATAGATATCCCCTCTTTTGAGATTATGTGACCCAAAAATGAAAATTTTTGTAGCCAAAATTCACACTTGTTAAATTTTCCATAAAGATTCTCCTTTTTAGGGTCTTCAATACAATTCTCAAGTGATATTCATGTTATTCCTTGCTCATTGAATAGACAATAATATCTTCTATAAAGAATACCACAAACCGATCAAGATAGTCTCTAAAGACTCTATTCATTAGATCCATGAAGATAGCAGGGGCATTAGTATGACCAAATAGAATCACTATAAATTCATAGAGTCCATACCTTATACGGAATGTCGTCTTTGGTATATCTTCCCTTTTGACCCTTAATTGATGATACCCTGAAAGAAGATCAATCTTGGAAAAGTATTGAGCTCTGCGTAGTTGGTCAAATAAGTCATCAATGCATGGGAGAGGATATATTTTCTTGATAGTGATCTTCTTAAGTTTTTGATAATCAATGAAGAGTCTCATTGATCTATCTTTCTTCTTAACAAACAGAACAGGTGCTCCCCAAGGTGATGCACTAGGTCTTATGAATCCCTTATCAAGATTCTCTTGGAGTTTCTTCTTCAATTACTTCAACTTAATTGGGGCCATTCTATAAGGTGTCTTTGAAATAGTCCAAGCACCAGGTACGAGTTATATTGAAAACTCAACTTCTCAATTTGGTGGAAAACCCAGAAATTCCTATGGAAAGACATCATCAAACTCTCATACAATGGGAATATTCTTAATCGTGAGTTTCTCTCCAACCATTTGAGATAAATAACCTTCATTTAGTGGAATCAAGACCCATAAGATGGAAGAAATTTCCACTGGAAGGTTATGTTCATCCTTGCATTGATAGACGATCATATATTGATCTGGAATATGAAATGTGACTTCCCTTCTTTGGCAATTGATATGAGATTCATATAAAGAAAGACAATCCATGCCAAGAATCACATCAAATTTCACTCTAGGAAGGATCACAAGATTTTCAGGAAGCACTTTCCCACAAACTTCAATCGGATAAGAATTATAAACTTTTGATGCGACTGTTGTGCCATTAGGGGTTGTCACAGCTAACTCAACATCTAATTTTTGAGGTAATGTGGCGATACCCTTAGAAAATTCTTCAGAAATAAAAGAGTGTGTGGATCCATAATCAAATAAAACATTTTCTACTTTAGAGTGGATGGTAAGTGCTCCTTTCACCACTTCATTATCATACTCCACATCGCTGATAGAAATTTCATGTGAATTTCCTTTATATTTAGACTTAAGAGTTTGTTGATGTCGATCATCATCAACAACCCTTGGATTAGGGCATTGATTAGCATAATTCCCCATTTCCTTGCACTTGTAACATTAAAGTGTAGGAGGTGCACTCTGTTTAGACATTTCTTTGTTTGCATCACTAGACATATTCTTCCCATCATTGCGGCATTCAAATGCCCGATGACCTTCTTTTCCACATTTGAAACATTTACTTGTCCCTTTAAGACAACTCCCTCCATGTTTCTTTCCACACTTTGAGCCTAAGGGAAAACTCATCTTCTTTTCAGTGTGCTCTTTATATTTTCCTTTGAATTCCATTTTCCTCATCTTATCAAACCCATATGACTGATGGGTTACTCAAATCTCCATCTCAACCTTGAGAGCACATCGAACAATTTCCTCGTAACTATTGAAGTCCCTTATTGTTAATTACATTTTGAGACTTGGTTTTAAGCCACTAAAGAATCGATCGATCTTACTCTGAGGTTGGATAATAATCCCAGAAGCGTACCTTGAAGGTCTTGTAAAATTTACTTTTTAGGTACTAACAGAATCATCATCCTTTTTCCTAAGTTCAAGAAACTCCTTCTCCAACTTTTTTCGAAGAATACGAGGGAAGTACTTATTGAAAAATAAGTTCCGGAACTCGTCCCATTCCATGGACTCAATTTCATCTCTTTGCCTTGTATTCTTGATAAGATTCCACCATTGATTAGCTTCACCTTCCAAACGATGTACTTCTAAGATAAATTTATCATGTTCAGAACATTGAAGAACTAAAAATATCTTTTCAGTAGTACTGATCCATTATTCAGTAACTAATGGATCAGTAGACTCGCTGAATGAGGGTGTACGCTGCCTCATGAAGGATGCAAAATATTGTTTCTCCTTACTATACTCGTTTGGAAGTCCTGCATTATTCATAGCATGATAATTTTGTGTGAGCATGGATACAAGATTTTTCATTCCAGCTCCCATAACGTTTGGTTGCTCAGGGGGACAATCATTGCATTGCCCGTCACATTCAGCATTAACACGGTTCCTTCGGGTTCTATCCATTGACTTAAACCAATAAGCATAGTATGAGAAACACTAATCATAATTGGAAAACCACATAATCAAGAATAAAATTTCATGCTTTAGGTCTTATCATTGGTTATTCATGGCCATTTCAAAAACACTATGATTTTGTCCTATGCTTAGACATATCCTTACGGTTCTTACTAAGGCTTTCATGTCTTAGTTTCAAAAGGTTGACTATAACCTTCCTCTAATACCAACTATAATAACCCGTACTTTACATACATTTTATCACGTCATAATTGAAGCACATATTATTACAACATATAACAAAACCATGAAAGCACCGTATAGGTATAGTGTCTTTAGAAACTGGGAAACTTAAAGAACTAGTTCATAAAGCAGCTACATTGTCTCCCATTTGTTACATCATATTTAGAGTCCCTTTTAGAATATCTTTCTTAATACCCTTCTTCCAGACCTAGGGAAAAGAAAACATTCAACAGGGTGAGCTCCAATTCTCAGTAAGGGTAAACAAAAGAAATATCAATCATATCATATTCATAAGAACATAACATTTTGAAAATCTTAACCTGAAACAGAGATCATAATATCATAACATGGGATAAATCATGGTAGTGAAATGTAATCCCAATAATAATAACATGAAACTTTTTGGAATACACACATAATCATAGAGAATCATATCTTAGTAGTCAAGGCTCATTTCCAAGACTATCTTAGCGGACAAAGTCCATTTCTGAACTGAGTTCACTCCTCATTTCAGTCCTCTTTCACTGAATCGGATTAACCTTCCGTTCCAGCCATGTCTATCTCATGAGATATAAATCTTTACCCAATGCATTGGAGGTTGATATAGGTCCCACCCATCTCAAAATGAAACCATTCTTATGTGTTCCACAAAATCATAATTCATACATCATAGCATAACCCATGTAATAAAAATGGGATTCTTAAACATCGTGACATCATAAAACAATTCATATAAGATAATGGACTTCATAAAAATAATTCCATCACAACATAATCAAATAAATGTAATTATAGAGATAGAAACAGAACCCTATATTATCTTAGATGGAAAATAATTTTGATAAAACACTTGAACTCCATTCTTGAGGAAAATATCCTTTCTACTTCAAAATCATTTTTCCTTTCTTAACATGTCATACAATTTTAAACTAAAAGAATTTGATTAAAAATATACTTGAAAATTTGTAAAGGAAGATTCCTGAAAATAATTTTCTATGAAATCATAAAAATCCATTCATGTTTTATAAGTTAAAAAAACATTTTTCTTGTACTTTGGCTGGAAAAGTCAAAAAGTATCTCGTACAAAAAATGACAAAAGATTCCTTTAATATATTTTACTAAAAATTCACCAATAGGTAAAATTTGAATTAAACAATTTTATGAGGATAAAAATAATATTACATATTGAGGAAAAATTAATGTTGATGATAAATATGCCCCAGTAAATACCGAAGTATAAACAATCTTGGATAAAAATTGAGATTGCAAGATTTTCCCTTACCTTAGGTCTGATATGCTTTGTATGTGTCCGAACCTCCTGTATAATGATTTAAATATTGTTATTGACTTATTAAAGAATCATATTCATTGTTATGATATCATATATGGTCATATTCATATCTTCTTATTAGTAATATTTGATTGCTACTTGTTATTCGGGTGTTCATTGCTTTATAATCTTATGCATGTCTTGTCGAATAAATTCTTATTCTTCTTTTTAGGTTATATATACCTCATTAACAGAATGGTATTAGTGTAATATATATCATATTTATTCATTCAATCCAATTATATAATCATTATTCAAAGAAGATCATGTTGAACGAGTCGCATCACATCGTGGAGACGGTAGGCCGTATGTAAGCACGAGCGATGATATCGTTCCCATGATCGTGGAATTGTATTTAAGTGTATGTATACTATTTAAGAATCAATATCACTTTACAATAATCATATATATTTATTCTTTACACCATTATACCCATACAAGTAAGGTGGTGGTGGAAAACAGATTACACCAGGGTGTGGAGACGGTATTCCGTACGTACGCAGGCGTGGTGATTTCATTTTTTGTAGGATGGATAGAAGGTGAAATAGGGTTGTTTAATATTTATAATAAAATATCAGTATATGAGTGATACTTATTTTATTACTTTATAATGAAACAACTAAATAAGATGAAGTAGAAGAAGAAATAAATTTGAAAGAATCGGTAACGGACATTACCTCTTCTTTGAAGCGCCTCTTCTTAACCTCCTCTTAGGGCACTAAAGATGGTCTTTGAAAAAGACCAGGACATATAGGATGTTTCTAGGGAAGTGGAGCAGATAAATTGGTAGGGGTTGGCAGATCTTCAAGGCTCAAAGTCGTGTGACGAGGAGAGGGAGGAGGTTCCCTTTTATAAAGGAGAGAAGGGCACCTTAGGAAAAACATAAAATATTATTTTATTATAAAGTCATATTCGGTTTTTAATAGATAAAAATTGATTTATATCGAAGCTAAGGTGGTGATGAGTAGAAATCCAATCAACCAATAGATTTTAGACAAGTTTAGGTTACTATTTTAACCTTATCATTTAGATTTAACTCTATGTTAAATAATTTTACTTTTACCGTATCTTCTTGTTTTCATACACTATATTGTTAATAAACATACTATAATAAGTCAAACGAACCACAAGTTGTTCATTATTAATATATATGACCTTATCTAAGTCATTTGGTCGAACCTTATATTTTCAAGAATAAAATAACAATTAATAATAAAATATTTGTTTTAAAAATTATTTTATGTCAATTTTGACACTATTTGGTAATTGACTTTTGTGAAAATCATAGCAGTATGATTAGTTAAAAAAAAGTTAATTAAATCAATACTAACATGTCATATTAACATATAAAATTATTTTAATTAAAAAAAAGTCTCAAATTACGTTTATTTGGGTATTTATAATATCAATTATGTTAATATTTCATTAATTAGGTAATTAATGCATCATCATATTGTCATAAATAAATTAAATTATTTAATTTCTAAAAATTATAAATAAAATAAAATTATGTAGGAAATATTTTTATATTTCTAATGAATATTTATAGTCGAATTTATCTTATGTATAACCCTATATTAAAAATGTTTTAGTTATTAAAATTTGTTTTTAACACGTTTAACTCTTCTTTAAATAAAATAATAATAAACATTCTAATCTAATCCAAGTGAACCTGAAGGGTAATATTTTATTCCTAAGTTTGTTTTTTGTCAAATTAAACCTATCCAATAGAATTATGACATCTGTTAGGGTAATAACAATATCATTTATACCCTTAATTTCCCTATTTACTTTTAACCGTGGTAAAAAAAGTAAAAAAGTTACTATTCACCAAAAATTATTTTTATCTTATTGAACCGTATTTTACTCCTTGTTATTAACCATGTCTCTCTTATTTTCTAAATTCCAGTCACAGAAGTGGTAAAATTATGTTTTATGTAAATTTTCATATTCTCATAGTAGGTGGGTAAAAGACGGTGAAAAGTTTCCATAAAATTTTTATATATCTAAAATTATTATAAAATGACTCCAATGAATTACATTGAACTTATATATGTATTATATATTAATTTTAACATAAAATAAATTTAAATAAAATAAATAATTATTTAAATAAATGTCGGTTTTTAAATAGTAACCTAGTGTCTTCACTATTCATCAAAAATTAAATGTTTTTAGAAAAATACCAAAAATTCACCCTAGGATAATTTCGATATTCCGAATCCAAAAATGACGTCCTTTTTGAATGATAAAATTTATAAAATTTCAAAAAATTGGGTATTACTATTCATAATGGCTTGTTTATATAATATTTTAATAATATATCATGGTTTAGTGAAACTTGGTATTGCGTACAACGCAAGCTATCGAGGAAGGTTGCTCTTGAGTGTAACACAAGCCAAGACAGTGTTGTGTGTAGTGAAAGACTCCTTTATATAACATTATACATAGAAACAAAATATTTCTCATAAAATCTCAGGTGTTACATTATCGATATTAATTCACTATTGGAACTTCACCAATTTTATCAATTTACTTCTTCTCAATAGTTTGTGGAAAATAATGTTCATTTACATATTTAGTCAATTTTTCTGCTTCTTGATATTTTATTAAAGGTATAAATTCATTCTTTTATAAAAACTAAAACTCATTCTAAAAAAACTTCTTTAACTCTATAGTAAATCTTTCCATGATAAATAGATATACAATAAAAACCCCAAAGAACATCAAAATATACAAGGGGTAAGACATTAGGTTATATAGGTAATTTCTTTCCATATTTTATAATAGGCTTAATCATATAATTTCATTTTAAATTAATACAACCTAGATTTTATTTTACAAAATGTTTTGGTATTATTTCATAAGGTGAAAATACAAATTTACTAGAAACATTTTTGAAAATGAAATAATGTTTACACTCTAGATTAATTAATACATTGGAATAATCTAAATAAACAAGTAATAGAACTGACACCACATCACTGGAAGGTACACAATCTTTTGAAGTGGCCACAAATGATTTAGAAACAACCTTTTCCATGTGATATTTAAAAATTCCATCCTTTACTCTTATATTCAAATAATTTCTCACATAGTGACCAATTTCATTACAATTAAAACATATTACTCCTTACCATTCAATATTTTTTTGGTCATTACTATGATCCTATTATTTACAATCTAGAAACAAATGAAAAAACATACCAATTATAAAATACTTTAAAGATTTTATTTGTCATTTACTATGGTGGTTTTTACTATACATATCACTTGATGGAAATTTTATTATCCTACCTTTTCATTTCTTTGATTGATGTTTCCACATTCCATGACATCTGGACATATTTTTTATATTATTTTCAAATATCACATAATCATTAGAAAACACTACTTCTACCTTATTCAAACATCAAAAAATATTATCATAACTTTTAAATTCAGTAGAGGCTAATGATTTTTGATATCATGTATTTAATTCTAAATAAAAACGATTAATTTTACTAAAAATATCTTAGATGCAATTTTTTGTAACTATAAAAATCAGTGATGCATTTTTTATACACAACCATTGAATATTCTCCCTTCTACCTCAATTTCAAGAGTTTTTTTTCCTTCCCGTGGAAGAAAATTTTCAAAAGACACTTCTCATGGAAAATATTATTAAATGCATCCCATTCAAATGCATAAATATATTATCTTTCCCTAATATTATAAACTATTTATCAACATTGATTAGATTCATCTTTAAGATGGTAAATAGTGAGAGTTATCACTTGATGTTTTAAAAAACACATGACTTTGAATATATTCTTCATGAACTCATCATTCAACTATAATAGGATCAGATGATCCAATGAATTCTAGAGGGTACTATTTTACTAAATTCATTACAATAGACATGTTTATGTATAGTGTATGTGGTTTCTTTCTTGAATGGATTCCACCACCATTTATATCATATATCAATTGATCCATTATAACAAAAACTTGATCTTTTCCAATTCAAACCATTTAATGTTACTTATTTGTAAGGTTATTTTTCTCTTAGTGCCTTCCAACATCAGCTTCACTATTTCCACTATGGAAAACCATTCCAGAAGGAAATATATTATATAAAGAAACATGATAATTTCCAAATTCTATATCATTTTGAACATAAATTGGAATCTTGTAAGGTTATTCAATTACATTATCCCAACCCCAAAAATTATCAATACTCTTCTACAATACTAACTATAAAGAACAAATACTTATCTAAGAAATAATTTCATTTCTAGATACAAATTAATTTATTACATAATCATATTACTTTTTAGGTTTATTATTTTAGATAATTATTTTATAACTCTTATATAAAAAACACATACATTAAAAAGTTTACAATTCCAATCATTATATATTTTCTAAATAAGAAAAACTATTAAAATGTAATACATTTTCTTTTCATTAAATATATTCAGGATTTTCATTGTGAGTTCAAAGTTGTTCCTAATTAACCATAAAAGACTGTAAAAACATTTAAAAACATGGGATGAGCACAAAAAATTGAATAAGGGTCATATAAAAATGAATAATTAAACCAGATAATCCATTACAAAAACCATGATATCAAATAAGAGAGTTTAACATTAATATTATAAACTTTGAGATTAAATAATCATTTACTTGGATATTAATTCTAATTTATTTCCCAAAAAATCACATAAAATATATTATTCAAATATATAAATGATGAAATCATAATAATGAGGGTTTCTTAAAAAATATAGAAACTAATGAAAAACATTTTCTTATAAACATAACCTTTTTACCCTTAAAGGGAATAATAATTCATTTAAACAAGATATAAATATCTTAAATTATGGAATAAAAATATTTCCATTAAAAATCATTAGAATGTATTAAAATATATATATTTAACTTGGGATATCATCTTTATATAAATAATACAAAACCCTTACAAATGAAATAACCAACTCAGTTTATTCCAACATAATTCTTTGGAGAACATATTTGTGACCCTAAGCATTAGAGATCTATATAGGGATCTACTGTCTTCATAACCAATTAAAAAGGACCATAACATGCATAATAAACAAAACATATTTCAATTAAATCATTAAACTCGTACAAAAATACTTTTTAACCTAAAAGAAAAACATTTTTTGATATTGATATATCCTTTTCCATTGTAGCTTAACTTTCACAAGTAAAATACATGAAAAAAGTTAAGGAGAGATTTTATTTGAAGAAAACATGTAATATTTTAATGGAATCAAAATATGAAAAAATGGTTATGGTAGTGGAAAATCTATTGTCTTCGTATATGATAAAATAATATATTCCCTCTTCCATTTTGTAAATAAAGTCAAAATGTTACATATAAAAAGCGTAAAAGGATTGCAATTTAAAACCATTGAAAGAAAATAAAAAATACATTGAACAGCCTTTATAATGAATTTATATACATATAAATACATTCATAAAATATTTTTATGATTATGTATGTGGAAAGAAAATAATTAGAAAATAATTCTTTAAAACATTTAAAATAATATTTTAAGGTAAAATGTTTTTTACCTCAAGTATGAATTGTCATGTTGGTTATTTATCTTCCAGAATAATAAATTTATACTAATTATCTACATTATTAAAAAAATTCTGGTTTACTAAAATTAATATTTTACATAAATATATGTTATACTTAATTAATTAATCGATTAAATTCGCAATAGTTGTTTTATGGATTCTTGGTTTAGAAGTCCAAAATGACTTTAATTGGTTGACTATAGTCAATTACACCTTGATTATATAATTTATATAATATAAATCATGTTATAATTATTATTTTATACAATAATAATACTTTTACCTCAAACGATGTAATATGGTTATGAGAAATTAATTACATTATTATCAGGATATGATATTCCTTACCTACACGTGTGTAATGTTTCCATTTTTCCACAAATAAGAGGGAAATAAGGAAATTATTATTTTATCATTCTATAAGAATAATTAAATAATAAATATAATATTAATTCGTTAAATCTTTCTTTATATAGAATCATTTTCAGGTGTTGATCAAAAATAAAATACAACGTTTCGTGAGGTGGTAATCTGCACACACACATGAGCGATGTTTTTTTCATTATTCGCTGAATAATAAATAATGATTTATAATATTTATTTACCATTATAAAAAATTAAAATTTTATAATATATATTATATTATGTCATTTTTATATTTCATTTTTCCCAACCATAAGAGTTGGTGATGAAAAATGAAATAGATCATATCGTGAGGTCGTAGTCCGCATATATGCATTAGAGATGTTTTTATTTTTGTGTTAAGTGGTTAAGTAAATGAAAAAATACAATACCATTCAAAATAAAATTTCATAATATGGGAGATATTGATGTTTTTATTTCATCATGGTTGAATAATATTAGGCAGGGTATAACCATAAATAAAATGAAAATGCTCGGTTAAGAAATATATTTCCTCTTGGGTTAACCTTCTTTGGTCTATACATAAATCCTTCCATGAATTTTATATTGATCATACCAAGTACTTTGATAAATTTATCGGTATTTCATGATAGGATATAGGTACAGTTTTTTCCTGATCTAATAGGATATTTATGTTTTTACAAAAGCGGATATCGGGTGTCCCTTTATAAGTGGGGGAGAGGATACACTTGGAATTTTTCAAAAGATTAATATATATTAATGTCATTCTCATGAAAAATGAAAAAAAGCTCATATTAAAGTAATAGATAATATAAGGTAAAACCATGGACATCAAATATGATATAGTACAGTTTTTAAACAATTTTAATTCTTATAATTTTAGTTTAAACCCTTGCAACACGTTTTAACCCTTACAATGATAACTAATTTTTTTACCTTGGTTTCTATTGATAATGAATAAAAATGAATGTGTCCTTGTTATTTATTTAAAATTATGATTAAAAATATAGATTCTATTTTATAAAATTAATTTTCATTAAAATTATGAAGTTAATTTTGAAATAAACATGCAACACAAGATGAAAATTATTTTCAATATAAATTCATTTTTTGTATAATATTTTATTTATAGAAAATTTTATTATAATTATGATTATAATTAAATTAGTTTCAATATTTAAAAAAACAAAAAAAAATGAAATTAAAAAACTAGTCCAAAACAAAATTGGACTATGTAAATACTTGAAAAGAAAATATAGTTTTCTTAAAAAATTTTATTTTATAATAATCAATCAAAAAGATATTTTCTTAAGAAATTACTAAAAATTACTCTAATATAATTCTGAAATGATAATATTAAAAGTTAATATACTAGTTTCAAATTAATATTCTAATATTTTCAAATAATGATTTTAAATAAAATAATATAATACAAGTAAAAAATATATAAAAGTACAAATAATTACTTTTGGATTGAGAAATTACATAATATTATTATTATGAATAAAACTCTATAAAATATAATTCACGAATATTAATACGATATGAATTTTATTTAATATTATCATTTCTTAGTTTTTTATTATTATTAACCAAATCATATCCCTTAGGAGTGTCAAATTTGGTGTCGAGTTATGCCTCTTTCTCATGTATTAGGTGGTGATCATATTAATTAAAAACCTACCCTCTCCAGGGTTATTAACCATAGGTTTATATGTGCTAGAGCCCAAACCAACTTTTAGTATCTAGATATTGATTCAACTGCTATTTTAACCACATAATCTCTACATTACTAAAACATCATGATGATATCCTATACATATACTTATCCATTAGACTTGTTGCAAGGGTTTTCACTAAATATATCTTATCCTAATCCCCAAAATAGCTAAATTGGTCCTCATAAATAACATAACACTCCTTGGATACCATCTGATACACATAAAACAAGTAATCCAGAGTTAGTTATTAAAAAAAATACTCTTACAAATAAAATTTGATACCAAGCAGGATAATCCAAAAAATTATTGTACAAACATCACATTATAATTACATCTCATAATAATAACACACAACTCAGATACCATTTTGGTTCAGTGTCTTTGAGGACCAGTTACATAGGAATCATATTTTTCAAAACTACTTAACATTTCTCCATAATCAAACCATGATAGTAATCAATTTATAATTATCATAGGTTGCACTCATATTTATATATAGGGGAAGGAAAATATAAGGAATGGGAGAAATGGATGATCAGTAATGGATTATAATTCCCCAACATAGTTCCACTTAATCAATGCCCCATGATGGTGTGCAACAATACTTTAAGTTCACCTCCATGTATTCCAGAGTCTTTTGACTAGCAATGAGGGATTTATAGGTTATAGTGGAGAGACAATATGCTCATATCAGAGTATAATAATAGTGGAAACAATAATAAAATAGTTAACAACTAGATAAATACTTATAATTAGGGAAATATTTTATAAATAAATACAACAAATATATGTAATAATAAATTTTCATACTTTAAATATTGGATCATATGTGGGTGGATAATAAAAAAAGTATTACCAAAGAACCAAATATAAATAGATCCAATATCCCATCCCCAATTGGTTACAGTTATACCTAGTTCCATCATATAATTGCAACCTTCAAAACCAAAGTAATAATCACAAGGATTATCCATGAAACCTGAACTTGTGATAAGTGGGTGTTGTTTCTCAGGTATTCATGTTCCATAGAAGCTTGATCAGTGTGTGAGTATAACCCAATAGGCCACCACCAACTACATCCCTAAAATAACGAGTTTAATATTAATTTCATCCATAGGTGATATAGATAAAAATGTTAAAAAATTATCATTTTAGAAGTTTTAAGTCAATTTAAAAATAAAAATGATAAAAAAACCATTAATTCCATGTGTTTATGATGACAATAAAGGTTGTTTATACCTTTTATGATCTCTAGTTTTGTGACCATGATTCAACATGCCTTCTTTATCCAATGTTGG
Source organism: Viscum album (assembly GCA_963277665.1). Classification (NCBI taxonomy): domain Eukaryota; kingdom Viridiplantae; phylum Streptophyta; class Magnoliopsida; order Santalales; family Viscaceae; genus Viscum; species Viscum album. The sequence continues at coordinate 976,957,452 of OY728160.1, read as the reverse complement.
GATGTCTCTGAGCACATCTTGATGATTGTGCCGACAATAAATATCTTCATGGAATACAGTGGTAAACATAAAATTCCAAATATAATAAAGTGTCAAATTCATTCTAAGTGCTCATGATAGTATTCCCTAAACCTTATCATAATTAGTAATCCCATGGAATATAGAAAATCATCAAAGTATTCCCATGAAATCATAATTCTAAAACTAGAATTACCCAGTATTTACCATCATCATTCATCACACTGAATACAAATTCTTATCCTGGCATTCTAATGGAATTTGAGAACTCATCTGGGAATTCCAACAATTTTATAGTATCATGTGTCCCACAAAATTTTTGCACTCATCCTATAAATATGAAGTCATCAAACATCATAAATAATCAAGGTTCTCATCCCAATATTACTAAGTAGAATACGTCATAAGGAACCCAAGAAGATCCTCTCTACATTTCCAAACATTATGCAACACTTTAAATTTTGACTAACAACACCTTTGAAATTTATTTTACCAATTATAATCAATGTAATTATAAAATTTATTGTACATTAATCGGGGGTGGTTCGTATCCATAATTTCCTCCATCTTCTATTTCATGGACTCTATTTTGGAAACTATCCATCAGTGGTTTTCTACTATGTGGACTCCTTGGGTTTTCACTCCTTTGTTCTTCCATTGAAAAATATTTCTCATCATTTCAGGTAGAATCATTTATCTAACTTCTTGTTATTTTTTCATTAGTGTTCCTCCAATGGTAGAATCAACTATTAAATGATTACCTAGAGAAATATCATTATATAATTTCGAGTTTTGTAGCCACATCTCTATCCCATGATGGGGAAACATTCTTAATAGTTCCTTAAACCTCCCTCAGTCACAATAAATTGATTCATCGTTGAATTGGTTTAAATTTTATATTATCACTTTAATATTCATTAACTTGGAGAAAGGGAAGAAATGATTTATGAATTATCATACTAGATCATCCCATATGTTGATAGATTGTGTTTTAAGACTTTGGATCCACCCACATGCCATTTACTTTAAATAGAATCAAAATAGTATATGAAAAACCATGTATCTTGAAATGTTATTGAATTGAGAGGTGTCACAAAGAATGAAAAAATATCCTAAATGAGTTTTGGGATCTTCATGTAACATAATAGACAATTATATTGAATTTTCATTCATTTTAATTATTTTAATCTTGATCGAGAAGTGATATTTAGTGACTAGAGGCATATGAATGCTTGGATGAACCCCCAATCTTGAGGGTAATCCATATTACATTGTATTTTGTAGCTTCAAATCACTCCTTATACTTTTTATTTATCACTTAGTTTAAATTTAAATCCAACTGTATATTTTAGAATCTTTTTTCCCTCCTTAGGTTTCTCTCTATCTTATGATCATAATTGAATTCTTCTTTACCTTTACCATGAGTAGAGTAGTCTTTTAAAAATGTTTCTCTTGAAACTACAGAACTATTATACAAACCATAAAATACAGAATAAAAAAAAATTACTTACAGAGATTCTTAATTATCCTAATCATCTTAAGAGACAATTCCTTGAAGGGGTCATAAATACATGATCATCCTAATGGGTATCATGAATTAAATTGGGGAATTAGTTTATAAATTCTTATTCATGAACTAAATGTTGAATATCTTGATTTATAGTTACTGTAATTCATTGTTAATCCCAATAATAAATGATTAAAAAATTGTCAAATTATAAGGAATAAAAAAAGTGATTGAGAATAGTTTTGTAACAACCAATAAGATAAAACATACCCCTAAAAGTATATCAAATTTCAGGTGCTAGTGAAGTATACGGAAATAACATGATCTAGATATCATTGGAATTAGATCTTAGTGAGCCCCATCTCTAAGTACACTCTCTATATTATAATGATAGTTCTTTTCATCTCTTAAATACTTCATTTAATCACTCAAATATGTAACCCAAAAATATATTTTAATGTACCTACCTCTATCAACCCAATGTTGATTGAATAAAAATAGATCATTTTTGTTTCATTAAAGTAATACCCAACTTAACCCTCGATGGTCATGTAAGGAAAGGAAGAAAAATATTTTTAAATTTTAATAAATAATAAAAAATCCATTATAGAATTAATCACAAAAATATATTTTACTTGATAAAACACCTCATATATGAATTTCATGGAACTAGAGACTTACCCCCTCATGCTAGAGATGATAGGGAATAAAAATAAAAGAAGACATTTGGGAAAACACTCTTCAATAGTAGTATCAAGACCCATCAAAAGTATGGGATAAAATTCATTCTCTTATATAGTTGATCCCTCCTATTATTTATAGCCAATTCCCAGTGGAGAGATATTTATAATTATATCTCATTAAAATATTATATAAATTTATTTATTTTTATATCTCCATAATGAATATCATGTCCAAATCTACTATTTTATTATTTTGTATATCTCTATTTATTCTATATTTCTTATTTTAATTGTCTAGTACATCCTCAAATTAACCCTCTATAATCCAAGTGTAAACTACCCCTTAAAATCTCTCAAAATCCATTAGAGGGAGATAAATTCATCCAACACATAATATTTTAATCTTTTTATATTTACTTCATGAATCTATTGGCCACATTTTCCACTTGAAACTCAATCTTATATTCCTTTTCATTTGTTGAATTTAAACTCAAAATATGTATTCTAAGAACCAATTTTAAGATCCCCTTTTTAAAATCCCATAAAATATGTCCATTCTATGGATTGATATATATTTTATCCTATATAAATCTATATAGAAATTCATTTTATCGTTTGGGTAGTGAATTTCTGCACAATTAGTACTTATCTACTCTAGTTTCAACTTGTAATAGTTCACGTGGAAAAGGGAAACTTTTTTATCAAAACTAATGTCCATGGAAATGTCAAGACCTCTATGAAGTAGCCAAAACCCTAAGTCTCATCCCAAAATTCATAAGAAACTTTATTTTTTACTCTTATTCTTTCATTGGGTGACTAGGATCCAATATCATATAAGCTACACAACATAATGACCCTTTACTGTAGAAATTGTTTTGGACTCCACACCATAATCAAAACCCATCACCACAACGTTATTCTTACGATCTTTTTTATTAACACAATAGTATATAAGTATCTCATACAACATAGCCTTCTACATAATTTAAAAACTCTATCCCCTTCTATTTTCATCCCTGATACACATCTAGGATTACATAATAGTCACTACTGATATTACATGTTGATCAGTGATTATATATTACTCCCATACATGAATTTTCAATGAAAAAAATGATTAATTTTCATTCAATGTTATGATTTCAACATTAAAAATATTTAGAGAGAGCATTTTTCAAATTCATTGAACTACAATGTAGTTTAAAATTTTGATAATTTCATTCAATATACTAATATAAATGATGTGATTATTATTTTTTAGTTATCTTGATTCAAATGACAACTAATCATTCAACTGGACCTTTGGCTAATTTGGCCATTGAAAGGGCCAATTGTATTACACAAAAGGGCCTAATTAATATTTCAAAGAAAATATACTAGTTGTGATGTCATTATTTATAGGCTCAATCCAGAAATTTATATTAATTGATACTCCACCATAAGTCCAAGGAAAATCCATTTCAACTTTGATAAAAAGTTTTAAGTCCCATGTCATGATTAATGGGGTCTCAATTCATGGTGAATATCCAGCCAATAATTCTTCCTAGTATTAAATAAAATATCACAAATATTCAATTTTCCACTAATCTAGACACCCAATTAGACTAATAAATTTATGGTATTAAGTAAAATTTTGTTAAAAACATTTTATAAGAATTTGGTTGAGAATTATGTCATATTCATATCCATAAATTTATTCACATTTATGCTGTAGTAAAAATTTGGTAAAACACTGGACAATAAAAAATTATTTACCAAATGGTCATAACTTTGGATCAAAAAGACTAATGGCCACCAAATTTGAAGGGAATAATTTTAAAATCAATGTATAAAAATTTTAAGAATATTATATAATATTATTCATTTGTATGGTTAAATGGTTAAGACAAATTAAGGGGTAGTTTTAGTTAGAAAATATTCCACCACTTTGGGATATAAATACACTTCCCTCTTCTACATGAAAGGGGTTTGAGTTTTATTACTTAATGGGATATATTTTACTGAAATTAAGTTTAAAAAGTCCTGGTAGGACCTACCAAACTCATTTTTCCACTTGAGATACCTTTCCTCCTCTACTTTTTTGATGTTATCATGCATTCTCCTTCAATTTTATTGTTATATGTGTTTGAGTTGTAATTTTATTTAAATATTAATTCATGTATCTTCATATGCTCTCATATTAATTGAAATTCTATAGTTTATTAAAAAATATATAGATAAAATGTAAATTAAGTTTAGAAACCGTTATATTTAAATTCCTCATTCAATCCAATGTTAGTGTTTAACTTTCTTCATCACTCATGTGTTTGTAAAGAATATTGGACTTTTCTTGTCTCATTAATTTTACTATAATTTAATTAATAACCATAAAAATATTAAACTATATTACTAACCATGTCAATGGTTGAGTAAATCATCCATTGGGGTGATTAATAATTTGGGGATGTTAATTGATTGAGTGATTTTAGTCATTAAATATTGTTTAGGTTAATATTATATATGTGAAAACATAAAATTTAATGGATTAATGAAATTATTTGTTTAATATATATATTTTATGTATTATTTGAACTATAAATACACTTCTATATACAATTAATGAATGAGATCAATTCCCTATTTGAATCCTGGATTGCAGCCTCAATATTTAGGAATTTTGATCAAAATCGTCTTGTGAAGTGGGTTTTAATTTATTGAAATATATCAGAATACTCAAGGATATCATAGTGTTTCATACATTATAATAAAATCACCCAAATTTTTATTAAATTGTTAAATTAAATTAAAAAATCCTTCATTTCACCGCAACTATTCATACAACCCCCACCCCATTTCCAAGTAATAAATAAAATATTCAACACTAAAAATAGCACCATCACTAATAATTTGACTTGAGTGACATTATTTACATTATATAATGGAACCATACATTTTATTGGTCAATGTTAAATAATTTTCCATGACTAAAATGGCTTTATTTCCATGGATGGATCAACTATAAGTCAGTATTTTTATATTTTTGTAAAAAACAAAAAAAAATAAAGAAACAAAACCCAAAAATATTGAAAAAAAAATAATGTGGAAAACCCTCATTTTATATCATCACCACCTTTCACCTTAAAATAAATTATATTAGTGACTAGGAATACCATGTATAATTCAAAGAAATCCCTCATATCTTTTGACTCTAAAATTGATAGAACACTTTTCTGACTTAGAAGAAACATTATGTATAATGAAAATATTTCTCATCCAATTGATCAAGATATGGACAATCCTATGGAAAAAACTCTTAAATAGCTCATTACACATGATATAAAATATCAACCCCTTAGTATTAAAAATCAAAAACATTAAGGTAGATTTCAAACTCAAATCAAGTTTCATTCATCTTCTACCTTAGGTCCATAGTGTAGATTTTGTGGATCCTTATCTTCAACTCAAAGAGTTCTGGTCATTGTTCTCTATAATGAAGCCTTGAGGGGTTTCTAAAGACCAATAAAGAATTGATAATTCTATTTCTCCCTAAATGAATTCAATAAATCATAGCTCTACTACCACCCTCCTGGTTCCATTAACACATGGAATAACATTAATCAACTCTTCTTAAAGAAATTATTCTATTCTTCTCGAATAAATTATATTTGAATTGAAATTTGTATTATCAATAAAATTCTCAATGAATCAATCATTTAGTGCTGAGACAGGATCAAAAATATTGTTGAAACATTCCAAAAAAAATCCATGACCAACTCATTATCCAATACTTCAATGAGGGGTTATCGGATATGGACAGAAAGCTCATCTATTCCACAATATGAGGTGATATTGTTGTTAAAACTCCTTCACATTCATGATATATCATAATAAACATGTCTAAAAATGTGAAAGAATTCATTTTTAAATCACATGATCAATTATAACAATACCAATAGAATTAATCTATATAGTCCAATAAGATGATAAAGTGGATGAGTGAGCTTACTGGTCTTGTGTGAAAACTAGTTGAGGTTTCACAAGAACAAATTCATATTCTCAAAAAAATATGTTCCCTAGACCTATCAAAAATTATGGAATGTAAAGCTTACTATTTCACCCACTGGAGACATGTTCACAACTACAAGATGGTATATCAAATTCTTCATGTCGAATAGAACTTAATGAAAAAAATGCATTGAAAAACACCAACCCTCAAAAATTAGGTATGTTCATTAGAAACTACAACTAACTGCACTATAATTACTTCTCTAGTACTTATAACCCAATCTTATGGTACGATAATCCCATCTCTCATCACCCTCAGTTCCCTCTTAAAAATCAAAACCAATTCCAATATATTCGTGGTGGGAGTAACATCCAACTACTATATCCTATTGTTCCTTGATGTCAAAGAAGAATTCATTATCCACCTACTCCTAGTATCTACCATAAAAGTAGTATTTCCAAATTTCAAAACTATTATAATCAATTTCCCAATAACCATAGCAAATTAAATCCCAATGTGGGACATGAATCTTCTTATACGAAACCATGGAAAATTTCTATGGAAGTTCAACCCTCCTTCACCAATTCTATCCTTAAAATAATTGAAAAAAACATTGGTCAAATTTTATCCTACCTATTTCTGAAACAAAAATCCAATTCATTAAAACTCCACTCTCAAACATTTCTAAATCCCAAGGGTTATTTAAATTAAATTTCACATTTATCAGGAAAGAAAATCTAAATTCCTCATAATGAAGCGTCAAAATAAAATTTTCATGTTGAGATGGAAAAAAATGAATAAACAATATTGAAAAAGAACTTGAAGAAACTAACTCACCTTTTTCCATTTCTTTAAGTAACCCAATTCCTTTACCTTAAGTCATATCTAATCCTTGGAAACCCTTTGAGCCTAATTCTAAAATGCTCAACATATTTAGATGTGTTGAAGTCAACATTTGCCTTTCAGATGCCATAAAAATTTCCAAAGTATAAAAATTTTCTTGAGGAATTCTGCCCCCAAAATAGGAAACCTAGTACTATTGGAAATGATTCAACCTAGATATCCATTACAATAATATATAAAGAACTAGGAAACTTTATCATTCCATTCCAAATAGGGAGCTCCAATTTTGATGATGCACTCATATACCTAGGATCCTAAATAAATTTAATTCCCAAATCCACCTTCTTATATCATGGAGTAAGTTCCTTGCACCCAATGTGTGTTCTCATCTAGTTATCCAATCAACGAACTTTTAATACAGAAGGAAATGTCAAGGAGGTTTTGGTATGGTTCAATAATCTTAACTTTGAAAACTAATTTTTATGTCCTTCACATGGATTTCAAGGAATCTTCTTGTTGATCAACCATAACTCTATGAAGACCATTCCTAAAGATAGATAAAACTAAAATTGATATCCATATAGGCATCTTATACATATAATTTTGTCACCAACTGGTCAAGTTCAATATTTTTCATGCCATGTCATACCCATAAAATTACTATTATGTATTCTATTTTTATACTTAAAGGGAAAATTTTGAGACTCAGTTGAATCTTGTTCTACCTTGTTCTTCCTATTCAAGTGATAAAGGAGTTTCTTAAATTTTCACCATTATTGACCAATCCATAAATGGAGAAGTTGATATTGAAATTTCATTTTTAGACTCCATAAATAAAAAAGGATCTTGAAAACTCATTGGAATCTTATCTTACCTCTGATAAAAATAATTCCAACATAGATAGTATTGAGAAAAATAAATCAAAACAAACTAGAAGACCTTCCTCTGTTATTAATTTGTATATCCCATAAATGATGGATGAAACTAATCTGAAAACCTTCTTTCAATCCCAGATAATTAATTCCTTTTTCATGATCACTCTTATCATGTCATTGTCCATGTTTCACTTATTGAAACTAAGGTGTGAAAACTTGTTTAGGTGTTATAAGAATAGAAAACGGCATTATGTTGGAAATCAGATGACATAATAGGAATAAACCATTCCCTTTTCATATATCATAACCATCTTTAACAATCATCTAAACTAATCAGACAACCTCAAAGAAGACTCAATCCACTTATAGTTAATGCAGATAGGCCAGAGATCACCAAATTTTTCAAGATTCTACTATCTACCCAATTTACGATATTGAATGGGTTATTTTCATTCAAGTGGTACATAAGATTGGTGGGATAAATATTTTCATAAATGAATATGGACATGTCGTAAAAAATCAAGTAAAAAAATAGTGGGTGTGCATCGATTATAATTAATTGAATGTTGCAACCTGAAAATATCACTAACCCATTCATTTCATTAATAAAATTATCGAAATATTTTTTAAAAAGTTACATTATTTAATTCTTTTTGGATACAAATGCTACATCTATATCCACATCACACCTAAATAATAAGAAAAGACTATATTCACTAGCCCTATTTGAACATATACATACAGGAGAATGCCTTTTTTATTTAAAATTCCCCAGAAACATTCCATTAGTGTATGATAAATATATTTTCCAAATTCAGTGAGAATTTCATAGAGGTATTCATGGATGAAATTTCCACTTATTGTGATTTATTCGAAGCCTTCTTATATTCAATCACTCTGGACCTACTAAAGTGTTTCATATGTATCCTTGTATTGAATTTTAAGAAATGTAACTTCATGGTTACCAATGGGATTAACTTGGGATAAATAATTTCTCAAGTGTGTATTCAAGTTAATCCAGCTAAAATTTGGTGATCCAATCACTTATTCTAGATATCATATCTTTCCTCGATTATGCAAGTTTTTATAGGTGATCCCTCCATAACTTAAGTAGGATTTCCCTCCCACTCAATCATTTACTCCAAAATGATGTTATATTAAATTTATATTAATTTTTAAAGAGATCATTGAACTCAAAGCTATTATTACATTATCTCAGAAAATTTATCCCCCAGATTGTCCCTCACCATTAAAATTGATGTGTGGAGATTTTTACATGTCCATTAATTCCATTCAATCTCAAATAACAAAAAAATATATCATGTCATCTATTATTCCTTAAAACACTCGATGAAAATCAGTTTTATCACACTATCACTAAAAAGGACCTTCTAGCTATGACTCTTTCCTTGGAAAATTTCTATCCTCATATCTTGGGTTCCAAATTCATCAAATTTATACATCATTCAGAAATAAAGTTATTACTAAATAAATTGGATTCCAAATTGAGGAAAAATAAGATGGATCCTAATTCTCCTTGAGTTTGAACTTAAGATCAAATATATACCTTAAAAAGAAAAAACTATGGGTCATTACCTAAGTAATATTTATAATTCTCCTTATTCTGAAATCATTAATCCAAATATCCCCACTAAACAACTCTCATATCTCTGTCCAATGTAACCATGGTATGACCCAATTGTAAATTACATGGTTGTTGGATGTTTTCCAAAAAATATTACGAGGAACAAAATAGTGAAGTTGAAAATTGATAAAAAATACAATTTTGGGGAAGATAATAAACTTTGTAAAACTGGGGATGACCTACTGATTATGAAATGTATTGATAAAGATGAACATTAAACCATCATATAATTCCACCACTCAATTCCTAGTAATCACCACATAGGGCCACAAAGGGCCTACTGAAAGGTCCGTGACTCTAGATGCCTTTTGATTTTACTCTTCTTGCACTCACATGATTTCTGTCAATAATGTCCTACATTCCAAAAGTTTATCACAATTTTTTAAATGAAATGAATTTCACCCAAAAACCTTTAGTATTATATGAGATATTAGATGATTGGGGAATCTATTTCATGGAACCCTTTCCCCATCCAATTTTTTTTCATATATTCTTCTTGAAGTTGACTATATTTCAATATGGTTAGAGTCCATAACCACTTGGAAAGATACCACAAAAACTGTCCGTGAGTTTCTCAAAATCCACAATTCCATTAATTTGGAACCCCATGTGATTTGGTAAGTGAAATAGGAACCTATTTTTTGTATTAATACCATATAATTTATTTTGAAAAATAATGGGGTAATACATAAAACATCAACCACATATCACCCCAAAACAAATGGAGTGGATAAAATTTCCAATAGAGAAGTGAAAAGAGTGCTTTAGAGAATTATTAATCCCACAAGAAAAGACTAGCCTGAAAGACTTAGTGAAATAGTTTTCGGTTTAGTGAACATCCAATAAAACACACATTGTAAAGTCTCACTTTAGTCTATTTTTTGGTAAGCCATGTCATTTACTGATTGAAATCCAATATAAGTAATTTTCAACTATGAAAACCAGTAAATTATATTTTAAAAAAATAGTGAAGAGTGATTGATGAATTTTAGTAACCTATAGAATCTTTGACTTTGTTATTAAAGGAATTCCAATTTATTCAAAGATAAATATAAGGTACACATTTAAAAGAACATCCATCAAACTTTTTTTAATATGGTAAAAGGTAAGGATCTTTAGTTCTCAATTTTTTATTCACTGAGTTAAACATAATTTTCATTTGGAAGGTCCTTCTGTTATTACTAATGTTTACCCATTTGGTGAAGTACAACTCCAATACACTTCTTCCAAAATACATTCATGGTTAATAGATATCAGTTAAAGTATCGCCATGAGAGGATACACACCCCAGGAATGACATAAACTTCCCCCAACTCACCATTGTATGGAAATAAAAACCTGAAAAATCAAAACTACAGGAACCTATTTACCTTTAATTCCCTTTCCCACTCTTCCTCCTTCTCTTATCTCTCTCTACCTCTTCTATATCTCTCTCTTTCATTCACTTTTTTCATCTTCCTATTTCATTCTCACATTATCTCTCATTTTTTTCACATTCTTTATCAACCATTTTTTCCCTTTCGCTTTTGTGGGTGTGTGTATTTAAAATAAAAAAAATACAAAATGAGCACATATTACTCACTATTAAATATTTAATTTTTTTCCAAAAATTATGCAGATTCCATATAAATTTTTTCATCTCAAAAATTTTGTATTTTAATTATAAATTTGGATAAACAATTTTTTTCAAGACCAATATTTTTTGAATCCTCAATTTATGATTGGAAAATTATTACTCCCCAACCATGAGGAATAATATCGGATTTAATTTCAAGGTCTTGTTTGACCATCTTTTCATTTTGGGGTTTTCACCTCTAATTGAGAGTCTTGAGTTTGTGTACCTTAAAGATCAATTTCCTGCCTTGTTAAACATTAATATGATATTGGAGTTTTCTAAACCACATAAGAATGAAAATTTTCAAATAGATTATCATTATCCTTACCTTGATTTTCATTTTAAAAGCACATTTTATCCTTTGAAATATTTTTTTATCCACATTAAAATATTAAAACCTAATCCCACCCTATATATATAAGAATTTTCATTCTGTGACTTATTCAAATTTATGTGTGGGGCACTGGATATAATTCTGGGCATAATTTCCTTGATTTTAAATATTTCATCATATGATTGAGGTAAAACATACATTTAAGTATGGGTAGACACTGTAATTTAGTGAGGTTTGGGAATGGATTTAGGTTTTTGTCATTTTTTTAAATGTTATTTAAAAGTTTTAAAAATGGAAAAAAATTGGAATAAACAAAAAAAAGAATGGGTTGTGTCTTAGGTGGATTAAAAATACTCTTAACCAAACTTTTTTCTTATTATAACTTTTAAAATTGGTTTCATTGGGAATTAAAAAAGGGAAGGGAGATGAGTGTAACATTTTCTCCATGTTCAACTTTCTAAAAAATAAATAAATAAGAAAAAAAGAACACTTTCATCATCTTGTCTTTTTTGTTGAGAAAATTTTGTGTCATATATATATATATATATTATCTATTAATACCACTAAAATTATCTAAATCTAGATCTATTTTATTTACTAACACACTAATACCCTTGTAAATATATTTTTCTATTTCCTTCCATGTCTTAATTTAAAAATTGTGTATTTATTTTTCCTTGTTGGTTTCCACCACCTATTTTTATCTATTTTGGACACTATATTCTGACCATCCCATAGCCTTTGGAAAACCTATAATAATTTATTTCTAATTATTGTTCAATTAATAATAGGTAATTTGAGATGAGATTTTTCAAAGACATTATTATTTTCACTTTTGGTTAGTGAATGAGTGAACTTTATAGAATAAATTTACATCAACTTGAGAGGAGTTAATTTTTTAGTTCCCATATTTTCCATTTAAAATTTTGAGCATGAAAATGAAATATTTTTGAAAAATTATTTATTTAATATTTTTTTTAGAATTCAATATGTATTAGTAAAATATTATTGACCCCCTTATTGATGAAAACTAAAGTTTAATATTTTTTGTGAGTGAAAATGGTTTTTTGTGTGTTTTTTATGTGCATTGGGACAAGAACTATATTAATTATGAGAGTTTTTATAATACATACTGATTAAAGATTTAATGTTACTATTAAAACTTAATTATCACTGAAAAATATTAATTTCCATTCAATGATAACATTTTGATCATAAAAATATATAGAGAGGATTTCTCAAATTCATTCATTTATACTATAGTTTTATATTTTTATCATATATTTCAATATACTAATCCAAATTTTGTGATTCATGTTTTTTAGTTCTAATCATTAAAATTTTAAAAAAATAATTCAACATGATCTTTGGATTACAAAGCCATCTAAATTTCCAATTATACCATAATAATGGTCTAATGAATCTGTCAAAGAAATTGGACTAGCTGTGATATTATATTTTCTAGACTTAATTCAAAAGTCTAAATTAGTGGACACTCTACCTGAATTCCAAGTAATTTACATTAAAATTTGGATAAAAATTTCAATTTATAATTAATTCTTAATGAGACCCAACTCTTTGATGAATATCCAGGACACTATTTTTCCCAACATTGAAGAAAAACTCACTATTTTTGATGTTTATAGAAACCCATATACCCAATAAAGAAAATATTTTGAGGCTATAAATTCAATATGTATGATAACAAAATTTAATAATAATTTAATCCAAAATAAATGCATATTCATATCCATAAATTCATTTACATTTAATCCATGGAAAAATTTAATACATTTCTAGACAACAAAAAATTGATTAATAACATGGCCATAACTTTAGATTCATAAGTCCCATAGCCACCAAATTTCAAGAGTAGAATTTAGATATCCATATATAATGATTTTAGGAAGATTATTTTTCAATATTGTTATATTGTAATGGTCAAATAGTCAATCTAATTTAATTGGATATTTTGGAAGGAAAAAAGTCCACCACATTTAGCTATAAATAAAATCCCCTCTTATCTTTATAAGGGGTTGGAATTTCAGAACTTTCAAGGATATATTATCATGAAAAAATACATGAAATGTTATTTTTTTGACCTATAAAACTCATGATTCCACTTTAGAGACCTTTCCTCCTCTCTTTTTATGTTCTTTTTCATTCTCCTTCATTTGAAATTTCGTAAATATTTGAGTAATAATTTTGTTTTAATATTAATGAAATTATCTTAATAATATCTCATATCCATCCAAATTATGTATTTTATTATAATTTTTCTTAATGAATTTTAAATTAAGTATAAAAAACATTCTCTTTCACTTCCTCATTTAATCCAAATTTCAGGTTTAACTTTCTTCACCAATCATGTGTATGTTTAGTGAAAAACTCATTGCTTGTCTCATTAATTCTCTTATTTTTATAACTCATCACCATAAACATATAAACTATATTAATAAATATCTCATTGTTTAAATAAATTGTCTATTTGGGTGAGTCGTAATTTGGGGATATCATTTGATTGGGTTTTTTGGTCATTAAATATTCTGTAAGTTAACATTGTGTATATTAAAACATCAAATGTAATGGATTAATAAAATTATTGGTTTAATGAATAGATTAAATGGATAATTGGGACCATGAGTAAACATTCATAAACAATTAATTATTGAGATAACTACCCTATTTGAGGCTTGGATTAAAGCCTTAATATTTAGTAATTCTAATTAAAATCATCTTATGAAGTGTGTGTTAAAAAATTTAACTCAACATATAAAAAATTGTAAATATGTCATAATATTTCATCTCTAATAATGAACACATCTCAATATTTTTTAAATAGTTAAATTAAATTTATTAATAAATAGTTCCACCTAATATAAGGAAATAACCCCCCCCCCCCACCGCCATTTCAAAAAAAGACAAAACAAGATAATAATAAACTCTGAAAATAGTTCCATCTCTAAGGATTCTATCCATGGGGACTTTGAATGGTTGATAGGAGATAACAAAATATGCTTCAAATTCTTGAGAAACATCCATTGATAATACATTAACCCAATGTGTCCATTGACCATACCTCCATAGAAGCCCTTAAGTAGCTTCAACAATTCATAAAAGATACCAGGGTATAGTAAAATCATCATCTCATCCTCCAATGTACGCCATGATACAATAAAAAATATTCAATGTGGCCATGATTGAAATTACAATTTATATTTAACTTCCAAAGATCATAGATGGTGGTTCTATGACATAGTGGTGATGGAAATGGTTATGATGGGAACAATATGGGAAAAGAAGAATATGTTAGTGGAAACATTGAACAACGATGTTTTAGTTAAGTGATAATTACCCATGAAAATTTCTTACCACATTAATTTACTCAGTGGTTAGTGATGGTTTCATATAATACTTTTTGGAATGCACAGATCATTAAAGACTGACTTGAGCCTTTTGACCCCTATGATGCATGTGTCTGACCCTATGGAAAAGTTATCCACCCTTTCACTTTCTATATTCCTACCCCTGTTCAGTCAACGTATGTTATGCTCTAGTGTTATCCTAATTCATTCTTTGCACTAGCAGTAGTGTTTGTTTATTGAGTATTTGACACTTATTATTCCTACACACGCTTAAAAATCACTTAGTAAAAGTCTTACCCAAAACGTATTTTTTTATTTCTTTTTTGAATTTTTTTTAAATTTCTTTGTTCCTTTTAAACAATTAAAACACATGGAAGATGTGTAAATTCACATAATAATTCAATTAATTAAAAAAAATTAAAATTCAAAAAATGTATCCGTAAAATTCAACTATCACTTATCTATCCTAAAACATTTGAGAATATAGGGTAATATTTTATTGATCTCATTTATATTAACAGCACACTTCAAAGGGAATGTATTTCATAACATTTTCATTCAATAAAGGTATTATTTTGTTTTACCCGTACATTAATCATACTCATCCATATTGAGTACATGAGTGTTGATTGATGTTTCTTAACCATATTAATTTTAATTCCTTTAAAACATTAAATTAATACTTTTATGATTCTCAAAAGAATATATATTCACTTATTGAAAAACTTCAATGCTTGGTTTTCGTAGGAATGTGTTACCTCTAACACATGGATTTTCCCTATATTTCATTAGAATTTTATTTTATTATTTAATGTTTAAGAAAATTCATAAATTAATATTATTTTATCTCTAGGATTATTCTCAATGTAATATCATATGATAATGATACCATATATCTATAATGGAGAATTTTATCAGAATAATATCATGTTTTTCCCTCATTTAATATGAAATATTATTAAATTTTCTCCAATTGAAAAGATAACCATTATTGAATACGATAAAAACTATTAGTGTGTAAAGATCTATATTTAACTATTAAAATGACCCTAATTTGGCATAAAATCACTCGTTATCTATATTGGTAGGTCCTTATTCTAAATATGTCACATATGAATCTCGGATAGTTGATATGACAACTCTTTATACAATATTTCATATAGATAAATTTTCCACCAAAACAATAGTATCCAAACTTTTAGGGATTCCCAACTAAGTGTAACTCAAATAAAATTCTAAGAATAAGGAACCAAATTCCTATGGTCACCTAATTACTTTTTTTTGTTACAGAAAATAATCTATGGGTATAGCACTTTTATGTGAACCTATTCAATTGGAAGACTGCAGTCATAAAAGGTGTTCACTTTGTAAGAAATATTATAATTTTTATTTTTAAAGGGGATATATGTAACACCCGAGACTTTTATGTTATATGAATCATCAAAGGAATCTTTTTCTACACAACACTTGCTTGGCTTGCTTTACACGCAATCGTGACCTTCCTCGATAGATTGCGTCGTACGCAATACCGAGTTTCACTAAACAACAATTTGCTATTAAAACTAGCCGTTATGAATAGTAATAACCACTTTTTGAAATTTTATAAATTTTATTTTTCAAAATGGACTTCATTTTTGGACTGAGAATATCGAAATTAGCCTAGGGTGAAATTTTGGTATTTTTCTGAAAACTTTCAATTTTTGATGAATAGTGAAACCACTAAGTGGTAGGTTAAAAACTGAATTTTGCATAAAACTTAATTTTACCGCTTCTGTGAATGGAATTTCAAAAATCCGACATACACGGTTGATATCAGTAAGTAAAATGTGGTTCAATGAGATAAAAATAATTTTTTGGTGAATAGTAACTTTTTACTATTTTTACCGCAGTTAATAGTAAATAGGGTAACTAAGGGTAAATATGATATTAATATTACCCTAACACATGTCCTAATTCTATTGGACAAGTGTAATTCGACCAAAAAAAAACTTAGGAATAAAATATGACCATTTAGGCCCACTTGGATTAGATTAGGACATTTATTATTAATTTATTTAAAGAAGGGTTAAAATAGTTAAAATCAAAGTTTAATAAGTCAATAATTTTTAATATGGGGTTATACATAAGCTAAATTCGACTATAAATATTAATTAGAAAGATAAAAAGATTTCCTACATAATGGTATTTTATTTGTAATTTTTAGACATTAAATAATTTAATTTATCTATGACACAATGATGATGCAGTAATTATCTTATTAATGAAATATTGACATAATTGATGTTATAAACACCAAAATAAATTTAATTTGAAACTTTTTATGAATTCCACTAATTTTCTAGGTTACTATGAAATATTAATGTTGATTTAATCAACTTTGTTAGAACATATAATTCTGTTATGACTTTCACAAAAATCATATATCAAATAGTGTCAAAATTGACACAAAATAGTTTTTAAATCAAATATTATATTATTAATTGTTATTTTATTCCTAAAAATCTAAGGTTCGGAAAAATGACTTAGATAAGGATATATATATTAATAATAAACAATTTTGGGTTCTTTTGGCATGTTATAGTAAGTTTATTAACCATATAGTGAAAGAAAACAAAAAGACATGGTAAAAGTTAAATTATTTAACTTAGAGTTAAATCTAATTGATAAGGTTAAAAATAATACCCTAAACTTGTCTAAATCCTATTGGTTGATAGGATTTCGACCCTTCCCCACTTTATCTTCTAAATAAGACCCTTTGGAACCATTATAAACCGATTTTGACTTTAATATAAAATAATATTTTGAGATATTCCTAAGGTGCCCCTCTCCTCCCTTATAAAAGGGCACCTCCTCCCCCTCCTCCTCACACCAATTTGAGCACTCAAGCTCGGCCAACCCCTACCATTTTCTCCTCTCCACTTACCTAGAATAATACTAGAGGTCCTGGTCTTCTTCAAAGTCCAAACTTAGTTCCCTAAGTGGAGGATTCAAAGAGGCGTTCCAAAGAAGAGGTAATATCCGTTACCGATCTTTTCAATTTCATTCTTCTTCAACTTCTTATTATTTAGTTGTTTCATGATAAAGTAATAACATCAGTATTACTTACATACTGATATGTTATTATAAATATGAAACAACCCTAATTCACGTTCTATCCATCCTACGGAAAAATGAAATCACCGCGCGTGTGTACGTACGGAATACCGTCTCCACGCCGTGGTGTAATCTATTTTCCACCATCACTTTACAAGGATGGGTATAATGGTGTAATGAGTAAATATTTATGATTATTATTAAGTAATATTGATACTGAAATAATATATATATACTCCAATACAATTCCACGATCATAGGAACGATATCATCACTCGTGCGTACGTACGGAATACCGTCTCCACGATGTGATGCGACTCGTTCTACATGATCATCATTATATAGTAATTATATAAATGAATTGAATGAATAAATATGATATATGTTACACTAATACCATTCTTTATATAAGTTATATATAACCTTAAAAGAAGAATAAGAATTTATTCAACAAAACACGCATAAGAACAAAAGGCAATAAAGACCCGAGTAACAAGTAACAATGAAATATTACTAATAAGAAGCTAAGAATATGACCATATATGATATCATATCAATATGTATGATTCTGGAATAAGTCAATAACATTTTTTAAACCATTATAAAGGAGCTTCGGACACATACAAAGCAAATCAGACCTAAGGTAAGAGAAATATCACAATCTCATTTTTATCCGAGATTGTTTATTCGGGTGTATTTTATCATCCACATCCATGTTTCATCAATATGTAATATTATTTCCATCCACCTACAATTGTTTAAATCCATTTTTACCCTTCGGTGAGTTTTTAGTAATATGTATGAAAGGAATCTTTTGTCGTTTTTCGTACGAGGTACTTTTTGACTTTTCCGACAAAAGTACGAAGAATGTTTTTTTAACTTATACGGCATGAATGGATTTTTAAAACATTATTTCCAAGAAGCTTCCTTTACAAGTTTTCAAGTTTATTTTTAATCAACTTCTTTTATTTTAATGTCGTATGACATGTTATGAAAGGAAAAATGTTTTTGAAGTTGAAAGGATATTTTCCTCAAGAATGGAGTTCAAGTATTTTATCAAAATTATTTTCCATCTAAGATAATAAAAGGGTTCTGTTTTTATCCCTATTATTACATGGATTTGATTATGTTGTGATGGAAACATTTTTATGAATTCCTTTATCTTATATGAATTGTTTTATGATGTCATGTTGTTTAAGAATCCCATTTTTATTACATGGGTTACGCTATGATGTATGGTTTATGATTATGTGGCACACATAAGAAAGGATTCATTATAAGATGGGTGGGACCTATATCTCCCTCCAATGCATTGGGTAAAGATTTTATATCTCATGAGATAGACATGGCTGGAACGGTAGGTTATACCGGTTCAGTAAAACAGGACTGGAACGAGGGTGACTCGGTTCAGAAAGGGACTTTGTCCACTAAGATAGTCTTGGCAATGAGTCATGAATAACAAGAAATGATTTTCCATGATTATGTGTGCATGCCACAAAGTTTCAAGTTTCATGTTATGATTATGGGGATCTCATTTTCACTTCTATGATTTATTCCATGTTAAGATTTTATGATCTCTTTTGCAGGTTATGATTTTCAAAAAGATATGATATGATTTTTATTTCCTTTATTTTCCCTTACTGAGCATTTGAGCTCACCCTTTTATGTTTTCTTTTCCCCAGGTCAGGAAGATGGATATTAAGTAGAATATGCAAAAAGGGACCCTAGATATGATGAAATAAATGGGAGACACTGTAGAAGATTTATGAACCAGTTGTTTATGTTTCCCAGTTTCTAAAGACACTATACCTATACGGTCCTTTGTGGTTTTGTCATATGTTGTAATAAGTGTTATTCAATTTTGAAGTATTAACAATGTATGTAAAGTATGGGTCATTATAGTTGGTATCAAGGGAATGATATAGTCAACCTTTGGAAACTAGGATGTGAAAGCCTTAGTAAGAACCCTAAGGATAAGTCTAAGCATAGAGCACAATCTTAGTGTTTTAGAAATGGCCTTGAATAACCTAGGATAAGACCTTAAGCATGAAAATTTTATTCTTGATTTATGTGGTTTTCCTATTATAATTAGTGTTGCTCACACTATTCTTCTTGGTTTTAGTCAATGGCTGGAACCCGAAGGAACCGTGTTAATGCGGAATGCGATGGGCAATGCAATGATTGTCCCCCTGAGCAACCAAACGATATGGGAGCTGGAATGCAAAATCTTGTATCCATGCTCACACAACTTTCTCAAGCTATGAATCATGCAGGACTTCCAAACGAGCAAAGGAAGGAGCAACATTCTGTTGAATCCTTCATGAGGCAGCGTCCACCTTCTTTCAGTGGGTCTACTGATCCATTGGTTGCTGAACAATGGATTAGTACTACTGAAAAGATATTTTCAGTTCTTCAATGTCCTGAACATGATAAAGTCATCCAAGCAGTGTATCGTTTGGAAGGAGATGCTGATCAATGGTGGAATCTTATTAAGAATACGAGGCAAAGGGATGAAATTGAGTCTATGGAATGGGGCGAGTTCAAGAACTTATTTTTCAATAAGTACTTCCCTCGTATTCTCCGAACAAAGATGGAGAAAGAGTTTCTTGAACTGAAGCAAAGGGATGATGAATCTGTTGGTACCTATGAAGCAAATTTTACAAGACTTGCAAGGTACGCTTCTGGTATTATTATCCAACCTGAGAGTAAGATCGATCGATTCTTTAGTGGCTTAAAACCAAGTCTTCGAAGGGAGTTAGCCATAAGGGACTTCAATAGCTATGAGGAAATCGTTCGATGTGCTCTTAAAGTCGAGATGGAGATTGGAATAACCCATCAGTCACATGGGTTTGATAAGAAGAGGAAGATGGAATTCAAAGAAAAATCTAAAGAGCACACGGAAAAGAAGATGAGCTTTTCCTTATGCTCAAAGTGTGGAAAGAAACATGGAGGCAGTTGTCTTAAAGAGACAAGTAAATGTTTTAAATGTGGAAAGGAAGGTCATCGGGCATTTGAATGTCGCGATAATGGGAAGAAGATGTCTAATGAAGCAAACAAAGGAAGGGATACACAGAATGAACCTACTACACTTCAATGTTTCAAGTGCAAGGAGATAGGGAATTATGCCAATCAATGCCCAAATCCAAGGGTTGATGATGATGGTCGACGTCAACAAAATCATAAGGCTAAAGAAAAAGGAAAGTCACATGCAATTTCTATCAGCGATGTGGAGTACGATAACGAAGTGGTGAAAGGTACACTTACCATCCACTCTAAAGTAGAAAATGTTTTATTTGATTCTGGATCCACCCACTCTTTTATTTCTAAATAATTTTCTAAGGGTATCAACGTATTACCTCAACAATTAGATGTTGAGTTAGCTGTGACAACACCTAATGGAAAAACAGTCGCATCAAAAGTTTATAATTCTTCTCCGATCGAAGTTTGTGGGAAAGTTCTTCCTGCAAATCTTGTGATCCTTCCTTTAGTGGAATTTGATGTGATTCTTGGCATGGATTGGCTTTCTCTACATGGAGCTCATATCAATTTCCAAAGAAGGGAAGTCACATTTCATATTCCAAATCAATCTACGATCGTCTATCAATGCAAGGATGCACATAACCTTCTAGTGGAAATTCCTTCCATCTTATGGGTCTTGATTCCACTAAATGAAGGTTATTTATCTCAAATGGTTGGTGAGAAACTCACGATTAAGAATATGCCCATTGTACGGGAGTTTGATGATGTCTTTACGGAGGAATTACCGGGTCTTCCACCAAATCGTGAAGTTGAGTTTTCAATAGAACTCGTACCGGGTGCTTTGCCTATTTCAAAGACACCTTATAGAATGGCCCCAATTGAGTTGCAGGAATTGAAGAAGCAACTCCAAGAGAATCTTGATAAGGGATTCATACGCCCTAGTGCGTCACCTTGGGGAGCACCTGTTCTATTTGTTAAGAAGAAAGATGGATCAATGAGACTCTGCATTGATTATCGAGAACTTAACAAGATCAATATCAAGAACAAATATCCTCTCCCACGCATTGATGACTTATTTGACCAACTACGCGGAGCTCAATACTTTTCCAAGATTGATCTTCGTTCAGGGTATCATCAATTAAGGGTCAAAAGGGAGGATATACCAAAGACGGCTTTCCGTACAAGGTATGGACACTATGAATTTATAGTGATGCCATTTGGTCTTACTAATGTACCTGCTATCTTCATGGATCTAATGAATAGAGTCTTTAGAGACTATCTTGATCAATTTGTGGTAGTCTTTATATATGATATTCTTGTCTATTCAAAGAGCAAGGAAGAGCATGAAGATCACTTGAGAATTATATTGAAGACCCTGATAAAGGAGAAGCTTTATGCCAAATTTACCAAGTGTGAATTTTGGCTTCAAAAAGTTGCATTTTTGGGTCACATAATCTCAAAAGAGGGGATATCTGTGGATCCAGCAAAAACAGAGGTTATCGAAAGATGGTCAAGACCAACAACAGTAACTGAGATCCGAAGTTTTCTTGGTTTGGCTGGATATTATCGAAGTTTTGTAAAAGATTTTTCACGATTATCTAATCCACTCACCAAGTTGACTCGGAAAGGAGTTAAGTTTGTCTGGACGGAAGAATGTGAAGAGAATTTCAAGGAGTTGAAAAGAAGGTTATCCAGTGCACCTGTGCTCACACTGCCTTGTAGTGGAGAATGGTTTGTGATCTATAGTGATGCATCCAAGAAGGGATTGGGCTGTGTTCTTATGCAAAATGATATGGTGATAGCTTATGCCTCATGACAGTTGAAAATCCATGAGCAAAATTACCCAACACATGATTTGGAGTTGGCTGCGGTAATCTTTGTATTAAAGATTTGGAGGCATTACCTTTATGGTGAAAGGTGTGATATTTATACTGATCATAAAAGTTTAAAGTATATTTTCACACAAAAGGAGTTGAATATGCGTCAAAGAAGATGGTTGGAGCTGATTAAGGATTATGACTGCTCAATCCATTACCACCCTGGGAAAGCAAACAAGGTGGCAGATGCTTTAAGTCAACAAGACCATGCTAGTTTATCCATGATGAGGATCACAAAAGATCCAATATTTATGGATTTACAAAGGATGGATCTTGGAATTATAATGGAAGGGGAAAAATCTTATCGTTCTCAAATGAATGTTCAACAATCTATACATGTGAAGATTAAAGAGGCACAGAAAGAAGATGTCGAGTTACAAAAAAAGGTGAGAAATGTTCCTGAATTCAACCTTGATTGTGATGGGATAATAAAGTTCAGGAATCGGGTTTGTGTTCCTCCCATCCCCGAATTAAAGAAGGAGCTGCTGGATGAGGCTCATAGTTCATCATTTTCTATTCATCCTGGAAGCACGAAGATGTATAGGGACCTGAAAGAATACTTCTGGTGGGATGGCATGAAAAGAGATGTTACTGAATATGTCTCTCGATGCTTGGTTTGTCAACAAGTTAAAGCTGAGAGACAGAAGTCTAAGGGGATGTTACAACCATTACCCATACCCGAATGGAAATGGGAAAACATCACTATGGACTTTGTCACAGGACTTCCTAAAACATCCAAAGGCAATAATGCTATTTGGGTCATAGTTGATCATCTTACAAAGTCTACACACTTCATTTCTATTAGAGAGGATTTCTCTCTAGATCAGCTTGCCAGGATAAATGTAAAGGAATTGGTAAGATTGCATGGAGTACCACTTTCTATTATATCTGATCGAGATCTGAGATTTACCTCGAAGTTCTGGCGAAGTCTTCAGCATACTCTGGATACAGAGTTGAGTTTCTGCACTGCTTATCATCCCCAGACAGACGGTCAGTCTGAGAGAACAATTCAAACCCTAGAAGATATGTTGAGAGCTTGCTCTATGGATTTCAAAGGAGGTTGGGATCAACACCTACCTTTGGTGGAATTTTCTTATAATAATAGCTTTCACTCCAGTATTCAGATGGCTCCTTATGAAGCTCTCTATGGAAAGAAATGCAGAACTCCAACTTGCTGGGATGAAGTTGGGGAAAGAAAGCTATTAGGACCTGATCTCGTTGATGAAATGGCAGAAAAGGTCAGATCTATTCAACAACACATAAGAGCAGCTCAGATTCGACAGAAAAGTTATGCCGACAACCGAAGAAAAGACCTAGAGTTTGAAGTGGGTGATAAAGTGTTCTTACGAATATCTCCCTGGAAGAGGGTTATGAGATTCGGAAAGAAGGGGAAGTTGAGCCCTAGATATATCGGTCCTTTCGAAATACTGGATCGTGTTGGGAAGGTAGCTTACCGATTGACGCTTCCACCGAATCTCTCTCAAGTTCACTATGTGTTCCATGTATCTCTCCTGAGAAAGTACATACCTGATCCTTCACATGTACTCAGCTCAGAAGTTGTACCGCTGGAGCAAGATCTTTCTTATGAAGAACAGCCGATAGAGATTCTGGATCGTAGCGAAAAAGTCCTACGAAACAAGACCACTCGATTGGTGAAAGTTTTATG
The DNA here is from genome assembly GCA_963277665.1 of Viscum album. Lineage (NCBI taxonomy): Eukaryota > Viridiplantae > Streptophyta > Magnoliopsida > Santalales > Viscaceae > Viscum > Viscum album. The sequence continues at coordinate 976,932,967 of OY728160.1, read as the reverse complement.
GAGGAACCACCAACTTGAAGAAGCTACATGGGAGCCTGAGGATATGATGAGGGAGAAGTATCCTCATCTATTTGTTACAAAGTGACGAATTTCGAGGGCAAAATTCTTTTTAAGGGGGGTAGAATGTAACACCCGAGACTTTTATGTTATATGAATCATCAAAGGAATCTTTTTCTACACAACACTTGCTTGGCTTGCTTTACACGCAATCGTGACCTTCCTCGATAGCTTGCGTCGTACGCAATACCGAGCTTCACTAAACAACAATTTGCTATTAAAACTAGCCGTTATGAATAGTAATAACCAGTTTTTGAAATTTTATTTTTCAAAATGGACTTCATTTTTGGACTGAGAATATCGAAATTAGCCTAGGGTGAAATTTTGGTATTTTTCTGAAAACTTTCAATTTTTGATGAATAGTGAAACCACTAAGTGGTAGGTTAAAAACTGAATTTTGCATAAAACTTAATTTTACCGCTTATGTGAATGGAATTTCAAAAATCCCACAGGCACGGTTGATATCAGTAAGTAAAATGTGGTTCAATGAGATAAAAATAATTTTTTTGGTGAATAGTAACTTTTTACTATTTTTACCGCAGTTAATAGTAAATAGGGTAACTAAGGGTAAATATGATATTAATATTACCCTAACACATGTCCTAATTATATTGGAAAAGTGTAATTCGACCAAAAACAAACTTAGGAATAAAATATGACCTTTTAGGCCCACATGGATTAGATTAGGACATTTATTATTAATTTATTTAAAGAAGGGTTAAAATAGTTAAAATCAAAGTTTAATAAGTAAATCATTTTTAATATAGGGTTATACATAAGATAAATTCGACTATAAATATTCATTAGAAATATAAAAATATTTCCTACATAATGGTATTTTATTTTTAATTTTTATACATTAAATAATTTAATTTATTTATGACACAATGATGATGCAGTAATTATCTTATTAATGAAATATTGACATAATTGATGTTATAAACACCAAAATAAATGTAATTTGAGACTTTTTATGAATTTAACTAATTTTCTAGGTTACTATGATATATTAATGTTGATTTAATCAACTTGGTTCGAACATATAATTCTGTTATGACTTTCACAAAAATCATATATCAAATAGTTTCAAAATTGACACAAAATAGTTTTTAAATCAAATATTATATTATTAATTGTTATTTTATTCCTAAAAATCTAAGGTTCGGCCAAATGACTTAGATAAGGATATATATATTAATAATAAACAATTTGGGGTTCTTTTGGCATGTTATAGTAAGTTTATTAACTATATAGTAAAAGAAAACAAAAAGACACGGTAAAAGTTAAATTATTTAACTTAGAGTTAAATCTAATTGATAAGGTTAAAATAATACCCTAAACTTGTCTAAATACTATTGGTTGATAGTATTTAGACCCTTCCCCACTTTAGCTTCGAAATAAGACCCTTTGGAACCATTATAAACCGATTTTGACTTTAATATAAAATAATATTTTGAGATATTCCTAAGGTGCCCCTCTCCTCCCTTATAAAAGGGCACCTCCTCCCCCTCCTCCTCACACCAATTTGAGCACTCAAGCTCGGCCAAACCCTTCCATTTTCTCCTCTACACTTCCCTAGAATAATACTAGAGGTCCTGGTCTTCTTCAAAGACCAATCTTAGTTCCCTAAGTGGAGGATTCAAAGAGGCGTTCCAAAGAAGAGGTAATATCCGTTACCGATCTTTTCAATTTCGTTCTTCTTCAACTTCTTCTTCTTTAGTTGTTTCATGATAAAGTAATAACATCAGTATTACTTACATACTGATATGTTATTATAAATATGAAACAACCCTAATTCACCTTCTATCTATCCTACGGAAAAATGAAATCACCGCGCGTGCGTACGTACGGAATACCGTCTCCACGCCATGGTGTAATCTATTTTCCACCATCACTTTACAAGGATGGGTATAATGGTGTAATGAGTAACTATTTATGATTATTATTAAGTAATATTGATACTGAAATAATATATATATACTCCAATACAATTCCACGATCATAGGAACGATATCATCACTCGTGCGTACGTACGGAATACCGTCTCCACGATGTGATGCGACTCGTTCTACATGATCATCATTATATAGTAATTATATAAATGAATTGAATGAATAAATTTGATATATGTCACAATAATACCATTCTGGATATAAGGTATATATAACCTTAAAAGAAGAATAAGAATTTATTCGACAAAACACGCATAAGAACAAAAGGCAATAAAGACCTGAGTAACAAGTAATAATGAAATATTACTAATAAGAAGCTAAGAATATGACCATATATGATATCATATCAATATGTATGATTCTGGAATAAGTCAATAACATTATTTAAACCATTATACAGGACATTCGGACACATACAAAGCAAATCGGACCTAAGGTAAGGGAAATATCACAATCTCATTTTTATCTGAGATTGTTTATTCGGGTGTATTTTATCATCCACATCCATGTTTCATCAATATGTAATATTATTTCCATCCACCTAAAATTGTTTAAATCCATTTTTACCCTTCGGTGAGTTTTTAGTAATATGTATGAAAGGAATCTTTTGTCGTTTTTCGTACGAGGTACTTTTTGACTTTTCGGACAAAAGTACGAAGAATGTTTTTTTAACTTATACGGCAAGAATGGATTTTTAAAACATTATTTCCAAGAAGCTTCCTTTACAATTTTTCAAGTTTATTTTTAATCAACTTCTTTTATTTTAAAGTCGTATGACATGTTATGAAAGGAAAAATGTTTTTGAAGTTGAAAGGATATTTTCCTCAAGAATGGAGTTCAAGTATTTTATCAAAATTATTTTCCATCTAAGATAATAAAAGGGTTCTGTTTTTATCCCTATTATTACATGGATTTGATTATGTTGTGATGGAAACATTTTTATGAATTCCTTTATCTTATATGAATTCTTTTATGATGTCATGTTGTTTAAGAATCCCATTTTTATTACATGGGTTACGCTATGATGTATGGTTTATGATTATGTGGCACACATAAGAAAGGATTCATTATAAGATGGGTGGGACCTATATCTCCCTCCAATGCATTGGGTAAAGATTTTATATCTCATGAGATAGACATGGCTGGAACGGTAGGTTATACCGGTTCAGTAAAATAGGACTGGAACGAGGGTGACTCAATTCAGAAAGGGACTTTGTCCACTAAGATAGTCTTGGAAATGAGTCATGACTAACAAGAAATGATTTTCCATGATTATGTGTGCATGCCACAAAGTTTCAAGTTTCATGTTATGATTATGGGGATCTCATTTTCACTTATATGATTTATTCCATGTTAATATTTTATGATCTCTTTTGCAGGTTATGATTTTCAAAAAGATATGATATGATTTTTATTTCCTTTATTTGCCCTTGCTGAGCATTTGAGCTCACCCTTTTATGTTTTCTTTTCCCCAGGTCAGGAAGATGGATATTAAGTAGAATATGCAAAAAGGGACCCTAGATATGATGAAATAAATGGGAGACACTGTAGAAGATTTATGAACCAGTTGTTTATGTTTCCCAGTTTCTAAAGACACTATACCTATACGGTCCTTTGTGGTTTTGTCATATGTTGTAATAAGTGTGCTTCAATTTTGAAGTATTAACAATGTATGTAAAGTATGGGTCGTTATAATATAATATCATTGTATTTTCTTATGTATTACCATTATTTTTATTCATTATTATAATTATTATATTTAAAATCACGTTCCTTTTACCAAATCAACGTTTTTAAAAAACATTGATGTGTAACTCTCTATACAACTCATAGCATGTGTTACTAAATCATATTTAAATATAATAATGTTTATAAATATTAATATATATTGTGAAAATGCATATAATTCTATAAATAAATCAATATTATGATTTATAAGTGTAAATATTATGAATTCGTATTCATATTAGTTTTATAAAAAAATCTAAAAATTTTACAAGAAATTTAACCGTTTTTTTCAACTAAATTGTCTTTCCATGAACTATATGGTTTTATTTTAAAAGATAAATTTATAAATATTATAAAATGAATTTTATAATATGAAAATAAGTTTTTATATTGTCACATCAAATTTTATTTAAGGTTTTTTATGAAATTTTTTTTTTGAGTGAACAATGAAAAATGTCAATATTTTCAAAACTATCATTTTTTACTTTAATAAAGTTATTTAAAAGTATAATTATTATTTTTATTTGGTTTTGAAGTAAAATAATATCCATTTGATTAAAAATATTCCAAATAATTCTATAATAATCAACATTAAATTTTATTTCTTTATAAGTTTGATTTTATGCTTAAAATATAATTTTCATAAGAAAATGTTTTTCATTGAATTTTTTCACACATATAATAAAATTAATTTCTATCTATAAACTAAATGAAATCATAAAAAATGGATTCTATATTTATAATAAGATGATAAATTTTCATAATGAGGTTAAATTCATTTTTTCCTATAAATAATAACCATGGTAAAAATGTGTCACCATGGTAGAAGGGTAAATTGGGTTAATTAACATAAAATCTAAGTGATAAAGCCCTAAAATATCTTAAAAATTATTTTTATATGATTTTATTTTGACCCTCATCACCTAATATTCTAATTTTAGTATTTTCTTTTTCAATTTCACAATAATATGTCATTATGTTATCTTAAAACATTAAATAATTACAATAGAATCCCTCCCCTCACTTATAAAAGGGAACATCCTCTCTCTTCATCAAACATTTTGAGCATTATATTTTGTCTAATACCTTACCCATTATCTATTTAACACCCATACCCACTTCCTATAGGAACTGTGAAAACCAAAATACAAAACCTTAAAGGGTTAATATCTAATCCAAAGGTGGTTTCTCGAAGGGTGGGTATGAATCTTAATCAAGTGCTATCTTCTTTATTTCTTATTTTAAATCCATCAAATATTACATAACCATGATTAAATAATAAAATTTTTATTTTTCATATATTAAAATTTTATAATGATTATGGTACAACCCTTTTCCATATCCCTTTTCATCCTATAGGAAATGAAAACATCGCTCGTGCGTACATGTAGACTACCACCACCACAAAGCAATGTGTTTCTTATTTCATCATTAGGTTATATATATGGTCAAAATTATGGAAAAAATTAATATATATTATGTTTATAAAATAATTTTGATCTTATAAAGATGACATATTATTAATTTTCTTTCTATTTTAATCTGTTAGCAATTGATAGTGTTGTTTGTGTTTACGTGTGGAATACAACCTTTATGAAGAGATGTGATTAATTTTTCATATCCACATTAAAGAATGGAAATAAATATTTAAATAATGAATAAATATGAAATATATAGGATATTTATGAATTTTTAAAATTTAAATATTAACTACATTATTTATTTTACATGTGTTATAAAAATAAAAATGTCATTTATGTGCACATACGGTCTACCATCTCCATGAAAGGACATCGATTGTTTTTCATGATATAATTACATGGTAGGTTTTAAAAATTTATTTAATATATATATATATATAATAATAATTATAACATTTTTAATATTCTGAGTTAATGGATTCATAACCGCTTTGACCACAGTTAACACATCTATCTTGTTTGAGGAAATAAACCAAAAATATCCTAAAAGGTCCAACATGAACTTAACCCTCCCAATAACTAAATAAAACTTTTTAATAAATAAATTAAAAAGAATAATAACAATTAAATTAACATGAATTTTTTTAAAATAATAATAAAACTATTATAATATTTTTTGGAGTAACAAAACTTATGAAGCTAGATGGGACATAAGTTAAGGTATTTCACTTTAATACAATATTTTAAATGTTTTAAAATAATTTTCCTCCATATACCTATTATTTTAAATACTCCAAGAATATAATTAATTTTTATATAAATATTTATAGAGTTTATTTTATAAAAAATATAATATTCTTTACAAATATTTAGAAATGAATATTTTCAATGTCTTCTATATGGATTATTTTCAAATTTTTACAAAATTGAAAGCAGTTGTTTTTTACATATACATATTAATTTCATTTTCCACCATTAGAAAAATTATTCATTAACAACATTAATTTATATGTTAGCATGATTTTTAAAATAATATCATATTCCAGTACTTCTATGAATTTTTCATTTTTATGGGTCTTCAAAGAAAAATGATATTTCACATTATGTTTATGCGAAAATGGAAAGTTCTTTTCTTGTATATTTAGATAAGTTTTTCAAATGTTTTATGATGATAACCCAAAATACTAAAAAAAACATTACATAATACTTGTTCATTATTTATTATGATAGCTGATCTAGATATGACTCATAATGATGGGTGATCCCTATAGTTCTCTAAAATGCATTGGTTAATGATGTTGTCTATGAAAGTTGAAATGAGTAAGATAACATGGATGGATACTCTTATGATAATAACTATGAATAATTTATTCTAACATCGGTTAAAAATTATTGAATGTATGATGTGAATATGATTCTCCAAGATACTTATATTATGCATTCGAAATGGTTTTTATGAAAATATTTTGATATTGAGAGGTTTGAAATGCTTAAGGGTTAATGGTTTGTTTTTAAATGGAATATGTTCACAAGTTCCCATTTTTTTGAAGATACCTTTATGTTTTCTCCTATAAATTATAATGGGTTTCAAGGTTATTCTTTGAAAAACTATTAATTTTAACTTTTGGAGATTTTTTATTTATTTGAATAATATTTTTTTACAAAAAAGGTAATATTATTCATGGATTTTAATGTTTTTTACTATAATAATGATATTGAGTTTATTTTTACATCCCTTAATAATTTTTTCCTCATACCATGACTTTACATTTTTTCCAAGGATCAATGGATTAGTAAAAAAAATTTCAAGGTCAACATTTCTTCAATGGTGCGTCAACGTAAATGAAGAAAAAGTGTCTTGAATTAAATAGGTGTGTAATCTTAAAGATCTATTATAATGGAATAAATTTATACTATTTGAAAGTGTAAATTTTACATATAATTTGTTTAATAAATTCTCTATAAGTATAAATTTAAAATATCCTGTAAATGTAATAAGGTGAAACCCTTTTTATAAATCATTTAATTGTGGGTTGTTTTTTTTGTGGGGTATTATAGTTGGTACCAGAGAAAATGTTTTGATAAATTTATAGCTTATAAGAATGGTAAAGGTCACTTTAAATGAACTATAATTTATGTTATATTATCATGAGATATATTTTTATGTTTTTAATATTTCTGTATCTTGTCTATATTAATTGGAATGGATTTTCATAAATGAAACATGGAAATTAGAGTTTAAGAAGTCAAGAAAAAATAACCTTCATATATATCTACATGGAATGGTTGGAATAGATTGGTTTTTTTAAATATTAACTCATGTGATATAGTATATAAATGGTGGAACCCATAAAAGAGAGTGATCGAATTATCCATATAGGAACATGTCAAAATAAGAGAATTCCATGAAACAAATCCCTTCATATTTCAGTAGATATTAAGACATGGTAAAATTTAAAGGATAGATAAATACTTTGGAAAACATATTTTCTGTTTTTTTATGTATTTAACATAAAAGGTATCTTTTATTATTATTATTTTATGTAAATTTGTATTGATGGTGGTCTGAGATTAAAAATAATATGGGAAAATGTTGGGTGGATTCTATAGAGTGGGAAGACAATAATTTATTTTTCTTGACAAGTATTTTTCTAATGTTCATCAATATAGAATAGAAAAAATATATGCACTTCAATAAAAATAGATAATATACAATGTCCATTTATGAGAAAAGTTTTACTCTACTAGCATTGTGTCCATTGAATTTTTTTCTAGATCAAGAGAGTAAAATTGATAGATTTTAAATAGTTCTGAAACAATGTTTATGAATATTTTTTACCACTATGAAATCTAAAAGTAATGAGTAATTTTTTCATTATGTTTATAATGTTGATATGGATATTTCCGAAACATTTTTACTTTCTGAAAAAAAATTAATAAGTGGTCAATGTGGAAAGGAATGGAGAAGTATTCAAATTTATAATCTAGAGTTAAGCCCCCCAAATGTTCCTAATATGGTAAAATAAAATTTATTGAATTTTTAGAATGATGAATAAACCATTAATATTATTGTAATATCAATAATAATTCTTCTGAATATAAGGAAAAGAGTTCTAATGACACTAATAATAGTAAAATATATAGTCACATAATTGTGAGATGATTCAATTTTAGCGGGTTGTTTCATTATGATAATGTATGTCTGATATTAGCTACAAAATTTGGGAATCATAATGAATGATTTTAAAAGGTTGTATGAAAGTGTATTTCTACTTTTATGATATATATTGGACAAAAACATTAAATGGTTTTTAGTACATTACTTGTTTATTCAAATTATTCCAATTTCTTATTTTGTTTTTGATATATCCATTCTTTTATCTATGAGAAATTTTCATGTAAAATGTATGTACCACATCAATAATTAAAAATAAAAAGTTCTTCAAAAAACTCTTTGGGAAAGTATTATGTAAAAAATAATTTATAAGAACTGTCTTTTTATTCTCTGTCAAATGGTTTTGTCTAAAAACCTTGTTATCTTACGCATTATAGATTTTGGAGTTATTATGGGTATGGATTGAATTTCAAATTACCATAATAAGATATTTTATGGAGCTAAAGAAGTCATATTTAATTTTCTATGTGTCCTTTAATTCATATATAATAATGAGTTGATATACTTGTTAACATATCAATAATCAAAGAAAATCATTAAATATGGGAGTGGAATTTATCTATCATATATTATTCAAAAGAAATAAATTATTCAAGTTGTTGAAGTGAGAGTAGTGAATGATTATATATATGTATTTACTGATTATTTTATGAGTTTTATTTTTATATAGGAGGTAGTGTTTCCTGTTTAATTAGTGTCTAGTGTTAATATAATTTCATAGCTTCCTTATTGAATAGATTTTGTTGAGTTGTTCGAATTGAAAAAAAAGTTACAGGAGTTTATTAATATGGTTTTTATCCACCTTAACAATTATCCTTGGGTTTATCATGTTCTATTTGTGAAAAACAATAATGGTTTCATGATAATTTTCATTCATTATAGAAAACTCACTGTTAAGAAAAATTATATGGTATCTCATATCTATAACTTTCATGATCATCTCTAGGGTTTTTATTATTTTTGATGATTAATATTAGGTATGGGTGTCACCAGATGATGGTGAAAGAGGAATATATTATGGGGATGGAATTTTGTACTAGGTATGGTTGTTAATGGTCTAAGGATATGATATTCGGGTTAAAAAATCAACCCACTTTATATTTGGATCTTTTGAATATATTTTTCCATGAGTATTTAGATAAATTAAATTTTGTATTCATTAAAAAAATTGGTTTATTCTATAGTATATAAGGAAAATGTGTGATATATAAGAATTGTTTTATAACCATTAAAATAAAATAGGATTATTGGAAAAACCATTAAATGTGAGTTTTGGTAACTGTAGATTTTATTCCTTGGTAATATTGGTTCTAAATATGGTATAACTATTTATTTCACTAAAACTAAATTTTTGGAAGAATGGTCGAGACCCACAAATGTCACTAAGATTCAATGTTTTCCCAAATTAGAAGGTTACTACTTATGATTTATGAAATATTTTCTTGTTTATCTGGCTTACTAACTCTGTTTCCTTGAAATGTAGTTCAATTCATTTGAAAAAATGAACATGATGACTGTTTTTAATAATTAAAAAGAATATTTTTCGGTGCTCTAGTGTTAGCCTCTCCCATAACAAATTGTGAATTTATTATTTATAGTTATTCTTTTTTGATGTGACTCGGTAGTGTCATAATGAAAAATGATTGAGTAATTGAATATGTTTAATGTTAATTGAATCTTTATGAGTAGATTTATCCAATACTTTATATTTATCTTGTTTTTGGTTGTTTTTTATTTAAAAATATAGTGGTGACTTTTATATAGGGTAAACTGGTAAATATATTTTGTCCATAACTGTTTAATGTGTTAGGAATATAGGACTCAATCCAATAATTTTTCATTTATTTTGATGCTCATAAATACCCTCATCTATTTTACTAATAATGTTTCTTTGAGTAGATTTCATGTTTATATTTAATTGAAAAATTAATTTATTCTAGATTTATTTTATTTTATCTTTATATTCTGTTGAAATATTATTCTAAAAAGTATTCTGGTAGTTTTGAAGAAGTCTGGAATCATTTTTTAAAAAGTGATATTTTATTCTAACATTTATATCCAATCTCATGTGTTGAAGTGATTTTATTTATTCAACCCTGCATTTAGAACACCATGATTGAGCTTCCGCTATTTTTGGGAACGTAACTTTTGTTAAGGCGCCTCAAGTTTGAATACATAACATTTGGTATGTACCTAAAGTATGTAACATAAAATTGGTATCATACTTCATGTTATAGATATATTTGTTTAGTATGAACCATACACATTAATCTATACTTTTAGAGTCATACTCCCATAGAGAAACCCCATGTTGAACCAATCATTTTGAGGTTCTAAATTTTTATTAAATCTGATATTAATACTACGATTTTTCTCGAATAAATATCTCATCAATTTGATTAAAAATAAATTTTAGAAGATTTACTTCAATAGATTAGTTGTTTTTTTCTAAGTGATATTATAATTTTATGTGGCTATTTAAATTTTAATTTCAAATGGGTGGTGAATTTTGAAATATTGATTTATTTAGAAAATATTTTGAATCTGTTTGAAAATAATTAAATTAGGTTGATTGTTTTATTATAAAATGGATATATTTATACTATAGTTAATATTTTATAAAATTATCTACATTATATGAATATCAAGAAAATTATGAATACCTTTATAAATAATTACAAGATATCATATAAAATAAGATATTATTATTTATAATATAATTGCTACATCTTATCTGTGTTACATTGACTGCATTTCATTAAAACGTTTTAGGACTACTATTTGGGTAAAAACATTTGGTAGTTGTTGTTGTGTATTCATCATGCTACTATGAAGATTCCATTGTTCACTACCTCTTGATTTGAAAATATTCTATGTAAAATTTGGAGTATCTTCATAAGGATAGTTCTTTTAATATATTATTTTTTCTGCTAGAGATCTCTTTATCTTTCATCTGAATTGTCTTTATATAAGTACTTTCAAAGATAATTTTTCCAACCAAAGACAATTTATTTTGTTTCTAAACACTCGTGTGTGTAGTGCTTCATGGAATTCAGATTATCCAATATTAAATCCATATAAAATCCTTTCTAAAAAGTTTCATTTTCTTGAAATCAAGTATCTATATCCCTTAAAAATGATCTACAAGAAAGAATTACTAAACACATAGAGGGAGTGTTAGTGCAGTATAATGGGGGACTTTGTTCCTAAAAATACTATAAAAACTCATTATGTACTCTTACATTAATTTATGTAACATAATTTGGTTCAATAAAGTATAGTATTATCACTTCTAGTCTCCAGGGGGCATGATTTCAAATTATTAATTATTTTTAAAAGGACAAAATTTCACCCTTTATTATTTCATAACCATCATTCCAAACCAAAAAAATTTAAATTGGAGGACTAATCTATTGAAAATATATTATCTCTAGAAATATTGAGTTTGATATCCAGTTGAATAAAAATGTTTATGGATTGACATAAAGAAGGTGTGTTAATGATCAAGTTTTCATATTTTATTGATGAAAATAATAGTTTCTTAAATGTTTTAATAGTTACATATCTAAAAAAAATTATTTTAAAAATTTATTTAATGGATGTCAATCCATAAAAAATTTTAAAGATGAACTAGAAAAATTGGAATCTTTTGAATAATGTTAATATGATTTAAATTTAAGCGTTATAAATTTTATTATATATAGGCATAGTCCAGATGAGTTCAATTCAGTTTCTTAATGTTCTATTTCTTATAAAATGTGGAAAATAGTACCTTGTGTTTATAAATAAATTGATAATTTCATTCAATGGATGTGTAATACTATTAAATTTATGTTTGATAAATTAGGATATAATACATTGAAGGAATAAATTAAATGAATGTAATATTAACTGAGATATTTAATGGTGTTTCTAATTTTGGAACACCTATTCCAGAACCAGATCAAGAAATAAATGTTGAAAGAGTTTTTTATATCAAGTGGAATGGAATATATGAACCTATTAATCAATCCAAACCTGTTAAAAATTTAATAATTAATGAATTCATTGGTACTCTCATGATGAGTAAAGATGAGATGAAATCAGAGGTTGTGGATCAAAAAATGATCAGGAAATAAAATATAGATCTTAAAGATTCTATTCCCAAAGGTGAAAATATGTTAAAGGAGGATGTTATATTCTCTAATTATTCAATCTTTCAAAAATAAGAATAATAACCTAAATAGAATTCAAGAACATTCAGTGAGTTATATAAAGAAATAAATGATACAAGAAGTTGTATGATGTATTTAAGAAAATTATTCATGGTATGAAGGAATACATGTGTTATGAATGATAGAATTTGGGGAATATAAAACCTAATTTCCCATATCTAAAGGAAAGTAAAAAATAGGAGAAGTAGGAAATGAATCATCAAATGAATTTTGATTATGAGTGAAAATAGAATAAATCCATGAAGGCTACCTAGAGAGATTCTGAAGATTTCTGTTATTTATTATGTTCTAAATAAGAGACAGGGTAATAAAATTAGAATGAAAATACATGTTTTATAGACAAATAATATGTGGTAAAAACTTATAACTATTATACTTATGATTACGATTCTAAAACCTACTCAAACGATAAATTAATTGAATATTTCCCCACGTTTGAATAAAATTTGAAATATTGATGAAAAATAATAAATAACATAACAATATTTACAATTATTTCCTAAGTGATAAAGACTCTATGCTAAAATATAACATAACACTAAATGAAAAATCAATAAAATCAACATCAAACTGTATTTATTGGGATAGTAAAATTAAATAGTTTATTATTTAATTAAAATTATTAAGAAGTGATACTAGTGTAATTAAAAAAGGATAAGAGTCATTAAAAATCATTCTTGGACATGAATAATATAAGAATTAAAGATACAGAATTTGTTTTAATAGTGGGAAACATCAACTTTACAAAATTATTTTGTTCTATAGTAAAAAAATCATAGCTTGTAAAATATTACTTTTTGTTATTATGGAATTAAATTTCATTATACTGATAATTTTTTGGTATGGAATCCACATATTATTAGTGTAATGAAATATTATATTTTTATAAACTTATCTAATGTTATTTACGAATTTATTGGAAAAAATTAAACATATCTGGTTGGCTAGATCCCTCATTGCTGACACTATAGGACCCAAAAGCATTTCTGAACCCAAAAAAAATCCATTTTGATATTTTTCATAAGTGGAAATATAGATAAATTTATATGATATATGGTATATGGATATAGGCTATTCAATAAATTGGAGAGGATACTTTTCCATATTCTATGCACTATCTATAGTTAATGAAGGTTTGGTTTTACTTTGGAGACAATGCTAATGGGAAAATCATTTGAGTTGGGTTAGTTAGAGATATATAATCTATCATAAACCAAAAGGTAATCTATGTTCAATGTATGAGAATATCATAAGTATTTCTAAGCTATGTGAGGATGGGATTACTATTTATTTATCTAATATTGCATATTCAATATTTATAAATAAACTATTTAACTTTAGAGATCCTAGAACGGAGAATGTTTATACATTGGACACCAGATCTTTGTGTAAACAAAATTTAATATATTTAAATTCTAAAATAAATGAATCGTGGATATGAATGAATACATTCTAATATATTTTACCTATCTACATTATATAATAAGAAGTAATTCTCTTATCTTCCTTGTCTTAAGTTTGATGATAAAATACATTTTCCTGAATTCCAAATAGGTAAGCTAAATAAGTAATCTTTCAAATCAATCAATAAGTTTTTTATAACTAAAACTTTATAAAGTATTCACATGGATATTTTTTTAGCAATAAAATATTCATTATTAATTGAAAAAACATTATTTTTTGATGATTTATTTATATTTTCCGGGGATTGCTTTTTTAATGTTAAAAGGGAAGATTTATTAATTTTTTTTTGATTTTATATAAGTTAGTTCAAAATAAAAAATATTATAAAATAATTTTATTAAGAAGTTATTATGGGTGAAAATTTTTAGAATTAACAAAATAATTTCGTTTTTTGAAATATAAAAATTAAATATATTTTTTCTTCTCTAAGAACAAATCAAAAAAATGAAATTGTTAAAAGGTGAAATAAAAAATGATTGGAACTATGTTTAATGGGTATTGTTTACCAACTTATTTTTTTTTTGGAAAAATTATTAAAACAATATTTCATATTATTAATAGAGTTTTATTTATTCCTCTTCTAAAAAAACACATTATGATTTATTAAGTAACTGTAAACATAGTGTTTGATACTTAAACATTTTCAGATACAAGGTTTATATCATTAATACTAAGGAAAATTAGAACATGTTTGATCCAAAATCAAGAAAACAAATATTTCTTTGTAATTTTTCTAAATGTAAAGTTTGAATATTTATTATAAAAAAAGCATTTTTGAATATCCTATACATGGGAAGTGTGAGGAAAGAGGTCTATTTGATCATTATAAAATACTAATAGTTGAAGATATTGGTTATTTAAACAACTTGAAACTTTATTATTCCAATGATATGTTTGAAACTAACATATAACATGATCATTATCAATATATCAATGAGGAAAAAGAAACTGAGGTGCCCAAAAGTGCCTTACCTAGAAAAACTATGAAGCTAAAGGATTTTCCTTTATACATGGTTATATGATACATAGATAAGGAAGATAGGACTAGGAATAATGTTGTAATCCTAGTTTATTTCTCTTCCTTTTTATACCAACTTGAACCAAATGTCGGTATAAGAATCCTTAGATGATGAGTGTTCAGATTTGGATATGTTGGAATAATGAAATCAGTTTAAGTGAAATAAAATTTGGGAATTAGTTGATAGACCCTAAATCATTCCAATAATATGAAATGAATGGGTTTTTTAGAATGAAAATCATGACCATGTTATAATTACTAAGAATATAGTTAGGCTAGTTTTTAAACATTGTAATCTAGGGGAAAGTATAAATTATGAGGAAACCATTACTTCTATTTCTAGTAATTAATCCATTCAGATCATTTTATCTTGTGCATCTCAAATAAATTTTAAGTCATACTATATACATGTTAAATATTAATATTTAAATGGTTATATAATGGATGAATTTTATATTGAAAAAACCCTAGTTTTGAAAATATTCATTTTCAAAATTCAATTTTTAGTCATACATAAGATTTTTATGGTCTTAAAAATCACCAAGAGATTTTCATGAGAGGTTGAGTTAATTTCATTTAGAAAATAGTTATTCTATAGTTCAATGGGGACCTAATATATTTTAAAAAAATCTATGCCTCTAATATTTTTTTAGTTCAAATTTATTGCAGATGAAATAATTTTTCTTCAACCAATAAAAAACATTGTAATGAATTTTCAAAACTTATGAAAAAATGGTTTTAAATGAGTATTATGGGGGAATTGAATTTTTTTCTTGAATTTAAAATTTTTCAAAATGAATCTGGATTTTTTTTAAATCAATGTAAATATTTTATATATTTTTAGAAAAAAATTTCTCTTCAGGACAGTAATCCATATATAACTACTTTGTGTAGTAAAATAAAACTCTATTTGGATAAAGCTATTAAACTTGGTGAAAAAAAGTTATATTGAGGTATTATAGGTATTTTATTATATATTACATGTATTATAAAAGATAAATTTTTTATTTTTTGTTAATTTTCATGATTTCAATCAAATCTATAAATGTCTCATTTAATTTTTGTCAAAAGAATTTTTAGATATTTAGAAGGAAATATTTATTAATATTTATTTGATCCAAAATACTATTATTTTGATTTGATTTTATATTCAAATATATACTTTGGATATTATATATTAGATGGAAAATAACCTTAGGAACCTATAACATTTAAAGAAATTCCTTGGTTTCAAGGTCTTGTAATAAGTAAAAATCAGTTACATTGTTAACTACCGATGTATAATATAAATCTACTAGGAAAAACTATGCACAAGTGTAGTGTATAAATCACAAAATTATTGAATTGGGACTTAATTTTATTCATGTTCCTATTTTATGTGATAATTCTTATTCTTTAAATATTTCTAAAAATCTTATGATTCGTTCTAGAGAGAAGAATATTGATATTAAACATTATTTTTTTAACAGATCATGTGAAAATTGAGAATATGTATTTAGAATTTTATTCAATACATAATATGTTATGTCTCTGTTTTTATATTGATGTATTTATTCTTTTTATTCTGGTTCTATATTTTTCCCTTGTGTTCCTAGTGTTATTTTAGAAAAAGGGAGAATTTTGTCTTTATAGAAGGTGGTGCACGGTAGGCGTATGGTTATGGGAAATTGTGATCCCTTGCCCCAGAAACCATGTGGACAATATAATTTTTGGATAGTGATGAATCAGACAGTGGGAGAACAGTTAGACAGACTTAGTGGGATAATCGTGCATCATATTCCTCTTAGGCATAGAGGAGTATATAATTTTCACACGGTTTGAAAGACCATGCCGAAAAAACATGCGACTTTCCTATGTCATTAAAAAGTTGGAAATTATTATCCTTGATTTTTTATATTTAACCCTATTTCTCCTCCCATCATCCCCATTAAGTATTCTCAGCTATTGGATCTCCCTCCAAGCTTCCTTGGAGCCTTTGATATTCATTCATTGGGTGGTTTTAACACTTATTCTTCAAGGAAACTTTAGGGAAGTCTTCCTCTTCTTGATTTCTCCCTTTTTAGGTTTTCTCCTCCCTATTTCATGTGTTCCTATGTTCTAGAGGGTTGGATGACATTAGGAGTCTTTGATCTTGGGTTGTTGATTAATCTTTTGATGTTTTTTGCCAAATAATTCATTGTAAGAGACTTTTGGGAGCGCGGTATTGGATTCATACAAATGTCTTGAAGTTTCAAAATGTGTGTTAGGTGGTTCCATGATTTTACATTATTGGAGTAGTTTTTATTACTTTATTGAATTGTTAAATGGGTTCTATGAATTGATTATGAGGTGAGAATCATGTTTTTGAAAAGGCTTATGATGCACAAGTGATGAAAATGTGATTTCTAGAGGAAATTGGTTTTATTCCTTATATTCATTATTGTGGTATTTATTAGAAATGTTATATGACTTGGGTGAAAGGAACAAAATGAATTTTAAAGGGGATTTAAGGGTGAACATTGGATGATAGTGTATTTTCCATGTGAAATGGGTTTTTTTGTTTAATGACTTGTTTTTTATTAACTTTACATGTGCCTATAAATTTTTGAGCCGTGATCTAAAAATGGAATGGAAGTGAGTATTATTTTGAAAGGGGATTTTCCCATGGAAGTTATCGAAAATTCAAAAATGTTTTTCTTAAGGTGATTAAAAAATAGATTTCATAAATGGTGCAAGGAGTTTCAAATTTTTTTTCCCATATGTTTTTCCATTGAGAATTTTGATTTCCATGTTTCATTAGGATACATGGAATGATTATGAGAAGGTGTTGATTTATGTGATATGTGAAATGAAATTTTATAAAAAAAGGAATCCCGAGTACCTAGGTGGAAAAACTATAAATTGAACACAAGTTTATTTGGAAGTGGCTAAGTCCAAGATTCATCTAGTAGGATTTACGATTAAAAACCTATGTAAAAAAAATTATATGATTGGAGAACACTATACCATGGGATGTGTTCCCCTCTAATAGATCATACATGGGAAAAAAGTTTCAGAGACCATTGCACCTTGGGAGACATTTCCCTCTAATGGCTCGTTAATGAGGACATTATTGGTAGTTGAGTTGAAATATTTTGATGACTAAAAAATGAGGTTTCTTGGGTCCCGCTTGTAGTAGTTACCTATAGTTATTTTCTCATTGTTATCTCTAGTGATATGATGCTTATGTGATATGGCTCTAGTAATCTGTATATGGTGGACCTTCTTTATATTTTATTTCAAGAATGATTATTGTTAAAAGGGTTTTATTTAATGTGAGTTTTCTTTGAGATAATTTCCTTGAAAATATTTTCTTAAAAATGGTTCTAATGTTATTATGGAAATTTTTATATGAATTATTCATATAATGTTATAGAGTGGAATATTTTATTTTGGGAGGCATCCTATTGGGATTTGGCTCACACCCTACATACACCTTTGGGTGTATGTAAACTTTATTATGTATGACCAAGGTGAAAGAAAGATGTATAATGATGATCATGGAACTAGTTTCTAGAGTTCCACTTATTTTAGGTGTTGGTGGTTGTGTCTCGAGGGTGATGAATCTCTTGTCAAGTAGTGGATATTGGGATAGTTTGGTTGTTCACCATTTGTTGTATCCTTCTGGTATTTTAGTTAAAGTTGAAAGCCATGAATCTGAAAATGAATATGAATTTTTTGGATTTGGTTATTTATTATTGTGATGTTTATTTATGTTAGTTGATTGAAATTGTTCCCAAAGCATATTTTTTATCTCCATGCACTAGTCATCAGCTTTTGGGGATCAGGAATTTCCTTTGTACCATGCCACAGACTAGGCTGGTTGTTAGGATGGATGGAAATCTGGATTGCTTCATGGAAAAATGGTATCCAAGAAGGTTATGATCTTTTTGGGTAAACTTTTATGGGATTAGTCTGGATAGACCAGGTCTTGGATTTTCGAGGCTCGAGGTTTGATTTGTGAGTAGGGTTCTTATCCATGACACCACATGAAAGGACCCAAGTCTCCATGGGATGTTGGTGTTTTATTTTACTTCTCCTCAAGGTGAGATGTATAGGATGCAAACTATATATGGAAATAATATGGAGGTATATTGGTTTTGTTTTCATTTTTATCATGAAGGATTAGGTAATTATTTGACTTATGGAATGTTGGTATTTGTTTTTAGTGATGAAAATTTTCCAAATGTGTGTTGACGGTTGTATTAATGGTTTTAATTGTGGATATTTCTTGTATATAAAGATGAATACCCAAATACTTCATGTGCATCCACGGGAAGAGGCTAAAGAGATTTATCCCTTGCTAATTGATCAGAGGTAAGTTGAAGTTGTGGTTCATATTTTCGTAGATTTGAGAAAATTAGTGGGATCTGGTCCTTCTCAGGTTAGTGATGTAGAACCAAATCTTGGGAAGGACAAGGCTAATGAGTTCCTCAAGAATAAGACTCCTTCTTTCTGAGGTAGCACAGAGCCTCAAAAAGTATAAAAATGACTTGAGAAGATATCGTGGATGTTTTAGGTCCTTGATATACCTAAGGTGGTTAAAGTAAAATGTTATTTATTCATGTTGGAAGGTACCAGTCATATGTGGTTGGAATAAGTGGTAAAATCCATGAAGCATGAGAAGATGGGATGGGAGAATTTTATGTATGTCTTCTATGAGTATTATTGTCCCAATATTTTGGCCTTTTCCAGGTCCTAATAGTTTTTCGAGCTTATCCAAGGAGACTGGTCAATGATGGAATTTGTTAATATATTTTCAATTCTATTTCAGTATGCACTTGAGATCATTCACAATGATCATATAAGGGATTAGAAGTTTGAAATGGGGTTGCAACTAGGGATTCGATCTTAGGTTTTCTTGTTCAAGATGAAAGATTATGCTGATGTGGTCGATCATTCTATGCTGATCTAAATTGATAATGGAAGTAATTCTAGTTTCTCAAGATCATTATCAGTGGTGGTAAGTGTTATTTATTATTTGAAGAAGAGGGATTGAGATGTGTAGGGGTGAAGGGAGGTGGTAGTTCATGCCATCCTTCCTAGTTATCCTTGTCTGTGACTTAGGAAACTGGGTTAGTTGTTTTCCACCAGTGTGGTAAGGTACGGGACACACGACCTACATGTTCATACCTACCTAGACCTTTTCTCTAGTGTGTAATTATGTGGGAACCTGTAGTTATTTTTCAAATTGTTGCACCCATCTCATATTGTTTTGGGATATATCGCTTAAAAATGGATGAAAACATGAATATTATTGTCCAAGGAAGTGGGTTCTCAGTTACAAATCCATGGAGAAAGGGTTGGATCATCTTCTAGGAAGAGTCATTTTAGGGAAGATCCATAGGCTAGTGGTCGTTATCTGGGTTATGATGAGGTGGGGTAGCTTCTTGTGGTGGATTGGGCACTAGTGGAATCAGATATAGAGTCTATGATAGTTTGAGATACCATTGGTATTTCATCACCTTTATCTATTTCCTTGTTTAATTCTGTATCATTAGTTTCTTTCATTTTTCCCCACCTTGTTTATATTCTACATTTACCTACTAATCTTATAACTTATGCGATGAAGTTGGTAACACCACTTGGTATGAAGCGAGATAAGGGTTTCATGTTTCTGTCTTGTGTACTCACCATGATAGGGGTCGATCTAGAATGTGATTTTCTAGTTTTGGAGATGGACTTATTCAATGTGATACATGGTATGGATTGGATTGTGCATTTTGAAGAACACATAAATTGTTATAAGTGGGGAGATAGTATTTTGTCACATGATGGGTGTACCCATGTCTTTTTATGGAGAATGGGAACCTCCACCAAGATATACGAGATCTCCACTTCTAGAGTTGGGAAATATAATTTTCCAAATCTTGTCGCTCATATTTGTAGATGATTATGGTTCTCTTTAGGTTGGATTCCCTCCTATGAGAAATTATTTCATAGAGGTTTCTCCATAATATTTATCATGTTTTCCTCCAGAGAAGGATGTGGAGTTTTATCTCGATTTGGCACTGGGAACATAGGTTATTTCTCTTACCTAATATCGTATGGCCACCACAGAGTTGAGGGAAATAAGGTACAATTGTATTAATTAGAATTCTAAGGATTCATTCACCTAATAATTTTACCTTGGGTGGCCCAAGTTCTGTTTGTGAAAAATTATTATAGATCTCTCTGCTTGTGTATAGATTAGAAGAAACTGGATAAAGTGAAAATCAATAATAAATACCCATTACCCCATATTGGTGACCTTTTTGATCAACTAAAAGGGGAAAGGTTTTTTTCTAAGATACCTCCTACATTCAGGTTATCACCATGTTGAATTTAGAGAGGGGGATATTTCTAAAATAACCATTCTAAGCAGGTATGGCCATTTTGAGTAGTTGGTCAGGACGTTTATGTTGATACATTATCTAGTGGTCTTCATGGAACTCATTCATAGGGTGTCACATCAGAAACTTTACTATTTTGTTGTGATATTTGTGTATGAAATCATGATCTATTCTGGGAATGAAGAGGATCTTGAGAATCTTTTTCATATCATGTTGGGAACTCATTGAGATCATTTACTTTATGTCAAGTCTGAGAAGTTCACCTTTTGGATTAAATAGGTCAATTTTTTTGCGTCATATGATCATCAAACGAGGGGTTTTGGTGGACTTCGAGAAGATTAGTTTAGTGATGTCATGGAAACAGTTAAGGAATGTGTTTGAAATCAGAAGAATTTTGGGCCTGAAAAGATATTACTAGCAGTTTGTTTAGGATTTCTCATGGATGGCTTCATCCAAGATAGTGCTCAACTGAAATGGGGTGATGTTTTAATGGTGTCTGAAGTGTTTGTTTTTCTTTTTTAGGATCTAAAGAGGTTATTGACCACATCCCCTATTTCAGACCTTTTAGAACTTGAAAAGGGGTATGTTCTATATTGTGATGTTTGGGGTATGTTTCAGGGGTGTTTTCTAATGCATTTTGACCATGTGTTGTCTTATGTCTCACGCCAACAATGACCATGTGAAAATAATTACCCAACCCATTATCTGGAGTTAGAAGCAGTGATGCATTCCCTGAAGAGATGGAACCATTATATTTTTTGGGAGAAAATTGTAGTGTATTCAGATCATAATATCTTGGGATATATTTTATCCCATTAATATTTGAATTTGAAGAAACTTTTTTGGGTTAAGTGTCTTAAAGGGTTTAATTTTGATATCATGTATACCCTGGGAAGAGGTAATGTTGCGTAAGATTATTTAAGAAGAAAAGTTATAGTGAATGTGTTGAAAAGGACCAGTGATGTGTGGAAATTTATGTTTCTTTTTTCTCAAATGCACCTAGATACCCAGGAGCGTAGTGGAGGTGTGTTCTTTTCCATCATGAAGTTGACACGTTCTCTTCTGGAGTTGATTCTGCAGGAGCACCCTGGGTATGAGTTATGCCATCATTTAATTCAATTTGGAAATGGTGGGGAGACACCTTGTGAATGGTCATTGTATCTTGATAGAGTTTTCTACTTCAATGGTTGTTTTATGGTTCTATTTTCTATGAGTATGTTGGTGATACTAGATTTCCACTAGTCTGAGTGGGTCATTAATTCTGTTGCTACCAAGATTTACTATGATGTGTGACTTCAGTTCTGGGTCTAGGTATAAGGTGATATGTAGTTAACATTGTATTTTGGTGTTATACATGCCATCAAGTTAAATATGAGCAACAAAGGCCCTCTATTTTTCTTTAGCCAATACACATTCCTGCCTAGAAGTGGGATGAGATCACCATTGACTTCATTTTCATATTTCCTTGTACACCCTGGGGGAGGAATTACATTTTAGTAGTGATAGATTGTATGATATAATCATCCCATTTCATTCCAATTAAGGATTCGGTTAATGTGGTTGAGTTGTCTCGGTTATATTTTCAAGAGGATGTGATGCTTCATGGTGTGTCATTGTCAATTATTTCTGATAGGGACCCCAATTTTACCACATAGATTTGGGATGTCCATCAAAAGGAAATGGGGTCACATGTCAAGTGGAGAATAAAATACCATCCTCAAACAGATGATCAAATAGTGCACAAGAATCTTATTTTGGAAAACATTATTTGGGTATGTGTGTTAGATTTTTGAGGTTCATGGGACAACTATTTGGGATAGGTAGAGTTTTCATATAATAAGTGTTTCCAATCTCAAATTTGAATTTCTATTTTTGAGGGACTTTAAGGTTGGTCATGTTGGTCACCTTTGTGTTGGGTTGAGGTAGGTAAGACCACCTTATTAGGATTGAGCCTTGTGCAAGTGACTTCTAAAAAAGTCAAGTTGGTTAGGTAGTGGTTTTTGATAGCTTAGATTCATCATAAATCCTATGCCAATCATAGGTGCCGAGATATGGAGTTTTCTATGGGGGACTAGGTGTTCCAAAAAATGCTACTACTCTTGGGTGATCGTCACTTTGGTAAGAAAGGGAAGCTAGTGTTGAGGTATTTCAGACCTTTTGAGGTTATTGAGCAGAATAATAAGGTTTCATACAAGTTATATTTTCCTTAATAGTTTATTTTAATCCATGAAATGTTCTATGTATCTAAAATAAAAAAGTTTAACCCAGATCTATCTCATATGTTGAACTAGGAAGTGTTATTTGTAGCCTTATTTTTTAGTATTCAAGAAACCGTTGCAGATTATAGATTTTGAATAGGAAATTATTCATGGGAAGTCTATTTTTTAAGAGTTATTTGGAAACATGACTATTATGTGCATGGTATTTGAGAGTATAAGTCTTAGGTCTGAGAGGGTTATTTTTTTGGTTCTATAATCTAACTTTAGAGTGAATATCTTGGGACTTAAAATTTTCATGGGGGGAGAATTTTTTTATTCATGTTTTTACTTTGAGTTATTAAATATATTTATTTTTTTCCAACCTATATCCCTTGGGTTCCCCATGATTATTTGGCGAAAAATTTCAAATTTAGGATTTATAGCAGGTGGTTCACAGTTGGGGAATGGTTTGGGGAAACCATGTGCCCTTTCTGAG
Organism: Viscum album; assembly: GCA_963277665.1. NCBI lineage: Eukaryota > Viridiplantae > Streptophyta > Magnoliopsida > Santalales > Viscaceae > Viscum > Viscum album. The sequence goes on along the minus strand of OY728160.1, from coordinate 976,908,894 downwards.
AAAACTGTGTGGCCAATTTCATTTTTGGATAGTGGATAATCACACGGTAGGAGCATGGTTAGTCAAACTCTACAGGTGAACCATACGACTTGTTCCTATTAGGAAGCAAGGGGCGCATAGTTTCCACACAGTTTTACAAACCATGCAACTTATCCAGATCATTAAAAATTTGAAATTACAATCCTTCCCTCATCATATTTAACCCTAATTCACCTATTACCCACCTCATTTTGGATTTTCATCCATTGGAGCTCCATCCAAGATTCTTTTTAGGCTTTTATCTTCATTCATTGGGTGTTTTTGACCCTAGTTATTCAATAAAACACCAAGTAATTCATGTTCCTCTTGATTTCTCACACTTTTTATAGTTTCTCTTCTCTCATTCTTCAGTTTCAATTTTCTAGTAGGTTATATGGGATATTGAGGGATTGATATTATGTTTTTGAGTGAGATTTTGATGTTTATTTTTAAATCATTTCGTGTTAGGGTCTAGTGGTGGTGTGGTTGTTTTTTCGTATAGATTATAGGATGCTTCTAATTTCAGGTAGGTTTTATCATGTTTTTACATAATTATATGTGTTTGTATTACTTTCTTGTATTTTTAATTATCGTATATGAATTTAATATGATGTTTAAATCATGTTTTTGAAAATGTTTTGGATGGAAAGTGAAAATGGTTTTTCTTGTGGAAAGTGGTTTTATTCCTTCTATTCTTTGTTGTTTCATTTATTAGAAATTTTATATGCCTTCTGTGAAAGGTGTGAAATGTGTTTTAGAGGGTATTTAATGGTGAAAATGGGATGAAAGTGGATTTTACAAGTGAAATGGGTTTTGTGTATAATGAATTGTTTGTCTCTCATAGTAAATTTCCATTTGAAATTTAAAACCATGATCTAAAAATGGATTTGAGGAGAATATGATTTTGAAAGGGAATTTTTCAATGGAAATTGTTGGCTTTTAACCTTGTTTTTATTAATGATATTCATAAAGGGATTTCATAAATGGTGAAATTAGTTTGAAATGTATATCCCAAAGGATTATTTATGGAAAATCGTGATTTCCTTATGTTCTAGTTATGCTTCGCAATATTTCTAGAAAGTATTGATTTAAAAGATAAGTGAAATGGAATTTGAGAATAAAGGGAATTATTGGTATGTTGGTGGGATAATGAGAACTAGTTCTCTAGTTGATTAAAAAGTGGATAAGTCTCAGATTTATATAGTTGGATTTATGATTGCAACACTAACTAAACAAATGATATGATTGGAGACCACTAGACCTTTGTATGTGTTCCCATTTAGTGGGTCATGCATGGGGAAACTATTTTTGAGACGATTGGACCTTGGGAGATGTTCCCTTATACTGGTGTGTGCACGAGGACGTCGTTGGTAGTTCAGTTGAAGGATTTTGATCATCGAGGTATGTTGTTTCCAGGGTCCCACTTTTTCTAGTCACCCATAGGTATTTTTTCATGGTTCTCTCTTATTACATGATTCCTGGGTGATGTGGTTCTAGCCATCAGAATATGGTTGAACTTGTGTATATTTTATTTTGAGAAATCATATTGGTAAAAAGGGTTTTCTTCAAAAAACTATTTTCTTTAATAAATATTTCTTTAAAATATTTTCATAAAAATAGTTCAAATGTTCTTATTGAAATGTTCATTTTAATTTTTAGTATAATTTTATGGAATGGGATATTTTATATTGGGTGGAATCATACCGGGATTTGGCTCAAAACATGTAAACACCATTGAGTTTAAGTAGACTTTGTTATGTATGACTCATGTAAAGGAAAGATGTATCATGGTGATAGTGGATCCAATTGATAGAGTTCCACTTATAGAAGGTGTTGGTGGTGGTGTCTGAAGGGTAATTACTCTCTTGTCATGTAGAGGTTCTTGGGATACTATGATTGTTCCCTTTTTGTTTTAGACCTCTTGGTTTTTGGTCAAAGTTGAAAACCATGAATATAAAAATTATTATACCGTGTTTGGATTTGGTTATTTATTATTTTGATGTTTATTTATCTTGGTTTTTTATGCTTATATAAATTGGTGAAATTATTCCCAAATCTTATTATTAATACTTGATCACTAGTTTCTAGCCTATTGGGATTAAAAAATCCCTTTGGGCTATGCCATGGACTAGGGAAGGTGTATGGTTGGATGGCCCTCCATCTTGGTTCGTGATAGAATACCAACTTGTTGATATTTTAACTAAACCACTTACATTATAGTTTTGATTTTTTTAATGGGGGTTTAGATTATTTTAATTTTAATTAAATCTTATTTATGAATTTTGTTAATTTATTTTTAGTTATTTAATTTTTTTATATTCTTAAAGATAATTATTTATTCTATTGTTTATTAAAATTTTAAATTGTTTTAATTATTTTACTTGTGTATTTTAGTTATAAAACACCTTATTTTGTCTTTTAAAATCAAAAATTATTAAACTAAATTATCAATATAGAAAATAAAACTATCAAATAAAAAAATAAAGTTATTCTCTTTCACTTTCTCTTACCTTTGAAGCCTCATTATTTTAATATCTTGAATTCCAAAATATCTCAAACCCTATAATTTCTAAACCCTAAACCTTCTTATCCTTCTCCTTCTAATGTAAATGAAGAACATGATTAATGTTTCAATCCCCAATAGTTGGAAAAATACCTTCATGTTTAGATCAAAATGTGCTACAGGGTTAGGATGTTGATTTTGAGTTGTTTCTTGAAATGAATCAGATGTCATAAAAAGAGTTAAGATTTCAAAGATGGAGTTCATATTAGATATAGGTAATTCAGGATATGTATTCAAAAGAGAATTAAATGAGTTTTATAATAATTAATGGTTAATATTTTGTAATATTGAAAAAAAATTAAGGTGAGAAACAAAGATTTTTTTGTGTTGATATCTACTATGGATAAACATTTCTAGTTCCCTCAAGAAGGGAATCTTAATTTTCATCTCAGTACGATTTGATATTGAGTTTAAAATATTTAGGATATAATGTCCTTTATTTTTATAACTCCTCATGTTAAGAAGATGATATTAAATGATTTGGAATCTAATGTGAAGTTTATCATCAAGTTCAACCAAATTGCATCTATTCCATGGATTATAGAGTCATAGAACATTCTTTTTTCTGATCATGTTTATCATGTTTATCATGTTTATCATGATAAGTTATATCTAGTTCAAAATGATTCGGTATATATTGAGTAACATGAACCAATTCCTCCAAAAATATGTAAGGATTTCATTTTATCTTTATAGTAGGCTAGTTTCACATATTATTTATAAGATATGGATGATTACTAATATTAGTTTTGGTTTAAGAAGTTACATAACAATGTGATTTCAGTTAGAATCGTTAGAGAATTAGTTTTCTTACGGAGTATAATAAGGGGTAATATTATTCCAGTTAGGGTACAAGTAGATGATCCGTCAATTCTTCATGTTGGAGGGGAGAAAAAATATTTTAATTCTACTATATTTGTAAGGAATGGTGGAAAATAATTCAGGGAAGGTATTGTGGAAGATGATTTATTTATGACAAAAGACGTTGGAGGTGGAGTTATAGGTTTATATGGAAACACAACTTAAAGGGAGAGTATCTATGAAATCACTAAGAGAAGGAGATTTCATAATCTAAAGAGGGGTCATGTTTTTAGGCACACCATAAAACATTTTTTATTGGTATGGTTTCTAAGTTTAATCTATTAAATGAAAATATTATCAAGCTACAACGATAGCTTGGAGATAAAGGAATTCTTTGGATGACATAAGAAATACATCTATTTCCAAAATAGAAAATGAGTCTCTCTATATTAAATATCATATTTTGAAAGAAAATGAAATTTATAATAAATATTTTGATGATTTGAGAATAGATGTTGATGGTCAGTTCATAAAGATAAAAGGTGATATGTTTTAAAAAATTTATTTTAGTGATTAGAATGAGTTTTTGGACAACCACTTGAAACTATTAAAGTTTCAAGTTTTCGATAGGGAAGAGAATATACATTTGGAGGAGTGAGATCTAGATATATCATTTGAAGAATTGAGTTGTTATCTACTATTCTTTCAGTAATTTATGGAAATATTCAAATTCTAAAGTATTATAGTTTTCCACTACAACCCCTTTTTAAAAATCATAAATATTTGATTAAATGGTTAACTTTAACAGTACTTGGAATCAGAGTTTTAATAAAACTATAATGAAGCACGATGGAAAAATATATTCAGTCATATGAGATAAGAGTTTTCAAAAGTTTAATATATTTGAAGTACTATAGGTGATCCGGTATTTGAGGAATCTATATATAGGGTGGGTGGTACCATTGAACAAGAATTTCAGTGATGTAATAGTAGAGATGATGGTTTTGAACAAAATAAATAGAGATTCCTTAAAATCTAAATATTACTCTAACTAATCTCAACTAGTTTTGAAACCTTCCTCTCATCTTATAACATAAACTATTTCTCCAAATCTAAAAATTCTTTGTAATCTAGAATCATTTATCAATTAAATTATTTTTTTATTTCTTATTGACATTATGTTCAAGACAACTATTATTTTATGTTTTTAGGCCTAAAAATTTTAAACTTTTTACTATTTTTTGTATAGTATATATTTATATATAGTTGTGTGTAAGATTATATGCTCTTTATTCCATATTTTTACTTTCTTTTTTATCTCACAAAAGGGGGATAAATATTCATAAACACAAAATTTACAAACACAGTTTATCAACATTCCATGTCTATTTGTCTGTATTTTTCTTTGTTTAATAATTTGAAACCATTCATTTGTGTGATTATCTACATTATATTGGTTTTTAATCCTTAAAAAGAGAGATACTATTGGTCATAAGGATTTTGATTCATTATTTTATCATTAATTTTAATGTATAAAAATAGCCTCATATGTTTTACTAATAAAGTTACTTTGAGTGGATTTCAAGTTTATATTTAATTGAATAATTATACTATTTTATATTTATATTTTTGTTAAATCATACTCTATAGTTTTTAACACCCTGATATTTTAAAATAACAAAATTTTGTAAGAGTATATAACATGTAACACCGAGCTTAAACGAACCATGAAATATTATTATCTAAATATATAAGATATAACATAATCATTAAATTAGTGGATATAAATAAGACTAGCCAAATTATGAAATATTTATATAACGGTCAAACTCAATAAAAATTTTTTGATTAATTTTATGTATATAAGAACTTTATTTTCAATAATGTCATTTTATACTTCAAATATAAATTTTCTTCAAATATGATTTGTATTATTTTTTGTGAGAAAATATTATATTTAATTTTTGAAACTCGTAAAAAAATTATTTTATAAAATTGATATCATATTTTAATTTATCATATCAAAACTATATTTGGCTAAATTTTTTGGATTTTTTTAAAATGATTTATTTTTCTATAAATAATAAAAAGACGATTTCTTTGTAAAACAATCATTTATTTTCATTAAAAAGTACCATTATTCTTTTAATTAGATATAATGTTAATATATGTATTTTTTTTAAATATTGTATAAATAATTACTTTTGAATAATCATTATACCTGATTTTGTTATAAGGTCATTTTTATGAGTAAAAATGCATATTTTTCTAAAACAAATTCATTGTGTTTTATGAATTTACATTAAAGTTGGTTTATATCTATTACATGAATATAATGTTGAAAAATATATCCCATTTTATGAATCATGATCTTCCCATTTTTTAAATAGGTGATTTTTATTTTTGATAGTTTTGAATAACAACTCTGGCAAATAGTTATTACCATGATAAAGGGTGAATTAGGTTACTAATATTAAAAAATAATATGATAAGGACTAAAAATAACCCTAACACATTAATTTAATCTATTTTATAACTATTTTTTCACAATAATAATCAAATATTTTAATATATGGAAATTGTTTTCCATTTTTCTATAAAAATATCATATATATTATTTTATGTAAATAAATATATAAAATTACCTCTATTGATTTTATATTTATTTTATATTTTAACAAATGGATAAAAAATAAATTTTGATCATAAATATTAAAGGATATATTGGGAATAACTAAATTATTTTTATTATGGTATTTTTAAATTTTTAATGATGAAATAATTTTCTTAAATGTGTACACAATACTGATATTCTCTAAATGTAATTTTTGGTGAGTTATAATTTCCCTATAATTATATATATATATATATATAATATTATGTACATTTTAAAATTCTATATTTTGATTCAATTATTATCTTAATAACTTTAAATTCAAAGTTAACAAATAGTTCCAAAATGATATTAATGATATTTTATGATAAACTGTAATTTAGTAAATGATTTAAAATTTAAAACAATAATATATTTAAGAAAATTAATTTTATATGGTTTAAAATATAAATCAGGTCCCATTTGTTGGTCACTTATCATTTTATAGAATCTTTCTTTACCCTAAAATTGTAAAAAAAACTTTGATATCATGATAACCATCAAAAATATTTAAGTGGGTTAAAACAAAGAGATATGGGTGACAACATCACCTCAACAATTCAAAATTTTATTATATGAGATTTTTTATACTAATTATCATTAAATATTCTAAATATATGAATTTTATTCTACTTTTCCATGAAAGCTAATTTATATTAATTTTATAATTTTAGTAATTCGAATAGTTCCCCTCCCCTCAATTATAAATGGGAAACTACCCTTTACTCTACCTCACATATTTTGATCACTATATCATGAAAAATTCCTTAAAATTACCTTATTAAAATCCCTCTCAATATCCTATATGTTTTTTTCCATAATACCATCTGTAATGTCCTGGTTCTAGATGCCACTCAACAGGTGCCCCGAACCCGGTTCGCCATGTGACTTAAAGCGCATTTCCCCAAATTCCAGAGGCTCCCGACTAGCAGTAAGGGCCCAGGTCTGATAGTGGGGAAACTATGACCTCATTTGTCAAAGTGTAGTGCAGCGGAAAATATAAATAACATACAACAAGCGAAACCAGTTAAAAATAAATATATAATTGAAATGGATAACTGATGTAAATGGAAACCAGCAGACATATATATGAAGATGCAGTATGCCACTATTCTATAAAAACATCCAAAACATGTTACACTGCAATACAATACCACTGAAGTTCAAGTATAGAAAAGAAAAAGAGAACAGCCAGTGGCATCGCGAGCCTAAGCTCGGTCCCATGCTCTCCTACTCCTAAGCAACAATCAAGCACATGTATAGGGGCTCTTTCCCCTGTCGACACCTACAACAATATAATCTGTTTGGGCTAAAGACATGACCCAAGCAGGGTGTGAGAAATAAATCCCAGTAGGAACCCACCAAAGGCCCGTGCCCAACTGTCAGTGTAAAAGTGCAACAACGGTGTGCAATAGTAAATGCAATAAACTAAGCAGTACTCAAAAGTAACAAACTTTACCAATTATATTGCAATTTTTTATATTCATTTAACAATTCAATATAATATTACACCTCAGTGAATGTTCTAAGTAAATAGTCAGTGTCTTCAGACATGCAAACTATTACCCTTAGGTAAATAGAATTGAAACCCTTAGGTATCTGCCCTCAAGCGTACAAACTGTCGCCCTCATGCACAGAAGTCACAGCCCTCAGGCATAAGAAGTGTTTCCCTCAGGCGAAATAGAACACTTCCATCAGGATAATTTAGTCATGCCCTCAGGCTATAGTAAAACATTGCCCTCAGGAACAAGTAGCCGGGATAAGCCCAAATCATAAACATGATATTTACAAACCATTCCTCTCAAGGCAATTCAATACACATTATAATTATGGCATACCATCGGGTATCCTAACCAAATGGATAAACAGAGGAACGCACCCCTGGGGTGGTCCTATATCCAAGAAGCGATCCCAAAGAGCAGTTTTCAACCACATTTAATAACTTATACAATTCTAGGTATTTAAAAATCCAAGGCCTCATCCATACGATACCCCAAACATGGGTTCATAGCTCAATGGTACACAAAAACACATAGCAGTTAGAAAATTAAACATCAGACGACCTACCTCGATCGCCCCTGATCGGTATACGTGAACGATGGTCCTCAAAATGTCAAAGAAAATTGTAGATATGAGGTGAACATAACCTCGTTCAAACTCAAATAACTTCCCCTACAGGAATAATTGGCAAGAACAATGCAAGGAGAAGGGAGGGCTTACCCATGCGGTTCCAACGTGATCGATGGAAGTGGGATCAGATTCCCAGTGCTCGATCTATTGATCCTCAAAGGTTCAGTCGTCCTCCAAAGATCCCCTCCGGTTCTAAGCTTCCTCTATGAACATAGGAGGCTACAACACGATTTAAGCCAAAAAAAAGACTACACGGTGTGTACTTATCAAGTACACAGTGTGTACTTTCCATTTTAACTATTCCTACGGAGGCTTCTTACCAGCGTGGAACTGTTCATCTGTCTACATGAATACACGACATGTATTCATGAATACAAGGCATGTACTATCGCTCAACTAGCCACCGCCATACTATTCACCTGCCGACTGACTACACAGTGTGTAAATAAAAACTACATGGCATGTAGTCCGTTTTTTACACCTTTCATCACCAGCATGTCTACACACCCTGGGTACTCATCCCACAGGGCCAAAGTACACAGCGTGTGAAAAATTACACGGCGTGTACCCACAAAATTTATTATTTTTCCCCATTTTCTTTATTTTATAAAAAACATTTAAAGAAAAATTGAAAATAAGAAACTCGTACCTCAAGAATAAGAACCAGGTTCTTACAAAATTCCCCCCTTAAAGAAATTCGTCCCCCAATATCCCTTCCAAGGGTGGTGAAGATAAAGCTCAGAATAACTCTGGCCACTCAAAACGTACGCCGGTCTCCCACTCACAGGTTTCTTCTTGCACTCATCCATGCTACCATAGAACTTGTACGAGAGGAAATGAATGGCCTTGGATAACTATTGTGCTCATATCCCTGATACGAATCGTATGCTCCTCAAATGACGCATCTATCTGAAGCTCAACCTCCTCGGGCTAAAAGATGTGAGACAGGTCTGAATGATAACGGCGCAACTGAGATACATGGAAGATATCATGCATGTCCCGGTACCTCTTTGGTAACTAAAACTGATAGGAAACTAGTCTGAATCTCTCTAGAATATAAAATGGCCACATATACCTCGGTGAAAGTTTACCCTGTCTCCCGATCCGCCTGTGTCCCAACCTTGGTGAAACACACAAGAAAACCTGATCCCCGACCACGAACTCCAAGGGTCATCTTCGGTGATCAACATAATATTTTGGACGAGACTTCGTAGTAGCCATCAGCTTCTAAATCAACTGGACCTGCTCAGAAGTCTCCTACATGAGTTGTGGTCCCATTAAAGATGCATCACCTGCCTCCAACTAGTACAACGGTGATCAGCATGGCCTACCGTATAAAGCCTCGTAAGGTGCCATCTCAATAGTTTCCTAAAAACTATTATTATAGGAAAACTTGACTACGGTTATATGCTTCTCCCAAGAGCCCCCAAAGTCTAAGGCGCATGCATGCAGCATGTCCTCAAGCACCTGTATAGTACGCTCTGACTGGCCATCGGTCTGAGGGTGGTAAGCTATGCTCAGAACCACCTGTGTACCGAGTGCCCTCTGAAAACTATGCCAGAAATGAGATGTAAAACAGGAGTCCCTATCTGAAATGATAGAAAGAGGGGCCCCATAAAGACGTAAGACCTATCGGATATACAACTTTTTGAGCTCGTCAACTCCAAAGGTCTCCTTGATCGGAAAAAAGTGACCTACCTTTGTGAGTATGTCCACAACAACCCACATGGCCTCATTGCCTTGAGGTGACCTCAGAAACCCAGTCACGAAGTCCATCACGACATTATCCGATTTCCACTCTGGAATGGGTAACTACTGTAATAGTCTAGCTGGCCTCTGATGCTCTGCCTTCACCTACTGATAGGTGGAACATCTCGTAATAGAACCAGTTGCATCTCTATTCATACCTGGCCACCAGTGCTGACGTCTCATGTCACGGTACATCTTGGTAACTCCGGGATGAACTTCCCAAGCTGAAGCATGAAACTCCCACTTAAATTCCTCATGTATATCCCCTGGAACCTATACTCATCTAGGGATATGAAATATCTCATCAACACATATCGTACATCTAGGAGGAGGGTCCTCAATTTCCACTGAATCCCATAGAACTAGGTCGTTTGAATTAGATAACGGTCTCATCCTGACTCTATCTAGGAGGGTAGAAGTCACAGCTAAAGATGAAAGATAGTTTTTCCCCTGACTGTCATATTCCTCCAAATGCATCTTAGAGAACAAAGCCATAAGATGCCATTCACCACTAGCCTCACGAACTGTCTATGTCTGAGTCTTCCTGCTTAGTGCATCGGCAACTGCATAACCCTTTCCAGGTGTATAGACATGCTAAAAATTGAAGTACTGAAGGTATTTGACCCACCTTCACTATCTCATATTCAAGTCATGCTGAGTAAAGATATACTTAGATGTTTTTGGTCGGGGAAAACCACAAATTTCTCTCCCAAGAGATAATGTCTCCAACAGCATAACACATGAACAACTGGAGCCAACTCGAGATCATGCATCGGGTAATTCCCCTCATGTGGCCTCAACTGCCAAGACCCGTATGCAACAACTTGATCGCCCTGCATCAACACTGCTCCCAACCCATTACCTGATGCATCATAGTAAACTGTATAGATCTTCCCCTGCTTTGGGAGTATCAGGATCGATGCTGATGTCAACCTTCCCTTTAGATCATGAAATGATGTCTCGCAAGCCTATGTCCAAACTAACTTCACACCCTTCTTAGTCAAACCCATCAATGGGACTGTTAAGTAGGATAAGTCCGGGATGAAGCATTTGTAGTAACCATCCAGCCCTAATAAACTCTGTATCTCAAACATGTTCTTAGGATGCTCCCAGGAAACTAATGCTCTCACCATCTCTGGGTCTACTGCAACTCTTGCCTCTGAGATTGTATGACCCCAGAAGTGTATCTGCCCCATCAAAAAGTGGAACCTTGAGAGCTTAGCATATAGCTGATGCTCTCTCAGTGTATTCAGTACGATCTCAAGATGGGTGGCATGGTCGTGTCGAGTATGAGAGTACACCAAGATGTAATCCATAAATACTAACATAAAACAATCCAGATAAGGATGGAACACACGATTCATCAGAGCCATAAAAACTACTGGAGTGTTTGTTAGTCCAAAAGTCATAACCATGTACTTGTACAGACCATACCTACTTTTGAATGGTGTGAGAGGTATATCAGATGGTCTAACGCGCAACTGATGATATCTGAATCTCATGTCAATATTCTAGAACACTCCTGCTCCCTAAAGATGATAAAAAATTTCATCAATCCTCAAAAAGGTATATCGTTTCTTAACCGTCAGTTGGTTCAGTTTCTGATAATCCACACAGAGTCTGAGGGAACCGTCTGCCTTCTTTGCCAAGTGGAAGGGTGAACCCCTAGGAGAAATACTGGTTTGGATGAAACCCTTTTCCTCTAACTCCTCTAACTACCTCTTGAGCTTCTGCAATTCAGACGTGGGCATCCTATAAGGAGGAATGGTCACTGGTGCTGCTCCTGGAATGAGATCAATAGAAAAATACACCTCATGCTCTGTAGGTAGACCTAAAAAGTCGTCCGCGAAGACATCCCTGAAATGATCAAAGACTAGAGGGAAATCCTTCTGGAAATTCCCATGGTCATCCAGATATAAGCTCCCAATCTGGGCTGTGACTCCACCTCAACCATGATGCTCTAGTCCAGCTCGACTCACCTAAACATTCCATTCGCCCTTGTATAGGAACTCTTCATCCTCTAGTGATGTGAAACTGACCCTAAAATGATAGAAATCTACAAAGTAACGAAAGAGAACCAACCAGTCCATCCTGAGTATGACATCATAGCTCATCATCTCTAAGATATAGAGGTCCCAAAGAAAGTGACACCCACCAACCTCAAGGGGGAACTACTTGCACTGACGCACACTAGTTGTTCTAGCTCCCAATGGAGTGTCTAGTATCATAACATAGAAAGAAGAAGAAACATAGAGCCCTAGGATCTTCACAATGGTCATAGATATGAAACTATGTGTAGAACCCATATCGGAAAGTACTAAAGATAAAACAAAAGAAACTAGGATAGTACCTCTGACGGTAGAAGGTCCATGATCCTTCTCATATTGGGTCTGTTGTACTGCATGTGCCTACCCAGTGCCACGACCCTAAGACATAGCATGGATACCCTATGTTTTCCCACCCTACCGCCTCTGAGATCCTAGTGTCTGGATACCACATCCACGACCATCATCTCTGCATGCACCCCTGACGTATTCCAGTTTCCTGACTGGTAAGAAGCTGCTGGTCTGACTCCCGCACGCGGACTCTGCACAGAACCCTCTCACTAGCCCCTGGTAAAAACACCCTACAAAATCGTTGCAGATGACCCATCTTGCCATAAGCTCGGCACTCCACTGGGTCACGTGGACACTATGGTCTTTTGTGCCCCTCTTTACCACACTGGAATAACATGACCTGGCCACCTGAAGTATTCCTTCGGCTATTACTACTTCTGTGAGAGAAATCCATATACCTCTTCCTCTTACCAGTAGAAATAGTATCATAAACTGGTGTTGAACTGCCTTGGCCTACACCACTGGCTTCTCGCAGGTTCCTCTTGGTAATTAGTGCATGGATCACGATAGAATGTACTGTAGGCAACCTGAAAACATTCACCAGTGATTGGATGTTAAATTGAAGACCATCCTCAAAGTGTTTAGCTTTAAACGTCTCATCACCCACCAGAACGGGTGAAAAATGCTGAAGCTCGGTGAAACGAGAAGAATAATCCATCACCGACATAGCGCCCCGCTACTAGTTCATGAACTCTTGAGATCGATCTTCCCTCAGCATCTCTGGGATAAAGAATTCATAGAAGGCTGTCTAAAAATCTTCCCACGCCATGTCACGGTTATTCTCTGACTGAGTAGAAACATCCCACCACCTCTTGGCAGAATCACGCAGCATATAAGTCGTGAGCTTTACCCTCTACCCTGGAGGCGTCTCTAGATGCTCAAAAATAGTCTGCATCGAACCTAGCCAAGACTTCGTAGCCTGTGGACCTCCATCCCCTGAAAACGTAGGTGGATGCTGTTGCTGGAAGATACGAGTCAACTCGGCCATAAATGTGGCAACCAGTGGTGCTCCCTGAAAGGTCTTCATGAACCACATAAAGCCTTCACGGAACTATGCATCCACGCCTGTGTCCAGTATAATGACTGGCGACATATCTGGCTCTGCAGGAGGATCCACTGGTTGCCTGTGGCCTACCATCTCTAGAGTATAATTATTTCCGCTCTCTTGGAGAACAACGTGTGAATGTCTCGGTGACATGACTCTATAAGGTCAACAACATGCCTTAGATTCAATTTTATCAATGACTGAAAATGAGGGGACCAATATGGGAATAGGAGGAAGAAATCATTCAAAAATTTTAAAGCAAGACTACACGGTGTGTACAATTATCTACACAGTGTGTCCTTGACTTTTCTCCCCTTCCTGGGTCCTTCTACACGGCTAAGCCACACAGATCCCATTGAATAAGACTACACGGCATGTATATCATCTACACGGCGTGTATGGTTTAATTTCCAACTACCCGTGTCATTCGTGACACGGCCGGCTACCCGGCCGACACTACACGGTGTGTCACAAACGCACATGGCGTGTAAACCACCCTGTTTCCCCATCCTCATGGCCAAGTCCAGGCAATCTCTCACCGGTCAATACTACACGGCGTTCCCCACAGGCACACGGCGTGTACAAGGTAGGTTAACACTGACCCGTGTTGTTTGCTACACGGTCGGGTCCCTAGGTCAGACTACACGGCATGTTCCACTGTGGACACGGTGTGTATGTCTTAAGAATTCCTCTACCCGTGTTGTTAGTTACACGGCAGACACCGGGTCAACACTACATGGTGTGTACAACCGGAACATGGTGTGTTCTCCCCATGTTATTCCCTACCCCGTGTCCCCGCCCACACGGTCTATGATAGTGGAAGCGACTACATGGCGTGTACTTATTGTACACAGCGTGTACTTAAATTTTTCCCCCCATTTATTCCCGAATAGAAGAACACATGGTGTGTGTCCATAGAACTACATGGCGTGTACACTAGGTTTTCCAGACAGTATGTCTTAAAAACTACTCCGAAGCCCAAATAAAACACTGAAAACAACACCTAAGTGCCAAATTCTGATCTGTGAGGGCCCATACTCCCCACGAATCAAATATTGGCATCTTATATGTGTTATATCAAGGTAAACAAGTCAATAATCCACCAAATTCCGGTCAATGAGGGCCCATACTCACCAAAAACCAAATTTTGGCGTTCATTCTTCAACACCTCACACAACGTTACCCTATCAAATTGCAGGTATTTGTTAAAGAAGCTATCATAATAGCATGTTTTTTTCTAGCACAACCACTATCACAAAAACAAGAAATTTCTAATGCGCCTACATGTCATGGAACTATACATGGCATGTGATTTCTAGCATGTGCCTAAATGATTCATGAGATGGAATACCCTTATATCATCAGGTTGCAACTAAATAGAACAAATGAATGAAATATAAATAGCATAATACAACTGTGTCACTCAATGGTGAAAATCAAATAACTATAAAATTACAAAACCAGTAAAATTTTAATTACGAGGTAATTTGGATTTTCCCTGTACATGGGTTATCTATGCCCGGGAACAACTTATTACCAAATACCTTGTCCATCAAATCCCTAACTAAGGCTCCAAATATTATGTCAGTGAAAAGAAACTCCTCTGATACCACTTTTTAACGTCCCGATTTCAGGTGCCACTCAATAGGTGCCCCAAACCCGGTTCGCCACAAGACCTCAAGCACATTTCCTCAAACGCCAAATGCTACCGACTTGTAGTGAGGGCTCAGGTCTGATAGTGGGAAACTATGCCTTCATTTTTCAAAGTGTAGCGCAGTGGAAGAGTTAAATAGCATACAACAAGAAGAAGCAGTAAACAATAAATATATTACTGAAATAGATAACTGATGTAAAAGGAAACCAGCAATCATATATATGAAGATGTCACATGTCACTATTCTATAAAAACAGCTAAAACATGATACAATACAATAAAATACAACTGAAGCACAATTACAGAAAAAAAACAGGGCAGGTAGCAGCATCATGAGCCTAAGCTCGGTCTCATGATCTCCTACTCCTCAGCAAAAATCAAGTACCTGTATAGGGACTCTTTCCCTTATCGACACCTGTAGTAATATAATCTGTTTGGGCTGAATACATGACCCAAACAGGGTGTGAGAAATAAATCATTGTAGGCACCCACCAAAGGCCCATGCCCAACTGTCAGTTTAAAAGTGCAATAACAGTGTGCAATAGAAAATTCAATAAAATAAGAAGTAATCAAAAGTAAATAACTTTACCAGTTATATTTCCATTTTTTATATTCATTTAACCATTAAATATAAGATATCACCTCAGTGAATGTTCTATGTAAATAGTCAGTGTTCTCAAACACGCAAACTCTTACCCTCAGGTAAATAGAATCGAAACCCTCATGTATCTGCCCTCAAGAATACGAAGTGTCACCCTCAGGAACAGAAGTCACAACCCTCAGGCATAATAAGTGTTTCCCTCAGGTGAAACAGAACATTGCCCTCATGCTAATATAGTCATGCCCTCGGGCTATAGTAAAACACTGCCCTCAGGCACAAGTAACCGGGAAAGCCCAAATAATAATCATGAAATTTACATACCATTCCTCTCAAGGAAATTCAAAACACATTATAATTATGGCATATGATCGGGTATCTTGGCCAAATGGCTAAATAGAGGAACGCACCCGTGGGGTGGACCTAGATCCAAGCAGCGATCCCAAACAGCAGTTTAAAACCACATTTAATCACCTATACAATTCTAGGTATTTAAACAGCAAAGGCCTTAGCCATACGATACCCCAATCATGGGTTCGTAGCTCAATGATACACATAAACACACAGTAGTTAGAAATTAAACACCAGACCACCTACCTCGATCGACCCTGATCGGTATACGTGAACGACGCTCCTTGAAATGTCCAAGAACGTCGTACATATGAGGTGAACATAACCTCATTCAAACTCAAATAACTTTCCCTTAGAGTAATAATTGGAATGAACTACACAAGAATAAGGGAGGTCTTACCCATGTGTTTCCAATGAGATCGACGGAAGCGGGATCGGATTCCCGGTGCTCGATCGGTTGACCCAGCAAGGTTCAGTCATCCTTCTTAGCTCCCCTCTGGTTCTAAGCTTCCTCTATGAACACAGGAGGCTACTGACCAATTTAAGCCAAAAAAACAGACTACACGGCATGTACTTCTCATGTACATGGAATGTACTTTCCATTTTTAACTATTCCTATGGAGGATTCTCACCAGCATGGCACTGTTCATCTGTCGACATCACTACACGGCGTGTATTCCTGAGTACACGGAGTGTACTGTCGATCTGTTGTCCATCGCCTTACTATTCTCCTACCAACTGAACACAAAATGTGTAAATACAAACTACATGGCATGTAGTCGGGTTTTTTTTACACCTTTCATCGCCATCATGGCTACACACCCTGTGTACTCATCCCAAACGGCCAAAGTACACGACGTATGAAAAAGTACACGGTGTGTACCCACAAAATTTTTGATTTTTCCCCATTTTGCTTATTTTCTCAAAAACATTTAAGGAAAAGAGAAAAGAATAAACTTGTACCTCAAGAATAAGAACTGAGTTCTTACACCATCCTTATTGGAATTGAGGTGTAATGAAAAGCATTTTATTCAAAGAAAAGTTATATCTTTTGACTGAAAATTTTAGTTTTGTATCTTATTATACCTCCTCCAAAAATCCTAAAATAATTGTGATATAAAAAAATAATTATATAATATATAAATTAATATTATTATTATCATTTTATAACCCTTTTCATCTCATTTTCTATAAAATGGGGAACAAAATCATCATTTTGTGCATTTTTTTGGACTACCACCTTCACAAAGTGATGTGTTTCATTTTCCATCACCAAATCTCATGGATAATTTTAATGATAGATATAATATATATTTATATATATATATGATTTTCATAATATAATTATAATTTCTTAATGATAATATATCATTTATTTTCTTTCCTTTCCATCCATTAAAAAATGATAACGTCGTTCATGTGTACTTTTGGATTACCACCACCGCGAGGTGACGTGATTCATTTTTCATCACTGCATCACATAGATGGTATATATAAGTTTATTGAAAGATATAATATGATATTTATTTTATAATAATCATTATTTTAATATAAAATAATACTTACCATCTTTCCATTCTATTCATTGAAAACTGGAAGCTTTACTCATGCGTACGTATGACCTACCATCTTTAGGATTGTAATGTGATTAATTTTCATAACAATCATTAAAGGATGGTTTTAAAAAGTATAAATAATATATAATTATTATAATTATTTCATTAATATTATTTTATATATGATTTAATTTTTACATTTTTTCTTATGATCAACATACCAAAGTCTTTTTGCAACTATAAACCGAGCCTCCTCAGAAAAGATAATGTAGAATTACCTGATTAAGTAATTAAATATGTCAACAAAATAAATGAAAAAAATTTGTTTAATAATAGTTCCATAAAATATTAAAATATTCATAAATAATTAACTAATTTATATAAATTTATTATATAGTATTTAAATGATGCATTTGACATGTCAGACTCAAGGTTATGGATTTCATCTCAATTTCAATTCGTTGAGGAATGCTTTAATGTAATACACCAAAATTATTTTATATGTTTTATATAGTTCTATAATATATATATATATATATTATTTAATCTCATATATTTCATGGTATTTTATGTTATAATTTAAATTGTTTCATCCAAATGGATTTCACATTAATGTTACCAAGTGGTAAAGGGGTTCTTAACTAAATTTCCATTCGTTGGGAAATATTTAAACCTTATTGAATTCTTTATAACATGGTTATGTGTGAATTGATATAGAGTTTTTACTTAAAATTTATTTATAATTATTTAGGTGTATTTAATCATGTCCATTAATTACTTCATGGATTAATTATCCCTTCAAAAGTTATGATCATTATAAATGTTTTCGTTGCCTCAATCTCATTTTCTTGAGACATGTTTCAAGCCACGTACCATGAATTATTTGAATGGTATCAAAAATCCAAATTTAATTAATTTTAAAAAATTACTTAAAAAAATTAATAGTATTTAAAGATCCATATCATACTCTTACTTTCAATGACTTTTTATTTGAAAGATACCAAATTGGTAAAGGCTTTATGTTACAATCAACATTATTTTCAAGTTTTTTTATGTTCAATGCTCCTACGGTGAAATAATATGATATTATTTTCTTTGACCACATATATTTTCTTCTAAAATAGCTAATAATTTGGTTTACATGTTTAGTTTACATTTCCCCATTACTTATTAAAGAAAAATCATAAATCATTTTTTTAGGAGATATCAATCTTGTATCTTATTTTAGATTAGTAATATTTCTCATCCATAACCTTTTTCTCAAAATTTAATTCAAGAATATTATTTTCTAACAATAACTTATTTCATTATGGTATTTTATATGATCTTTTACCTTCTTTTAAAAGGTATTAAAAAGATTTATTTAACATTTTTCGCATGGATTACTTTTGAATCTTAAAAAAAATTTGAATATAATTTTCACATTAAAAATTTAAAACATTAATGGATTTTCTTACAATTTTGACCATTATTTTATTTTAATATTCCTTTACAATTTTCCAAGAGTAATTTCAAATTAATTTATTTTCAAAATATTTTTTGATTTTTTATTTTTTTAAAAAGTGATTTTCAATGTCAAAATGGCATTTTCCTATAGAATTATTTTACTGATATTTTTATATTTTTTATATCAATAAAAAAACAATGAAAATTTCTTTTTCTTAAGCTCCACTATGTATATTTTATAATGATATCATATTTATTATTTCTCTGGAAGGATTATGATTATTTCCAAAATATTTTCATTGAACATGTTTCTTTTCAACAGGTAAATCCTGATATGAAATAAAAATGGTTATTTTTATATTGAAAAGTGAAAGCTTTAATTGTTTTTCTCATGATATGGTATTTATAAATTATTTGTGAAAATTAATGATTGGGGAGTGAACTAAAATACTAATGGTGATTTTTACGATTTTTTATTGTTTATTACAGTATATCCCTCTAATACATTGGGTAATGATGATGGAGTTTTCTGAATATAAGTTACTCCTAAGAGATGAAGATGTTAACCAGTTAATAGGTTACTCTGAAGAGATTTTGGGAATTAATCATGTAAGGTAATACCATCTATAAGGGTTCTTGTAAGGTACCTATGAAGATAATTCCTTAAGATACGAACACCTTTTATTTATTAATTTTTTGAGTTTTTAAATGAACCTCTGATCAACATTGATATCACATGGCTCATGATTATTGATTCTTATGACTCTTGTTATTGGTAAAGCTTTATGACATGTCCCATATTTTGTGATTCATGTTTTATGGGTATGAATTATCTAATTTTATGCTCATGTACTTTGATTAAATCATTATACCCTTATTATAATATTATTATTATATTCTGCTCATGGATGAAAATAAATTATTCATGCTTATTTTTACCCTTACTGAGAGTTTGAGATCATACTTCTTATTTTTTCCATTTCTCTAGGTTATAAATATTTTTTTATGTATTTTGTGCATAAAAAGGATACTATATAGGGATAAATTAGTGGGACATGATGTATATTTTGATGAAATCGTTGTTTTTGTATCCAAGTTATTAAATAAGAGTTTGAACTAATTTTATAAAACATTAAACCTAATAGGTAATTGGTTATATACGTGATCCAACATCTCAGTTTGATGTTATATGTTTTAAAGGGTTAAAATTGGTCCACATTTATCTATATCATGGATAAAAATGAAAAGATTCTCTTTTGTCACTAGAACATGGAGTGTGGTCATGGGGTTGTAATAGTTGGTATCATATACGGTTTATATAACTTCTAATATTAGGATCATTTTCACGTGAGGTTAATATTAGAGTTTTATTTACCATTAGGTTTTCACAAATTTAAGGATTATTAAAAACATAAGAGGCATAGAAATACCTTTTTATGTATTAAGTGATGGAATTTTTGTGGTGGTTAAGTGAAATTTTGGGAGATGTTTTATTAGGTTGAGGTATATATAAACATTACATTTAACATGAAGGATTATTTTGAAATAATGTTTTTACATTTTTGGGAATGTATGCTGAAACGTATGATACATCCTTTTGGGATAAAATATTATTTAATGTTGATTCCAAGTAGGATATATGGTTAATTATTTGTGGAATTATTTGATTTTATCTTTAGGTGTTATTTTTTAATTTTGGATCTAAATATATTATTTCTTCATATGAAGGTTTATTCATTTTTGGTATTATCTTATGATGTGATAGAAATTTTGGTTTTAGTCTATATATTAATAATATACTTTCATCCTTTTATATAGATTGTGTTCAATCAGAGGAGGATTGTATTTATTTGTGAATTAAATATTCATACTCATTATTTATAGTAAAATATGGGATAAAGGTGGAATATTTTTGAAACATGTAACTAAAGGATGAATTTGTCTTTTAGGATTTGAAAACAAATCAATTACTAATAATTCTTTATGTTCTTATTCTATATGGTAAAGTAAATACTCAACTATGGGAAAATGATCTTGAAACAAAAAATTTATCATATTATGTTTATTTATGATAAACCAATGTCCTTTTTACAGCTTATTGATTTATGTTTTTGTGGTCATTAAATTTTTCATGGTTATTCCCTTATGATTAATTTTCTTTTTTACTCACAATCACTAGTTGGAAATTATTTTTTTGTATCCATGAATATATTTTTACTTCCCAAAAATGTTCTATGATTTGAAATCCGACTTGTGTGTTATTCCAGATGCCCTTTGTATTTCCCTTTCCCTCTTTTCAAGATTAAATTTAATTAACCAATTTTATTATGTGGGTTTTCAAAAAAGGAATTTTAAAATATCAAACCCCTGATTCCATATATCAAGAAATAATTTCAAGGATTCAACTTATTAAAGTGGTGTTAATTTAACATTATAGTATTTTAAAATAATTCTACTTTCGATAGTGTATACAACACACAACACCGAGCTTAAATGAACCATAAAATATGATAATTTAAATATGACTGATATAAATTAGATGTTGAATTAGAGGATATGAATAGGAGTAATATAATTGTGAAATATATATATAAGTTACCAACTAAATATAAATTTACATATTAATTATTATTAAATAAGTACTCAATTTTCAGTGAACTCATTTTATGTTTAGAAGATATGTTTTATTCAAAAAAAAATATTTTTCTATGAAAATATATTAATTATATAAGTGAATTTTTTGAAATTTTATTTGATAAAAATAATATAATTTTTGAATTCATCATATCAAATTTATCTAAGGTTGAATATTTTTTATTTTTCTGAAAATGTTTATTTTTCAGGGAATAGTCACAATATCTTTTTTTATAAAACTGACTTTTCTTTTCATTAAAAAGTAACATTAAGTATTTAATTTTATATAAAAGTATCCTTAATATTATTTAATTATTTATAATCTAAATAATTACATTTTAATCATTGTTATACCTAATTTTGTTATAGGTTCATTTTTTGTCTTAAAATGCATTTTTTTCTAAAAATAATTTTTTACGGTGTTTTGCACATTTATATTAAAATGAATTTATAACACTTATATAAATTAATTCATAAAAAATTGACCCCATATTTTTTTAATTATAAAGTTTAAATTTTATAAATATTTTTCCTTTAATTTTTTTCATTATTAATAATTACTATAGTAAATAGGTATAACTATAATGAAGGGTAAATCGGGAAATGAAGGTTAAAAATAATAGGATAATAACTAAAAATAACCCTAAAATTTTAATTTAATATATTTATGAGTGTGTTTCAATAATTATTATCCAATATTAATTCTTATTAAATTTTTTCCCATTTTTATTTGATAATGACTTATAAACTTTTTTATGTTAAGAAAAATACAAAATATTAACCTATTGTTTTAAAATTTATATTAACTATTTATGTGGGGATAAAAATATTTTTTTAATTAATTTTAAAGTTATTTTATGAATAGTTAAATTATTTCTATGGTGATAATTTATTTTCTATTTTTATTAATGAAATAATTCCATTACATTTTTACACAGCATCAGTGTAGCGCGTGTGCAAGCAGTAGAATAATATAGTAAGTGATTTTAAAAACTATAAAAGTCATTGGGTTTGGTTGATTAATAGTGAAAAAATTTTATAGATACATATATAATATTAGTTATGTGGTAAAAATCTATATTCTTATTCTATTTTTATACTCATTACTTTAAACCCAAAGTAAATTAATAATTCTGAAAATCGCACTAATTATATTTTATAATAAAATATATGTTATTATATGATTTAATATTAATTAATTTTTTTATTCACTGAATTTAATGATATATTGTCTAACATATCAATTATGGTCCATTTTCGGGTCACTTTTTCTTTTATTGTTACTTTTTTGACCCCTAATGTGTAAAATACTTTGATTTTATGATAATCATCAAAATGATTAACAGGGGTAGAAACAAAGAGATACGGGTGGAAAAAACACCTAAACTTATTAAAATATTATTTTGTAAGATTATATAGACTCACCTTCCTCTTATATATGAAATATATCAATCTTTCTATGATTACATTAAAATAAATATATATTAATTTAATACTTTAAGTAATCCCAAGAGTACTCGTTTCCTCAATTATGGAAGGACACCTACTCTCATATATTACTCGCAAATTTTGAACACTATATCTCATCCAATTCCTACCAATATACCTTTATAAAATCCCTAAATACATAATATAGTTATTATTTTGGGAAGAATACCAACCTTAAAGGTATTATGGTGAAAAAAAGGGTTTCAAAAGAAATGGTTTAACAGTTAACTGAATATTTTAATTTTATTTCATCTTATACCTCCTTAGAATCTATTATAAAAATTTTGATATAAAATAATTAGTGTCAGTTATATATTTAAACATTATTATGACTATGTTACAAAACTTTTTATATCATTTTCCATCAAATGCGGAATAAAAATTTCATTTTTTATGCATGTGTAAACTATCAACACCCCGAAATGATGTGTTTAATTCTCTATCACCACCTCTCATGGATTTCTATAATGATTGAATTATGTTTATTTATTATATTCATCAAATAATTTTCATTATATAAATAAAAGATATCATCTATTTTCTTACCTTACCATACATTGAAAAAAGACAATGTTATCTATCCATACGTGCAGATTATGTCCTCCAAGAAGCAATGTGATTATTTTTTCATCACCACATCACACATATAGTATATATAAATTTATTTAAAGATAAAATATTATATTTATTATCTAATAAAAAATATTGAGAGATAAAATAATATTTAACTTCTTTCCCTCATGTTCATTAAAAAATGGAATCATTACTCATGCATACATACGACCTACCATCTCCATGAATATAACACAATTAATTTTTCATAACCATATTTCATAGTTGCTTTTAAAATTATGATAAATGTATAAAATTAATAATTATATCAGTTTTTTAAATGATCAAACAATTACCATTTTTAAAACAGCCAACATAACAAATTCGTTTTCCAATTATGAATCAGATATCTAGAAAACACATAACTTGGATTTAACTAATTAATAAATAAGATATGTCATTGATTTAAAAGAAAAAATGGTTTAGTGATAAATTAATAAACATGAAAAGGGTTCTAAAAATTAATAATATATATATATGTCTATAATAAATGATTTGAAGCACATATATGACTAGTCAGACTCGTGGTAAGGGATTCCATATTAATTTCACCTCATTGAGACATGTTTCAATGTAATAAAACTAATTTAATTTATTTGGTTTATAAAATATCATTTTACATGTTATATAATTAATATTTTACAAAAAAATATTCTACATGAAAATTCAAATTGGTTCATACACAAGGATTTTAATTTAAAGTCACTAAGTTGTAAGGTGTTTCATAATGGGATATCCATTTTTTGGGTTATACTTATACATTATTAAATATTTTCATATTATTATGTGTGAATTGATATATAAAATGTATTATTATATATTTACATTTTTTATTGGTTTAATTATGTTCACATAATCACTTCATGGATTAATTACCACTTCTAAATTAATGAAATTTCTAAGGGTTTTATTTGATTCAATATCTTTTTTCAAAGACATGTTTTAGAACATGCACTATGATTTCATAGAATGGTGTAAATAATTCCAAATTAATGAATTTTGACATATTTATTCATAAAATATATTGTACTTACATCTCCATGTGATAATATTTATTTCAATAAATGTTTGTTCTAAAATTACCAAAGAAGTAATGGTTTTATGTTACAATATCCTTTGTTTTGTAGATTGTTTATGTTCATGTTTACTTTGGGAAGAAAATATTATCTTCTTTTATTAAACCACATATATTTTATTATACTCTTATTTTTAATATGGTTTACATATTTACTTCCCATTTCCTCTCATATTAATTAATGAATCATCAATAAAACTATTTGGTAAGTGATCCTCATCATGTATCCTCTTTTATATTGGAAATCATTATCTTCCAAATCCATGTTTTATAAAATGTTTTTGATAATTTTATTTCATCAATATAAATTATTTCCTAAAGTTATTTTACAAGAGATTTGAACTTATTTTAAAGGGATTTAAATGGAAATTTCTTAATGCTTTCTACAAGGTTCACCTTTGAATCTCCATATAAAATTTTGAAAAGAATGTTTATTTCCAAAAATTAAAACTTTAATATATTTTCATTTTTATAACCTATAAAATAATGTTAACTATTATTAGATACTCTATGAATATTTTTTGATTCACTTTTTTTTGGGTGTGTTTTATGACTTTTGAGGATGCAGATATTGTATTAGAGAAAATAACCTTAAGATTATGGATGTATGTATGTTTGAATTAATATAGTTTGGGTATAACTATGTCAAGGGTTTATAGGGTTCTCTTCTAGTCTAGATTGAGTTGGAGGCCTTTTTGAATTTTTATAATTAATATAATTGTGTATTGTCTAAAGAAAAAATTCCCATCATGAAAATATTTTATGATGTGAATCCATAACAAGGGAGAATCCATAAAACAATTTCGTGATTAAAAAAATAATAAACCCATGAATTTTTTTCTCAATATTTTAAATGATTGGGATCATGATATTTAATATGAGGTGATGTTTTATTAGAGTATACACCACTTAAGATATTCATGTCATGAATCCAGGATTAATGTTATGAATTCATCAAGCCATGTATGTTATATAAAGTTTTATCCTATAAAATTATTTCATTATTTGTGCATCCTCTTATATAAAAACTCCAATTTCACACCAAATTATTAATGGGTGATTTATTCCATTTAGGATATCTCAGTTTTGTGTTTTATCACTAGCGAGTGTCCTTGTATTTATTTTCTTCTTTTTTAATATATCTCTTTGATGGTGGTGTAATATTGGGTTTCTGATTGTATCAGATTTTTATTTTGATTATTTTTTATATATAATTTTCTTTATTGATCTCCTTCTTTATCCATTGTTGGTGTTCCCCATTTTGGGTGTTGAACATTTGGTTTTTTGATTAAAGGTAGCTGGTTTCATATGATTTTCCATATAATTAAAATTATAAATTGCATGATTGCATGTAAATGAGTTTTTAAATTATTCTAAAACATGGATTTGAGATGGATAATTTTTTATTTTGAAAAGGGAATGAAAATGTTTAAACACCTCAATTTCACTGGTATTTCAAATTTTTTGGTCGATTTGAGAAAATTTAAGGATTGATTTTGAAATTGATTAGATGATGTAATTTTATATATAACATTGAGAAAAATGGATTAAATTTATATATGATTTGAAAAATAATAGATTAATGAAAACATATGATTTGGTTTTGAAATGGGAAGGACATGTTCAAAACTGAAATTTGAAAATATTTATTTTGAACTGATTTGAAATGTTTTTTTGATAATTATGGATTAACTGATTAATTAACTAAAGAATATGTGATATTGGGTAGTTATTGGGTAATTAGTAATTCACAGTAGGATATGACCCCCTAGTAATACATTTTCAATGAAAACACTGAATTAAACTTATCAAAGCATAATTAACTTAATAAAGAGTTGAGTCTCTATGGACTAAGTCATGGGACGTGTGCACACATTGATCTAATATCACTCATTGATTAGTGTGAGTATCCAATTACCAAAAACTGATGTTCTACATGGATTATTACAGGGTTTTATGATATTTTTGATTTTATGATAACATCATTTTGATTATTGAACTATTTTATTTATGTCAACTACATTATATGAATGATTTATATAAAATTTTAATTTAATTAAGTTTTAATATATATTCCATATTTTTTATTAAATATTATTTTGTTTAAAATAAATAAATCCCATCCCATGATTTGATTTATTTGAATTAACATAATTATTTTTTTAGTAATTATTTAATTGATTATGGAACACTTGGTGAGACTATACTATGGATTATATCTCACACCCTACCTTTATTATCCGGTTTTTAAAGACTATATTTTCTCATGTCAAATCAAAGGGAAAGAACCACTTGGAAGTGGTGGGTGTTATTGATCCATGGGAACTAGAGTAATAGAGGTGAACGGTGCAGATGAAATTCAACTATTTCATTGGATATGTCTGAAATTTTAATTTTGAATATTTAATGTCTTTTGATGATTTACTATTTGGGTTTTATTTTAACTATTTGATTTTACTACTTTATACTTTTTTATGCTTTGTCATATTAAATTGTATCTTTTTTCTTCTACTATTTTGTGGTAAAAAAATTTCCCTTAATATTATTATATGATTCAAGGTGATAATCACCAACCTATAGGGATGAGCACTTACCTTAGAGCTATGTTATAGATGCCTTGGGTGTCAAGATACCAGGGTGTCTGGGATAGTTCACGATAAAGTGGTATGATAAGTGTATATTGTATATATTTTTTTAAAGTAAGCATTTATTAGTTTTCAAGGTAGATAGGAGGTATGATTAATGGATCTTAGGAGGTAGTTGTGAGTGAGTGTTTGGACATATCTCATCATAACAATTCTCAATTAACCATGAGGGTTTGGGAAAAGTGTCTCTGATGAATAATTTGATCTTATTTCTAGACTTATCCTAACTTCTTATCTAAGTATATTGAAATCCCAATATTTAATTCTTCTTGATGGAATTAATATTTTTGTATCACTTATTTTAATTTCTTATCTTTTCATCCTTACTGATGCTTTTAGTGTTATATTTTAATTTTGTGTATCATCATGTCTTTAAGTATACATTTGAATAGGGAGTAGAAACAAGTAAGATAATGAACCATAGTAGGTGAATCCTCTTCTGTACTAGAATCTTGATGAGATAGTGGTGCATTTTTTCCATGCTTTGGGATAGGTTCACACACTCATTCCCATCCATGCTTTGGTAGTATGACCTCAAAGGGATGAATATATAGATATTTCTCAAGAGTTTCTTCATTAAAAACAAATATATTTACAAGGTTTTTATGATCCGCAGGAGGCTGAGTATTTGTTTATAAGGATTGAAATACATTTTTAGTTCAAGGAAATTTCAAAATATATAACGGTGAGATGTGATACCATTAACATTGAGGGACCAAGGAGGGGATAATGGGATACCCTAGTGACGATGAAGGTGAATGGGGTCATATAGTGGATGTATTTTAGATTTATATTCACTAATAATTTCAATATAAAATTTGTGTTTTTGGAATAGGATTTGGATTTTCTCAACATACTTAAATGTGATAATATTGCGACAGAGTATGCGAACCATTTTGCAGATCTTGACCATTTTCTGCCTAAGGTTATTTCCAATGAGAAGATAAGGGATCAACAATTAAAGATGGGTATTTGAACTGATATCTGATAATAGTTTTTCTTATTTAATATCAATTCTTATACACATGTTATACAAAGATAATTAATATTAGATCATATCCTCACTGGAAAGTCAGGGTTGAAGGGAGTTATTTTTTCTTCAAGTGGTAGTTCAGTGAGTTACATAGGAGTTAATAGAAATCATGATGAGTCTCATGGTGGTTATAGGTATTCAGTTTCATTTATACCATATGTAGTGTATGTCAAACGCTCTATGACTTTCTTTTAGTTTGGAATGGTTGGGGAATTGAAACTATTTTGTACTGAGGCACTAAATATCAACAGTTCTTATGGTTGATCAGGACACTAATAGAAGTTCTACCATATAATTTATACTTTGTACAGTGAAATGGGATCATAAGAACCAAAAAATACTTGGGTGTAATTATATTCTTCAAGATCTAAGGGACTCTATCCATTATAATCCAGAATAAATATTCTTCATGTAGTGAAAGAGTATCTAGAAGAATATGATGCAATCCATTGACTGTGGGTGGTACCTTCATGATAGATTCATCTTTTAAGATTGATTTATTTGATATTGATGCATCTACCTCATTTACATTGAATGATGGTATGAATTTTCTAAATCTTCAAATAGATTTTTTATCTTATGTTATTTATATTACTACATCCCTTTGAATGAAGAGATATCATGGTATTCGGGGTCATAACTAAATTTTATCTTTATTAGAGATTTAGATTATGTGAAATTTTTGTTTCCTGACATGAAACCTCTTGATGTAATTTTCTATTTGGATTTGATAAATTATCATAAGGACCAGATTTAATGTTATCTTTAACATGTCTCATGTACTGTGCATGTTGGGGTGTTTCGTGTCTTTTAAGGATAATGGGATCCAAGGTCAAGTAGCATCGGACTTTATTTTCTAAAGTTTATAAGATTTATATAATTGAATTTTTTTTAGAAAGAATCATTGAGTTATGCTATATTTATAGTTCTCATAGAGTTTCCATACATGTTTCTTTCTGATTTCTCTAGTTTTCTATTGGTAAGATTGGTAGATTTATCTTTTGATTTAGAACTTGGAACATAGAAAATTCCTATTCCTTATTAACATATCGAACCGGTGGGGAAAAAAGGGTTGAACAATCAATTAGATAACCTACTAAAGAAATAGATTATATGCTAGAGTGTGTCTCCTTAGGTAGAACCTTTTCTCTTTATAAACAGGTAGGATGGGATTCTTTTCCTATGTGTTGATCACCAAAAACTAAATCATGTCATGGAAAACAAAAATATGTATTTCCAAGTTTTAATGATCTATATGACAATCTAAAAATGGTAATTTTGTTTTCAAATATTTTTCATTGATCTGGTTATCAATAGTTTAAAAAAACAATATACTTACATTTAAAAGATCTCCTTTAGAAGATGGTATGACCATTATTTGTATCTTGTTATGCCATTTGGTATAAGAAATTCTACTATATTTTTTATGAATTTGATAAAAATAACATTTCATGAATAACAATACTTGTTCAAAGAGGTATTTATAGAGGACATAACGGTTTACTTTTAGAATGAGGAGGACCAGGTTCTTCATTTGAGTGTTGTTTTTGAAATAATGATAAATCACCAAATTTATACGAAGTTTTTGAATTCTAATTTTATGAACAAGAAGTGAATTCCTGAATATATGTGGTCCTAAAACATGGTATTTCATTTGATCCTAATAAGGTGAAATATATTATGATATAGGATCAACCTTGTAATGTTTTTTATTTTTAGAGATTCATAGTATTGGATGTGCATTACCACAGGTTCATAAGATATTTCTTGTTTTTTGATTTTTTGATGACTACTCTTACTTAGTTTGGAGTAAAGTTCATTTGGTATAAGAAATGATAGAGTGACTATGTGGTGATGAAATTTATTTTGAATTCCTCCATAATGATGACACTTACAGAGTCTGGATAGGGATATGTGGTCTTTTATGACATATCTTGTTCGAGTTTGGGATGTGTCCTTATACAGGGCGATCACCTGGTTGCCTATGCATCTAGACAACTCAGGTTAGACAAGAAGAATTATCTAACATATGATCTTGAGCTAACACCTATGATCCATGCTTTTAAGAGTTGTTAGCATTAGTATTTAATGGATGGTTTATCATTTATTCTAACTACAAAAACATGAGGTATATCTTCTCAAAATAATACTTGAATATTCAAAATTTTCTTTGGGTGGATTACCTAAAAGAGTTTGACTCCGACATTTCATATACCCCCGAAAATGGGGATGTCATTTTTCATATATTGAGAAGGAATATTTTTACAAAATCCATGAAATAATCATTACAATAGTATAACATAATGGCTCATTTTTCTAGATTTCATTTGGGAGTCTAGGAGAATGAGTAATAGGTTGTTTTGGTGAGTGTGCAGTTGACCTCTCTCTTCTTGAGATAGTCCTTTGGGAGAAGCAGTTTGATGTTGAATTCTATAAAATTATGGACTCTCTTTGTGGTGGGGATACCATTGGTGATTGGTTATTCTATTTATATAGTAAAGAATATTTTTATAATAGGCATGTTGTACCTTTTCATATGAGAAATTCTATGATTGAATATTTCCATAGTTCTCTGTGGGAAGTGAAACCATGAACCAAAAAATATGTTATGTGATATGATTTGATGATTCTGGAGGACTGATATGAGATGAGATATCACTGAATATGTATCTCATTTTTATACCATCCAATAGTTTAAAGTTGATAACTATAGACCTTTAGTTTTTCTTCAACTACTTCCAGTGCTGACTTGAAAGTGGGATGATATATCTATAGACATTATGGTTGGGTTTCCATGTTCCCCTTGAGGAAATAATTTCATATGGGTTATAAATTATTGGATGAAAAAATTATGAAACTTTATACCCATTCAAGAAACAACCAAATATGAGGACTTGGGACATTAATATATGCAAGAGATCATCAGATTGCATGGAATTCAATCTACTATAGTCTATGATAGGGATCCGATTTTCACATATCACTTTTAGAGAGGCCTCTAAGAGTCCATGGGATCCTAGGTACATTTTATCATGGAATATCATCTGTATAATGATATCTATACAGAGAAATCTATACATATTATTGAGGATATTCTACATGATTTTGTTCTTGACTTGGGGGGGGGGGGGGCTTGGTATGAACATTTGGGACTACATGAGTTTTCCTACAACAAAATTTACCTGACCAATATTGGAATGGATTATTTTGAGGTCCTGTATGGCTAACTTTTTTTACCTCTATTATTTTTTTATATTATTGGTGAAATTTATTTGGTTGGAACAATTTTAGATTAAGAGATGATGATGAATATTCAGGTGATTTATTAGATAATTTTGATGGAACAGAGCTTGTATAAATCCTATTCTTGTCATCATCGATGACTGTTGTATTTTTCTATTTGTGACCATGTTTTTTGGAGTTTCACCTTAGTTTTGTTATTAACGTCTTTTAAAATAAGGAACTCTTGTGATGTGGTTTGTGGGTACTTATAAGATTGATTAGAGAGTAGGGAAAGTGGCATACTGTTTGCCACAACCACTATAGATGACTTTGATCCATAATGTTTTTCATATGCCATAGATTAAAAATTACTTTTCAAACCCTTCTCCTATTTTGAGATGGGAAGACCTTGATTTTGAGATTTATTTTTAACTAATTGATCATCTATTTAGTATAATTAATTCTAATAAAAATATTATTTATAGGATAATAATACCTTTGGTCCATGTGTTATGGAGTCATGGTCCTAATTCACATGATATGAGGGAGTGTGAGGAATTGATGAGAGTGGATTGGCGTCATCTATTTAATATGAAATCTTATTGATTGGTTTTCTCACAAAAAAACCATATTAATTTTGAAGAGGTTATAATATCAACTTACCTTATTTTAGGTAATTCTTTAATCTTTTTTTTGATTCTTTTTTTGTTTGGGTGTGTTTTTTTACATTCATGGATGAAGATATTTTTTCAGGGGAAATAACATAAAACTAAGGGTTTGTTTTTTGTTTTAATTAATGGAGTTTAGTTATAAATGTATTAAAGGATTTAGAGTGTTCTCTTTGGTTTCAGGTTGAGTTGGAGGCCTTTTTTCTATTTTTCAACTTAAGATAGCTATGAAATGTCTACAGGACAAATTCATGGGGTAAACATATATCATGAAATGAATTTATCACTTGGAATAATCCATGAAACCATTTCATGATGTGAAAAATATAAAATTTGTGAATATTTTTCACAATGTGAAATGATCAAGATCATATTTTTTAACCTAAGGTGATGCATTTTCAATATATACTCCACTTGGGAAATTCACTTCATGAATACCTCATTCTGTGTAGGTTTTTGTGTTTTGTAGAATAAAAATGATTTCATTCTTTGTGAATTCAATTATCTAAAACACCTAGGGTTACATGAGGTGATGTTTCAGTAATTTATTCCCTTCCATATGTCATTTTTTGGAATATGTTCTCTGGTGAATTTCAAAATCTGGTTTCTCTCCTTTTATTCACAATCTCCCTTTCATAGAGGTTTGATAATGAGTTTTCGATTGAATTGTAGTTTTTGTTTTATGATTTGTGATATTTTATATTCTTATTGATCTCTCTCATATTGTTTCTTAATTGGTGTTCCACATTATGTGTGTTGATCATTTTATTCCTTGATTAAAGTTAGGTGGTTCCATTTGACTTTTCATAACATTTATAACCTTAAATTTCATTATTGAATTAAAAGGAGTTTTTAAATTATTTAAAAACCAATATTTGTTATGATTAATATCTAATTTTGAAAAGGGTATAGAAATTGTGAAAACCAAAAAAATTCAATGGAATTAAGATTGTTGGATGGATTTGAGAAAATTTATAACATGCTTTGAAAAATTGATTTGATGCTGAACCTTGAGATAAATGGATTAAATTAAAATATTATTTTAAAAGAAATGATTTAATGTAAACCTATAATTTTTTTGTGTAACAAGAAAGGAATGATGAAAATTGAAATTTGGGTAATTATATTTTGAAATAATTTGAAATGATTGATTTTAACATGATTGATTGATTGACTAACTGAATCACATGTGAACCTTAGTAGTTAGTGGGTAATTAGGACAATCCCTCAATGATCTGACCCCCTTGAAATGTATTTATAGTTATAACACTGATATAAACATATTTTCCCACTATTTTCCCCAATGGGGAGTTGATTCTTTATATACTGAGTCATAGGACATGTGCACACATTGATCCAAGATCACTAATTGAGTAGTGTTAGGATCAAATTACTATAAAAAAATTTACTATATGAATTATTAAATGGTTCTATGATATGTTTGATTTTATGATATCATGAAAATGATTATTGAACTATTTTATTCATGAAAACTGCTTTATATAAATACTTTATATAACATCTTCATTTAATCGAGTTTTAATATATCCACCATATTTATTTTATGAAATAATGTTTTGTTGAAAAAATTTAATTTCACTCTATTCCTTATTTTATTTAAATTGAACAAATTATTAGTTTAATTTTTTTATATTTCACTATGGAACACTTCTTCAAACACTATTGGTCTTTATAACCCACACCCTACCTTTTCCATTAGGAATTTTTATATTATCTTTTCCTATGTACAATAAAAGTGAAAGAACCACTTGTATTTTGTGAATATTCTTGATCTTAGGGAATGAAATTTATGGAGGTGATTGATGAAGATGTTTCCCACCTGTTTCATGGGGTATGTATAATCATTTAACTTTGCATATATTGTGTCTTTTAATGGTGTAACTTTGGTTATTGTCTGACATATTTGATTCTAGTATATTCTCCATTAGGAGTGTTCTCCATACTAACTTGTATATTTTTTATTCCACTATATTTTGGTAAAAAATCATTCCCTCATAATTCTCTTATAGGGTCATGTTTTAGTCGACAAACCATTGGGAACACCATTTGGTTTCTGTTAAAGAAATCTTGGGTACCAGAAAACTAGAATATTTATGTTGGTGCATGATATGACCATTATTTTCTTTGAAAACCCTATTATAAGCTTCCAAGATTATTTTCAAATAAAAGTATTTGTATAAAAAAATAATTTATAGTTTTTAAAAAATTATTTTCAAATTGGAATGGTTGTTTTCTTCCAGAATACTTTTAATAATATTTTTATAGTATTTCAATTCTCCAATACCAACAACCATTTATTTTACCTATGATCCACTAGGAATATATAGTAATTATAATATCATTGTTCTTACTCTAGATATATTATGATTCTTTAAAATATATTTTCATGGAAAACATTTCTATTCCACATGTAAATTATGCTATGAATGAACAATGATCATTGTTATATTGAAAATTGAAATATTTTAATTATTTTTATAAATATATGGAACTGAGACATCATTGATGAATGTGAGATTATTGAGTGAAACCAAATCCTTAAGTTTCTTTGTTTTATTTGTTAATGGTGGGACCAATATGGCCCTTTATTGCATTGTGTAATTCTGAAAGATGTGATTGATGATAAGTAACTCCTAAGAGAATATTGAGTTAACTAGTCAACATGTTACTCCTAAAAGATTATGTGTATTAAACAGATATTTTTATCCCATTTTCAAGGGTTCTATAAAGATAATTTTCAAATATGCCATAACATTTCTTTATTATTTCTATGAGTTTTTATAGGTACCTTATAACAGGATTGACATCACATGGCTCATGGTTATTGGTTGTAATAACTCTTGAAAATGTTAAATATTTATTCAATGTAACATTTTCATTGATCTATGATTCATGGGTATGAATTCTCTTATTTTATGCTCATGTGCATTGATTATGACACCATGCCCTTATTCTCATCTTATGCACACTGATGACAATCAATCATTAATAATTATGTTTACCCTTACTAAGAATTAGATCTCACCCTAATTGTGTATTCCATTTCCTTTGGTTGTGAAGAACGATTTTACATATGATATGCCTAATAACGTAACTATATGGGCATAACATATTTAGTAATGATGTTTATTTTTATGAACCATTTTTATGTAAGATTATTTCCTAATTTTCTAAAACCCTAAATCAAAATGGTCCTTGGGTATTTAAGTTATCCAATATTTTAGTTTAAAATTATATTTTTTTAAGGGTCAATATCAGTTCACATTTATAAATATCAATGAAAAAAATTTAAAAATTATTTTTTAGCTTTAGATCTGGGAGTGTGGGTTCAGGACTATTAAAAAAAGTATTCTTAATGTTTTGAAGAAGTCTATAATCACAATTCAAAAAGTGATATTTCATCCGAATTTTGATATCCAACCCTACATTTTGAAGTGACATTCTATCCTAGCATTGATATTCAACCCCATGTTTTTAACCCCACATTTGAGTTCAATATTATGTTCATAAGATAAACTTTTGATAAGTAACCTCACATTTGAGTATGTAACATTTCCTAATGCAAGGAAATTGACATTGGTATCTTACTCCATGTTAGGAAGATCTATATGTAGTACTAACTATGCACTATTAAACATAATTTTGGAGTCATCATCACATAGAGAAACCCCACATTGAACCTTTCATCATTGGGTTTTGAATTTTGAATTATTAAAAGATTTATGCTATTATTTTTAAAGAGTAATCCTCTCATTAAATTGACTCAAAGTCCATTTAAAAGGTTCATTTTTTATAAATTAATTAATAAATTTTTAAAATGGAAATTATGATTTTCTGGGGAATTTTAAATTCAAATTTTAAATTTGTTACAAGTTTTGAAATCATGATTTATCTGGAATATTTTTCCGATATATTTGAAAATAATTAAATCAGGGTACTTATTTAATTCACAAATGAATGTATCTAGAGTGTACTCGATATTTCTTAAAATGGAATTCTTTTTTAAGCTTAAGAATGATCAAATTATCTTTCTCAAAAAATACATCAGATTTATATTATTATAGAAGTGATTATTCTTTCTTTTACCACTATTGCATCTTATCTATGTTACATCTAATACATTTTGTTGAAGCCTTTCATGGGGATACTTTAGAGACATACATATTATATAAAATGTTTTTTATTTTTAATTAAAATATAATGATTTAATTTTTTGATGCTACTTCATCTGAAACTATTCTATAGAATATTTGGATATTCTTCTTAAGGATTGTTCAAAAATGATATTAACAAGTTCTGATAAATATCTCTTTATTTGGATGTTTTATCTTCTATATATTAATACTTTCAAAATGATTTTCTCTAACCAAATATTATTTCTATTATTTCAAAACACATGGGTGTGTACTATTTTTAGGAATTATTATTTTCCAAGTTTAAATCCAAGAAAAATATTTTGTAACAATATATAGTATATTGTACTCAAATTTCAAGATCCCTTGTAAAAGGATCGATTATTGGAAATCACTAAACTCATAGAGAGAGTGTTGGTGGAGTATACTAGGGAATAATTATTCCCTAATCCACTATAAAAATGTGATGTTTCATCTTATTGTATTTTTCACTACTTAATATATTTCAATAAATGATAACAATTTCACGTCCAAGAATAATGGGGCTTGATTTAAAATTATTAAGTATTATTAATAGGAAAAAATCACCCCTGTGACTTTTTCCTAATTTTCACCCAATATAAAGTATATATTTACTTAAAAAGTGTTAAAATGAGGCAGAGAAGATGGATATAACTTCTAAATAATTATTATTCCACAGTTCACTATCATATAGTTATAGAAAATTGGGTAGCTAATTTATTGAGTTAAAAAGACAATATATCACATACCATGTTATATTTAGAACATGATCTTTTATTTAATTATTTAATGAATGTCAGCTCAAAAACTAGGTATATAGAACATCCTATTTATTATCCCAGGTAATAGAGAATTAATCATTTTCATAAATAATTAAGGATTCTTAAAAGATATATAATGGTTTTCAAGAAAGAATTGAATCAGTCAATCAGTGTAAGTTTCTTGAGTTAAATTTTTATAAAGAAGATGTTATCATATTTATAAATATGTTATATATTCTGATTGATTCCAAGATGAAGAAGAAATTATTATTTAATTATCACAAAACAAGACTTTCTATTAGTTGTTGATGTACTATAATTTACAGAGACCTACATGAATATTATTGTTTGTAATTTAGGAATAAATATATTGAATACTTTCCCATGAAATTATTGACTTGTAAACTATATTAAGGTTGATAAAAACTACCAAGAGGGATACATCATCCTTTCCACATTCCTAAATGGAAGTGGAATAGTATTTTTACATATTTTATGTTGGGATTACCAAAGGAATATTGAAGTAATAATGTGATTTGGATTGTTTTGGATAAATTAAATAAATCTACACATTTTCTTCTTATTTTTCATAATTTGTCTCTGGATGAATCCTTTAGAATTTCTCATAAAGTGATATTCAAATCACATAGATTCCCCAATGATTTTTTATATAATAATTATCATAGATTAACCTAAATTTTTTTTAAATTACATCAAAATTCATTGGGTACTGAATTAAATTTCATTACAGCATTACATCCTCAATCTGATGCACTGACAAAATGAACAATTCTAAATATGGAAGAAATGTTACTTGATTTTTCTATGTAATATAAAAGAAACTAGGATTATTATCTTCAATTAGATAAATTTTTCTATAATAATATATTTCATTCTAGTATACATAAATACCCTTTTGATGCATTATATAGAATTTGATGTCAAACTCAACCATGTTTAAAGAAATTGGAAAAAGGAAGTTATTGGGACGAGAACCAGAATATAAAATTATAATGAATGTAATGATGATTCATTAACACTTGAGGATATATAAAAATATGGAAAAGTGTTATATAGATCATAGAAGTAAGGATCTCTCAGTTTAGGGAGGAGATCATGTTTTTATAAAGTATCTCCATGGAAAAGTGCTATGTTTTTTGTTATAACGAAACTTTGTTAAGTCCACGATTTAATGAAATGTATGAAATTATATAAAAATTTGGATTAGTTTCATACCAAGTGGTGTTACCTATTGTTTTTTCTATTGTAAATTATATGTTTCATTTTACTTCTCAAAGAATGTATATACTTGATGCATATCAAGTTTTGATCCTTGAAGTGGTACAGTTAGAGGAGAATATCTCTTTTGAAGAAAATAGGATTCATATTTCGGATCATAGAGATCATCTAAAATGAAATAATTTTATTTTATAGGATAAATTATTATATAAGAATCAATATATAGTGAAAGAAACATGGAAATTAGAAAATACTAGTACTCATCTGTGCGTACGCATGGAATATTTGATTAATGGACATTATTTAATAAGAGAATGTTCTTTTTAAATGTTTAGAAAAAATAGTAATGTGGAATAATTTTTAATCACAACGTATTGGTGCCGGGAAATGGAATTAGAGTGGATAAAAAATGAACACAATTAAAATACTTGAAAGAAGAAATGATTTAGAAAAAGTTATTAATACCATCATGAACTTCCACCGACACGAACATTCACCATCATTTACCACCATACAATCTATTCTAGTGAATGAATAAGGTAATCAATTCTATTAATCCAAGTACCTCAAAAAACCCAGCACATAAACTCCACATCTGAGGTACAACCTGTGATTGACTATTTAAAAGCGCACAATCATTTTCTTTGAAATTTTCAGAAGATCATTTTACACATTTTCATTAAAACCGATGACACATAAGAAAAAGTCTACAAAGAAGGATTTTAAAAAAAACATGGGTGAAAACTGTAACGACATAAAGGGTAAAATTATGGTATAATACTGGAAAAGTTAAAATAGTAAAATTTCCCTACTAGTAATAGCATGACAGAATGAGTCGTTGCTACAATGATCAAACAGTTATGCATGTTGATTGACTGAAGAGTCATTTCCTACAGCATTTCAATATACCTCTTGAAAAAGTAATCTTAAAATGTGTAAAGTTTAAATTGATTTATCATAAAAAAGTGATAAAATTCTAGGAGAGTACAGTATTCCAGACACATCATTGCATGAAATTGTGACTTATTTCATCATTTTCTAGTATAATAAACAATTACCATTAAAACATTGCATTGAAAGGAAATGGAATTTTATGCGATTGTATATTATACAAAATCAAGGAATGTGAAAATAGATATGGAAGACTAGAGTATTTAAAATAACATTTATTTCATAAAAAACCTACATGTTTCAAATACAGGTCTGTACAGAACCTAAATATTTTAGTTTTAAAAAACAACATGGTAAAAAAAAGATAGAGGATTATATATATGACTTACTACATGGTCTTTACAAGGAAATAGGTATATAAATAATATCATATCCCTGAAGAAGTAAATATATGTTATGGTCATGATCATGGAGAAATAATATGAAAACAAATCACTAAAAAATGTATTTAAATAAAATTTGCACACAATGAATGAAAATAATTATAGAACACTGAAATTAGATATAATTTTTATAGAATAATTTTTAATAGATAAGGAATCAGTTATTTTGATGTTTATATATCTGAATTGAAATTTACCTAATGTTGATAGATGATAAAAAATGAGTGTGGTAATATTTTTGTTTCAATGAATATAAAATAAATTCATTATATTGGATTATGTTATTATTCATGTTAAATAAAAATAAATATTAAATGAAAATAATTATAGAAAAGAGATATGAAATTAAAACATATCAGTGGATGAAAAAAATTATAAAACATATATGAAACACAATAAATTATGGAGTAGAAAAAAATATGAAATGACCATGTAAGTGTCCACATGTTGTCAATAGAATCAAATAGTCATGATTTCATCAATACTAACAATGTAACCTGAAAAGGAAATAAAAGTAGCATAATATATAATATCAATGGTTATATAGAATGAAATTTAATGGAATAATTTTTTGTCAAAATTTTTAGTGATGATTTTCTGACAACTATATTCATCTACACTACTCTGCATATGGACTAGAAAAGTTAATTTTGAATCATATTAAAAACTAAAATTATCATAATATTATTGTTTATATGCATGTGAAACTGTAGTTTAATTGTATATGGAATATAAAAAAACCTTTTTGTTATTACTGTTGGAAAAATAATTGTACAAATATTTAAATCTAAAATATGAGACATTTAAATGAACGAATTTTTATATAAGATGGACATAAGATTAATAGTATGGTATCCAGCAGTGCATTTTAAAAATAACATATTTAGTTTATCTTTAATTAGGTGTAGAAAAAAGGTATATTAAGGATGAAAAACTACTAACCATGCATTCTTTTGAAACAGTATTTTGAATAATAGATTGAAAAAGGAATAACACACGAGACGCATCACCATAACGAAAGAAGAGGTTAAAAATGATATATTTAATACAAGAATAAGTGAGTACTGATATGGAATTGATTATCATTATAAAACATGAGATGTAATGGGAATCTAAGAGCTAACTAAGTGATGAGATAATGGAGGTAAATAAATAATATATGGTAAAGAAATTAATGGAAGGGGAAAATTGAAGATAATCGAAGCTACTTATTCTTGTCACTTCACATAAATGTCATAGATGAAAATAAATGAATGAAGTTAAAATAAAAGTTAATAATAGATATCATTTTACAGGGAAAACATATAAATACAGGTTTGAATCTATATTAACAATAGAGGTATTTTGAAGTGGAAAAAAACCTATAAGAATGTGATGAGTCATCACCCAATTATAATGTTAAATGAACTGAGAAGAGGGGTGCACGAGATATGTCACTAAATTCAAGAAGTTTGAATTGACACGTGTCATTTATAAAGAAGAAAAAAATTATACAAAAATGGGTTTCACCGGAACACTTGTGTTGCAATGGAAATAAGATGGTGGTGGAGCGATGAATTTATGGATACACAGAAATCAGACAATATTACATATTATGAAAAGATAAAAAAATATAAACAACCCTGATTGTTCCTACACCTAAAATTAGATTCCATGGATGAAAATATAGTAAATAAGCTACTATAATAATTAATGATAGATAATATATTTAAAAATGAATAACAAATGAGATACATCACCCTAATACATGAAGAGGTCAAAACTAATATATATAATAAAAGAATAAGTGAGAACTGATGTGGAAATTATTATCATTGTAACACATGAGATGCAATGGGAAACTGGGAGTTGACAAAACGATGAAATAATAAAATTAAGTAAATTAGATATTATAATGAAATTAATTGAATGGTAAAATTAAAGATAAACCAACATTCTTATTCATGTCACTTGACATGAATGTCATAGATGAAAATAAATGAATGAAGTTAAATGAATAATTAACAATATAAATAATTCGACACAGAAAAAAATGGAAACTGGTTTGAAACTATATTAACAATAGATTTATTTTGAAGTGGAAAACATAGCTTTGGAATGTGATGATTCATCGACTCGATGCAAGTTTAAATGAACCGAGAAGAGGGGCACATGAGATATGTCATTGTAATGTAATTAGAAGTGTGAATTGGCACCTGTCATGTATAAATAAGAAAAAATTTATACGAAAATGGTTTTCACTGGAACACATGTTGCAATGGAATATAGTGGTGGTAGTGGAGTGATGAAATTATGGAGGTAAAGAAATCAAATAAAATTAACATATTAGGAAAAGATGAAGAAATATAAACAAAAATTATTGTTCCTACACTTGAAAATCATTGTCATGGATGAAAATAGAGTAATAATCCAGTAGAATAATTAAAGACAAAAATATTTTAATGGGGAAACCATATTAATACAGATTTGAATTTCTATGGGATTTTGAATTGGAAAACATACAGTAGGAATGTGATATGTCATCGACCAGTTGCGAGGTTAAATGGATCGAGAGAAGGATGGGCAGATGAGATATGTCACTATAATGCAAAAAATAAGTGTAAATTAACACATTTCATGTATGAAGAAGAAAAAATGAAACCAATATGTTTGCACGAATAAATATGAAAATTCATTACCACTAATCATCCTCATTGTATGATCACTATAAAATCATTTTCAGAAATAGACTAATGAAAATGACCAAAAACCCAAAACATTAATATAG
Organism: Viscum album; assembly: GCA_963277665.1. Classification (NCBI taxonomy): domain Eukaryota; kingdom Viridiplantae; phylum Streptophyta; class Magnoliopsida; order Santalales; family Viscaceae; genus Viscum; species Viscum album. The sequence continues at coordinate 976,866,281 of OY728160.1, read as the reverse complement.
TCAAACCAAAACAGAAATAAGTAAACATATTCATCATAGAGACTAAGAAGAATTTCGAAAAAAATCATTCCAAATGAACCAATTGCAATGAATATCAATGTGGATAACTATAAAGAAATTAATATAAGTTTCAAGTCATATCCAAAAGCTTACCACAATTGATGTTTATTATTCTTAAACATAACATGAAAAATCAAGGGAAAAAATTTGAACCAGAAGTTTTGAAAAGAAGATGAAGGATAGAAAAGGGGTAGAGATGAAAATTCGGAGGCAGTGAGCTGAGAATAAATAATCACATACCTGAACTAAAAAGCATATGCATAATGGTAAAGGGGTGGTAATTTAGACTCATAGGCAGGGCTGATATTCTTGGTATCCATATAATATGGTGTAAAATAAAGCTTACAGTTTTGGAATTGGAAGCAGTTATGAAAATAGTCTGATTATAGTTCAAAGTAGTTGTATGAGTCATAGTATTGAAAATTTAGTATCAGTTATCTCGAAACAGCAATGAGATACTTACAGATTAAGATTACATTATTTTCAAAATAGAGCTATAATATGCGACTTAAAAGTAATCTACCTCAATGAATGAAGAGTTTTCTATTACAATATTTTGGAATGTATAGAAGAGTGTGAATTCTGAAAGTAGTGGATGTTTTGCAGATGAAGATAAAACCTTTTCAAGTGCAAAGGGTCATGCGACTCTTGGATATTGTATTATGCGGAGACAGTTAAGTAATTTGGGTTGCATTAATTGGTTGAATGTAATAGGAAACCCTACTAGTACTGAAAGATGACCTAATTCTAATATATTGCTTAACAGACTTGTAATGGATGGGAGGAAAGTGCTGGAGTTTTAGCACCATTTCAGCGTCGACAATTGCCGGAGTAGTTTAGGTTTTTCAGATGTGGAATAAAGAGTTATATTAGGTAGGGTTACTAGGAGCGATTTCCAAGAAACCATAATAGTAAGCATGATCCAGTTGATTATTTACTATAAATGGAAGGGTAGTGGAAAGAAAAAAAATTCTGTAGACGGAAGGGCAGTCGAAGAGAACCAAGATTTGTAAGCATCACAGGAATGGGTACACCATAGGGATTTAAAAGTGGAATGAGTGTTCAGAAATGATGGTAGATTATAGAATCATGGAGTCAAATATGGTCGTAGGTGGATAGTGTGCGGGAACCCTACGTTCGTTGGGTAGAATATAGAGGTAGAAGATGGAGGTAGAAGATTTGTGGAACCACTAGGTTTGTCGAGTGAGTGAGGAGGAAAAAATGTGAATCCAAGTGGATGGGGGGTCAGAATGTTAGGGTGTGATCAATTTGGGAGATGTGGAAGCAGGAAAGTTTGACACATAATGCTGGAAGTACCCAAGATTAATTAATATAGTAGATTTGAGGGATAAATACCCTAACTTGTTTAATTAATGAATAAAATTACAAGGATGAAATTTATTAAGGGGAAGAATGTTATAGCCCAAATAATTCAAGAAATAAATAAATCTTATAATTTATGGATTCATAATCAACATACTTTTTTAAATAATTTTATAAAAGTTTTTAGCTGAAAAATGAATAGTTTTACATAACTAAATTTGTTTTCAATGAACTACCTAAATTTATATAAAAAGATAAATTTATAAATTATATAAATTTAATTTTATGAAATGGAATTATTTTTATATATGAGTATATAACGTTTTATAATGTGATTTTCTTATAATAAATATTTATTTTTGAGTGAAATGTGGAAAATGAAAATTTTCACAAAACTGTCACTTTTCTTTATTAAATCGAGTAATTTAAAAGTACTATTATATTTTGGATTTAGTTTTAAAGTAACATAAAATACATTTTATTAAAAATGATATAGATAATTCCATAGGAGTCAGCATTATATTTTTTTTATTAGTTCATTTTTGCTCTTAAAAACAAAATTTTCTAAAGATTTTTTTTTCGTTTTTCACATTTATAATAAAATAAGTTTCTTCCACCTCTAAAAAATGAATCTTGAGAAATATAATCCATATTTTTAATTAGTAGGTTCAATTTTTTTAATGAGTTTAATTTCTATTTTTTTCATTATGAATAGTAACCATGGTAAAAATATGTCGCCTTGGTAAAAAGGAAAATCTGGATAATTAAGCTAAAAACTAAGTGATAAGATAAAAAATATTATAAAAAATATTATTTTATTATTTTATTTAAAGACTTATCACCTTATATTGTAATTGTAGTTATCTAAGTGGCACTTTCTCAAAAAAATACTCTATATTATTTTTAAATGTTAAATAATTACAAGTCTGTCACTCCCCTCACTTATAAAAGGGAACCTCCTACATTCCCTTACTCACGCATTTTTAACTCTCTATTTATAAAAATACATAGAAAATATCTCTCAAAAACCCATCCTTGTGTCCTAGAGGTCATGTTCACAACAAATTACCAAACCTAGAAGGCTTATGTTGTAAGCTAATGGATATTTCCCAAATACGATTTATGTCTCTTAACCGAGTGTTTTCATGTTTATTTCTCATTATACATTATTCAAATCATACATAACCATGATAAAATAAAAAAAAATAAGTATTTTCAATATTATAAAATGTTATTATGATTATTTTCAATACCTTTTGATCTCCTTTTCTATGTTAGGGGAGGTAAAAACATTGTTGGTGTGTACATTTGGACTACCACCTCCACAAAGCGATGCGTATCCTTTTTCATCCACATATTATATATATGGATCAAATGATAGAAAAAATAGATATATATTATATTTATGAGATAATTATTATATAAATGTAATATATCACATAACTTTTTAGCCTTTTTCTATTGGAAATTGATAATGGTGTTTGTGTGTATTTGTGGAATACTGCCTCCATGAAGAAATGTGATTCATTTTTCATCTACACATTAAATTTCTGGTCATAAAGATGGAAATAATGAATAATTATGATATATCTAACATATTTATGATTCTATAAAGGTAAAATATTATCTAAATTTTTATTTTTTTCCAATTAGAAAAATAAAAATGGCATTCATGCATATGTACGGGTTATCATCTCCATGAAACAATGTGGATCGTTTTTCCTGACCACATTACATGGTTTGTTTTATAAGTGAATTTAATGATAAATAAGATATTTATAACATTTTTTAGATTCAATATTTAATGTAACCATAATCTCTTTGACCACAGTTAACACACTGATGTTGTTAGAGCTTATAATCCTAATGACCTCAAAATGTCTAATGTGGACTTAACCATTTTAATAAATGAATAAAAATGTTAATAAATTAATTAAAAGTAAAAAAATATATAAAATGAAAATGAAAATTTTATTAAGTAAGTATGAAATAAAATATTATTATTATTTACTAGATTGATAATGTATAAAGTTATATAGGACTAAAGGTAATGGATTTTCCTTTGAAATTTTATTTTAAATGTTTCAAATATTATTCATCAATATCCATGTTATGATAAATGTTTCATGAATGTTCTTATTTATTCATAAAATTTGGATAAAATTCAATTTTGAATGAATTTTTCTTTCATTATAATTTTATAAAAAAAATCTTTTCAAGGTCTTTTGAATGGGTTATTTTCAAATTTTTATAAAAGTTGAAAAATAATTTTTTTAATGTATATAGATTAGTTTCCATTTTCCACCATCAAATTCGTAAATCATTAACCATATTACTCTACAAGTTATCATGTTTTTTCAAAAAATTATATTCCCACAATTCATTGAATTTTTCATTTTTTATGCGCTTTCAAATAAAAAGTATACTTCTCATTGTGGTTATGCAAAAATGGAATGTTTTTTCTTATGGGATAAAATTATTTTTAAGGTTATTATAATGGAAAAGTGAAAGGATGAATATGTTTTTTTCATGATATAGTGGTTGATAATTATATATGATTCTAGGGGGAACCGATATAGCTCATAGTGATGGGTGAGCCCAATATAGTTCTCTAATGTATTGGGTAATGATGTAGTCTTCAAAGATGAAAATGAGGGTGATAATTAATGTAGTTACTATTATGGAATTAAATATCCTTCATTTATTCTAATACATTTTAATTATGAGTGAATATGGTTTTTGAATATGATGCTCCAATTTACCAATATTATTATTGTAAAATGGGTTTTTAAGAGAATATTTTCGTTTCATGAGGTAAAGAATGTTTAAAGGTGAATGTTTTCATCAAAGGAATGTTATTAAGAGTTACCACATTCCTTATAATACCTTCATGGTTTCTCCTATGATAGATTCTAGAGACCATATTCTTTCCATTTAATACAATGAAATATATCTATAAATATATTTGGATTTAGGCACTTGACGGCGTAGGATTTCAAGGCCTGATGTGTCCCGAATTAATTTTTATAAAAATATTAAATATATGTTATTTCATAAATTCCCGATTTCTCAAAGAGTGTAGGATAAACATTAAAATTATTCTCAGATTAGAAATATGAGACCATTGTTATGTCTTGAATGCAAGGTTTTCTCAAGGAATGACCTAAATTTGGTCAGAACTTGGCAGTCTGATTTAGCAACTACTGGCGGGCATGTTTAAATTAAATTTATTTATTTATTTATTTATTTTAAATGACATAAAAATTTTATCTATAAATTCCCTATTATGAAGTATCTTTAGGTTTATCCTCATAATCATGTGATTATTGAGAGGAGTTCCATACACCCTCTCATTGGTGAATCAAAATATGATGATGATGAACCTCTGGATCAATGTTTATCAAGGCCTAAAGAAAAAGAAACGACTTCTCTCATTCGTTGGAGATAACATTCTTCATTGATGAATAATACAATATTCATGTAGGACTCATAAATTTGTGTATTATTCCCTAATTCATTAAAATATTTATCATGATCATATTTTTTCTTTGATCTGTATTCAAATTGATAATTTTCATGATCCTATAAATTGATTTAAATTGTTTATTTAGTGCCTCAATGTTTAACACCCCAAGAATCCCAATATGTATTCATTGGAAAATAATACTTGTATAAATATTGTTACACCTTTTTTGGGGTCTTTTCCCCCACCTATTCTTCATGTTCTTCAAAATTGGGCTACGAGGCCATGGCTAGACCTTGTTACGAAGGATTGATGCTGATAAAACCACTGAATTCATGGAAGATTCACATGTGAGGAACAGTTTGGTCAATTAAGTATGAATGGATAATAATCATAGTATGTGGGTTATTGTTTCATGGATTTTGGATCCAAGGCAATTAATTCTTGACACAAAAGGTTTACAAGTCATACAGGGTTTGATAAGATAGATAGAAATATATTTTCCAGACAACGGATGGATAAAAATGATGAATGAAATATTTCCCATTCTATTTTGGGTAGCCTACAAGAAATATCCATCATAGAGTATTTAGATCTTTAATACCAGTGGAGATATATGGAGATCTATAAAAATATTGACTACATGTCATGTGGTTCATAGGAACACATTTCGTGTACAACCTTCGTAATGATAGATAGGGTTTCTGTTGAGAAAAGTATCAAACGCAATGTGGAACCCCCAGACACCATGTGACACTTGTGCTAGCGAACTGGTTTGTAAGCCAAGTGTACATAGGCAGTGGCATGACCAAGAAAATGTTGTATACTTGCGCACATACAAAGTACAGAGACATGTATAGGAGTGTAAGATGACCCCTAGTAGTTAAGGCACATGATGTATTCCCTTTACACGTTGCGTACTAAAACATGGGTAGTGATCCATGTACCTTCCTGGACAGATCCAGGAAGCAGAATGGGACCACACATCATGTGGGTCCCCTTACATGTCGTGTACCCCTTTCTTCCTTTTTTTAAGAAACATCTACCTCTTGTATCTCCTTTGATTGGACTCATATTTTGGCCCATGAGTATCACATCCTGAGTGTTTTTTCATCTAGAAGGAAATGGTGTCCTTATTAGTGGATTTTGAGAAATGATATGAGGTGTTCCATGTGTGATGCTTCTTTCAGAATTCATAGATAATGGTAGTTATAGTGTAGAATCATTAGAGTGGCACCCCAAATGGAATTTGGGTGTATTTCCTCTATCTACTGAGTGACACCCCCTATGGAATTAGGGTGTGAGTCCTCTATCTATTGAGTGGTACCCTCTATGTAATTAGGATGTGGGTTGTCTATCTACTGAGTGGTACCCTCTATGACATTAGGATGTAGGTCCTCTATCTACTGAGTGGTATCCCCTGATGGAATTAGAGTGAGGGTCCTCTATCTACTAAGTGGTACCCCTATAGAATTAGGGTGTGGCTCCTCATTATATTGAGTGGTACACCCCCACCACCATGGAATTATGGTGTGGCTCAACTATCTGCAGAGTGGTACCCCCTATCAGATTAGGAACAAGTCCTCCTTACATTGAGTTTCACCTCATTAATGCACTAGTGCACGGGTCCCCTACTCAGAGATTATGGCCCCTCAACATTGTGGTGTAGTGGTGATGTGTGGTCCCTCTATGTGGTTACTTCTATGAACTGACATGCGAGATGATGGGAATCATTTATGGAGCTTCTAGAACTGATGGAACTCTTTTCATGGGATGGGTAGTTAGATGGAGGTCCCCCTTCTATCTCATTTTTTATTCTTTTGTTAGATCATATATATATATATATATTTGTATTTTCAAAACTTGTCCTAGTGGGGCATGTATTGTGACACCCCAAGCCCACCTCCAATAGGCTAGGTTCAGGGGACTATCACTGAGTATGAATATCACTAACATCGGAGGAATTACCTAAGTACCTATACATGCACACACACACAAATCTTTAATCCCAAAAAAATGTTGAAATACAAAAACAACTTAACATCCAATGCATGAATACATATATGTCCCATAACTAGAATACGAGAAGAAATAAAGTATGTAAATAGGTCCAAATACAAGCTCAACATAATGAAGTTTTTAACACAAGTCTAACTTGAAACTAAAGGTACCTGGACTACTATCTAAAATCCACAGGAACACACCTCAGTCTGTCAAATCACACTAAGCACCATCTGGTCTGAGGCCACCTAGTACCCCCTCAAAAGGTCGATCATCTACACAAGACATGAAATGTGCATGAAAATATAATGAAGGGGTGAGCATAAAAATACGTAATAGGACACCCCAAAACCACAAAGAATATAAAAAGGTATAAAACACTTATCTCTACATAGTTATTTATCTACGAAACATATAAAAATAATATAAAAATATACTCAATCCAAGAGACACAGTCTTTAGGTGATCCACAATCATAATATACCATCCCAAGGATTCCAACTCAAATGATTCATAAAGAACTCATCTGAGAGAACAAAAACCTGATTCTAATTGCATTGATGATGTTCGTCTGAGAGAAGTCAATCATCAGGTCCCTTCCTGATAATTAATACACTGATAGATCTAAAGATAATATGATACACATATAAGGATCACTACCAAGGCCATGTGGTGATACCAACAAAATTGTTCTGGATTAACCCTGATAATTAGAGGATCCGTGCCCGGGTAGTGTTTTTCATGTCAATACCAATAACTTGACCAAGGAATGAATATGAATATAGAATCTCACTCTAGGAATCTCCGAGTGATACCACCAACTCTATCCAAGAATTCCTTCTGAAGGAATCGTAGACCTATGAGTAGGAAAAGATTCATACCAACCTTTAGGGAAAGGATATGGGGAACTAATCCTAATGAAACATGTCCAATATACGGGGGGAAATAGATATAATCCATGTATGAAATAGTATACAATGTATAGAAGCGTTACATGTCATGTCCTTGGAACATGGGTTCTACCAGTATAAATTCCCCATGTCATTCAATCCATATCAGTGTAACACTACATAGCATGTAGACTGCCTATGTGGTCTACCCATGTATCAAAACAAAACTCCATCCCATGTACATATTCATGTGTACCAGTACACAGATCCACCCATTTACCCGGTCTGGGCCATGTCGTGTGGGGGAGTACACTCTGTGTAGTCAACCTGTGTTCTCTACCCCATGTTAATATACTTCCTAAAGTACACACCAAGTATCAAGGGAGTAACCACATGTCATGGGATGGTGGACACATGTCATGTGATGTTTTATATCCTATAATACCCAAGCTTCCACTCAGGGTGTAACTCCCCAACCCCAGTTACCCAGAGTCAGTGCATTATTACATAACATTGGCATGATCACAAGTAAATCATGTCTCAAAAGACAGATCGGTTTAGTATTATTAGAAACAAGATTCACACAAATGTTCAACTTTACAACTTGAAAATAAATAAAACACGAATTTATTCCATTGGAAACATCCAAGCCTCCTAAATAATTTCTGCAAGTCACTCATAAATAACTTCTTCATATCTTGGGAAAATGAAACATAATAACGGTGTGAGCTCAAACACTCTATAAGGGTAAGAAATACAGCGGAAGATAACATAAATATTAATCATGGTGAATAATAGAAACCCCATACCTTTACTAATAATAAACATGAATACTTTTATGGAAAGAATATGAGTTGACTAAATAATGCCATAGTAAAACATAATCATTGTTATTCTACTATTCTAATGACCACATGAACCATCAATATTATTTTCATAATGAGTAAATGTATAATGTTGGACATTCTGAAAAAAAAATTCAAGGGCTCAGCCAAGACGTCTAAAAATGATTAAGGCCTCGACCAAAACCATATATCAACATTGGGAAAGGGCCCCGACCAATTCCACATCTAGTTTTCTCATGAGACCTACTGATGCATCGAGGAGCTATAGTGGGCTCCACCCGTCACTTACTAAGGGCAATACATTCCTCGTATAAAAAGGTTTAAACATATCATAAACATTCGTATTAAAACTAGCATAAAAAATTTCAATACTTTAACCATAAACCATGAATGGTATTAAAATATCACATCCACAGTCAAACATATAACGAAACCTTCAATACAATATGGATGTTTTGTATCATAATAAATCAATTTCAAATAAATTTAAAATCCATCAAAGGATGTTGACATAGATGAAATCAAAACCCTTTTTAGAGAAATATCTCTTGTATATTTTGAAATCATTTAATAGTCAAATAATTATAAAGAAAACATTTATTTTTAAAATATTTGTATAACCTTGTAATAGAATATTTGATGATGTTATAACGGCGGAAAATAGCCGCACCCGCCATATAAGTTAAAGAAACATTCTACCCTTAAATTTGTAGAAATGGTCAAAAATTACCTTGTTTGGAAAATGATGGAAAGATTTCTTTAAAAACACATAAGGGTATAAATGACTTTAAAACATTGTTTAGAAAATAGTAAAAATGTTTTGAAATACATTTTTAAGAAACATGTATGTGGATGATAAAGAGGTCCCAGTAGATAATTACATATAAACAACCTCGGATAATGAAGAGATTGTAGAATTAACCCTTAACTTGTACTTTTACTTGGTCAAGGGTAGGTTAACCTCATGTATATTGGTGAAATAATTGTTATTAAATTATACAAGAATCATATACATTAATATTATATCATATATGATCTTTTAACATCGCTTCGTTGATAATATCTTAGTATTATCGTTGTTTTGGGTGTTAATGGATTTTTTTCCTTTATATTACTTGTTTTGTGAGTCGTAATTGTTATGGATGGGATGTATCATATTCATATACTTAATGATATCAAGTCTTTAGACATTATTTTTAATCATCTAATGAAAATTAGTCTTGAATGGATATGATGGGGAATGAATCTCACTGTGTTCGTGGAGATGGTAATCTGTACGTACGCAAGAGTGACAATATCATTATTTTGATAATAAAATAATATATAATTGGATGGTATATCATATATACAGAATCATTATCATGTTATATTTATTATTTACATTAATTACACATCATTATTATACCCATTGAAATAATAATGTATTGAATAACAATTACAACACGACATGGAGATGGTAAGTCGTACGTACGCTTGTATGGTGACATGTCATTAAAAGGATGCATAGAATAATGAATATGGATGTACCATATTTATAAAACAGCACAATATACAGATGATACTTGATTTATTATTTTAGAATGAAAATTACAAATAAAGAAGAAGTGGAATAAGAAAAGAACTTGAAAGAGGGTGGTGAGATTATTACCTCTTCTTCGAGTTCTTCCTTTTGATTTGATCAAAAGGGCTCCATAAGATGGATTTTTAACTAAAGGAAGGCCTCTAGGATAACTTTAGGGAAGTTGAGATGATATTTGGGCATGGTTTGTATGATTCAAAAGGCTTTGATGGTATGAATTAGAGAGAAGGGGGAGTACCCCTTTATAAAAGGGGTGAGGGGCCCCTTAGGAAAAACAAAAAATATTATTTTATAATAAATTCATATTCAGTTTATAATGACTAAAAACTGATTTATTTAGAGGCTAAGGTGGGGATGGGTCGAAAGCCCCTCAACCAATAGGTTGTAGTCAGGTTTGGGTCCCTATATTATCCTTATCTTTTAGATTTAACTCTTAGTTAATTAGTTTGACATTTACCATGTCTCTTTGTATTTTTATATTATTTGGTTAATAAAAATACTATAAGATTCCAATATAACCCCAAGTGGTTCATTAATGACATAAATATAATCATATAAGTCCTTTTTCACAACCTTAGATATTTAGGAATATTAAATCAATTAATATTATAATATTTGATTTAAAAACTTTTTTATGTCAATTTTGACACTATTTACTAATTGATTTTTGTTAAAGTCATAAAAACTTTATTGATTGAAACGAAATCCATTTAATCAATCATAAAATGTCATATTAAACAAAAAAAATTCGTTTTTGGCATCAAAAATTTAAAATTACATTTATTTTCACATTTATAATACCAATTATTTGATTCTTTCATTAATAAGGAAAATATTTCATCCTCATTATGTCGTAAATAAATTTAATTATTCAATGTCTAAAAATTATAAATAAAATACCATTATGTAGGAAATATTTTTATATTTATAATGAATATTTATAGTTTAAACGATAATATATATAAACCTATGTAAAAAATTACTTTTCTAAAAGATATATGCTTATGTCATTTTTGTATTTACTTCAACTTAATTAATATAAAGTGTCATTATCACTTACAAGTGACTCTATGGGGTACCCAAATCGACCCAAATATTCCCATGGTCAGAAGTTTATCATAAAATAGGGTTAGGACATGTGTTAGGGTAATTTAATATTATTATAATATTGGTTTTTACCCTTATTTACCGGATTTACCCTTTAACCATGGTAAGTAAAAGATTTACTGAAATAATTATTCAAAATATCTAAAAATAAAAGTTACCTATTTACACAATTTGGACCTCCTGATTCTAAATATGGAATCCATTTTCCTAAATTCATAACACATAATTTTCCAAAAAATAATTTCAAATTAATTCTCGTTGTCAAAACAAAAAGCGTGTTTTTTAAGAAATAATAACTATCAAAAGATTGACACTTGTTTATGTCTTGTTTAAATGTGAAATTACGTCCAATGACCAACATTGGATTAATTGGTAAAAATATATTCTAACTATACATTAAAACCACTCAATAATATAATTTATCACTATAAATTATTTGGATTAAAAAAGTTGTTTTTAATTAATGTTTAGTATTTTTCACTATTCATCAAAAATTAGAAGTTCTCAAAAAATTACCAAAAATTTACCCTAGGATAATTTTGATACTAAGAATCCAAAAATGAAGTCCATTTTGAAAGATAAAATTTATAAAATTTCTAAAAGTGGGTATTACTAATCATAACATCTAGTTTGATTAGTTGTGGCGTGTGTTAGAACTCGAAGATGCGTACAACACACGCTGTTGTATTATTCACAGAGAAGCGTATCATGGAAGCTTGGGGTGTTACATTCTCCTATCCTTCAAATAATTTTGTCCTAAAAATTTCTATAATATTACTTAATAAAATAATTTGGGTGGTTCTTCATCATAAGTTCCTTGGGTTCCCACGTTGCCTCTTCCATGTTACGGTTTCTCTATAGAACTTTTTCCAGAAGAGTCGTCCGGTTTCTCAGCACTTGTTCTCTTATATTAAGAATCTTGATAGGCTCTTCGTAATAAGAAAAATCGGGTTCCAGTTCAAATTCCTCATCGGTAAGTACATGCATTGGGTCAGGCATGTATTTTCTCAATAGTGATACATGGAATACATCGTGAACTTTGGAGATATTTTGCAGCATTTCCAAATGATAAGCAATAGCCCCAATTCATTCTAGAATTTCAAAGGGTCATATGTACCAAGGACTCAATTTACCTTTCTTACCGAAACGTATAACTCTCTTCCATAGAGATACCTTCAAGAAAACATGTTCACCTACATGAAATTCCAAATCCTTACTTCGGTTATCGGCATAGAACTTCTACCTACTTTGAGCTGCTTTGATGTGGTTTTGGATTACCTTCACCTTTTCCATAATTTCCTCCACCAGTTCTGGGCCTACGAGTTTTCTTTCACCAACATCATCCCAACATGTTGGTGTGATACATCTCTTTTCGTATAATGCTTCATATGGTGCCATCTGAATACTTGAATGGAAGCTATTGTGATAGGAAAATTATACCAAAGATAAATATTGATCCCACATACCATTAAAGTCAAGTGAGCATGATCTCAACATGTCTTCTACGGTTTGAATAGTCTGTTCTAATTTTCCATCTGTTTGGGGATGGTAGGTAGTGCTCAAATGAAGTTCAGTATCCAAGGCCTTCTGAAGACCCTTCCAAAATCTCGATGTAAAACATGGATCACGATCTGAAACAATTGATAGGGGTACTCCATGAAGTCTCAAAACTTCATTAATATATAGCTTTGCTAGACGTTCAGGTGGTAGATCTTCTCTTATAGTAAGAAAATGTGCTAACTTGGTAAGATGATCAACAATGAACCATATTGCATTGTTCCTTCTAGGAGTCTTTGGTAGTCCCTTGACAAAGACCATCATAATATTATCCCATTTACACTTCGGTATGGGAAGAGGTCACATGACTCCTCCAAGTTGTTTCCTTGCATCTTTCACTTGTTGACAAACCATGCATCTTGACACAAAATCCACAATATCCCTCTTCATGTTGTCCCACCAAAAATGTTCCTTCAAATCTCTATACATTTTGGTGCTCCCAGGTTGTATAGAGAAATTGTAACTATGAGCATCATCCAAAAAACTTATTTTTAGATCATGTATATTGGGAACACAGATTCTCTTCCCAAATTTCAAAATTTCATCTTCAGATACATATTCACTCAATCTCCCATCATTCACATCTTTAATCTTATATTGAAACTCTTCATCATCAGTCTGAGAACTATTAATCTTTTCTAGTAAATATGGTTTGTCAACCATTTGAAAAAGCATTGATGTTTCACCTTCCATGGTTATTCCCATGTCCATCTTCACTAGATCCATGAAAATTGGATCCCTTTCAACGCTCATCTTGTTCCAAACTCCATGATCCTTTCTACTCAAAGCATCTGCCACCGTATTTGCCTCCCCCAGTTTGTAGTGCATCCTATAATCATAATCCTTGAGTAGTTCAAGACATCATATTTGCCTCATTTTGAGTTATTTCTGTGAGAAAATATACTTCAAACTCTTTTGATCAGTATAAATATCACTTTTTTCACCATAGAGATAGTGCCTCCAAATCTTCAAATAAAATATTACACCTGCTAACTCAAGATCATGAGTAGGATAGTTTTTCTCATGAAATTTTAGCTGTCGTGATGCATAGGAAATTACCCTATCATTCTGCATAAGGACACAACCAAGTCCTTTCTTTGAGGCATTACTATAAATAACAAATCCATTATTCCCTGATGGTACAGTCAAGATAATATAATTGACTAATCTTCTCTTCAATTATTCGAAACATTCTTCGCACTATTTTGTCCAAAAAAAATTAACCCCTTTACGTGTGAGCTTCGTTAATGGGTCAGCCAATCGGGAAAAATTATGGACGAAACGTCTATAATAACATGTTAATCCAATAAAACTGCATAACATAGTTATGCTCATCTGTGCTTGCCATTCTTGGATTGATCATGTATTAGAAAGATCAACAGAGATTCCATCCTTAGAGACAATATGGCCAAGAAAAGAAATCTCCTAAAGCCATAATTCACACTTGCTAAACATCCCATATAATTCATGTCTTCTCATAGTTTTTAGGATAATACGCAAGTTATTTTCATGATCTTTGTATCTTTTTTAGTATACCAAGATATAATCAATAAATACCACTACAAAGTCATCAATATATTCCTTGAAAATCCTATTCATTAGATCCATGAAAATAGAGGGTGCATTAGTCAGCTCAAAAGGCATTACTGTAAACTCGTAATGCCCGTACCTAGTTCGAAATGTTGTTTTCGGAATGTCTTCCTACTTCAAACACAATTGATGATATCCATATCAAAGTTAAATCTTTGAAAAATATTGAGCTCCATGAAGTTGGTCGAATAAATCATCAATGTGAGGTAGGGGATACTTGTTCTTTATTATTATAGCATTGATCTCCCTGTAGTTGATACATAACCCCATAGATCCATCTTTCTTTATAACAAAAAGGATAGGTGCTCCCCATAGAAAAAAACAAGGGAGAATAAATCCCTTATTACTCAATTCCTCTAGTTGTTTCTTTTATTCGACTAATTCTACAGTTTCCATTCTATAAGGTTTCTTTGATATGGGTCTTGATCCAGGAATTAAATCAATGGAAAACTCAATTTCTTGTTCTAGAGGATGTCCAAGTAAATCATCTGGATACACATCAACTTATTCTTTCACAATAGGTACATCCCCTATTTGAAAATTCCTTTCATCACCAATAGTTATTTTATTCTCTTCCTCCCCAATAATTGAATTTAGTTGAGCTAATAGGGGTAGTTCTAGATAAGAATAAAGTGGTGATGATTCGGCTCTAAAGATAAGGGGTTCTTGATCATCGTCATCAAAAATAGTAACATCTATCTTCTTACAATAAATTTTTGCATCATGGTCCGAAATCCAATCCATTCTGAGGATTATATCAAATTCAGTCATGGGTATGATGATGAGATCAGCATATAAAGAACATTTATATTCCCTAATGAGAACTGATTCACAAAACCTTGTAGAAATGATACTTCCCTTAGGAGTTTTGATTGACAACTCCCTTGTTAAATCATATTGTAAATATATAATTTTCATAGAAAACCGGGAAGATATGAAACAATGCGATGATACAAAATCAAATTAAGCATTTTCTAAACTTGAGGAAACCATTAAATTACATGTCACCATGTCTTTCGAAGCTTCTACCTCAATAGTAGTGATAGCATATGCTTGGCCTTGATCCCTTGTCGTTTTCTGAGGTAAGTTTCCCCGACGCTTATGACATTCATTTTTATAATGTCCCATCTCCCTACAGTTGTATCATTGAACATTGGTAGCATCTTTCTTTCCCTTACAATCACCAGAAATATGGCCTTTCTATCCTCATTTTTAGCATACTCTTTTTTATTTTATAAAGGCACCAGGGTGCTTCCTTGTGAAATTATCATAGGTTGTAAATTCAATTCTTCCCTTATTTCATGTTTCCTTATTTCCTTTCCCATAGTGTTCTTAAGATCACTTCTTCTCTTGCTTTGATTTAAAGTCATAAGACTTAGATAATTCCCTTTATGTCTTGATAGCACATGAGACAATATCTTCTTATGATGAGAAGGGTTTTGATACTAATTCTCGATGGATAAATGGTTTTAATCCATCAATGGAATGATCAATCTGACTTCTTGGGTTATTTGTATAATCTTCTACATGCCTCACTAACCTTATAATGTTAGCTTCATACATTGCGACGTTCCCATCCTCCTTTTTCCTCAGACTCAGAAATTGTCTTTCCATATCCGCTAGATGGTCATGAGGAAAGTATATTTCTAAGAAAATTTCGTTAAACTCCCTCCATTCCATATTTAATACTTCCTCATCATCCTTTGTGTTTTGAATCAATGACCACCATTGGTCAGCATCTTCAGTAAGGCAGTAAACTGCCATGACAACTTTTTCCATTTCACAACTCCCCAAATCATGGAATATTTTCTCTAATGAATTTATCCATTTCTCAGTCACTAATGGATTTTTACTCCCGTTGAATGTCAGTGGTTGTTACCTCATGAAGCGATCTAACATTGATCCTCCACACTGTGGATCAGGGTGCTCCATATGGGTAAGGTTATTATTCATAACCTGAGTGAGTTATTCCAGTATGGTGATAAGTTGATCAGCACCAGTTGTATCACCAGCTCCACTATAATTATCTTGAGCAGGAGGAAAATCCCTACATGGAATGCATTCATTGGTATGGTTTCCATTCCTTCCACTAGGATCTATTTCTAAACAATGGCGTACACCAGATTAGTTTATGAATCACAATACATAAATCCAAACTTGTAAAACAGTAAACATAAATTGAACAATTTATGGATATAATCCATAACCATAAAAAAATTCTTTGATGAATTATATACTCATAAACCCTTCATAATGGTTTTTAAATAAAATGATAATTATCCTAAGAAAATCCCCCAGGAGTGTCGTAACCAATAGTGCAGCAAGGCTCGTTTTCATGCACCAGTTCCTGTTTGAGTCTAGCTCAATGCGGTGTTTTTGGATTTTACCCCTAGCTACATCTGTTCCAGATCCGCCTCTACCTATTCATATCTAGACAGGGTTGTATTGCTTGGAAAACTCACAAAATCTCTACAATACCAAAATTCTAAGATGTTCTTCTATACTAATCCTCAAAATCTATCTTAGGGATATGTGCTCCAATCAGAGTTTATCTAAATCTAGTTTCCAAGGTTTGTACTAAACTTCCTATGATACCAACTGTAATGCCCTGACCCCAGTTACCGAGAGTCGGTGCATTATTACATAACATCGGCATGATCACAAGGAAATCATGTCTCGAAAGACTGATCAGTTTATATTATTGGGAACAAGATTCATACATAAGTTCAGCTTTACAACTTGAAAAGAAATACAATACGAATTTAGTCCATAGGAATCATCCAATCCTCTTAAATAATGCCTAGAAGTCACTCATAACTGACTTCTTCATATTCTAGGAAAATGAAACATAAGAAAGGGGTGAGCTCAAACGCTTAGTAAGGGTATGAAATACAGCAGAACATAACATAAATATTAAGCATGGTGAATAATTGAAACCACATGCCTTTACCAATAATAAACATGAATAATTTTATGGATGGAATATGAGTTGAGTAAATAATGACATAATAAAAGATAATCATTGGTATTATACTAGTTGAATGTCCACATTAACCATCAATATTATTTTCAAAATGTGGAAATGTATAATGCCAGACATTCTGAATCATTTTGTCAAGGCCTCGGCCAAGACGTCTAAAAATGATTAAGTCCTAGGCCAAAACCATATATCAAAATTGGGAAAGGGCCTCGGCCAATTCCATGTCTATTTGTCTCATGAGACCTACCAATGCATCGAGGAGCTATAGCGGGCTCCACCCGTCACTTACTAAGTCCAATACATTCCTCATATGAAAAGGTTTAAACATATCATAAACATTCGTATTAAAACTAGCATTCGGAATGTCAATACTTTGACCATAAACCATGAATGATATAAAAATAGCACATCCATAGTCAAACAACCAAAAAAACCTTCAATACAATATGGAAGTTTTGTATCATAATAAATCAATTTCAAATAAACTTAAAATCCATCAAAGGATGTTGACATAGATGAAATCAAAACCCTTTTTTGAGAAATATATCTTTCTATTTTGAAATATTTTAAGAGTCACATAACTATAAAGAAAACTTTTATTTTGATAATATTCTTATAATCTTGTAAAGGAAGCTTTGATGATTTTATAAAGTCAGAAAATACCCGCACCCGCCGTATAAGTTAAAAAAACATTCTTACCTTAACTTTGTCGAAAATTTCAAAAAGTAACTTTTTTGGAAAACGATGATAAGATTCCTTTCAAAACACATAAGGGTATAAATTAATTTAACCCATTGTCTAGTAGATAGTAAAATTGTTTTGAAATATATTTTAAGAAACATGGATGTGGATGATAAAGATGTCCCAGTAGATAATTACGTATAAACAACCTCGGATAATATCTTAGTATTATCGTTGTTTCGGTTGTTAACAGATTCATTTTCCTTAATATTCCTTATTTTTTGAGTCATAACTGTTATCTATGGGATGTATCATATTCATATCTAGAATGATATCAAGTCATTAGAAAATATTTTTAATCATCTAATGAAAATTAGTCTTGAATGGATATGATGGGGAATGAATCTCATCGCGTTCGTGGAGATGGTAATCCGTACGTATGCACGAGAGACAATATCATTCATTTGATATTAAAATAATATAAAATTGGATGCACTACTACAAATGAAATCTATATCCACGGACCTATAGCCACGGTTTTATTGGTCTGTGGCTATATCTTCCTAATTTTCGTGGTTTAATTTAATAATTGTGGCTATACAGCATGTTTTCCAATTTGATATCGGGGTCCCCGATTCTCTACTCTTGCACTCCTCCCAATATCTATCCCCTCCTGATCAACATCGAGCCCTCCAACCTCTCTGGTTACCTTCTCCTCCTCCCTCTAAATTTCCAGTTCCTGTCACCTCCGCCCTACCGAATCTCTAGTTCCCGTCTCGCACGACCATCTCTCCCCTCTCCTCTCTAGCCACGCGTGCCATCGTCCCTCTCCCAAGTCCTCTTCTTCCTGTGATTTCATAGAATTTATTCTGGTTTCTTGGTCGGCGTATCGAGGTAAGCAATCCTCTTCCATTCTTCTTCCTCTTTTGGCTGATTTCTATTCTCCTTGTCACCCTATTTTGTTCAACCGAACCCTAGTTAATGGGTTAACCATATTCTTTCAATTTTGTTATTTGTTAGGGCAAGAAATGAGTCTCTAGGGTTGTCTTAGGCTGTGTTTCAGCATTTTCCACCAAATTCGAAGCAAATCAGACTATTTTGGTTCTCCCACCTCCATTTTGAGGTTGATTTTCATCTACCTGTTTCTTTTAGCCCAATTTTAATTAGGGTTTTTGTTATTTTTGGGTTCCTAGAACTTTTTTAGTGTGCACTGGTCTTCCTTGAGATATTTTTTGATGTTATTTATTATAAATGTGTGTATAAATTCAGATCATTCAGAATTATTTTACACATAACATCTATATGATTAGATTGTGAAGAAATTAATCCTACAACACCAAGAACATGATGGTCAAACATATAGATTGAATTATATCGATGAGTTTTGTTTTCTTGGCTTTAATTTTTTATTCATTTATAGAGACATAGATTTCTTTGGTCATTATGATGAGAACTAACAATATTAGTTTTGAAGAAAAATTACACTATCACTCTTCAGGTATTTGCGTGCACATAGTGGAGGATGTTGGCAAAGCTAGGTTGTGGTGTGGAAGATCTAGGAGACTAGTAGTGAAATGAAGATTATCTGATTAAATGATATACTAGTGTTGATGTGTCACGCCCTCCTCATAGTGAAATGAAATATTGAATGATGATAAAATTTATAGATTATGTTTGGTATTTTTCTCTTTGATAATGATAAAAAAGAAAAAAGACCTAATAAGTACTCTATGATATTAGAACCACTCTCAGATTCTAGGATCCAATCTCAGTTTGAATATCCTTCCTCTCAGGGTTTAGGTTATGTCCCTCAGAAACATGTAGGTTATATTTATAGGAATAATCAAGCCTAAAAAATATACAAGTTCATTTTGAAGGTTTTTTTTCATTTCCCTATTTAAATCTAAATTTTTATTTGTTGGATTCACCATTTAATGTGAGGTTTTGACTTTTTTCCTCCTTTAATTTTGGTGAGATATAACTCCCTTATAGGTAGGAACTACTAAAAATTTGGGTTATAGCCACGGACCTATAGCCATGGTTTTATAGGTCCGTGGCTATGGATTTTTTATTACCACAGTTAAATTCCATCTTCGTGGCTAAATCAATAATACACTCGAGCATCGTTTTTTTTTTCAAGCTGTATCAGGCTCCTCCTCCTCCCTCGATCCGAATCCCTCCTCCTCACCCCCCCCCCCCCGATTCTCACCCCTATCACCGCGCAACCCTCATCCCTGATGACTTCTTCTCCTCCCTGCAGCCCTCCTCTCCTCCCTCAATTCACAGCCCTATCACTGCGCAGCCCTCCTCCTGGACGACGTCTCCTCCTCCCCACAGCCCTCCTCCTCCTCTCCCGGTTCGCAGCCCTATCACCGCGCTGCCCTCCTCCACAATGATTTATCCTCCTCCCGACGATATCCCCGACGATCTCACCATGCATCCCTCTCTCACAGCGGTGCCCTCCTCCCCGACGAACTCTCCCATAGCAGCTCCCTCCTTCCCGGTGACCACTGCTCAGTGGTCTCACCATTTGTAGGTAGAATCATATCTCTCTTCATGAAATTGAGTTCATGTGTTAGGGTGGTGTTTGGAGTATGATGGCTATGTGTTGGGTATGGTTTGGATTTGTCTTTGGGGGTTTGGGTTAGTGGTAATCCCTCATGTTGGTCGTTCTTGTAGGGGTTTTTCTTGATGTTTTGATGTAAAAATATTTATATAGGGAATTTTGGTGGTTTTCTGGGTGATTTGATTGTCTATTTTTTTTTAGGAAGTTGATTGTTAGATCAGTTAAGCAGGTGGAGGGTTTCTTATTATCAAGGGTGAATGTGTGGGGTTTGGTTTTTATTCTTGGTGTGTAGGAGAGTAACTATTAGATTATTATGATAACCCTTAGGGTTTGGTGTTTTGGAAATGATATTTTGTTATTAAGTAAGGATTAAAGGTAGTTTCATGATTTCGTGGTAATAATGCATGCTTGGGATTGTGGCGCGATGGGTTTCTAATTAGTAATGTTGTTATTACGAGATGATGTTGAGTCAAAATTCATCAAAAAAGCATCTATTTAGGATGACATTGTGTTCTCATGGGAAATATGATCAAGTGGTTGCTTCCCTCATATTATGTTACAACTACATTGATCCATTGACTAAGTCCTTCAAAAAGTAAAAGAAATGGTTTTCTAAGTTATCCATGAGTTCTAGGAGTAGCAGTATCTAATTTTCAATAGTGAAATGGGATCGTAGGATGTTTAGAATATGTTGAAGAATGTTTAGTTTCTATTTGAAAGGATTGTAACTCTAGAGGATATATGGGTGAAACTAGAAGTTTCTAAATTCAAAGGAGATGAATCAGAATGCATAAATACATTTTATCATAAAATAAGGAATGAGGAGGTTTTATGGATCGAGTTTTATTCCCTCTTCTGTGAGAGGCTATGGTAGATTTACAGAATAAGAGCTTGTTTTGGGGATTCATGGAGCTATATCATTATGGGAATCAGTAATGGAGTATGCCACTAAATTTTAAAGGTTTATTCATTTCATTCATCCTTCAAATGAAATTTATTCATAAAGGAATTATAGTTTTTATATGGTCTTATGTACTCATTATGGGAATCAATAGCTTCCTTTTATCTAGACACCTACAATGAGATATTCAATAAAGATTGAGCTATCTATGTAGATACATCTATTGCATAGGAAGGTGCACTGAGAAGGATGGAAACCAGGTGGGAATGAATATTGGTTGGTGAGCCTCAGTATGAGGGTGATAGAGTAAATTGAATGAGTAATATCTCATCTCAATATTAGAAAAATAAATGGAACGTGGTCTATTTCCCATGTATCAAGAATGTGTGTGCATTCCCTTAGTATTGGTATGGGAAAAATAGGTTTCATGTATGTGTCGAGATGTGGGTTTCTATATTATTTTATTGGGATAATCCATCCTAGGTGAAGTGACTTTTAGTACCATACTTAATGAGGTATTCCTAAAGTTATTATTTTTTTCTATAATTTGGATTTCTCTATTTAATATCTTTTAATGTATTATTTTTGTTGGGTATAATGTGTGTTTGAAAGATGATAGTTTTTAAATGAAGATATTTTGTTGACATTATTGGGATAGTATCTTCTATAGTTATCATAATTTGATATGAGGCACTAGACATGTGTATGTAGGATTGATGATGGTATCGATAATACTATAGTTGGGAGATTCATACTTGCCCTTTTTGAGTGAAATCTATATCAAGGGATGGTGATAATTATCAAGGTTGTGAAATGTATGAACTTAGACAATAAATGGATGAATTTAGTGTCTGGATATGGGTGTTGGATGAACCATATTTGGTTCCAATACCACACCAAAATTAATTATTTACCTATAGTGGTTGGTATAGTCAGTGTGTTCAATTAATTATTAGGAGTTTATATTGGTAAATATTCTATTTAGAGCTTATGTATTTCTAAGATGTCCTTCAGATCAATTTTTTTGGGTTACGTGTCAATATTTGATATTGTAGTGGCCTAGTGCTTGACAATTCTACTGTGGAGTTTGAAAGGGAGCCTAAAAAGGGTACTCTAAAGGCTGTTGAAAGTGTGTGTGGAAGGGAAACAAATTAGTCCAAATTTTTTGGAATTTATGACAGAGATTCTATAACAATAATAACTATTGAAATATAAAAGGAAAGAACCAATTATTGCATGTTCGGAAATAGTTTCTACAGAGAAGGAATATACAATCATGAAGAAGGAAGATCATGCACCGAAAGATTGTCTAATCATATTAGCAAACTGGTTTGAAAAATCCAAGGGGATTGAGTAAGAATAAATGAAGGAAAATTCTCTACTTTATAAAATTGATAAAACTATATAAACTAACAATAAATGTGAATTCTAGAAGAAGAACATGCTATAAAATGAGGTTTCAATCTATAAAATTATGAAGGATATAGTCATAAATAGTTTTAGGTATTTTATACATTCAAGGAATGGATTTTATAGGTTAAGAACAATGTCTAATCCCTATTTCTCGCTTTTAAGTGATGATGGAGGTTTACTTTATTCTCATATTTTGGTGATTTTCTATTTTTGAATAGGAAATTTAAGGTGATGTTTGAAAAATAAAGAGCTTTATTAAAGATAATGTTATTTAGTATTGGGATGTACATATCAATTTGAATATTATTTGTTCATTGTTGGTTATGGATTCATGTATCATTTATCATGTACAGTTGACACAATAATAAAATATATATAAGAAGTTGTTATATCAAATTTCTTTTCCCACTATTTTCTTATAGGTGGTTTTTTATGATAAGACCGGATGTATCCACCATCATCGAAGAGAATGAGTTCAATATTTGGGTAAGGTTTATTCCTTTATTATTCTTTGGCCCAATTTTAATTAGGGATTTTTTGATTTTTGGGTTCCTTGTATTTTTGTTGTGTGTTTTGTATTTCATTGAGGTGGATTCGAGTCGCCGTTGACGAAGGCTTACATGTGTATTCATAGGTAGGAATATGCATATATAAGTTCCCCCTTTATATATATTCACTCATGGCATTATGAATATATATACTGGGGCTAGGTGTGCTTATATATAGATATGAAAAATGTATACGTGTGTAAGTGTAAAGGGGTATATGCAAGTTTAAGCATATATTTAAGGACCCCCTTGTGCATATTTGGCCATGAAAATATGTACATAGGGGCTAGGTGTCCATATATATATATATGTTAAGTTGTATATGCGTGCAAGAGGAAAAAAGGAATATTTGAGTTGTCGTCGTCAAAAGCAAACATGCCTTAAGGTTGAGGTAGGGTCCCTCTCATAGCCTATTTAATTAAAGACTGTTAAAAATTGCATTTAGTTTCCTTATTAATTTTGCATGTTTATATTAAATCGCAATTATTTAATAAGTGTTAGTTAATATAATTGATTCGTTTGATAAATAAGTCATGGTTTTGTAATAAAACCCCTCCAACGGAGG
The DNA here is from genome assembly GCA_963277665.1 of Viscum album. NCBI lineage: Eukaryota > Viridiplantae > Streptophyta > Magnoliopsida > Santalales > Viscaceae > Viscum > Viscum album. The sequence goes on along the minus strand of OY728160.1, from coordinate 976,842,212 downwards.
TGCGCTGTCTACAAAAACTCACAGTGGTATACCTTCCATAACATTATTGCGTTTATTTTTTCTTTATACTTGATGTCGTTGTTAGTCATAAAGCACACATCGTACTTGACCCTTTTTATATCCATTTAGGGGGTTTCCCTCTTTTTATTAAAACAGTTGTTTGAACCAAGACACTCTTTAAGTGCCGATAGACTTTTAAGATGGGTCCCATGTTGTGTGACCATGTCACATGGCATGTGATATTTAAATCCAACCAAAATCCCAGTTCCATAGTCCAGGGGTCCCACAGTACCAGTAATGTCAGATTACATGTTATGTAACCTGTGATTTTCCTGATCCCATGGGGTATTCCTCTAGGTATTCCTACACATTGCTAGATCTCCAAACCTCACAGAATTAGGTATATCAGGGGTAATCCAATCCTCTAGTCATCACAGATTAGCATTAATTTATTTATATATTCTAATAAAACATCCTCTCATGGCATCCATATCATCCTATTTTAAACTAAGTGGAAGATGTTGACTCGCGGATGTCACTGGACCGGGCCAACATGCTGCGGTCACGCCATGGTCACGCCGTGGTCATGACGTAGTCACGACGCGGTCACGCCGCGGTCACGCTGCAGTCACGCCGTAGTCACACTTTGATTTGGCCCTCCTCCAGGATGACACCCTACGGCGGTTCGTAGTGATATTATTCCATGAGTCTTGTGATCAATGTTGAGACTGACTAATCACAATTTCTGCCGGTGGGGCGACGACCGGAATGTTGCCCCGCCTCCTCTCGCTCCCTTCGCTCATGGCCGGAAGATGTTGCCCCGCGGATGTCACTGGACTGGGCCAACATGTTGCGGTCACGCCGCGGTCACTCCGCGGTCACTCCGTGGTACCGCCGCAGTCACGCCGTGGTCACGCTGCGGTCACACCGTGATTTGGCCCTGCTCCAGGATGACACCCCACAGTAGTTCGCATTGATAACATTCCATGAGTCTTGTGATCAATGTTGAGACTGACTAATCACAATTTCTGTCGGTGGGGCGAGGACCATATTGTTTCCCTACCTCCTCCCGCTCCCTTTGCTCCTAGCCAGAAGATGTTTCCCCACAGATGTCACTGGACCGGACCAACACGCCGTAGTCACGCCGCGGTCACGCCATGGTCATGACGCGGTCATGCCGCGGTAATGCTGTGATTTGGCCCTGCACCAGGACGACATCCCATGGCAGTTCGAAGTGATATTATTCCATGAGTCTATTGATCAATGTTGAGACTAACTAATCACAATTTCTGTCGGCGGGGCGATGACTAGAATATTGTCCTGCCTCCTCCCGCTCTCTTCGCGCCTGGGCAGAAGATGCTACTACGCGGATGTCACTGGACCGGGCCAACACGCCACGGTCACGCCGTAGTCACGCCGCGGTCACGACGTGGTTAGGCCTCGGTCACGTCGTGGTCACGCTGTGGTCATGTTGCGGTCAGGCTGCTGTCACCCCGCGGTCAGGCCTCGGTCATGCCGCGGTCACGCCGCGGTCATGCCGCGGTCAAGCTGTGGTCACGCCGCGGTCACGCCGCGGTCACGCCGCGGTCACGCCGCGGTCACGCCGCGGTCACGCCGCGGTCACGCCGCAGTCACGCCGCGGTCACGCCGCGGTCACGCCGCGGTCATTCCGCTGTCACGTCGTGGTAATGTCGTGATTTGGCCCTGCTCCAGCCATATCCAGCCCACACCAGCCCCCTTCAACCTTCATTTTAGACCACTACCACCCACATTCCAGCCCGCAAGAGCCCCCTATCACCTTCAAATCAGCCCGCGGTAATGCCATGATTTTGTAGGTGATTTGGGTATAAATTCTTTAATCCAAATTGTTTTAAAGTTGTAAATTAGTGGGGTGATTGAGTGCCCATTTATAGTTGAGGAGGGGTGAAATTATTATAAATACTCAAAAGTTTTTACTATTTGGAGGTAAATGTTTCCTCAAGTGAAACCAAATATGATAATTTATGTTTTTGAGGGTTATATAGTCTATGAAATCCTCAAATGCACAATGAAAAACATGTCATAAAAATTTTATTCATTATCTTCTATGTATATCTGTTATTACCATGTTGATTTTTAACTACAATAGCTAGTTTTAAAATAAAAAGGAGTCATGCATACAAGGGTTTATTACATAAGAGAGTGTGAAACACACCAAATCTATATGCATCCACCATTGGAGCACAATAATCAGGGGCCATGAAAGACCACATCATATCAAGATCAAGTATGGACTTTTTTTTTCAGCGTATCAAAAACCTGATTGGCCTCCCGATACACATGAGAAACAACCATATGTATTTGATTGGTTTGGATGAGGCATTCAACCCACTAAAAAGTTCAGAAAACTCCTCCGCATCCAGCTGGACCTGGAACACCTGACGCAGCTCCATCCACATTCACATTGAGGCACAGTGTAATCGGTGGTGTCCATCTAATATACTTAAGCATCTGTGATCTGTGTGGTCAGTCTAAAACTCCAAGAATCCTAAGAGTTTGTAGGTCTGAAATGGTGTTAAACGTCTCACCATCCTGGACTACTAACGCAGCGTACACGTCCCTGTGGATGGAGATCATTCCCTTCCGAACAACATCACGCGCTCCATCAAATAGAGCCATGATCCTCGAATCCCACAAGGACACAATGACCGCCACAATAGCAGCAGTGAGTAGGTTTCCCAACTACTCACTGCAACGCATATGCAGCAGACGGGGCATCAAATCTGTAAGCAGAATGCTAGAGTCCACCTGTATGGAAATGTAGGATGTCTGGTGATGTGACTGAGAAATCCTTGTAATTTCTTATAATATTGGAATGAGAAGTGGTCGAACAAGTTCTATCACTAAATTCAACTAAAGAGGAAGCTAAAAAATTATGACAATTTCATTAAGGGTCACACTCAATGATGATCTATATACCTGTATGGAAAAGTAGGAGCTTATTCTTGTTGGGGGATTCAATTATGGGATGATCAGCCTTAAGGACTACATCTAGTCCTGGGACAATTTGGCCTTTATGTTTGATGATATACTAATGGATGAACCAGAAACACAGGTAACCGATATCTCTTAGATATTGTTTAGGAATATTAAATCTGGTAGTATTAAATTGAACTTCAATGGCTCTATTATTTCTTTTTGGGATTAAAAAAAAGGTTTCTCACGTTTTCTTTAAAACGTTTTTAATAATAAAAATTTTATTTTCAATCATGATAAGGCTTTACCTATTATCAAATCCTTAATAAATGTACTCCATAGTGTAGGGTCTTGGCCCATGTATAGGGTCCTTGGAAAAGGTTCATTCTCTTCCAGACAGCATCATGCGCGCCATCAAATAGAGCCATCATCCTCGAATCCCACAAGGACACAATGACCGCCACAATAGCAGTTGTGAGGAGGTTTCCCAATTGCTCACTACAACGCATATGCAGCAGACCGGGCATCAGATCCATAAGATGAATGCCAGAGTCCACCACAAGCCCAAACAACATTCCCAGATAACTCCAGAGTTGTCGGGCCTGTCCACACTCCATAAACACATGTTCTGTGGTGTCTTCTGCAGCTCTACATAAGGCACACCTGGAGGCCATCTGAAATCCAACTCAATTAATATTTTCAGAGGTAGGAAGTTTATTTTTCCAGATTCTTCAAAGAAGGAGAAACTGGGATGGCCAAATGAATGGATCCTTGAACATCATAAGCTAGGTTGGGGCATTGTCAGTACCGCCACATGGAATCAAGTAAAACACTTTGGGGTCAAAAATCCCAATCCTACTATGAAGCCAGATCAGTTTTTCACAATCTATAAATGCATAATTATTAACTTGAGATAACACATAGTCAGAAATATTCATATCATGTGAAATCTGATATGAGAGAAAACCCAAGATGGACAATGAAGCAACTTCTGATGGGACATTCATAGAATTCAAGGGTTGATCCTGCCAGAAGGTGTTCCAGCAACAATGAGTGGAGTCTCTACTGACCAACCGTATAGTATCCTTCATTATCATTACAGAGGCCTGCTTAAGGGAATCCCATACCAAGGATTCAAGGTAGTATTTATATCCATTATATAGCAATTTTGTGAACCTTCTTGACAGAAACTCATCATCAACATCATTTGAGATCATCCTCCAAGTGAATTTTCCAATCGGACCATCATTAATGGTCTGAAGATCCTTGACCCCTAATCCTCCCATTTCCATAGGTTTTATGCATTCTTTCCACTTAATTGTGACCAACATCCTTTCCAATATTGATCATGTCCATATAAAGTTTCTCACCAGGCTTTGATGTTCCTTAATAAGCCCTCACGACCATTTGTATCAAGTGAAAGGGCAAGGATACCCTATTCACCCCAAGATATTGAAAGGGAAAGGATCCCCTCTTCACCCCAAGGTATTAAGTGATCCTGTTCTTTTTTCCAATAGGAATTACATTGCAAAAAACAATTGAAGATTTGTCCCAGCTTATGGCCTGTCCAGCCACATCCTCATAGTGTATGAAAAGAGCCTTTATATAGGATATGGTTCTCTTTGAAGCATGCCCCAGCAATACAATGTCATCATCATAGAGAAGATTGGGTGGGGCATGATCATTAAAACCAACTCTAATCCTCTTTTAAATACCCTAATTACCAAGCTCATTGATGCATCGTCTTATGTAATCCTCTGCAATTGCAAACAGTATACCCGATAAGGGGTCACCTTTTCGTACACCCCATGAGCAAGAGAAGAACCCTCTCGGTGCACCGTTCCCAAGAATTGACATATGTGAGGATCCAAGAATAGTGTTAACCAAATTCAGAAATCTATTCGAGAACCCATGCCTGTGAAGTATCTCAATGATAAAACTCCATTTATGGGTATCAAAAGCCTTAGATATATCAATCTTAAGAGAAAAGTTCCCGTCCTTTGACTTCCTTCACATGAGTTTAACACTCTCAGAGGCCATGAAAAGGCATTGTTGTATGTTCCTTCTCAGATTTAGTAGGCATATTGCTCGCGGCTCCTGCAACACAACTGGTATCTCGCACTGTTGTTTTGAGTTGAATGCCACATGTACAGGACACGAAACTCTAGGAGAAGAGAGTGGAACAAGAAAACCAAGAGCATAGGGAAGAAATCTAGGTCGTGTATCCTTCACAGACCAAGGCATCGAAGAATCTGAAGGTACATGTTGATCGAATGATTCAGCTGATATTTGCATCTGTGAAGATTGTCACATCTTCGTTAGATGTTCTGACATTATAGCGGGGGTGACACTAGTTCTTGCTACACAATTTGTGCCTCATACTAAACGGTCCACTACTTCTCTTTCAGTTATTTCTTGTGGTATTCTGATCGAGCTGGATTTGAATTGTCATGTTCTTCCTCCCGCCATGGAGAATTCTCGACTCCATGTTCCGAACTAGTTACTTGTTGCGCCACTACAGCACGAGTCGCCAGCAGAATCTTTTGTTGTTCCGATTTGGTTTCATTCTGCTCCAGTTCAGCGTGTTATTTTTTCGAAGTAGATTCTTCCTGAAAAAATTTCTTCAGCACACGTACCTTATGAAGGTAGGCGTTGATTGCTTCCAGCATAGTCATTTGAACCATTGGCATCCTCCTATGATCCTCAAGCCTCTTGAACTCTCAAAGTCGCAATTAATGAAAGCACTAAATGATAGGTTCCTAGGTGATAACAATGATAATTTGGTAGAATTATATAATCGACAAAAGGATTACAACAGAAAACAAAAAGAAAAAGAAGAAGTAAGAAGGGATGAGAATCTCTCTGAAGCGCTGCTTGAAGCCAAGGTCGAGGTAGTGCCTCATCAATCCTGCTGTGTAGGAAATCCAAACAAAATAATATTTCCCGATCTCCCCCAGCTACTCCCCACCAGCCCCTATTAATATTCTCAACAACTCCAACATCTCAGCTAACAACTTCCTACTGCAATTACAATTCTGCCCTCAGGCATTTATTAGTCATACCCCACATATAAACCACACTCCACGACACAACAGACCCCCAACACACTATCAGGGGGTGCTGTCCTGGCAGGGGGAGAGGTGTCCGGGAGGGGGGGTTGTCTAGGCAGGGGGGCTGTCCAGGAAGGGGGAGGGGTGTCTAGGAGGGAGGGGGGCTGTCCAGGCAGGGAGGGAGGTGTCCAGGAGAGGGGGGGATGTCCAGGAAGGGGGGAGGTTTCCAGGAGGGAGGGAGGGGGTGTCCAGTGTCTAGGGGGGAGGGCTGTCCGGGAGGGTTGATGTCCGGGAAGGGGGGGTGTCTAGTGTCCAGGGGGGAGGGGTGTCTAGGGGAAGGGGGTCTGCAGGGGGGGCTACTACAAGGGGAGTGGGGTGATGTCCAGGAAGGGGGTGTCCAGGGGGAATGGGGGCTGCAGGGGGGGCTACTACAAGGGGGGGTGTCCAGTAACCCACTCAATAGTAATAGCACCAACACCTATAAGCCAACAGTAATGTCCAGCCACTAGGAATGTACTAAAATTTATATCCTAAGCCACAAGCACCAACCCATGCCACTCCTGCAACACACCCCATCAAAGAGGCATCCTGAACCACACAAAAAAACTAGGAAATAACCCATTTACCAACTCACAGTCAACAATAACACCCAATCTCTGTTAACAAGCCAGTCCACGGAAACAGAACCTTCAGCACCTCTAAGCCAACACCAGCCATAACTTTATCCTCTACACCCATCCATCACCAAAAATCCATCTTGATGTTCCTATCTAGAATCTCATAGAACTACTCAACAATATATCCCAGTATCTATAGCACCAAAAATAATCACCCAATATTTTGGAAATCTCTCAGCAGCCACACCACCTCCTAGAAACCGCGACATCACCCAAAACCCACCTACACCAGCATCAGGACTCAAAAATTGTAAGAAAAATAGAATATGGACACTCAACACCAGCATCCACTGTTATAGAGTAATATATCATAAAAAATAAAACTCCCACCAGGGGGGTTCTGTCCAGGGGGGCTGCTGTCCAGGGGGGTCTAGCAGGGGGGCTGCTGTCCAGGGGGGCAGCTGTCAATGGGGTCCAGCAGTGGGGGGGCTGTCCAGGGGGTCTAGGGGCAGCTGTTCAGGGGGGGGGGGGGGTCCAGTAGTGGGGGGGGGGTCTATCGAGGGGGGTTCAGCAGGGGGGGTTGTTGTCCGGGGGGGCTGTTGTCCAGGGGGGTCCAGCGGGGGGGGGGGGGATTCGATCTGGGGGGGTCTGTCCGGGGGGGCTACTGTCCCGGGGGGTCTAGCAGTGGGGGGGAGGGGGGCTGTCCAGGGGGGTCCAGTAGTGGGGGGGGGGGGATGTCCAAGGGGGTCAAGTAGTGGGAGGGGTCTGTCCAGGGGGTTCAGCAAAGGGGTTGTTGTCCGGGGAGGCTGCTTTCCAGGGGGTCTAGTAGGGGGCTGCACTATTATTGTGTATTGAGTTATATTCTTTGTGAGTATTCTAAGATGTTTTTTTACCATAATTTTAGGGGATGAGCATTACTATGTTCTACCTTGTGTTAGAGGTACTTTTGAGCTGGTTCTAGACTTCTTTGATAGTTTGTCTTATAGGGAGACTCATGTAAGTGAAGTTATGTGTTTCTTTATATTTGTATTTGTTTAATTCTTATTGTGTAAGTAGCTTTTGTGTATAATTTAATTTGGAGGGGACTGACAGGTGGCGTACAGGGAAACTGGCAGGGGGAGGGGGGCAGAACTGGGGGTGTCCAGGTTCTGGGGGGGGGTCCAGGGTCTGTCCAGGAGGGTTGGGGGTGGTAGTCCAGGGAAGTTGAGGTTTGGGCTGTCCAGGGGGATCTGTCCTGGGTCTGGGGGGGTGTCAAGGGTCTGGGGGTATGGGGTGGTGTCCATGTTCTCGGGGGGGGGGGGAGTTCCAGGGTTTTTCCAGGAGGGGGGGGGGGTGGCTGTCAAGGGGAGTGGAGGTCTGGGCTATCAAGGGGGATATCTCCAGGGTCTGGGGGTGTCCAGGGGCTGTCTGGGGGGAGTCCAGTGTCTATCCGGGGGGTGTCCAGGGTCTGTCCGGGGGGTGTCCAGGGTCTGTCTGGGAGTGTCCAGGGTCTGTCTGGGGGGTATGGGGTGGTGTCCAGGTTCTGGGGGGGGGGGGTCTAGGGTTTGTCCAGGAGGGTGGGGGTGGCTGTCCAGGGGAGTGGAGGTCTGGGCGGTCCAGGGTCTGGGGGGTGTCCAGGGTCTAGGGGTGTCCAGGGGCTGTTTGGGGGGTGTCCAGGGTCTGTCTGGGGGGTGTCCAGGGTCTGTCTGGGGGGTGTCTAGGGTCTGTCTGGGGGGGTTTACAGGGTGTCCATGGGGATATGTCCAGGGTCTGGGGGTGTCCAGGGTCTGCGGGGTGTCCAGGGGATGTCCGGGGGGGTGTCCAGGGTCTGTCCGGGGGGTGTCCAGGGTATGTATGGGGGGTGTCCAAGGTCTATCTGGGGGAGTGTCCAGGGTCTATCCTGGGGGTGTCCGGGGTCTGTTTGGGGGGTGTCCAGGGTCTGTCTAGGGGGGTGTCTAGGGTCTGTCCTGAACACCCCCCAAATAGACCCTGAACACCCCCTGGATTTTTTTATGGGTTTTTAGACCCTATAGCCACAGTTTCTAACTGTGGCTATAGGTCTATTTCCACAGTTAAAAACTATGGCTATAGGTCTAATGAAACGGTTTTTAACCATGGTAATACATTTTTCCCTCCTATAGTATAGCCACGGGTTAAAACCATGGCTATAGAGATATTACCACGATTTAAACCGTTGATGTGTACCTATAGCCACGATTTGAACAGTGGATCTAGACCAATAGCCACGGTTCCAAACCATGGCTATAATTCTAGGCCTAAAGCCACGCCAAACTTAGCCACGGTTCCTTAAACCGTGGCTATTACTTATAGCCACGGTTTGAAGACGAATAGCAACAGTTTAAAACCATGGCTATAGCCTGAATTTCCAATAGTGATGGTATATCATATATATAGAATCATTATCATGTTATATTTATTATTTACATGAATTACACATCATTATTATACCCATCCAAATAATAATTTATTGAATAAAAATTACACCACGACGTGGAGATGGTAAGTCGTACGTACTCATATATGGTGACATATCATGAAAAGGATGGATATAATAATGAATATGGATGTACTATATTTATAAAACATAATAGTATATAGAAGATACTGGATTTACTATTTTAGAATGGAAAAAACAAAGAAAGAAGAAGTGGGAGAATAAAAGAACTTGAATGAGGGTGGTGAAATTATTACCTCTTCTTCGTGTTCTTACTTTTGATTTGATCAAAAGGGCTCTTTAAGTTGGAATTCTAACTAAAGGAAGGCCTCTAGGATGAAGTGAGATAATTTGAGAGGATATTTGGGCAGGGTTTGCCTGATCCAAAAGTTTTTTATGGTATGAATTAGAGAGAATGGGGGTACCCTTTTATAAGAGGGGTGAAGGGAACCTTAGGAAAAACATAAAATATTATTTTGTAATAAATCCATATTTGGTTTCTAATGGCTCCAAACTGATTTATTTCAAGGATAATGTGGATATAGGTCTAAATACACTCAACCAATAGGTTTTAGACATGTTTGGGTCACTATATTAACCTTATCTTTTATATTTAACTCTTAGTTAATTAGTTTGACATTTACTATGTCTCTTTGTATTTTTATATTATTTGGTGAAAAAAAATAACTATAATCTTCCAATCAAATCCCAAGTGGTTCATTAATTACATACCTATCATCATAAAAGTCCTTTATCCGAACCTCATATTTTATGAATATTATATCAATTAGTAATATAATATATGTTTTAAAAACTCCTTTATGTCAAGTTTGACACTATTTAATAATTGATTTTTGTTAAAGACTTAAAAACTTTATTAATTCGAAAAAAAATCATTTAATTAATTCTAAAATTTCATACTAACCAATAAAATTCGTGTATGGAATCAAAACTTTCAAATTATATTTATTATAACATTTATAATACCAATTATTTGATTCTTTCATTAATAAGGAAAATAATGCATCATTATTGTGTCATAAATAAATTTAATCATTCAATTTCTAAATATTTTAAACAAAATACCATTATGTAGGAAATCTTTTTATATTTCTAATTAATATTTATAGCCGAAAATATAACATATATAACCCTATGTAAAAAATTATTTTTCTCAAACATATATGCTTATGTAATTTTTGTATTTACTTTAACTTAATTAATATAAAGTGTCATTATCACTTACAAGTTACTCCATGGGGTCCCAAAATCGACCCAAAGATGACCATGGTTAGAAATATATTAGCCAATAGGGTTAGGACACATGTTAGGGTAATTTAATATTATTATAATATTATTTTTTACCCTTATTTACCGGATTTACCCTTTAATTATGGTAAATAAAATATTTACTGAAGTAATTATTCAAAATGTCTAAAAATAAAAGTTACCTATTTACACAATTTGGAAATCATATTTTTAAATATGGAATCCATTTTTTAAATTCAAAACACAAAAGTGGCAGAAATTAATTTAAAATTAATTCCCGTTGTCAAAACAAAAAGCGTGTTTTTTAAGAAATAATAACTATCAAAAGATTGACACTTGTTTATGTCTAGTTTAAATGTGAAATTACGTCCAATGACCAAAATTGGATTAAATGGTAAAAATATATTCTAAATATACTTTAAAACCACTCAATAGTATAATTTATCACTATAAATTATTTGGATTAAAAAAGTTGTTTTTAATTAATGTTTAGTATTTTTCACTATTCATCAAAAATTGGAAGTTCTCAGAAAAATACAAAAAATTTACCCTAGGATAATTTCGATATTAAGAATCCAAAAATTAAGTCTATTTTGAATGATAAATTTTATAAAATTTAAAAAATTGGGTATTACTATTCATAATGGCTAGTTTGATTGGTTGTGGTGTGTGTTAGAACTCGAAGTTGCATACAAGACACACTATTGTATTATTCAAATAGAAGCATACCATGGAAGCTTGGTTTGTTGCATTCTCCCCTCCATAAAATAATTTCATCCTCGAAATTCCGAGAATATTACTGCATAAAAAGACTCGGGTGTTTCTTCATCATAATTTCCTCGGGTTCCCACATTGCCTCTTCCATCTTATGGTTTCTCCATAGAACTTTTACCAGACGAGTTGTCCGGTTTCTCAGCACTAGTTCTCTTATATCAAAAATTTTGACAGGCTTTTCGCAATAAGACAAATTGGGTTCTAGTTCTAATTCTCATAGGTAAGTACATGTGTTGGGTCAGGAATGTATTTTCTCAACAGTGATACTTGGAATACATTGTGAACTTTGGAGAGATTTTACAGCATTTCCAAACGATAAACAATAGCCCCAATTCGTTCTAGAATTTCAAAAGGTCCTATGTACCTGGGAATCAATTTACCTTTCTTACCGAAAGGTATAACTCCCTTCCATGGAGATACCTTCAAGAAAACATGCTCGCCTACTTGAAATTCCAAATCCTTACTTCAGTTATCGACTTAGCTCTTCTGCCTACTTAGAGCTGCTTTGATGTGGTTTTTGATTACCTTCACCTTTTCCATCGTTTCATCCACCAGTTCTGGGATAAGAGTTTTCTTTCACCAACATCATCCCAACAGGTTGGTTTGCAACATCCCTTTCAGTATAACGCTTCATATGGTGCCATCAGAATACTTGAATGAAAGCTATTGTTATAGGAAAATTCTACCAAAGGTAAATATTGATCCCACATACCCTGAAAGTCAAGTGAGCATGATCTCAACATGTCTTCTAAGGTTTGAATAGGTCATTCTAATTGTCCATTAGTTTGGGGGTGGTAGGCAGTGCTCAAAGGAAGTTCAGTATCCAAGGCCTTCTGAAGACCCTTCCAGAATCTTGATGTAAAACGTGGATCATGATCTTAAAAAATTGATAGGAGTACTCCATGAAGTCTCAGAACTTCATTAATATATAGCCTTTCTAGACGTTCAAGTGGTAGATCTTCTCTTATTGCAAGAAAATGTGTTGAATTGGTAAGACGATCAACAATGACCCATTTTGCATCATTCCTTCTAGAGTATTGGGTAGTCCCATGAGAAAGTCCATCGTAATATTATCCCATTTCCACTCTGGTATGGGAAGAGGTTGCATGACTCCTTCAGGCTATTGCCTTCCAGCTTCACTTGTTGACAAACCATACATCTTGACACAAAATCAATAATATCCCTCTTCATGTTGTCCCACCAAAAATGTTCCTCCAAATCTCTATACATTTTGGTCCTCCTAGGGTGTATATAGAAATTGGAACTATGATCATCATCCAACAAATCTCTTTTTAGATCAGGTATATTGGGAACACAAAGTCTCTTCCCAAATTGAAAAATTCCATCTTTATACACAAAGTCACTCAATTTCCCATCATTCACAGCTTTAATATTCTTTTGAAACACTTCTTCATCAGTCTGAGAACTCTTAGTCTTTTCTAGTAAAGATGGTTTGGAAAAAATTTGAAAAATAATTGATGTTTTACCTTCCATGGTTATTCCCATGTCTATATTCACTAGATCCATGAAAATAGGATCCCTTTCAACTCTCATCTTGTTAAAAACTCCATGATCCTTTCGGCTCAAACCATCTGCCACCTTATTGGCCTTCCCCGGGTGGTAGTGTATCATTCCATCATAATCATTGAGTAGTTCAATCAATCATATTTGCCTCATGTTGAGTTTTTTCTGTGAGAAAATATACTTCAAACTCTTGTGATTATTATAAATCTCACATTTTTCACCATAGAGATAGTACCTCCAAATCTTCTAAGAAACGATTGTAGCTGCTAAGTCAAGATCATGAGTAAGATAGTTTTTCTCATGAATTGTTAGCTGTCGTGATGCAAAGTCAATTACCCTATCATTCAGCATAAGGTCACAACCAAGTCCATTCTTTGAGGCATCACTAAAAATAACAAATCCATCATTCTTCGATGGTAGAGTCAAGATAGAAGCATTGACTAGTCTTCTCTTCAATTCTTCAAAATATTCTTCACACTCTTTTGTCCAAACAAATTTAACCCCTTTACATGTGAGCTACATTAATGGGTTAGCCAATAAGGGAAAATTCTGGAAGAAATTTCAATAATAACCTGCTAAACCAATCAAACTTCATACCTCAGTTATACTAGTCGGTGCTAGCCATTCCTGGATTTCACTTATCTTAGAAGGATCATCAGAGAGTCCATCCTTAGAGACAATATGGCCAAGAAATGAAATCTCCTGAATCCAGAATTCATACTTGCTAAACATCCCACATAATTCATTTCTTCTCAGAGTCTTCAGGATAATACGCAAGTGATTTTCATGATCTTTGTAGATTTTGGAGTATACCAAGATATCATCAATAAATAACACTACAAAGTCATCAAGATATTCCTGGAAAACCTTGTTCATTAGATCCATGAAAACAGAGGATACATTAGTCATCCCAAAAGGCATTACTGTAAACTCGTAATGCCAATACCTGGTTCGAAATGCTATTTTCGGAATTTCTTCCTTCTCCACACACAACTGATGATATCCTGATCAATGGTCAACCTTTGAAAAATATTGAGATCCAGGAATTTGTTCGAATAAATCGTCAATGTGTGGTAGGGGATACTTGTTCTTTATTGTTATAGCATTGATCTCCTAGTAGTCGATACATAACCTCATAGATCCATCATTCTTCATAACAAAAAGGATAGGGGCTCCCGATGGATAAACACTTGGGAGAATAAATTCCTTATTACTTAATTCCTCTAGTTGTTTCATTAGTTCCACTAATTCCCTAGTTTCCATTCTATAAGGGGTCTCCGATATGGGTCTTGATCGAGGAATTAAATTAATGGAAAAGTCAATTTCTCATACTGGAGGATGTCCAGGTAAATCTTCTTGAAACACATCAACATATTCTTTCACAATAGGTACATCCTCTATTTGAACATTCCTTTCCTCACCCACAGTTATTTCATTCTCTTCCTCCCCAATAATTGAATTTATTTGAGCTACTGGGTGTGGTTATAGATAAGAATCAGGTGGTGATGATTCTTCTCTAATGATAAGGTGTTCTTTATTATCGTCATCAAAAATATTAACCTCATACTTCTTACAATAAATTTTTGAATCGTGGCCTGAAATCCAATCCATTTCACGGATTATATAAAATTCCATCATGGGTTTGATGATTACATCTGCATATAATGAAAATTTATATGCCCTAATGGGAATTGATTCACAGAACATTGTAGCAATGATACTTCCCTTAAAAGTTTTGACTGACAACTCCCTTGTCAAATCAAATTGGAAATATCTAATTTTCTTAGCAAACTGGGAAGATATGAAACAATGTGATGATCCAGAATCAAATAAAGCATTTTCTAAACTTGAGGAAACCATTAAATTACCTGCCACCATGTCTTTCAAAGCTTCTACCTCAGCAGTAGTAATAGAATAAGCATGACCTTGATCCCTTGGCCTTTTCTGAGATAAGTTCCCCGAACTCTTTGGAAACTCATTTGCATAATGTCCCATATACCTGCAGTTGTAGAATTAAACATTGGTAGAATCTTTCTTTCCCTTACAATCACCAACAATATGGCCTTTCTGTCCACATTTATAGCATGCTCCATTTTTTTAGACAAGCACTAGGGTGCTTCCTTCTGAAATTATCATAGGGTAAAAATTCAATTCTTCCATTATTCCTTGTTTCCTTATTTCCTTTCCCACAGTGTTCATCAGATCTCTTCCTCTCTTGCTTAAATTTAAAGTCATAAGACTTATAGAATTCCTTTTCTATATTGATAGAACACGAGACAATATCTTCGTATGATAAGAAGGATTGTGATACTAATTCTCGATGGGGAAATGATTTTAACCCATCAAAGAAATGACCAATATTACTTCTTGGGTTACATATATAATATGTTGCATGCTTCGCTAACCTTGTAATGTTAGCTTCATACTTTGTGGCGTTCTCATCCTCCTTTTTCCTCAGACTCAGAAATTGTATTTCTATATCTACTTGATGGTCATGAGGAAAGTATTTTTCTAAAAAAAATTCATTAAACTCCCTCCATTAAATATTTGATACTTCCTTGTCATCCTTTTTATTTTGAATCAATGACCAACATTGATCAGCATCTCCATTAAGGCAGTAAACTACCATGAAAATTTCGCTACTCCCCAAATCGTGGAAAATTTTCTCTAATGAATTTATCCATTGCTCAGCCACTAACGGATTTGTACTCCCATTGAATATTGGTGTTTGTTTCCTCGTGAATCGATCTAACATTGATCCTCCACACTGCGGATCAGGGTAGTCCATATGGGTAAGGTTATTATTCATAATCTAAGTGAGTTATCCCAGTATGGTGATAAGCTGATCAGCACCAGTTGTATCACCAGCTCCACTGTAATTAGCTTGAGCAGGAGGTAAATAACTACATGGAGTGCGTACATTAGTATGGTTTCCATTCCTTCCACTATGTGTCATTTATAAATAATGGCATACACTAGATTACTTTATGAATCACAATACATAAATCCAAACTTGTAAAACACTAAACATAAATTGAACAGTTTACGGATATAATCCATAACCATAAAAATGTTTTCTTTGACAAAGTATATACTCATAAACCCTTCATAATGGTTTGTAAAAAAAATTATAATTATCCTAAGCATATCCCCTGGGAATGTCGTAACCAAGAGTACAGCAAGGCCCGTTGTCGTGCACCAGTTCCCATTCGATTCTAGCTCAAAGCGGTGTTTTTGGATTTTAACCCTAGGTACATCTGGGTCAGAGCCACCGATACTTGCTCATATCCAGACATGGATGTATTTCTCAGTAAACTCACAAAATCTCTTCAATACCAAAATTCTAGGAAGTTATTTTATACTAATCCTCAAAGTCTATCATATGGCTATGTGCTCTAATCACAGTTTATCTAAATCTATTTTCCAATGTTTGTACTAAACTTCCTCTCATACTAACTATAACGCCCTGACCCCAGTTACCCAGAGTTGGTGCATTATTACATAACATTGGGATGATCACAAGGAAATCATGTCTTGAAAGATCTATTAGTTTAGTATTATTGGAAACAAGATTCATACATAAGCTCAACATTACAACATGAAAAGAAATACATTACAAATTTATTCCATTAGAATCATCCAAGCCTCCTATATAATTCCTGCAAGTCACTCATAATAAACTTATTCATATCCTAGGAAAATGAAACATAAGAAAGGGTTGAGATCAATCTCTCAGTAAGGGTAAGAAATATAGCAGAAGATAACATAAATATTAAGCATGGTGAATAATTGAAAACACATGCCTTTACCAATAATAAACATGAATACTTTTATGGTAGGAATATGAGCTGAGTAAATAATGCCATAATAAAACATAATAATCGGTATTCTACTAGTCCAATGACCACATGAACCATCAATATTATTTTCATAATGACGAAATGTATAATGGTGGACATTATGAAACATTTTTTCAAGGCCTCGACCAAGATGTCTAAATATGATTAAGGCCTCGGCCAAAAAAATATATCAAAATTGGGAAATGTCCTTGGTCAATTCCACATCTAGTTGTCTCATGAAACCTATCAATGCATCGAGGAGCTATAGCAGGCTCCACCCGTCACTTACTAAATCCAATACATTCCTCATATGAAAAGGTTTAAACATATCACAAACATTTGTATTAAAACTAGCATATGAAATATCAATACTTTAACCATAAACCATGAATGGTATAAAAATAGCACATCAACAGTCAAACATATCACAAAACCATCAATACAATATGGAAGTTTTTTATCATAATAAATCAATTTCAAATAAACTTAAAATCCATCAAAGGATGTTGACATAGATGAAATCAAAACCCTTTTTAGAGAAATATATCTTTCTATTTTGAAATAATTTAAGAGTGACATAATTATAAAGAAAACATTATTTTGAAAATATTATTATAAGCTTATAAGGGAAGCTTTGATGATGTTATAACGGCAGCACATATCCTCACCCACCATATAAGATAAAAAAACATTCTTACCTTAAATTTGTCGTAATGATCAAAAAGTACCTTGTTTGGAAAACGACGGAAATATTCCTTTCAAAACACATAAGGGTATAAATGAATTTATCCCATTGTCTAGTAAATAGTAAAAATGTTTTGAAATACATTTTTAAGAAACATGGATGTGGATGATAAAGAGGTCCCAGAAGATAATTACGTATAAACAACCTCGGATAATGAAGAGATTGTAGAATTAACTCTTACCTAGTAATTTTCCTTGGATGAGGGTAGGTTAACCTCCTGTATAATGGTGAAATAATTTTTATTAAATTGTACAAGAATCATATACATTAATATGATATCATATATGATCTTTTAACATTTCTTCATTAATAATATCATAGTTATATCGTTGTTTCAGGTGTTAACAGATTTGTTTTCCTTTATATTAAATGTTTTGTGAGTAATAATTGTTATGGATGGGATGTATCATATTCACATCCAGAATGATATCAAGTCTTTATAAATTATTTTTAATCATCTAATGAAAATTAGTCTTTAATGGATACGATGGGGAATGAATCTCATCATGTTTGTGGAGACGGTAATCAGTACGTACGCACAACCGACAATATCATTATTTTGATATTAAAATAATATATAATTTGATGGTATATCATATATACAGAATCATTATCATGTTACATTTATTATTTACATGAATTACACATCATTATCATACCCATCCAAATAATAATGTATTGAATAACAATTACATCACAACGTGGAGACGGTAAGTCGTACGTACGCACGTATAGTGACATGTCATTCAAAGGATGGATATAATAATGAATATGGATGTAACATATTTATAATAACATCATATTATATAAAATATACTGGATTTATTATTATAGAATGGAAATAACAAAGAAAGAAAAAGTGGAGGAAGAAAATAACTTGGAAGAGCATAGTGAGATTATTACGTCTTCTTTGGGTTCTTCCTTTTGATTTGATCAAAAGGGATCCTTAAGTTGGATTTATGACTAAAGGAAGACCTCTAGGATGAAGTTAGGGAAGTTTAGAGGATATTTGGGCAGGTTTTGGCTGAGCCAAAAGGCTTTGATGGTATGAATTAGAGAGATGAGGGAGTACCCTTTTATAAGAGGGTTGAGGGGAACCTTAGGAAAAACATAAAACATTATTTTATAATAAATTCATATTCGGTTTCTAATGGCTCCAAACAAATTTATTTCTAGAATAATGTGGTTATGGGTCGAAAACCACTCATCAAATAGGTTTAAGACAGGTTTGGGTCACTATATTAACCTTATCTTTTAGATTTAACTCTTAGTTAATTAGTTTGACATTTACCTTGTCTCTTTGCATTTTTATATTATTTTGTTAATAAACATACTATAATCTACCAAGAAGACCCAAAGTGGTTTTTTAATGACATAAATATCATAATATAAGTCCTTTGGCCGAAACTTATATTTTTAGGAATATTATATCAATTAATAATATAATATTTTTTAAAAACTCCTTTATGTCAATTTTGACAGTATTTAATAATTGATTTTTGTTAAAGTATTAAAAACTTTATTAATTCTAACAAAATTCCATTAATCAATCCTAACATGTAATATTAACCGAAAAAATTAGTTTCAGGCATAAAAACTTTCAAATTACATTTATTTTAACACTTATAATTCCAATTTTTCGATTCTTTCGTTAATAAGGAAAATATTGCACCATCATTGTATCATAAATAAATTTAATTATTAAATGTCTAAAAATTATAAATAAAATACCATTATGTGGGAAATATTTTTATATTTCTAATTAAAATTTATAGTGGAAAGGAAAAAATATATAACACTATGTAAAAAAATTGTTTTTCTAAAAGATATATGCTTATGTCATTTTTGTATTTACTTTAACTTAATTAATATAAAGTGTCATTATCACTTACAAGTGACTACATGGGGTCCCAAAATGGACCGAAAGATGCACATGGTAGGACATGTATCATAAAATAGAGTTAGGACATGTTTTAGGGTAATTTAATATTATTATAATATTATTTTTTACCCTTATTTACAGGATTTACCCTTTAACCATGGTAAATAAAATATTTACTAAAGTAATTATTTAAAATGTCTAAAAATAAAAGTTACCTATTTAAACAATTTGTACCACATGATTCTAAATATGGAATGCATTTTTCTAAATTCAAAACCCATATGTGGTAGAAATTAATTTAAAATTAATTCCCATTGTCAAAACAAAAAGCGTGTTTTTTAAGAAATAATAACTATCAAGAGATTGACACTTGTTTATGTGTAGATTAAAAGTGAAATTACATCCAATGACCAACATTGGATTAAATGGTAAAAATATATTCTAACTATACTTTAAAACCACTCAATAGTATAATTTATCACTATAAATTATTTGGATTGAAAAAGTTGTTTTTAATTAAAGTTTAGTATTTTTCACTATTCATCAAAAATTGGAAGTTCTCAGAAAAATACCAAAAATTCACCCTATCATAGTTTTGATATTTCAAATCCAAAAATGAAGTCCATTTTGAAAGATAAAATTTATAAAATTTCAAAAAGTGGGTATTACTATTCATTACGGCTATTTTGATTGGTTGTGGTGTGTGTTAGAACTCAAAGTTGCGTACAACACACACTATTGTATTATTGAAAGAGAATCATATTGTGGAAGCATGGGGTGTTACACAGGGGACCCCACACGGCATTTAGATATGGTTTACACACTGTGTTGTTTAGGATTTACCAAAAAACCTATGATTATTTCAATGTTTAATATGAAACCTTCGGCCTTCGATTCGATGATCATTCCTCCATGAAAATGAATATCTAGGATCATCCAAGTTATTCCATCATCGAACAACACATTTAATCATTACATATTCTCATAAAATCATTTAAATTTTCATTCTTCATTCAATGCCAAAGAACACCAAATAATGAAAACCTGGGGATCCACCACCATCTAAATTGCTCTTTCTCCATCATCGCACCTCCATTTTGTTGTACCATCCCCAGATCTATGATATCATATCATTTCCCCAAGACTCAGGTGAACAATAATTGATCATTATGGATGTGTGGAATCATAGTCTAATTAGAGAATGCATGTGACGAATGACGAATTAGGGGAGAAAATCACAATAATTAAAGAGAGGAACAAAACTTCATTCACGTTTGTTCATGTTGATCTCAATCCGTATCTATTCGAACGAAAATAATTGAAGAAAATAATCAAAAATATTAATCTCCCATTAAATCCTCAAAAATATAATCCCATCCCACAATACGCATGATATGTGAATCAATCTTTTCCTCAATTGATTCAGGTTCTTCATTGGAATAAATAAAGGGGAATAAAAGAATTAAAACACACACCCTACCTAGATTCAGATCAGTCACTTTATTAAGGGTGATTGTTACAATGTTTTCATGGGGAAATCCATGGAAATCGACATGTTTTGATCATTAATCCATTATTTTTTCATCATTTTCCTGAGATAATTCTATAAGGATCACTCCAATGATCCTCTAGAGGTAACATGGTTATGCGGCTAACCCAATGATTCTAAAAACAGACCTATTTAATGATTTACCAACTGTCGTGCCAATGAAAATGAAATAAAATATTTTTATTAAATTATATTATTTATTTAATCATCTTTGATAATTTTTTACAAATGAACCACACCAACTAATTTTAATTTACGCCTATGCTATAACCACCATTCTGAACTCAATGGTACCCTGTATTTATGATCCAAGCACCCATTTAGGTGTTATTCCACTTTTTCAAGAAAATTTCCCACGTGTTCTATTTAATATGTTTTATATATTTCATAATATTATTATGGGAACACTAGACCTTCGAATCACACACCATCTTAAAATCTGGGCTAAAACATAATCCATATAATATTTAAAAATAGTACATAGAAAATCCAATACATTACATAGATTCTCTTTACTATTTTTCTCTGGGTTGAGATTTCCATTTCTATCATGTCTCTTACTTATCCCCCTTCAGTGTTTATGGAATCCTACTAGGTATGTATATACTAACCCCTTCATGGGTTTTTACCACATGTGTTGTATCTTATACAGACGATAGATAGGTCAGCGACAGTTACAGGGGAGCCTAGGGGTACCCTGGTAAATTTGACTGTGTATGGTGGTATGGGATTTAGGATCTGAATATGGTCTCTCACAATATTTACTTTTCCAATTTTTTTTAGTTTCGTACATCTTTCTATTTTGGAATGTATTTTTTCCTTAATAATTTTCAGTTTACAATATCATACTCATGTACCCCCTATATAATTTATATGTATAGTTTCCTCTTTAGATGTTTCATATTTTTATTATTATTCTCATGAAACTATGAATGGAGTTGTTTGGGTGTGTGCATGAATGTACCTTAGGAAAAGGCATACCATATTAGTTATGAATTTTGGAACTTTTCACCACCCTTGTCCTGTAGAGGCGGGCTTGGGGTAGTTACGGTTCAAGCTCCATTGGGCCAGGTTTTGACAGATTGGTATCATAGCAGTTGTTTTCTTGGTACTGAGTTTGGAGTTATCCTCGTAGGAGGATTTGGTTGGGATTTAGGGAATAAATGTCAATGTGTTGGAAGTGTGGATTTCAGGATATAAAATCTAGTGATGGATTGGGTGGCCGACACATCCATTCACCACGTCTCTAACTATATTCTTGTTGAAATTCCATACCAATACAATGGTTAGAGGGATAAAATGTTACATGCATAATATAATATTTAGTATTTTTATTTTCCATTTTGGGTATGCTCCACATGTATAAATATGTTCATCTAACTAAGTTTTGTCTTGATTACATTTGTGGGATACCACTGCCAAGAAATCCAGCTAGGTTACCGATTCTGAATCGTGATGATTATCTGATGAGTGATGAGGAATCATTTTAGGGGATATCATGCGAGATTAAACCTCCAAGTGGATAGGTAAAAGCACCCCCACATATCGAGAAGCAGATTATACAATCATAGTAGGATTAAGATGTGAAAAGTCTTAGTGAACTCTATGAGTTCCAGTGCCATAGGCCACTGACGTTCCATAGTGAGAAATAACCCTAGGTCCAAATAAAATTTTCTGTTTCAAAATCACTTTTAAGGAAAAGGTGGGAAACCAATATGATTCAGAGTACATAAAATTAATCCTCATAATAAAACGTTTATCCAATCCAAAAAAATCTAATGCGGTTATAATTGTTTACCTTAAATAGACACCATTCAATGTACGAAACCTCAATTTCTGTATTTTTCATTATGAGATTCTCAAAGAATAGTTCCATATTTTCCCAAGTATGCACATGCTCCTCTAAGCATGTTTTCTCCTAATTGAATCCATATATCACAATTCTATTATTTTTATCAATCCATGAATCTTTTTCATTGTTCAAATCAATATGAAATAGTCTTTCTAACATATGTTGAGCATCCTTCTATCAAATATTGATCAAAAAGGACTATTCTAACATTTACTCATTAGGGTGAACGAGGAGATCCTAGGAGATATCTGATCCCTCAATATCATTGTTGCCATTCACTAACACATATCCATCTAGTTTCCCTACATGTGGTTCAATTTCCTCATTAGCCAATGAATCTTCCTTCTTTTAAGATCCTTTTCACTTATTCATAGAGTGATCATCAGCAACATTCATACATTTTTTTGGGAGATTAGCTTTTCAATAAGATTTACTAATAGTAAGGATAGGAAGATTTTAATTGTACTTTAAGAAATAAATGATTTTCTAGAGTAGGTGATATATGTATTCAGTCATATCTAGACACTGAATGATCAGGTGATTGCACTGGAGGATAACCCTTTTCTATGGATCATTTAGGAATTGGTGGAGTCTAGTTTCAAAAATTCATTTTGAGTTGACACTCTCATTGATTGACTTCCAGTATCTATTTAATGAGGATTAATATCCCTACTGCTTGAGAAACATTCAAATTCTGGGCTTCCTTGAGCTATAGTAGGGATGGATGATAGTGGTTGAGTGTGTTTTGTGGTTCAAAAACCTTACATGACACTCCCTCAACATGATTTAGCATGGATACTCCCAGGAAATAATGTTTGAGTAGGGTCTCCATAGAGATATATATGCTAGTGTGGTACCCCTATGCATCCCCATATTTTTAAAGGTGTTGTAGTAGGAATTGGTGATGAATAACTTCTTATGAGATGTACACCAGATATTCAGAATTTTTATTCGGTTTTTTAGGATTAAGTGATTTGTATTAACTAGTAGCTTCTAATTCACTGGATATTTACATAGGATACATCCCGATGACCAGACTAATGCACATGGCCAAGAAGCACAATGATATCATAGAGGGAAATGGAAGCCCATAGATGGGTGGTGCAATGAATGTGATGGGTGAGGTCACATGGCCTACAATTTCATGACCATACATACTAAGAATTATTGGAAAATAACGGATGGACCACCACTGCAAAGGTAGCGTCATGATCATAGATATCCTGGATGAGGGTAAGGTGGACCCCAAAGAGGTAGAGCTAGAATAATATAAGGCTGGGATCCATGAGGAGGAGTTGTGGGTGGTGAATGATGTTATGATATGCTTCACCACCACCACTAGGAGACCCACCTCCGGGCTTGGGAGCTAGCTGTCGAGGTCGTAGATAGTCGTAGGCTATGGTTGGAAATGACTTATTGGAACATGAGATGATTAGAGGTATGATAAGTGTTTAATATAATATTTATTCAGTATTATTATAAGTATTTTTTATTAATTAATTCATCTCTTTACTCCCGATGTGATAGTTGGGGATCACAATTGAGGCTTTAACCCATCATTTTTGTCTTGAGGTTTCTATGGGGAATTCTTCTTCTATGTATTTTATCTTGAAAAAGTTTGAGATATGTCTTGGTAGAGATATTTCATTGTGGGACCTTTTGGTAGTCATTATGGAACCCTATTACGTCATATTTTTATGTATTGGTTCTCCATGTACCAATCCCAGATTAACAATCACCAAAGACAATTCATATATCTTCACACTAATGGTACAAATTTCTCCTTTGTGGGTGAGAGAGATATCATGGTGGGATGAGTGGATCATGTAAGGAGGAGGATGCATCTCATTAGCCATCAATTTTCAAGTGTATCCCTTGGTGAATTAGGATCTTTAGAAATTTAGATTCCATTAGTTGTGAAAGATTTTGTGGATGTTGTTCTTAACAACATTAAGAGACTACCTTCAAGGAGGAAGATGGATTTTTTCATCAACATTCATTTTGGGACCACTCTAATATCATATAAGGCATATCATATGGCCCCTACAAATATTTGAGATTTTTGGTTATAGTGTAGGATCTAATATAAATTGGTTTTATTAGGACCTTTGACTTCCCTTGGTCATATGTATTATTGTTTCTGAAAGATGTGGATGGAAGATTAAGGATTTGAATTTATTGTCACCACCTAAAAAAATACATGGTAAAAAATAGGTACCCCTTAATAAGGATTGATGGCCTCTTTGACTATTTTCAATGCACCAGGTGGTTCTTCAAGATAGATCTCAGGTCCAACTACCACCAGTTGAGAGTTTGTGAGGGTGATATTCTAAAGATAGAATTTTTATGCCACTAAGGACACTATGAGTTCCTGGTGATTCCTTTTGGTGTGAATAATTACATCCCCATTTTTTTATCTTTGATGAAATAAATCTCCCTTCTAGTCTTGGATCGATTTGTCATTTTTTTCATTGACAACACACTCATACACTCTACATCAGCGGAGGAGAATGCAGAGCATTTGAGGATGGTCCTATATTTTCTTTGGAAGCACCCGCTTTATGGTAAGCTCTTGAAGTTCTAGTTATGAATCCATGAATTCAAATTTATAGGTAATTTCATTTCTAATAATGTATTATATGTGGAACCAGAAAATATCAATACAATGCTTTCATGGGAGCCACCTAACAGCGTGTTAGGGGTGTTGAGATTTCTTAACTTGGAAGGGTACTACAAGTGGTTTTTGGAAGACTTATCCAGGATTGTATCCCCTTTGACCACACTTAAATGGAAGGGGAAATTTTTTATTTGAACTAATTATTTCTAGAGATCCTTTTAGGAGTTGAGGCTGAGGTTGATGAGTGATCTTATTCTACAACTACTAGAGGAGGGAATGTCATATATAGTGTGTTGAGATTCCTCGTGAACTGGGATCGTCTGTGTTTTAATGCATATATTGGTTGTTATCGCATATTGTTTAAGGTATTTCAGACCCCATGATCCTAACTATGTGAATCATGACGTAGTGATGGAAGCAGGAATCTTCACTCAGAGGATGTGGATGCACTATCTTCTGGGAGAGTGCTTTATTGTTTACTCATGTCATTAGGGACTTAGGTATCACTTCATGAATAGAGACATAAACATTAGTTAGAGACACTGGTTGGAGTTCATATAGGGCTATGACTTTTAGATAGTCAATAATTCTAGGACGATAAACATGTTGGTGGATTACCTTAGTATGATGTCCTAGTATCATTTGGTGTGGGAGGCATCTAAGGACTTGGCTTTCTTATAGGTGACCCTTGTTGAGTTGTAGGGTGAAATTTTTCTCCAGAAGATAGTTTTTAATCATATTCTACATCAGCATGGGAGATATTCCTAGTTGAGATTCATCAACTTTGAGGTTTTTAGTGACCATATATTCTCAGGATATTCACCAGATTGATTTTCTGAAGGAGGTAATCACATCATACTTATCAAGGTACATATGAATCTCCCAAGTACGTTGTAGGAGTTGGTAATGAGAGATTTCCACACATATACTTTTGTTTTATATACCAGTGTGGGGAAAATGTACGAAAACACTCATTGGATGTTTGACTGGGATGATATGAGAAAGAGCATACCTGAGTTCGTCTCATGGTGCCTCACCTATGAGAAGGTGAAGGTTGAGCACTAGGTTCTAATAGGTTTGTAACACCCCCTTAAGATCCTAGAGTAGAAATGACATGGCATATCTATAGACTTCATGATAGGGATTCCATGGATAGGGAGAGACCATGATGTCATCAGGGTGATAGTAGAACAACCCATGAAGTCATGGAACTTCATTTCTACCAAGGATTATATTTAGTTGGGTTGTTTGGGGTAGTTTTATGCTTGAGGTATTTTCTCATTCATGGGGTTCCCTCGAATATTGTCTTCCACCATGATGCACAGTTTACATCACAATTGTGGAGAGTCTTTTAAGAGGATTTCCAGACTTGTATGAGGATAAGTATAACCTTCCACCCCCAAAAAGATGGGAAGACCAAGAACACTATCTAGGTGTTGGATTATATGTAGAGGGATTTTTTTTAGACTAATTCTAGAAGTTTGAGGATCATTTTCCATTGGTATAGTTTGCATACAATAATATCTACCACTCTACTATCAACATTGAACATTTTGAGGCTATGTATCGGAGACCCTTCCAGTTACCCATATGTTGGAAAGAGGTTCTAAATGAATCCTTTTTTGGGCTAGAAATAGTACAGGTGATAAAGGAGAGGGTTCAGGTCATCCTTGATCAAATTAGGATATCCAAGAGTAGGAAGAAATCCTATACAGATTGATGTCATAATCCTTTGGAGTTCGATCAGGGATCCCACATTTTCCTAAGAGTCTCCCCATGATGTGAGTTACTGAGATTCGAACTGGGAGGAAAGTTATCACCAATTTTCATTAGGTCATTCAAAAAATTATAGAGGGATGTTGAGGTTTCTTAATTCCTCACCATACCCATACATTTGGAGTAGGTGAAAGATTTCATCCACATCACTGATGAAGAGATACATGCATGACCCCACACTCATTATTGACAAGGGAGTGCAAGAAATCATGGTTGGAGCCACTTTTATAGAGAACCCAGTGGTGATCAAGGATCTACATTAGAGGAATATATGTGGACATACCATTACCTTGTTTCTTGATTTGTGGTAGCACAGAGGCATGAAGGACAGATCCTGGGTGTGGGAGAGCCATATGTGGTCTAATTATCCTAATATTTTTTCATTTCAATGAATTAAATATTAATGACAGGAATAATGTAGAGAAATTTTTTCCCTTTTATTACTTTGAAATATATGTAGAAATATTTGTAGATCCATTCACAAAAACAGTGCATGATTTTGATGCCCGATGTTCCCAAAATGAATTTTTATAAAAAAAATATTAAATATAGATTATTTCATGAATGCCCATTTTATTAATAAAAATTTTATATATCTTAAAAAGAGTCTCATAATAGGAATATGATACCATGGTAGAGTCCGAAATGTGAGGTTTATTTTAGGTGCAACATAAAGTTTGTTGGTGTGGGGCATTCAGATATAGAAATCATTTCCAAGAACATTTAAATTAAACTAATTTATTTATTTATTCATTAATTTT
Source organism: Viscum album (assembly GCA_963277665.1). Classification (NCBI taxonomy): domain Eukaryota; kingdom Viridiplantae; phylum Streptophyta; class Magnoliopsida; order Santalales; family Viscaceae; genus Viscum; species Viscum album. Next base: position 976,814,568 of record OY728160.1, on the reverse strand, counting down.
AAATGAACTAAAAAGAAATTATCTATAAATACCCTATTATGGAAGATCTCTATGGTTATAAACATCACCCTGGGATCATTTACAGGAGTTCGTTCCACCCTCTTATCGGCGAATCAAAATCAGACGCAAAGAACCACCAGATCCAAGCGAATCAAGGTAAAGTAAATACAGTGAAATATCTCATTAGTTGGAGATAAAATTATACATTGATGAAGGATTAAATACTTAATAAGGAATCATAAATTTCAAGACTTTTCCCCAATGGATTAAAATATTAATCATGATTATTTTTTTTCCTCGATCTGTGTTCATATTGATCCATTGCATGAACTTGTGAATCAGTTTATGTTTTTTATTCAGTTTTTCCATGTTTTCTCCCCCAAAACATCTCAATATATATTCATTGTACAAGAATTCCTATAAAAAACTTTTTACAATTTTTTTTGTTCTTTTCCCCCACTCTCTGTTCACATTCTTCTCCATTGGGATACAGGTCCATGGCTCGACATATTAGGGCAGAATCAAGCTCAACAGAACCCTCAGATTCATGGTTGATTTTAATGGGATGAAAATTTTGGATAATAAAGGATGAATAGAGATGAATTTACTGATTTGGGTGATCATTTCTTGGATCTGGGATCTCAGACAATGAAGGCACAACACGGGAGGTTTACGAGGCATATGGGTTTAAATCGGATCAACAGAATTCCATTTTTTGTCCAATAAACGGAAAAAATGATGAACAGAGGCCTTACCCTTTGATTTTAGGAATCTCAAAAGAGTGATAAGTGGAGTAATATCCATATATGGATCATTTTATAATATATCTATAGATATGTGAAACTCATTACTACACACTGTGTATTTTGAAGGAACACACAGCGTGTAGTCCCCTTGTTGAAGTGGAAAGTGTTTGGGGTAAAAAAGTATCACACACTGTGTGGTACCCCAAAATGTTATTTGAAACATATGATGGTGATCCAGTATATCCTCCATGAGTATATGGGGATGAGAATGGTCAGGGACCTGATGTGTACTGAAATACGATCCTTGTACACCAACACATCCAGAAGAACAGGTAGGGCCTCATGTGGATAAGGCATGCCATCTAGTCCCTATACATGTCATGTAATGCTACACATGATGTTTTTTGTATACCAAAAGGGAAAAAACCGGGTGGTGGGATAGTTGCACATTATGTGTGGGCCCCCTTACATGTCATGTGCCCCTTCTTTCTTTTTAGGAAACCTCTACCACTTGTGTGTCCTTCATTTGGTCTAATATTTGTGCCCATTAGTAGCCTATCCTGAGTGTTTTTTGGTTTACAGTGTGATGGTGGCATTCATAAATGATTTTTAGAAATGATTTGAGGTGTTATGAGTTTGATTATTCCTTAGTTGGTGCTCGATGATGGCATTGATTGGGTAGGATCATTAGAGTGCTACCCATATGGAATTAAGGTGTGTTACTCTACCTACTGACTAATACTGCTAGGTAATTAAGGTGTGGGTCCTCTATATACTTAGTGGTACCCCCTATAGAATTAGGGTGTGGGTAATCTATCTATAAACTGGTACCCCTATAGTATTTGGTTGTGGGACCTCGGTCTATTGAGTGGTACCCCCTATGGTGTTAGGGTAAGGATCCTATGTATACTGAGTGTTACCCACCTTTTTCATTGGGGTGAGGGTCCTAAAACTAATGAGTGGTACCCCCCCCCCCCATAGAATTAGGGTGTACGTGATCTATCTAATGAGTGGCACCCCAGTCGGATAGGGTGAAGGTACTCCTTACACTAAGGCGAACCCCCCTGATGAACAAGGTCACGAGTCCTCTACTCAATGATTATAACCCCTCAATTGTGAGGCACAATGAAGGGGTTAATACCCTCTATATGGTTACTTATATAGAGATACATGTGGGATAATGGGAATCATTGATGGACCTTCTATAACTAATTTCACTCTTTTCCTTGGCTAGTCTATGAGATGGGGATCCCTTTTCTCTCGTGTTTGGGATTCTTTTGATTGAAGACGTATATATTTGTTTCTATATTGTTGGATTCTATTTACTATTCTGACTTGTTTGAACATTCAATTTCTATAAAATCTCTTAATTCTTCTCCTTATGATTCTGGGGCATCCTATTGGGTATGTATATACCCAACCATGCATTAGTTTTTCTCAAATGTGTTGTGTATTATGAAGATAATGGACATGTTAGTGGATATTACTGATGATCAAAGGGATACCCAAGTTCATTTGACCACATATTATGGTCAAGGATTGGAGATCTGGATTTGGGATCTCTCAGCATTTACCTTTCATGTTTTCTTATGTTGGGATATCTTTTTGTTTGGGTGTGTATTCTTCCATATCTACTTTTTAGTTTACATTATCATAATCTTATACCCTTACAGGTTTTATATGCATGGTTTGTTCTCTATATTTTGTTTCTTTTTATTATTATTCCTCTACACTTATTTATGTATATGGTTGGGTGTGTGTGTATAGTTATATTAGAAAATGGTATCCCATATTAGTTATTCCTTTTATCCCTTGTCGACACCCCTAGACAATTGAGGAGGGCTTTGGGTAGTTTCTACTTGATCCCCATTGGTTCAGGTCATGATAATCTAAAGGGTTTTAAAGGTTTTATTTTCATAATGATTGATTTTTTACATGTGAAAATTATTTATTTTTGTTCTCAAGGTTTTATTGTCAAAAGGTAAATGTATTCATGGGTTTTTTTTTATTTTTCAATAGACTAAAATGATTCTTTTTTGTTTTTATGTCACTTAATTAGATTAATTTTTCTCATCCCATATTTTCAAATGTTTTTAATAGGATCTAAGGATGAGAACAAATTTTAGCAAGGTCAATATTTACATTATTTTGACTCATCTTAAATGAATAAAAAGTGTAATGAATGAAATAGGGGTCTAAATATACATATATATATTTTAGAAAAAAAATCATACTATGTGAAATTTTCGACTTCCTTATATAATATTTCGACCTAATTATCTAAAAAAATAAACCAAAAAGGTTATTGAAATTTTATAAGTTTCATCCCTTATTATAAATGATGTTATTATGGTTTTTTATGTTATGGGGTGTTATATGTATTACATGCATAAGGATCGTGAAAACCTTCCATGTAAAGTCATAGAATCATATAAAACCAGTAATCCTCACAATAAAAATCCTAGAGAAATAGGTATCAACCCTCATTTTTCAAGATATGGATTAATCCTCTAGGAGGGTGAGCTACCTGACCCAAGTCCCTCTATTAGAAGAATATTTTATTAAGAGAGATCTAAACTCCATTATAAATATAACACATAATATTTATAAACTATTATAATGATATTAATTCAAGAACATAACCCAATATAATAAAAATTTAAGCTATAATAAAACTAAATTCATTATGACACCTAACATGAAACTCCATAAATGTATGTATATTAATTTAGAAGTAGTTTAACACATTAAACTAAACGACGCATTCCCTAATAATATTACAATTATCTCTATGGAGAAATTCAGGAATAAATAAATAAACAATTTATATATTTAAGAATTAGATAAATAACTTATGAACATATCATAAAAAATAAAATATAATGGCCTTATAATTTAGCATAGATAAATTTGAATAATTAAATTTTATTTAATATGAACATTTTTTATTGTCATTTACATTGTATTATTATGAAATCTTTAATATTTCACAAAAATGAGTCAATTTATGAACACTTTTATTATTTAATAATATACATTTTATATTTTATGTATAAAATTTACATAAAATGAATATCCTTCATTAAAATTTATTTCAAGCATTGATCACACCAATAGAAAAAACATATTTTTGAATGGCTTAAAAAAATTTGAATATGGCTTTAATATAATCATTTTTATTGACATTTAAGAAATATTCCTAAAAAATTTAACCCAATTTATATTTTACATTATTTTTATTTATAAATATTTTATAAATATTTATTAATTTAAATAAACCTTAAAACCAATATTAAATCATCCAAAACATTTTTGGAATGGTTTAGATTTTCTTTTGGAATCATTGTTGGCCCATAAGGATCCTGTTGGTGAAAGTTTTTAAGAACATAAAAAATGCATTTTATTTAAAATTATGTATAAAATGGATATCACTATTGGGTAATACATTTTATTTTGGTCATCTTAAATATCATGTGTTGCACTCATTTTTGAATCTATTGTATGTTATGTTCATACCATGACTATGGTAATTTTGGGATGTCTGTTTTGGTTCTCCAAACTATTTCACTTGTATGGTTGAACAATATATGTGACTCCCCAAATCATTACACATGGATCTATTGATAAAAACATATTCCTTACATATTGTCATTGATACAAATATAGGTGGCCACAATTTAACCATAAATAATTATAAAATAAATCACCATCAATGATTAACTTACATACCCATGATCTTTTAGTATTAGAGTTTTCAATCAATATGAAAAACTTTTAACTAACAAAACCCATATCATTCACATCCATTGGACATTTTACCCATTATACCAAGAGTTTTTCATTCTGTGATAAGTCTTTAACATCCCACATCAAATTATTCACAAATTAAACACTTTTAGGAAAATCATAAATGATAATTCTCTTCATAACATATGGAAATGGAATCATAATAAGGGTTATCCCAAATACTCATTAAGGGTAAACATAATAGATGATAATTGATGATCATAAGTGATCAAAATATAAATATGTAGGTATGATATCATAATCAAGGTATATTAACATATTATATATAAATTATATATAATAGAACATGGAGCATAAATTAGGATTCATATAATGAATCTTGGAATATGACATAAGTTAATGTATAAGTCAATAATCATGAGACATGAAAACATAACACATATATATTTCAACTTATTAGCTCAATAATTCCCCAATGAAATGAAAAATAATAATCAATAGTGTTACCTGGGACATCATATTCATATCATACTAACAATAATTATCCTAAACCAACCAAGGTCACCAATAGAATGAGAACTATAGTCAATACGTGATATACCAAAGGAACAATCCCAATATCCTCAGGCTATAAACTAGTTTTAGGGTCTCAAGTAATTTTCACGACCCGTCCCCTAGGGCTCGTGCTATGACTACCACAAGCCCCCCTCTCTAAGGCTAGGGGATGGTGAATAGCACATAAGGAATTATCCCATGATTGGGAGGCATTTTACTGAATACATGTATTCATACAAACACACGAGCACATCCCAAAAAGATATAAAGAAAAACATGAATGCCACTAAAACAACCACTAAGTAAATGTACAAGTTGTAAGTCAAATGGGCTAAAATACAAACCCAAAAAAAGAAAAACTGAAAACATGAATGTATAAAATATATCTGAGAATGTCACCCGCATTAGAACCCCACATTAAGGTCAGGCAAGGAGTGGACACTGGAAGTTGTAGAAGTACATCTTTCTTGTCGTATCTCACTGGGAATCGCCTTGTCCTGGGCCATCAAGGTCTCTGTCAAAGTGCATCCCATCTTCACCAAACATGATACGTGCAGGCAGAGCCCCTACATGGGTGAGTAACACAATACTAAGTAAGGACACCAAAACATAGGGGAACTCCCACAAAAGAAGGTATGCACAAGGTATTGTCATCTCACACAATTATAATTTAAAGTAAAGAAATCAAGTCTATCAGTAATAACACTGAACACCATGGACTACTGAGGTACTCATCCTTAATGAGTATCGTGGGTATGTTGGGTCACTAAGAGTCGCTCCCCACCATGGTTCTGCCAGGTTACTAAGATCCACTCCCCACATAGTCCATTTTAGCTGGGTAAAAAAGAGCCGCTTATTGTTGGTCCACATAGGGCCACTTATAGCTGGTCTACATAGGTTCGCTTATAGCTGGTTAACATAGAGCCGCTTGTATCTAGTCCACATAGGTCCCCTTATCATCTGGGCATGTAGGGTCACTTAAACCCTCTCATCCGCAGTCTTCGGGTCTCTTCAGTCTAAAAGATTCCCACATGTAGTGCACTTAATTCATGGATAATCCACTCCTCAATACATTCTCCATATCTCAAATTACAAAAATTGCTCCTTAATTCATTACAAAAGAACCACCTCATTATGAAGGTTGAAACTCCACAAAATGTCTCATTAATCAGACATATGGTTTGGAAGTTATGACCGTTTTTTAAAAAAGGGGTTGTTTGGGTCTGGGTCTAGTCCGACCCATCCCAGATCTGAACCAGCCAGCTAGCGTCCGAATAGCACCGCCATGTGGCCGAATGAGGCCAATCTCACACTTCCCACATGCAGTTCCCTATGTATCGTGTGCCAGATGATCATTGTGGCCCAGAGAGATGTGTCGCTCCTCCAAAATGGCTGGGTGGCCGCGTCCCCCTACCGAAAACTATCGACTTGCGTACCGATGGCCCATGTTTCACTATCATGTACCCAACCATCCAAAGCCTCCCCGCCTCAGCATGCCATTGTAGCGCACCACAACCCACCCGTAACCACCACTGTGGGCCATCGGTTCCACTACGTTGGTCTCATTCCCGAAACATCTGCACCTCTGAGCTCTTTGGGGAATCATCATCACTATCGTGTTCTCCTCATCATCGATTCAAAAAGCTTAGTCATGAAGAACACTTGAACACCCATTATGGAGGGGCTCGGGTCTTGTTCATGTCATCCATCACCCACCATGTTAGAGTTTTTTTAAACAACATGGGAAAGGTTTATGATTTTTTCTTGGATTACCTGATGCAAAACCTCAAGATCAACAAATCCTCCAAAAAGATCGATGTCCTGCAGATCAACCTATTCATGAATCGATCATCATTTTTTCAGAATGAATAATGGGGGAAATAAAATTTACTAAAAAAAAGTAAAATCCAACCTAGTTGGAGTTTTATCGCATGGATAATTTGTCGCCAATGGCGATCCATCTGCGAAGATCCTCGATCCGTCATCAATTTTGGGATCCCTTGAAGAGAAGGAAGAGTTATCCAGTTGTTGGAAATCATCATTCATTATTTTTCAATGGCGATCCTTCAGAGATTCAAATTGTTTCTACCCATGTGTCAAAGACTCACCCCCGGTTTGATCATTAAAGGAGGAAACAGTTTTCTATTACCATTGCATTATTTTTCTATTATGCTATTTTATTTATGAAATAGAATTTTGGTTTTGTTGAGATAAAACATAATTTCACTAAAAAAGTTTTTAAATTTCAAAAAAAAAATCAATTTTATTTTATTTTAATTTTTCATAAAAATTGTGAAAATTATCCTTCACCATCAACTCCTACAGGTCAACATTAATCTCCAACTAAGGGAAACACATCCTCACGAGTTCAATGATACTCTTAGATATCCAATCTGAGTTACCATTTTAGAGATATAATGATTGGAAAATTATATAATTATTACATAATAATTTTATTTATGGACAAAAGCAAACTTCCACTATTGGCACACGCCAACCAATGTTAGGTCCTTTCTAGGAGAATCATGACACACTAAGTTCAACAGTTCCCTAATATTTTTTATCCAGGCACTAGTATAAATTTTAGAATAACCTTCTTGAAACATTATTTAATGAACCTAAAAATAGTTCAAAAATATGTTCAGGACACTCCGGGCCTCATAATTACATGTCGTCTTAGATCCTGGTCTCAAACTAATCCCATTTAATTTTCAAAAAAAATTACATTGGATTCTGGGGTATTACATAATAATCAATAGAAAAAATTTCTATAGTGAACCAAAACATTTCAAATATAAATATTACATCATTTTAGATGAATATCCAATATATAACATCACGATCCATTCCATAAATGTAATGTTTTATTGTATTTGGAATCTTTGACACATAAAAAAATTATTCAAAATAGATCTATACCATATACATTTAAGTTATTTATAACATTCACCATTATTAGATATATCATACCTAGAACATTTCGTTGAAACCTTGGGAAAAGAAAACATAATAAGGGTGGAGGTCAGGTGCTCAGTAAGGGTAATCAAGGTAGATTTCAACGATCATTTAAGCATAATATGAGAATAATGGTGTGATAAAATGAGCTTAAGATTTGAAAACCATACCCATCATATCGTATATCATAATCCTATATAATGGAATAAATCATGGAAGGTCATAATATATGAATCATAAATAAATAAAATAACATGGTCCATGAGAGTATAACATTAGTGTAATACATAAGTTTGTGGCATACATATAAGCTTTGAAAATAATTTATTTAGTCAAGGATCACTTCCAAGACTATCATATTGGATTGGCTTCACCCCTATTCCATCATATCCTTAGTCAAAGTACATTCACATGACTATCATAGTGGGATGTTCCCTAACTAAATTGGGTTTAATCCCCATTCCAGTCCTTATTATTTCATGCAACATCCATATTTACTCTATGCATTGTAGGGATATATAATTCATGTCCCACCCATCATATAATGAAAAAAATACATATGTGTTCCCAAAGATCATAAAATATTAATTTTAGTATATCTTTTGGAAGAAAATGGGGTTTATGAACACTTCATAGTAACATCATACAAAAATCCATGGAAAGTAAAAAGGTTTCCAAAAGGTTTCATCATAAATTAATTAACTTCTGGGAATGAAATGAATTTCAAAGAATCATCATTAATTCATCATCATCATCATCATAAATCCAAATAAATAAAGTGGATTACATAATTGGATTATAAACCTTGTAAATAATATGTAACATCAAAGGATGTTATCATAGATGAAGAAACCCATTAAAATATTATTGTATCATTTATTGAAGAAAATACCCTTTTCAACAAGGAATAAAATATTTAAAATCTAAAAAATTCCCTAATATTAAGTAGAACATGATATATAAAAATATTAATATAAACAAGAAAATTAATCTTCAAATAATTTCATGCTTATGATAGTGTCAATTTTCATTCATTCTATGTATAATAAAATTATGATTCATTCTATATTTTCATTAAAAAGTCAAAAGTACCTCAATCAGAAAATGAAAATAATATTTCTTTTTTAAATATTTTTTAAAAATTAAAACATGCGTGAAATTGAATTGAAATAATAACTACATAATATTTAAAATATTATTGTAAATAGTTTTATAAAACAAGGGCATGAAATAAAAATTAACTTTTGACTAAAGAGAGAAATAGAGTCAGATTTCCATAATGATATTATTTGATTATCTTTAGTACATAAAGTGACTAAAATGAAAGGAAAACATGTAATGTAAGTAAATAACCATAGTAAAATAAAATTCATGAGATTATTGAGATTTATATCATGAAATTTCATTATCATAAATGTAATCATAAAAAATCTTTATAAACAATGAGATAGTAACATAAAACCTTTACCATATTGGTAACTTTTGAATAAAAACCTCATGAAAGACAGAACCTTATATGGATATTTTAATCCCCATAATTCTCTAAATAAGAATCCAAAATTAAAATCATGGGAGTAATATACACCACATACAAGAAACATATGCTAACTATGGCATGTGTCTCACATAAATAAAAGTGAGATGAAAATCCCTTACATCAAGTTCAACTTACACTGAATGTTATCTAACCTCATATATAAAAAATTTAAATTTTTTGTAAACCAATAAAAAATATTTTAAATACTAAAATATCATATATGTTCCACTTATAATATTTTTACTTCTATTTATTTATAATTATTTATTAAAATCATTATTTCCTGGTGCTAACTGTTTCATTTTCATGAGTTTTTTAGTTTGGTAGTTCTGATACTTATAATTTAATCATGGCTAAATTATATCCATAATGTTAAAAACTATAGATATATCATAAATATTAATAATATAAATATTTATTTATGAATATAAAATATATATATATATATAGAAAAAAAATTTACGGTTCAAGGAGATGACAGGCCGTATATACGCACATTTTCAAAAAATGGGAAAATAAATGTAAATAATAATTTACCTTTTTGGGGTGGTTTTTATATTATTTATTTCTTATATATTCATTAATCATACCATTATTCCCATCAATGTACAATGGAAATAAAAAAAATCACATCACTTCATAGAGGTGGTACTCCACACATATGCATGAGTGACATTATCCTTTTCCATCAGATAAAAATGAGGTGGAAGTTGGTCGTTATACCTCTTAATTGAGTAATCTATTTTGGATTATATATTATGAATTGAAAGGATGGTTTTTTAATTGAATAATCTTTAAGTAATGTGAAATAAATATAGGAAGGTATTACATTAGGGATTATTTGATCCAGAAATTTCAAAATGTATGAGAAAGATAAGAGAATAGGTTCCCTTTTATAAGTGATGGGAGGGGAACTCATGGAATTACAAAAAATATTAAATTAAATTAAAATTAATATTCATTGAAAAATGATTCCAAAATTATATAATTTAAATCTAAGATGAGTATGTGTCTAAATCCTCTCATAAAATAAATTTTTTATAAGTTTATGTGACGTTTTCACCCTTATCTCTTTGTTTTGACAACCCTTTAACCCTTTTTCCAATTATTTTTATATAAATTGTTTTACTCTTTAGTGGTCAAGAAAATTACTATAAACGTATAAGTGACCCATAAATGGATAATGGTTGATATTTAAAATAATATCCCATTCACATGGAAGAAATAATGTTTTTAGGATTTTTATATCATTTTAAAAAATATTGTTTATTATAAAATATCATTACTGACATTTTAGGAAATACATGAAATATTATAATATAATGTGTCAAACACATGAAAAAAGTTTTCAAAATTACTTAGACTTGATTATAATAACCATATAGTCTTAATATAATTATCCAATCAAATTTTTATAGGTTTAGGAATCTTTTTAAACCTTATCTTTTGATTCAACCCATTGGTTATCAGATTTTAATCTTAACTATGTTAAATAATCTTTAATATTAATGGGTTTAGATTTTAATTATATGGTAAAAATTGGATCATAAAAGGAAAATTGATTAAATATTAGACCATTTATAACCCTCCTTGTTATATTTCTATGTAATATCTAGTCCTTTCTATTGATGCCTCGTACTCATTTTTAGGTACTTATTTACTGTTTTTTAGAATATTTTGGTTGAATCTTGTCTTCAACGCAATAGAGTGAATTTTAGATGTTTTTAGAGGGTTTTGGGGCACTTCACGGTTGGTACTTGGTTAACCCAAACCATGATCCCACCCCTAAAAAAATGAACCCTCAAACAGAGGGGGTTTTCATTATTCGTGCACAATTTATAAACCTGTGTTCCCTTGTATAAATAGCTATCCACCCCACCAGTAGGGGAACAGAGTTATTGAATATGATTTTAAAAACAATTCTCCCCACCCAAGGAAACCATGTGTGTGGGTTTTATTCCTCTATAATTTTTCATTAAAATCCTAAACCCTTGGTTTTAACCCTAAAACACCCTAGATAGGATGTTCTAGGACCATGAAATTGGAATTGGAATAGAGTTCCAAGTACCCTTAAAAGGAAATTTATTTTAAATGAATGATGAAATCCAATGATATAATTAATGTTTATTTCCTATGATATATGGTTCAGACTCTGACATGGGTTGAAGTAGGTATTGATGGTTTGGATGTCATCATGAACCTGGGTAATTATTTTGTTAATTAAAGTATTATAAAATGTGAAATTTGTTTACATTTTTATTTTAATTTATTCTTTATACAACTGAATACACTATTATAGACTAAATATTGTTTTAGATGTTGTTTGTGGTGTCCTACTAAGTTATAGTCACACCCAATTTAGGCTTCCTGATCAGTACCTGAATAGGCTTCATGTTTGCAGGATATGATAAGGTAAAGATCCCTATGTAAGAAAGATGGTTTGGGATATATCTTGGATAAGGTAATGAGATGTGATGTTGGGACCCACTTGGGGAGTTGTTGGTGTGTCTTTATTTTATGTTTTATCTCAAAACCTGAAACATATATGTGATGAAATATCTTCTGTTTTTTTGTTGGGGTATTATTTCTCTATATTGATTATGGTAATATTCTAGTTATTGGTTAGGTCATTTGGTTATTTATTATTTACTTCCATTTTTTTAATACTTTAATAAAGAGGGTATAGTCTTCCCATGTTATATATTTTACCCTTTCTACTAACTGGTACCCCTATGGTGTATGGGGAGGCATGATTGAGGTCATGTGACCAATCATCTTGGAGAACTAGTGTGTGTCACCTAGGTCTGGACATTACAAAGTGGTATCAAAGGGGTTTCTTTTCTTTTCCTTTGTCGTACTATTTGTTAAATGTAGACAAGAGACTAGGTGGTGTTTCCCCTTGGTCATTAGTTAATTAATGGGAGTATCTAACCCATGTATGATGGGAAACCCCATGTACCCAGTGTGGGAATGTTGTTATTGATATTTTCTATTACAGTTGGATTTTATTTCACCAAAAGTGATTTACTTGTAGTTTGGTGTAATTATTTTCTAATATTTTATTCATTCCATGGAATGGTGCTGTGTTTTAGTATAATTTCATCATCCTAGGAAATCAAAAATTATTGTAACATGCATCACTTTTAGGCATGCTCGAAAAATAACATTTTTGGGAAATTTTTTTAAATAAAAATGATTTTATTTTCTTGTGTGATTTAAATTAAAAGGTTCTTAATAAGAAAATGAAAAAAGTAAATGATACTAAATATGGAAAATGAAATGGATCAATGGGTGTCTAATGATAATCCTTGATAAATGAAAAGGGTTTACCCTATGTTATCCATGACCTAGGTGAGGGATGGTTAAGGGTACTGTTAGAACCTCGATCTTTACCATGTGGTTGGACACAGGGGATGACATGTCATGGTTTATTGTAAATCCATCTTCTGTAAATGTGTTAATTTTTTTAAATATGTCCTAAGATGTTTGTTTGGAATTATAGAGATATGTCATTGTAATTATTCTTATTGATCAGATGACTCGAGGCCATAGTGAGAATCATGCCTCCATTAGTGTAACCAAAGGGAGTTGAGTTCTGGATTGAGTATATCCAAACTATCCTTGACCACAAAGAGCCTCTTTCTAGGAAGATATTATAACTTGCTTCTTATATGTTATGTAGTCAAGTGATGCATTGGTGGGGCATCCAAACTTGATATGGATAGCTGGATAATATGGAGTGGAAGGAATTTCATGAGAAGTTCATGGAGATTTTTTATCCTGATATGCTCAGGTAGAGAGGGAAGCTTATTTTATGAGGTTGAGTTAGGTGTGTATGTCTATGATGTACTATGATGGAATCTTTATTGATTTTTAGTGCATTGTATCAGTGCGGTTAGGGATAAGGATAATTTGGTGAAGCGCTTTCAATATGGGCTTAAATGCGAGAAAAATTCCTCAGTTAACATATTTAGGCTGAAAAGGATTTAAGAAGTTGTGAATCAGGATCCCATTTCTAAGGGGAAACTGCAGGGGTATTTTCCTAAAATATATTTTTTTTCTAATGGATAACACGGTGTTATGTCTTCTGAGAGTTGGAAGTGTCACTATAAGAATTTTAACCAAATTATTAGAAAGCAGAGTGGCTAAGGGGATGGGTGGGTTACTAATTATATGACTATAGTTATCTTCCGCTAGTGTGATAGGTCATGTCAACTTCATAGATTGTTCCTATGACCACTGGTAGAGTTCTGACCATGTGGAATGATGGTGAATCTAAAACAATTATGTAAGAACCCATGGAAGGTGTGTAATGGTGGATGATCTAGGAAGAATCAGAGTGTTAGAAGAGGGTATTTTAACCCCTAAAAGTCTACCAGTTAGAGTTTTACTGGACATGTAGGTTGTGGATGTATATTAGGTCCTTTGGGGAAAGATCTCCCATATCAGCAAAGTGTTACAACTCCGGGGACTAGGACTGCAGCACAGGGAAGATGGGATGTTGTTAGGTCCACTAGGCTAGATACCCTAAGAGGGGGGGTGCTGAATCAGGGTATGAAAGATCAAAACAATTTCCTGTTTTGATCTTGTTTCATTGTTAAAAAAAATCTCTTCACTCTTCTTTCTGAAATAGAGTATGAAAAAATCATAAACCATGCACAAGGCACAATAATTTTACTTGGTTTACCCTCACTAGGCTACATCCAAGGAGCATACACTGACGATGTGTCGATGTACCAAATCCGCTATAAGCACAATATTGTTTACAAATTTTGTAGTGAACTCACTATCCCTCCTAGTTTACAAACAATCCCAATTTTAAATCTCACTTCTCTCTCAACTAAAGGGAGTTCACCGCTTCTTCACAAGATCCATTAAATGTCTAGATACTTGTAGGTCCTTTAATTATCTCTAATGAATGCATCATCTACTGTATGTAGATGCTCTTTTTAATTCCAATTTTCATTCATTAAAGAATACCCCTTTTCCACTGAACACTAGAAAATAACCTTTTAAATACATTTTCAAAGGTCACTACATCACAAATCTCCCTATTCTTCAAAGCACAAACATTCCTTAACAAAGATTCTACCTCTTTGAAAAAAACATACCTTTGTGGATCTCAAGCCTCCGTAGAGCTCATGTCACCGTAAAGCTCAAGCCATTGCACAACAACATCCATGGTGGAGCTCACTGAGCCAATTCGGAACACCCCTTCATTGTGAATCTCTAAATACATAGAGACATTGAGTTTGGTCAAGACTAGGATTGTATTTTCTCAAGGCTCAATACTTTCTTGGAATCCTTTCTTTGCAATGAACACCTTACTTCATGAAATAAAAACGACTCTGGATTTTATCTCTTAATCTCATTCAGAATGAAGAGGGGTGGCCTATTATTTATAGGTGCGGTTGAACGTAGAACACTGCTTATTCTGGTGTGATTTATGGATATGTCAAAATCATCTCTATGGTGCATCTTCCCATCACAAATAATGGATTGTCAACAACATCTCTAGAACTCAATTATTCACCATGAAACCCTACATTTTCAACAAACACAAACAACCCAAAAATGATGCAATGTTAGGTTGAGGTTTTTTTCCCAATAGAAGCATAGTTGCACGTAGATTAGCTGGCACTTGTGGGTAGTGAGGCTAGACCATCTATAGTTAGAGGTATAATTATGGTGTATTATACACTTTCTAATGCCTTATTTGATATCAGTGCCTCGCATTCCTTTATATCTACTCAACATGGGAAAGTGTTGAGTCTGATAGTTTATTTTGGGACCAGGGTTATAATGATTGATACATCATTGGGATTATGGTTAATATTCATTCTTTATTCAAGTCGTGTTATATCGAGGTTGGGTGGTATCATTTCTGTTGGAATATTTACAAACATAACAATTCATGTTTTGTCATGATTTTGGATATGGATTTTCTAGTAATGTACTGATCCCACATATATGTTTACCATTTGAGAGTGACCTTTATGTCTCCTGGGGGTGATAATTATTTACATCATGGAGAGTGGGATTTCAATGCAGGACTTGTAGGTCCAATTCATTAGAAACAGGGGGATCCCTCCACCCAGGTTTCAATTTTGTTGCTGGATGATGGGGTGTGAAGTAATTTATCTTTCCACCCATAGTTGAGAAATTCTTGGACTTGTTTCCTCTGGACTTATAAGGGCTTCCACAAGATATGGATGTGGATTTTACTATTGAGCTCATTCCTGGAGCTGAAATAGTTTCCATTCTACCTTATTGAATGGATCTAATAGATACTCAAGAGCTTCTGTATCAAGTGGAATATTTGATAGATAAGGGATTTATCCATCTGATTATGCTTCCAAGGGGTTCTCCAGTCTTATTTTCAATGAAGGTTGATAATAATTTATTCTTATGTGTTGATTGGAGAAAGTTGAACTGTATGAAAAGTAAGAACTACTGTCCTCTTCCTAATATTGATAATCTATTTTACCATTTTAGAGTAGCTTATGTATTCTATAATATTGACTTGAGGTCAGGGTATCATCATATTAGATTTCAACCTTCTAATATAATACATATGACTTTCAGAAGAAGGTATGGCCATTATGAGTTTTTTATAATACCATTAGGGTTGAATAATGATCCTATTATGGTTATGGACATGATGAACTAAATTTACATCTATACTAGGGCCATTTTGTTTTTTTGTGTGTTCATGACATCTTGGTGTACTACAACACTCATGGAGAACATTCGCACCATTTTTACATCATCTTGAGTGAGTAAGAGAGCATTAGTTATACAAAAATCAATCTAATTGTTAGTTTTGGACTGACTAGGTACATTTATTGAGCCCCATCATCTCATAGGAATGTGTGTAAGTGGACCTATGGACCTATAGAAGGTGTGGGTTGTTGTTTCCTAGGATTAGTCATATAATTTCATCAAATTCCATAGATTTCTTGGGTTATGAAGCTACTATAATAAGTTTATCCTTGACATTTCATATATATAATCACAACATTCCATTTTGAATAAGAAGGGATTTATGTTTTAATGGTCTGTAGAATTTTATAATTCTTTTTTTGGAGTTGAATAAGTGTTTTCCTACTACTCCAATTTTGATCCTACCTGAGCCATGTTATGTGTATACAATGTTTTATATGCCTCTGGTATAGGACATGGAGTAGTGTTGATGAATGTAGATCGAGTTGTGGAATATGTTTTGTTTTAGTAGAGTCCGAATGAACAAAACTAACCTACCAATGACCTCAATTTAAAGGAAGATGTTTAAGCTTTTATTGGATGGTGGAATTATTTTTTGGGAGAAAATTTTACTGTGTATACTGACCATAATAACTTCAAGTATATATTTTCATAGCAATACTTGAATATATAATAGTAGAGATGGTTTGAGTACATGTCGTAATTCAACATTGATCTAAAATATACTCATGGAAAGGGAAATATTTATTCTAATTCTTTAAGAAGAAAGACATGGAATCATATAGTTCATGAGTGTAGTTTTCAGTGTAAGATGATGACTTTTCTAGATGAGATGCATGTTGTGGTTTAGGAGGTCTCGGAGTAGATGACCCTCATATCAGTACCATTAGAGTCCACACATTTGGACCAAATCATAGAAAGTCATTTTACAGATCTTGAGTGTCTAGCCTTGACAGACAACATTGAAGTTGGAGAGTCACCTTCTGTTCGGACCATAGATGAGGATGAGATCTTCAATGTCCGGAATCATGTGGGTATGCCTATGAGTATATGAGATGAGACGATGCATGAATTTTATTTCTCAATTTGGGAAGTGCATCTGGATTTTACCAAAATGTATCATGACCTACAAAGATAGTTTTGGGGGATAGGAATGAAAATGAAAATTGAAAGATTCATGACATGATGCTACACCTGTCGATAGGTGAAGGCCGATCATCAATGACCTAGTGGTTTATTACACTCATTTACAATTTCATAAGAGAAGTGGGTTTATGTTACCATGGAATTCATTGTAGTCCTTCTAAGGATTACTTAAAATGATGATTCTATTTGGGTGATTGTGGACCAATTGATGAAAGTATATCAGTTTTACCCATTCGAGATACTTTCTCAGTGAATCAGTTAGGAGACATGTACATTTGGGTTAAAGTCTATATGAACAGGGTATCGTGGAGTATAATTTTAGACCATGACTCACAACTGTTTTTTTTATTATAGTAGGTATTACATAGGGAATTTGTTATGTAGGTATCTACGAGTATGAATTTCCACCCACAAACAGATGGGAAGTTAGTACATATTATACCACTATTAAAAAATATGATAGGGTCGTGTGTTCTGGACATTGGTGGGTACTGGGAGAAACACATAAAACTTGTTTAGTTCATATATAAAAACAATTATCATAAGACTATTCATATAGCACCATATGAGGCGCTTTTTTGTAAGCCATGCAGATCATCTCTATGCTGGATGTAGTCAAGTGACTCAGAGTTGTTGGTATCGAGTGTCACGTAGGTAATATAGAAGTGGAATCAATTATTATAGAAACATGTGGCTTTGAATCAAAGTATAATGAATTCATATGCTAATAAACATTGATGACCCCTTGAGTTTACAAATGGTGATCATGTGTTCCTTTGATTGTCACCTAAATTGGGACATTGTTCGATTTGGAGACATGGAAAGTTAGCACCTAGGCTTCTCAGACCTTTTGAGATTCTGGTGAGAATTGAACCGGTGGCATATATATTAGATATTAAATGGATATATAGTTCTATGAATGATGTTTTTAAAGGGTTATGTATTCAATGGTATCACCCAAACCCTTATCATGTAATTAATGTCGATGATGTTGATCGTGAGACGGATGTGTCCTTTGAGAAGCATCTGATTTTTATTGTCGATCGTAGTGAGAAAGTGTTTTAGGGTAATATTTCTTTGATAGTTAGAGTGTTGTGGAAACATAGTCATGTTCAAGAGGAAACATGGTATAGAGATGAAGATATTTGGGCTTAGTGGCCTGATCTCTTTAAATTGTAATCTTAGAGATGTTGGGAGTTACAACTCGAAGATGAGTTGTTTTAAGGTGGGGAGAATGTAAGATCCTGGACTACATGAAGAAGCCACATACTCATTTTAGGTACTAATTTAACTTTTTCTAGTATATTCTGGTTTATTCTTGTCATAAGTGAATTCAAGTGAATTTTGGAAGTTTTTGGAGGGTTTTCGGGTAGGCCACAGTTAAAGCATGGTTTTCCCAAACCATGCATCCACCCGATCAAATCATGCATCCTCAAATAGGGGGGATTATAGGGTTTGTGAATGGTTTTAATGTTTTTCACCCTCATAGATGTAATCATACTCCCCACTAGTAGTGGTGCATGGTCAGGTTTCATGGTTAGGGTGAACAGTATGGAAAACTATGCACTTGAGCCTGAGAAACTGTGTGCACAGGTTTAACTCCTTCATAAATTTTAATTAACCCCTCCCCCTCCTATTTTTAATCCTAAAACACCCTAGCTCAACCCAAAACACATTATTACAAATTTTGAAGCTCTGAGGAGGGTTCCAAGTCTTCTTAAACACTGTTGTTAATTAATCTATGATCCATTCGATAGACCATCTCTCATCTAGTATGTATTTCCTTACCTGATTGGATTCTTCTGTATCTCGTATCTCTTTTTGTATAAAGAAGAATGTTTTATCCACCTTTGTTGATTTTTTTGATCTATTTTTTCATGGATCATAATCTGTTAGATCTTTATCTTAGTATTTGGCCCTAGATTTGTTGTTCCATTGTCAATTCAATCATTTCAATCAAATTTTAGGATTTATGGATTGTTGAAAGTCCATCAATGATCTTGAGGTAAGTAGTCCAAATTTCAATTATAATAGTATTGTATTAAAATTTTGTGTATGTAATTATGAAATTTCAATTTCCACATTTTTAAATTAAATCATGAATTGGATTAATTAATTAGTTAAATTAATTATTAGAATTATGAAATTGGTGAAATGTTTAGATTATGGAATTGATGGGATATGGAGTTATGAAATTTGTAAAATAATGGGATTATAGGATTGATTGATAATTGGAGTTAAATGTTTGGTTGGATTGAACATGTAGGGTTAATGGTTATATGATTAAGTATTTTTTATATCCTACAATATGATTAAGTGTTGTTAAATTGATTAATGGTGAAATTTTCATATTATTTACATGGGATTAAAATGATGAACTGTGATTGTTTTGTTAAATTGAAATGGTGCACCATTATGTGAATAATGTATAAGAGGTTTAATGATGATTAACATTGATAAATGTGATATATGTTTTTGATTGATAATTGTGTTGTGGGATAAGGACTGACACTCCAAATACCCATGAGGTGTTGGACATGGTGTTTTAGTCACAAAATGTATTCAAGTGATAACAAGTGTGGGAATGGAATAATTCTCCAAATACCAATATTTGATAATAATGAGGTGTGGGATAGGGACTGATGCTTGAAATACCCACGGGTTTATATATATGTTGTTCTAGGGACAATACATTAGCATTGGACTAGATTTCCAAGTAGCCTTGATAGTGAAATTGAATTTATATGAAAAATGAAATCCCATGATATAATTAATTTTGATTCCCAATGATATATGGTTTAGACTCTGGCTTTTGAAAAAGAAGGTATTGATGGTTTTGGTGTCATCATACACCTGGGTAATTATGTGTCTAATTAAATAATAATAAATTATGAAAAATCATTACTTGTTTTATTATAATATATTCTTTATACAACTACATACACTGTTATAGACTGGGTATTGTTTTAGGACATCATTGGTGGGGACCTATTTAGTTGTACTCACACCCTACCTAGGATGAATAATTGGAATCTGAATTGATTTCATGTTTACAGGACATGATAAGGGAATGATCCCTATGATATATGGATGGTTTGGGATGGAGCTTAGATGATAAAACCAGACATGGTGTTGGGACCCGCTTAGGGAGTTGTATGTGTTTCTTTATTTTTTGGTTCTATTTAGACACTTGACACATATATGGAATGACATATCTATTACTTTAGTTGGGTATTATTTCTCTGTATTTTTTATGGTATTATTCTTTTTATTTGTCAGATCATTTGGTTATTATTTAATTACCTCCACTATTTTAATACTTTTATAAAGAGGGTATAGTCTCCCCATGTTATATATTTGAACCTCGCTACTAGTTAGTAGCCTCTAGAATACAGGGAGGTGCGCTAGAGGAAATGTGACCAGCTAGTTTAGGGAAATGGTGTGTATAACCTGGGTCATGAAATTACATTCAATATTTTTATTATTTTATAAATAATTTAATAAAATATATTTATTTTAAAATACTGTTAATAAAATTTTAAGAAGTATTCAAATTATTTGACTTTGAAAACCACATTATGGAAATTTAATTGAAAAAAACATTTATGAAATCTCTAATGTTATTTAATTGTTGTAAAAAAATTTGGGACACTTTAAATCGCCTAAAAATATTACTTTTATTATTTTTGAAATCAATTAATTCATTTTTCTATAACGTACATAAGCATTGTGTCAAAGTTGTGTAAGCATTAATGCTAATTGTTTCATCACTAAAAACTAAAAATAAATTACTATGGTAAAAAATCATTCATAATTAAAATAACCATTTATAACATAATATAATATGTCTTTATCTTTGATACAAAATATTATTGATATTAAAAAAAAATTGGAATTTTTGTGTTTATCTTTTGTTTAAATATTATAAAGGTTAAAATTAAATTTAATTGGGGAAAAGGTAATATTTTAAAATTTTGGATAATAATGGATGAAATAGACTCATATAATGAAATAAATTCATGTGTTTTACTATATTTGAATATTTTTCATATTAAATTTAACCATAATTATCCAATTTTACCATTAGCATGGAAATAAAAATTTAATACGGTTATTATCCATATTAACCAAAATTAATTTGACCTTATTACCTAATATTATTATAATAACTAAAAATATGGAATAAATTTTAAAAAATGAAATTCAAAGAATTCATGTAATTTAATTTAAAATTAAATCCTTAAAATGCTATAAAAAGTGATTTTTTAGAAAAATGTCATTTTAAGTATAAAAATGTTTTTATACCAAATATAACCATTAAATTGATTGATATGACCTAAATTGGATTATCAAGAATATTTGATAAATTATTTTACTTTTAAAACATAAAATAAGTCACTTTTTTAATACTTTAAACAAAAGATAATTTTAATAAAATTGGTATTTTTAACTATACATTGAAAAATGAAATTTTTTACAAATTTCACATAAAATTTATCTAAGAAAATTTTTAAATTATTTTTAAGTAAATAAAACTATATTTATGAAAGAAATTAAAAATTCATAGAAGTTAATTATAATATTCTCTAAAAATCAAAATAAATCATTTTTTAGGAAAGTGTATTTTGAAGAATAAAATGTATTTAGTCAAAATTGTGTCCTTATTTCTGAGTATATTTTTCATTAAATTATTAATTTTGGGTCCTTTATATATATTTCATAGATAGGTTATGTTTACTTATACCTTCAAATTAAAAGTGTACTTTATAATAGCCATAAAATAAAAATATTGTGTGGTTAGTTAATTCTCAATGTTGTTTGTTATATACTCTATCGAACATAGTATTCTTTTACAATATTTTGGTGTTAAATTCACCCAAATAAAATTCAACCAATAAATTTTAACTTTTTATTGGTAATCATTGTTTTGGTATTTAAAAATTTCATTATAGAAACCCCACATTGTAAAAAGGGTTAATAAAAGTTCTTATTGAAAAGAGGTGAAGGGAAATTTGATGGTCATCTAGAACAACACATAACATGGTTACAATGATGGGGAAAATTAGTGGGAGGTGAAAATATATACATGGAGGTAAAATTTAAAGTCCAAATAATGTTGGAGAGTGACAGAGAACATTGATCACAAAATTGTTAACGCTCTTGAGAAAGTTAATGACTACAAAAGTATAAATTATTGGGGTGTGAAAAAGTCCATCAACTCATCAGAAATTAATTTAATAAAATAATAGTTTTCTTTAAAAATAATTTACATAGATTTGAAGAATTTATTTACCATATAGATTAATAAAATAAGGAAATACACATAATTGAAAAGTATAATTTAGTCCTTTAAAGAATTTCCACCATAATCTCATCTTTTTCTTCAAGTGATGAGTATTGAAGATGATTTTTTCTTACCTAAATCACTAAAAAACATTATAATACAAAAAAGGACATCTATATATTCCTTATCCATTTAAGTCTTAACAAAAATTTAATGGTTTGTATAAGGTTAGTTAATATAAAAAATGTATAAACCTTCATATGATGAAATAAAACATTTAACTCTAAACATTACCCAATAATAACAATGGTTTCACTTGGATTATTTCGTAAATAACCCTAGATCCCAAATTATCTCAATAACCCTAAAATTAAAGGATTTTTTACCCACAAATGTGGTATCATAATTTTCAGATTATATCCCCAAAATTTAATTTCATTCATCCAAAATAATCATTCATGTCCAAACACATGTAAAATCTAAAGTTTACATATACCTCTACCCAATGAATCATCTCCCAAAATATCATTTATCACCATGATAAGTCACCATATAATCATATAATTTAGTTAACTTAACCAAAATTCATGAATATAATTTAGAAACCCACTTTAAAGGTAATCCTTATCTTGACCATAAATATCTATGAAAATGTCACCTTATCAATGAATCATTTCTCAACCATCATGATTATCTATATCCCACAATCCAATAGACCATAATTCACTTAACATAAAATCATATACTAACCTAATGGGTTATTTAATCTTAAACAATGTACTCTTCCCAAAACCCATCAAAAGTTTCAAATTACCTCAAAATCCCTTCACATAAAACCTTAGAAGGGGTATATATGCCTCTGAACTAATGATCAAAATTAATCATATAAACCCATAATGGTATCCATAAATATTTGATAACGCCACATTAAAAAATATATTCTTCCTAAAATTAACACATTCCTTCTTCATCATATAAAATCACATACAATTGAATATATTTCATAAATCCAAAAAATGTAACAGACTTCATTAATGTTGACCTAAATAAAATTTTCATCAAATCACATACAAAAAGATGGTCACCAATATTATATTATTTACATCATCAATGTAAATCATCTCTTTATCTCAACTGAATATCATCACATTATTAATAAATCAGTTTTCTTGGTTATTGGGACCTTTCAACATATGTTTTCAAATCTTTTAAGAAAAACTACTATAGAAAAATCCATATGAGTTTCACAATTTTTATATCTATAATATTGTTAATATGAAACTTCTTAAACATAATAATAAAATCAAAATACATAAAAAAGGTGATCCATTCACTTTAATGATTAGTGTAGCATAGTTAATTCCATTTTTTATAATATAACCCTTGGATTATGGAATTGGCTTTGATAATTTCCAATTTTCCCACATATAATAAATTAAACTATAAATGGTACCTTAAGATAAAGTTCATTTCCATCCATCAAAAATTTCATTTTCCCTCAATAATTTATTTCTATATACCCTTATATTCTATACATAAAACATATTATCATTCCTCTGAGACACTTTCCTAAGTGCTTCATCCCACATACTAGACATGAATTAATATAAATCTTTTTCCCTCCCAGATCATCCTAAAACTTCACTTTTATCCTCATAGGTGTTTTAGGAAACTCTACCAAGTTGATATTGTTAATAATATAACAATATACCTAATTATTTATAATCCCCTTGTTTCACCTTCCAACACCTGTTTCTTTAGGTTTCTCATGAATATAATCATTTCATTATCCATCACATTCTACATTAACATGAATCTTCATATTTCCAACCATTTACTAGAACCAAAAAGTATAGTGTGAGCAACAATAATCATAATGAGGAATCATATAACCCTAAACCATCATTGAAGGGATATATAAATCATGAGAAGTTCTCTCAAAACTAAGAAATATTAGGTTTAACCTAGGAAATCCTTAGTAATTTTCGATTAAATACTTCATAATGGGTTATAATGAAAATGTGGGTTAACACAAGAATATTATCTAGGAGTGTCAAAATAGTTGTGCAGTAAGGTCACAGTCTCTGTGCACTAGAATAATAGATGGGAAATAAATTGACGAAATCCTTTTAGTATTATTACACCAAGATTTATCTATGCCAAAAAGACATCCATTTGTAGTTTCTAGATAGTCATGTATTTCTAAGAACATCCCATAAACACTATCTTACATTAAATTTACTATTTCATCCTATACTTATGTTATTCCTCAGTTCTTCCACCAAATTTATCGTATCATAATCTCAATATATTGAATAAAACCTATGTTAATACCAACTATAGGGACCCCAACCTTTCAAATATATATATTATATATTTTTAAATGAATATCCAATACATAACATTGCAATCCACACAAGAACTATAAATGTTTATCATCTTTGTAAACTTGGATACATAAATAAACATGTTACTAGTATATATAAATCATCTCCCATTAAGTTATTCATAAATATCACTATTTTTGACATATCATATATAAAAACATTCTTAATAAACAATGTAAATTAAACATAATAAACGGTGAGTTAATATTCCTAGTAAGGGTAAAAAATAGAGATATCAATTATCATTTAAGCATGAAATTACAATTAGGTTATGAGAATCTGATCTTAACATTTAAAAACCATACCTTGTATTTCATAGATTATAATCTTAAATCATTTCATAAATCATATAAATTCATAAGAAATTAATCCTAAATGAATAAAATAACATTATCCATGAGAGAATAACAATGGCATAAGAAATAATTTTAAGGCATACACCTAAGAATATAAAATCATTTATTTAGTTCGGGATCACTACAAAAACAATCATATTTGATTGGTTTCACATACCATTCCATTATATACATATTCAAGGTTTAGTCCTAATACTATCATAGAGGAAAAAGTCCCTTATTGAACTATGTTCACATTTAATTCCAATCCATATTACCTCATGAGATATCCATACTTACCCAATGTATTAGAGGGATGTATACTTTTTAGGCCCACCCATTACATAATGAAAATCATATATATGGATTCCAAAAGATTATTTCACCTTCATCATAGAATCACCCCTATAAGAGAAATGGGTTTCATAAATATTTCATCACAACATCATATCATAACTTGTGGAAAGGAAATTAGTTTCATAAAGGATTCATCATAACATAATTAACCCATGAGAAAGAAACTGGTTTCAGGGAATCATCTTTAAATCATTATAACCATAATCCATAAAAATAAAGAAATTGAATTGTATCATATAATCATAAACCTAGAAAATAATAAGTAATACAAAATTATGTTATCATAGATTAAAAAATCAATCAAACAATCACTATAAATTTTCCATAGGAAAATACTATTTTCACATTTAAATCACTTATTAAAAATATAAAATTTTACAAAATATTAAGGGAAAATATCATTTAACTAGAAAAATTGAAAATTTTAAAGGAAGATTAAAAATATAGAGTGGTCATGAAATTTGGAAAATTCATGCATCTAGTGTATGTTATATCATATATTCCTTTCATATTTTCAGAAAAAATTCAAAAGTACCTTGTTCAAAAAATAAAAAAAGAGATTCATTTTTAGAAAATTTTATAAAATGTAACAAATTGGTGAAAATTAATTAATAATAATTGGATAATATTAAAAATATTCAAGAAAAAAATATTATTTAAAAATAGACATGGAAGTAAAACAATTTTTTTAATGAAGTTAGAAATAAATTCATATTCCCTTAAAAATTTTCCTTCAATCTGTTGAATATGTAAAGAGGGTAAAATTAAAGGAAAATAGGTCATATACATAAATAAACATATTAAAAGAATATTAATTATATTATTAATAGGAAGATTATTAAATATCATCATTATTAACTTAACCATAAACAATCCTCATAAATAAGAAGATTGTAACATAAAACCCTTACCACTATGGTATCTTTCGAATAAAAACCTTACGAGTGATAGAACCTTACATATATATGTGAATAAAAATAATTTTTTCTGATAATTATCATAAAATAAATTATTTATCTTTATATTTACCACATAAATGAAGCAACTGCTAAATATGACTTGTGTGTCATGGAAATAAAAGAGAGATGAAAGTCTTGTACCTCAATTTTGACTTGCATCAGAAAGGGCTATATACTCCTCTAAAATAAATTAAATTTTTTATAATAATATACCATGATAATTTAAATACTTATTAAATCATATATTATCCACTTATAACATTTTGAAACCCATTTATAAATAATTATTTACTAAAATCATCAATTTTTATTGTTAATTGGTTCATTTCTCAAGAGAATTTTTGTTTGGTAGTTTAGGTCCCTATACATTGATCATGGTTTCATAATATATATAATTTCAATAATTATGTAAATATAATTTATATAATATATATTTATTTATTTATTTATAGTCATCCATATAATATTTAGATAGAAAAATGAATCACACTATTCAAAGAAAGGGTAGGTCGTAGGTATGCAAGAACTATATATTCATTTAGAAAATGATAGAATGAAATAATGGTAAATGTTAATTAAAAATTTTAAAATATTTTATAAATAATATATATTCTATATATTTATTAAATATATAATTATTATTCATGTGAAATTGAATTGAAAAACAAATCACATCATTTCGTGGTGGTGGAGGCCCACACTTACGCACGAGCGATGTTATCATTTTAGAATGGATGGGAAAAAGGTATATATTGGTTGTTAAATTATAATAATAACCATTAAGTATACTTAATAAACTGAATTTATTATTTTATAATGGGTAACACATATTTATATGAGGTGTAAGAAGAAATAAATTTCAAAATTCTCGGTTAAGAGTTATACCTATTCGTTGAAAAATATCTTTTGTCTTACAACTTAATAAATAAAAGGATGGGCTTCATCCAACAACTAAAACTATAGAAAATGGGTGATTATTCTATTAATTTAGTATGGTAGCTTTATTTGGATATATAAATATGAAATTATATGGGAAATAAAGGGGGAGAAGTGTTCTTTTATAAAAGAATAGAGGGGAACTCTTGGAATTACTTAAAGTATTAAATTAATAAAAAATAATTTTCATGGAATATGGATAGAAATTATTATAATTTTAATATAATATTATAATGAGACTAAATACTCTTGAAAATGAAAATTTTTACAAGTTTAGGTTATGTTTTAACCCTTATATCTTTGTTGTAACCCCCTATAAACCCTTTTGTCAATTACTATGATATCAATGTTTTTAACTTTTTAGGGGTAAGGAAAGTTACTCTAAAAGGAAAAGTAACCCATAAATGATACATTATTGATATTTATAACCACATTATATTAAATTTTATGAATATATCATTTTTATTAACTTTAATTCATTTAAATAAATATTACTTATTATAAAATATCATTAATATCATTTTTAAAAATACATAAAATAGTATAATATAATATATGTCTATCTCAAATAAAAAAGTTCCAAAATAGAATATATTATAAGATAAGGAATATATAGTATTAATAAAATGATCTAGTCAAATTTTAATTAGTTTATATGTCATTCTAAACCTTATCTCTTAGTTTAACCCCATGGTTAACCAATTTCAATTTAACCATGGTAATAGCATTTTAAATATTAAAGGGTTAAAATTTTACTTATAATCTAAAAATTGGATCATAAATGGAAAAGGTATGGTATGTTTTAAAATTTATCATATTAATTTTCCTCTTCAAATATTTTTTATGATTTTTAAATAATTTAATAAAATATATTTTAAATAAAATAATATTAATGTCATTTTAAGAACTATTAATATAATTTGACATTGACAAAAGAATGACAGTAATGGAATTAGAATATAAACCTTTAAAACATCCCTAATATGATATATTTATCTCTAAAATTAGTGGCATAATCTAAATCATCCAAAAAATATAACTTCTTGAGTTTTTAATATAATTTAATATAATTTTTTATTTCTTTCATAAGCAATATGTTAGCATTGTATAAGCATTAAAGAGGACAATTTCATCACTAAAAAATAAAAGGATAATTACCATGACTAAATAAATTCATTAATATTTCAAATAACCTTTTATAACTGAACATAAGATGTTTCTATCCCTATTACTAAATATTATAGATATTAAAATTGTAACACCATAAGATTTCATAGTACATTATTTCTTCAAAGTAATTCAATAACTTTCATTATACACAACACTGAGTTCTAGCGCACCGTGACTTACCAAACAAGCCATTCAAATGCATTTATGAATAGTATTAAGAGAATTTTGAACTTTATATAATCGTTATAATTTTAGAATCCCTATTATGAGTTTCTTAGACATAATTTAAGAACAAATACATTTCTTTCAGATAAAAGAAGTAGTTTTCCAAAAATGAAATTTTACCACCTTTTAATGGAGAAGCATTTTTAAATCCAATATTTGAAACTTTTATATATTCAATTTGAAAAAATAAACTTATTCTTAAGAATAGGTACATAATAATTTAGTTTCAATAATGTTTTGGTGTTTTTCTGATAGCTTTCATATTTGGGTGAATAGTGAAAAATACTAAATTTTAACTGAAAACAACTTTTTTAATCAAAATAATTTATATTGTTAAATTATAAATTCTAATTGTATGTAATTATAAATAGATAATATTTTTACAATTTAATCCAATTATGGTCATTTTAAGTAATTTCACTTTGAATTTGAACATAAACAAGTGTCAAACTTTTAAATGTTATTATTTCATAAAAATACGTCTTTTGGTTTTAATAGCGGGAATTAATTTTAAATTAATAGATTCAACTTTTATATTTTTAATTTGGTAAAATAGACTTCATTTTCGGATTTGGAATATTGAAATTAGGTTAGGGTGAAATTTTGTCACTTTTCTGATAACTTTCATATTTTGATGAATAGTGAAAAGTACTAAATTTTAATTAAAAACAACTTTTTAAAATGAAATAATTAACAGTGAAAAATTATTAATTTGAGTTATTTTAAAGTATAATTAGATTATAATTTTACCATTTAATCTAATTTTGTTCATTGCACATAATTTCATATTAGAACTGGACATAAGAAAGTGTCAATCTTTTGATAGTTATTATTTGTTAAAAACATACTTTTTGTTTCAACTACGGGAATTAATTTTAAATTAATTTATTCCACTTATTTTATTTGAATTTAGAAAAATGGATTCCAAATTTAGAATCAGCAGGTCCAAATTGTGTAAATAGGTAACTTTTTTTAGCCATTTTGAATAATTACTTCAGTAAATATTTTATTTACCATGGTTAAAGGGTAAATCCGGTAAATTAGGGTAAAAAATAATATTATAATAATACTAAATTACCCTAAAACGTGTCCTAATCCTATTTTTTTATACATTTCTGATGATTCAAATCTTTGGGTCCATTTTGGGACCCCATGGATCCACTTATAAGTGATAATGACACTTTATATTAATTATGTGAAAGTAAATGCAAAAATGACATAAGCATATATCTTTCAGAAAAACAATTTGTACATAGGGTTATATATGTTGGATTTTAGACTATAAATATTAATTATAAATATAAAAATATTTCCTACATAATGGTATTTTATTTATAATTTTTATACATTGAATAATTAAATTTATTTATGACACAATAATGATGCAATATTTTCTTTATTAATGAAAGAATCAAATAATTACTATTATAAATGTTAAAATAAAAATAATTTTAAAGTTCTGATTACATGCACTAATTTTATTGGTTAATATTACATGTTAGTATTTCTTAAATGAATTTTATTCTAATTAATAAATTTTTGAAGACCTTAAAAAAACAATTATTGAATAGTGTCAAAATTGACATAAATGAGTTTTTAAAACAAATATTATATTAATAATTGATATTATATTCCTAAAATTCTAAGATTCGGACAAAGAACTTATATAATGATAGGTGTATTATTAATGGACCACTTTATGGTCTCTTGGATGTATATATTAAGTTTATTAACTATATAATATAAAAATACAAAGTGACATGGTAAATGTCAAACTAATTAACTAAGAGTTAAAACTAAAAGATAAGGTTAATATAGTGACCCAAACATATCAAAAATATATTGGTTGAAAGGATTTAGACCCATACCAACCTTATACTTTTAATAATCTACATTGGAGATATTATAAACCGAATATTAATTTATTATAAATTAATACTTTAAGTTTTTCCTAACGAGCCCCTCCTCTCTATTATAAAAGGACACCACTTCTAAAGAATTCTTCATACCTTAAAAGCCTTTTGGTTCCGCAAAAATCTTCCCAAATACCCTCTAATCTATCCTACATTAATCCTATCAGCATTACTTTAGTCCGAATGCCAACCTAAGGATCCCTTTTGATCAAACCAATAGAAAGAACCCGGAGAAGAGGTAATGTTTTCACCACCCTTTTTGAAGTTCCTTTATTCTTCAACTTCTTATTTATTTTTTGTTTCCATTCTAAAATAATAACTCCAGTATCTTCTATATAATATGATTTTATTATGAATATGGTACAACCATATTCATTATTCTATCCATCCTTTGAATGACATGTCACCATACGTGCGTACATACGGCCTACCGTCTCCACGTCGTGGTGTAATTGTTATTCAATACATTATTATTTGGATGGGTATAATAATTATGTGTAATTATTATAAATAATTAATATAACATGATAATTATTCTGTATATATGATATAACATCCAATTATATATTATTTTAATATCAAAATAATGATATTGTCGCTCGTGTGTATGTACGGACTACAGTTTCCACAAACGTGATGAGATCCATTCCCCATCGTATCTATTAGAGAATAATTTAAATTTGATGATTAAAAATAATTTTTAAGGACTTGATATAATTATGTATATGAATAAGATACAACCTATCAATAAAAAACACGACTTATGTAACAAAACATATAAAAGAAAATGAGTAAGTTAACTCCCGAAACGATGATAATACTAAGATATTATTAACAAAGAATTATTAAAAGATCATATATGATATCATATTATTGTATATGATTATTTTATTATTTAATAACAATTATTTCACCATTATACAGGAGGTTAACCTACCCTCAACCAAGGAAATGTACAAGGTAAGGGGTTTTCATCTCACTCCTTATTCCCGTGAGATTCATTCCATATTGCCACTATTACATTTTGTGTCGTGTATGTACTGCCCATAATTGTATTCTTTGTGTAATACACTTTAATTTATGTGTATATACATATACATTGTATTATAACTCTTTAATGAGGTGTATGTTTCATAAGTTACCAAATTGGTAAGGGTTTAATTGACAATCTCTTCATTATTCGAGGTTGTTTATACATAATTATCTATTGTGGCCTCTTTATCATCCACATCCATGTTTCTTAAAAATTTATTTAAAAACATTCTTACTATTTTACATAATATGGGTTAAATTCATTTATACCCTTATTTGACTTTTTAGAAGATGTTTATAAAGGAATCTTTCGGTCTTTTTCCAAACAAGGTCCTTTTTAACCTTTTCAACAAAATTAAGGTAAGAATGTCTTTTTTTAACTTATACGGAGAGTGCGGATATTTTATACCATTATAACCTCGTCTAAGCTTCTCTTACAAGCTTATAAGAATATTTTCAAAGTAAATGTTTTATTTTATAATTATGTGACTCTTAAATGATTTCAAAATAGAAAGAGATATTTCTCTAAAAAGAGTTTTGATTTCATCTATGTCAACATCCTTTGATGGATTTTAAGTTTATTTGGAGTTGATTTATTATGATACAAAAATTCAATATTGTATTGAAGGTTTTTTAATATTTTGGACTGTGGATGTGCTATTTTTATACCATTCATGATTTATAGTTAAAGTATTTACATTTCATATACTAGTTCTAATACTAATGTTTATGATATGTTTAAACCTTTTCAAATGAGGAATGTATTGGACTTAGTAAGTGATGGGTGGAGCCCGATATAGATCATAGATGAATTGGTTGGTCTTATGAGACAATTAGACGTGGAATTGGATGAGGTCTTTTCCCGATTTGATTTATGGTTTTGGCCGAGGCCTTAATCATTTTTAGACGTCTTGGCCGATTCCTTGACAAAATGTTTCAGAATGTCCAGCATTATATATTCCCTCATTATGGAAATAATATTGATGGTTCATGTGGTCATTAGACTAGTAGAATACCCATGATTATGTTTTATTATGGCATTATTTACTCAACTCATATTCTTTCCATAAAAGTATTCTTGTTTTTTATTGGTAAAGGCATGTGACTTCAATTATTTACCATGCTTAATATTTATTTCATTTTACATTGTATTACATACCCTTAATGAGTGTTTGAGCTCACCCCTTTCGTAAATTTCATTTTCCCAGGATATGAAGAAGTTAGTTATGAGTGACCTGTAGGCATAATCTAGGAGGCTTGGATGTTTCTAATGAAATATATTTGTGTTTTATTTCTCTTCAATCTATAAAGTTGATCTTATGTATGAATCTTGTTTCCAATAATACTAAACTGATCGGTCTTTCGAGACATGATTTCCTTATGATCAGGCCAATGTTATATAATAATGCACTGACTCTGGGTAACTAGGGTTGGCATGTTACAGTTGGTATCAGAGGATGTTTAGGACAAAACATGGAAACTAGATTTATATAAACTCTGATTAGAGCACATAGACCTAAGATGGACTTTGAGGATTAGTATAGAAGAACTTCCTAGAATATTGGTATTGTTGAAATATTTTGAGTTTTCTAAGCAATACATCCTTTTCTGGATACGAGTAGGTAGAGTCGGCTCTGGCACAGATGTACCTAGAGGTAAAACCCGAAAACGCTGCTTTGAGCTAGACTAAAACGGGAACTGGTGCATGACAATAGGCCTTGTTTCACTCTTTGTTACGACACTCCCAGGGGATATGCTTAGGATAATTCTCATTTTCTTTACAAACCATTATGAAGGGTTTGTGAGTATATACATACTCAAAGAAAACATTTTTATGATTATGAATTATATCCATAAACTGTTGAATTTACGTTAGGTATTTTACAAGTTTGGAATTATTCATTGCAATTCATAAACTGACCTAGTTTATTCTATTGTATAGAAATGGCGCTTAGTATAAGGAATGTGAACTCCAGCAATACGTATGATCCAAAGAGTAAGAAGGATCATATTGTTCATGGTATTAAGCCAACATTTAGAAGGGAAATAGTCTCCCATGTATTCTCAACATATGAAGAAATAGTATCATGTGTTAATAATATAAGTAATGAATTCTCTGAGTCGTATGGATTTGAAGGGACACAAGAGAAGAAAAGGATGAAATAGAGAAATATAGATAAAGGGAAGAGGGAAAAGAAGAATTTTCCCATATGTGATAATTGTGGGAAGAAACACCCTGGAACTTGACTGAATGAAATGGGAGTTTGTTATAAGTGTGGAGAAAAAGGACACCATGTACGTAACTGCAAAGGTAAGAAAAAGGTTTCAAATGTACAACGCTTCATCTTTAAGGAGTTGGGACACTATGAAAACCAATGTCCAAATCATCAGAGTATGCCCCAAATGATGCTATTGGATAATAATCAAGTTATGATACTTATATAGATGAAGAGGAATGATTAGAGTTCTTATGTTGTTATTAGAGAATTATGTCATTTGATTGTTTTATCAACAATAAACTGGTTATAATAATTATGGAGTATATAAGGATTGTATTGCACTACTATTTCATTAAGGACTTGAGATTGTGTGGAACAAAGAAAAGTGACTCAATAGAAAGTTAAATTTTTGGAAAAAATATAGTTGAGAGAAAGATAAACCATAATATGGTTCTGATACCGAGGTAGTGATTTTGAAATAATACATGATTGATTTGGATAAATTATATTGGATATTCTTGACTACCTTGAAATTTATTAATGATTTGTATATTCCATCATTGTTGGAGTTTACAAAAAATTTTGAAAGAAGGAGTATATCTAGTTTTCTATAAGTAATAAGGGATCATGAATGTAATCAATAAGGTTTTATGGTATTTTAGGATATTGCAGTGTTTTAAAAGAATACACGATGAAGGTGTTCACATGCTATTACATGGAAAAAAGGGTCTTCATTGTGTTTACCTACCATATAAATTTTGGACTGTGAGTTTGGACAGAATTATTTTGGATAAGTCTAGTTTGAGATTATTTTTGCATTTCTATAAAAAGGAAAACCCATAGGTCGGGCGGGAACCCGTCGCATCCGGTAAGGCCGCGAGACTTGAACCCACAACCGAAGGGAGACAAGGGTGTATCACCTACCACTAACCCACGTGATTTCCTGGATTGAATAATGTAGTTTTTTTAATGGTTCTGCTAGATGAATTATAAATTCATTTTTTTAACCCTATACGAATAGGATAAATAGAATATTATTTTTATGTTCTATTATCTTTTAGAGTGAAAGATTAGTTTGTTGTAGAACTTAGTTAAAGTATGGGACTCTACTTGTCAAGTATATATTTTTCTTCTTCTCTT
The DNA here is from genome assembly GCA_963277665.1 of Viscum album. Lineage (NCBI taxonomy): Eukaryota > Viridiplantae > Streptophyta > Magnoliopsida > Santalales > Viscaceae > Viscum > Viscum album. The sequence goes on along the minus strand of OY728160.1, from coordinate 976,779,202 downwards.
AGTCAGAGAAGAAATTAATTATTATACTTTAGTAAAGGGATCTTAAAAAAATGTGTTATCCTAATACCATATGTTTTGTTGAACCGATGGTATTTTAAATCATCATAGATTGATGAATTTAAGTCCCTCAATTTGACACCTATTTGTGATTGATGACCTCAATAACTATCTATATATATTTATATTTTTCCTCCAATTATATGTCTCTAATTTCCACTAATGTTCTCCAAATCGAGATCATAATTTGGCGGGGACCCTTTTATTTCCCTTTTCCTCTTATTAAGACTAAATTTTATTAACCTAATTTCCGATGTGGGTTTTCCCATAAGTATTTTCTATTTTCAAACTTTCATTTTCTAAAAATAATTTCAAATTGAGATGACGCAATTTATTGAATGAGGGAATAATTAAACACCCCAAGATTTCATAGTATGTTATTTCTTCAAAGTAATTCAATAACTTTCACTACACACAACACTGAGTTCTAGCGCACCATGACTTACCAAACAAGCCGTTCAAAAGTAGTTATGAATAGTATTAACTGAATTTTAAACTTTATATAATCCTTAAAATTTTAGAATCCATATTATGAGTTTCTTAGACATAATGTAAGAACAAATACATTTTTTTAGATGAAATAAGTATGTTTTAAAAAATTAAATTTTACCACCTTTTAATGGAGAATCCTTTTTAAATCCAATATTTGAAACTTTTATATATTCAATTTGACTAAATAATCTTATTCGTTAGAATAGGGACATAATAATTTAGTTTCAATAAAATTTTGGTGTTTTTATGATAACATTCTTATTTGGGTGAATAGAGAAAAATACTATATTTTAACTGAAAACAAATTTTTTAATCAAAATAATTTATATTGTTAAATTATACATTTTAATGGTATGGAAGTATAAATAGATTATATTTTTACCATTTAATCCAATTATGGTCATTTTAAGTAATTTCACATTGAAATTGGACATAAACGAGTGCCAAACTTTTGATAGTTATTATTTCATAAAAATTCGCCTTTTGGTTTTAATAGCAGGAATTAATATTAAATTAATAAATGAAACTTTTATGTTTTGAATTTATAAAAATATAATTCATTTTTGGATTCAGAATATTGAAATTATCTTATGGTAAAATTTTGGTACTTTTTTTATAACTTTCATATTTTGATTAATAGTGAAAATTACTAAATTTTAATTAAAAAAAACTTTTTTAATCAAAATAATTAATAGTGATAAATTATGAATGTGAGTGATTTTAAAGTATAATTAGATTATAATTTTCCCAGTTAATCCAATTTTTTTCATTGGACATAATTTCATATTTAAATTGGACATAAGAAAGTGTCAATCTTTTGATAGTTATTATTTGTTAAAAACACACTTTTTGTTTCGACAACGGGAATTAATTTTAAATTCATTTCTTCCACTTATGTGTTTTGAATATAGAAAATGGATTCCATATTTATAATCAAGAGGTCCAAATTGTGAAAATAGGTAAATTTTATTTTTAGACATTTTGAATAATTACTTCAGTAAATATTTTATTTACCAGGGTTAAAGGGTAAATCCAGTAAATAATGGTAAAAAATAAACTTATAATAATACTAAATTACCCTGAAACATGTACTAACCATATTTTTTGATACATGTCCGACCATGGTCATATTGGGGTCGATTTTGGGACCCCATGGAGCCACATGTAATTGATAACGACACTTTATATTAATTAAGTTAATGTAAATGCAAAAATGACACAAGCATATATCTTTTAGAAAAACAATTTTTACATAGGGTTATATATGTTAAATTTTAGACTATAATTATTCATTATAAATATAAACATATTTCTTACATAATGGTATTTTATTTATAAATTTTAGACATTGAATAATTAAATTTATTTATGACACAATAATGATGAAGTGTTTTCCTTATTAATGAAAGAATCAAATAATTAATATTAAAAATGTTAAAATAAATATAATTTGAAAGTTTTTATGACATCCACGAATTTTATTTGTTAATATTACATTTTAGGATTTTTTAAATTTATTTTATTCGATTTAATTAAGTTGTAAAGACTTGAAAAAATCAATTATTGAATAGTGTCAAAATTGACATAAATGAGTTTTTAAAACAAATATTATATTAATAATTGATATTCTATTCCGAAAATTCAATGCTTCGGCCAAAGGACATATATAATGGTAGGTGTATTATTAATGTAACACTTGGGGGTCTCTTGGACGTATATATTAAGTTTATTAACTATATAATGTAAAACTATAAAGTGACATGGTAAATGTCAAACTAATTAACTAAGAGTTCAAACTAAAATATAAGGTTAGTATAGTAAACCAAACATGTATAAAATATATTGGTTGAAAGGATTTAGACCCATACCCACCTTAGACTTTGAATAATCCACTTTGGAGATATTAGAAACTGAATAGGAATTTATTATAAATTAATACTTTAAGTTTTTTCTAAAGAGCCCCTCCTCCCCCTTACAAAAGGACACCACTTCTAGACAATTATTCATACCTTCAATTCCTTTTGGTTTAGACAAAATCTACCCCAAAACCCTCTCAACTATCCTACATTAATACTAGAATCCTTCCTTTAGTCATAAAGCAAACCTAAGGATCCCTTTTGATCAAATCAAAAGGAAGAACCCGAAGAAGAGGTAATGTTTTCATCACCCTTTTTCAAGTTCCTTTCTTCTTCAACTTCTTCATTATTTGTTGTTTACATTATAAAATAATAACCCAAGTATCTTATAAATACTTTGATTTTATTATAAATATGATAAAACCATATTCAGTATTTTATCCATCCTTTGAATGAAATGTCACCATACGTGCATACGTACGGCCTTCCGTCTCTGCGTCGTGGTGTAATTGTTATTCAATACATTATTATTTGGATGGTTATAATAATGATGTGTAATTCATGTAAATAATAAATATAACATGATCATGATTCTTTATATATGATATACCATCCAATTATATATTATTTTAATATCAAAATAATGATATTGTCGCTCGTGCATACGTACGGACTACCGTCTCCATAAACGCGATGAGATTCATTCCCCATCATATCTATTCAAGAATAATTTTCATTTTATGATTAAAACTAATGTTTAAGGACTTGATATCATTCTTTATATGAATAAGATATAATCTATCCATAACAAACACGACTTATGAAACAAAAACATATAAAAGAAAACGAGTAAGTTAACACCCGAAACGACGATAATACTAAGATATTATTAAAAAATAAATGTTAAAAGATCATATATGATATCATATTAATGTATATTATTCTTGTATAATTTAATAACAATTATTTCACCATTATACATGAATTTAACCTACCCTCAACCAAGGAAAATTACACTGTAAGGGGTATTCATCTCACTCCTTATTCCCGTGAGATTCATGTCATATTGCCACTATTACCTTTTGTGTGGTGTATGTACTGCCCATAATTGTATTATTTTTGTAATACACTTTAATTTATGTGTATTTACATATTAATTTTATGATACCTCTTTCATGGGGTGTATGTTTCATAAGCTACCAAATTGGTAAGGGTTTATTTCATAACCGCTTCATTATCTGAGGATGTTTATACATAATTATCTACTGGGACCTCTTTATCATCAACATCCATGTTTCTTAGTAGAGTATTTAAAACCATTCTTGCTATTTTACATAATATGGGTTAAATTCATTTATACCCTCATTTTACTTTTTATAATATGTTTATAAAGTAATATTTCCATCGTTTTCCAAACTAGGTCCTTTTTAACCTTTTCGACAAAATTAAGGTAAGAATGACTTTTTTTAACTTATACGGTGGGTGCGGCTATTTTCTACCGTTATAAACTCATAGAATATTCCCTTAAAATCTTATAATAATATTTTCAATATAAATGTTTTATTTTATAATTTTGTGACTCTTAAATGATTTCAAAATAGAAAGAGATATTTCTCTAAAAAGTGTTTTGATTTCATCTATGTCAACATCTTTTGATGGATTTTAAGTTTATTTGGAGTTGATTTATTTTGATACAAAACTTTCATATTGTATTGAAGGTTTTGTGATATGTTGGACTGTGGATGTGCTATTTTTATACCATTCATGATTTATGGTTAATGTATTGACATTTTGTATGCTGGTTTTAATACGAATGTTTATGATATGTTTAAACATTTTCATATGAAGAATGTATTGGACTTAGTGAGTGATGGGTGGAGCCCTCTATAGCTCCTCGATGCATTGGTAGGTCTCATGAGACCACTAGATGTGGAATTGGCCAAGTCCCTTTCCCAATTTGATTTATGGTTTTGGCCGATGCCTTAATCATTTTAAGATGACTTGGTTGAGGCATTGACGAAATGTTTCAGAATGTACGGTATTATACATTCCCTCATTATGGAAATAATATTGATGGTTAATGTGGTCATTCGACTAGTAGAATAACCATGATTATGTTTTATTATGGCATTATTTACTCAGCCCATATTCTTTCCATAAAATTATTCTTGGTTATTATTGGTAAAGGCATGTGGTTTAAATTATTTACCATGCTTAATATTTATTTCATTTTACGTTGTATTACTTACCCTTACTGAGCTTTTCAGCTCACCACATTCCTATGTTTCATTTTCCAAGGATATGAAGAATTTAGTTATGAGTGACCTGCAGGCATAATCTTGGAGGCTTGTATGTTTCTAATGAAATATATTTGTGTTGTATTTCTCTTCAAGCTGTAAAGTTGATCTTATGTAAGAATATTGTTTCCAATAATACTAAACCGATCGGTCTTTTGAGATATGATTTACTTGTGATCATGCCAATGTTATGTAATAATGCACCGACTCTGGGTAACTTGGGTCGGGGCGTTATAGTTGGTATCAGAGGAAGTTTAGTACAAAACAAGGAAACTAGATTTATATAAATTTTTATTAGAGCACATTGACCTAAGATAGACTTTGAGGATTAATATATAAGAACTTTCTAGAATTTTGGTATTGTAGAAATTTTTTGAGTTTTCCGAGCAATAAATCCCTGTCTGGATACGAGCTGGTAGAGGCGGCTCTGGCACAGATGTACCTAGGGGTAAAACCCAAAAACACTGCTTTGATCTAGACTTGAACGGGAACTAGAGCATGACAACATGCCTTGTTGCACACTTGGTTATGACACTCCCGAGGGATATACCTAGGATAATTCTCATTTTTATTACAAACCATTATGAAGGGTTTATGAGTATATACTTACTCAAAGAAAACATTTTTATGATTATGAATTATATCCATCAACTGTTCAATTTACATTAGGTATTTTACAAGTTTGGAATTATTTATTGCAATTCATAAACTGACCTAGTTTATGCTATTGTATAGAAATGGTTCCCTGTAGAAAGAATGTGAACTCCAATAATACGTATGATTCAAAAAGTAAGAAGGATCATATATTTCATGGTATTATGCCAACATTTAGAAGGGAAATAGTCTCCCATGTATTCTCAACATATGAAGAAATAGTATCATGTGTTAATAAGATATGTTTGGAATTCTCCGAGTCCTATGGCTTTGAAGGGATGCAAGAGAAGAAAAAGATGTAAGAGAGAAAAAAAATAAATGGAAGAGGGAAAAGAAGAATTTTCCCATATGTGATAACTATGGGAAGAAACACCCTAGAACTTCCCTGAAAGGAAATGGAGTTTGTTATAAGTGTCAAGAAAAAGGATACCATGTACGTAACTGCAAGGGTAAGAAAAAGGTTTCAAATGTACAATGTTTCATCTGCAAGGAGTTGGGACACTACGTGAACCAATTTCCAAATCATCAAAGTATGCCCCAAATGATTCTATTGGATAATAATTAAGTTACGATACTACCACATATGAGGAGGAATGATTAGAGTTCTTATGTTGTTATTAGAGAATTATGTCCTTCAAGTGTTGTATCAACAATGTACTGGTTATAATAATTATGGAGTATATAAGGATTGTAATGCAGTACTATTTCATTAAGGACTTTAGATTGTGTGGAACAAAGAAATGTTACTCAATAGAAGGTTAAATTTTAGAAAAATATACAATTGATAGAAAGATAAACCATAATATGGTTCTGATACCGAGGTAGTGATTTTGGAATAATACATGATTGATTTGGATAAATTATATTAGATATTCTTGACTACCTTGAAACTGATTAATGATTTGTATATTCCATCATTATTGGAGTTTACAACATTTTTGGATAGAAGGAGTATATCCAGTATTCTATATGTAATAAGGGATCTTGAATGTAATCAATAAGGTTTTATGGTATTTCAGGATGTTGCAGTGTTTTAAAAGAGTACATGATAAAGGTGTTCAAATGCTATTACGTGGAAAAAAATATCTTCATTATGTTTACCTACCTTAAAAAATTTGGACTGTGAGTTTGGACAGAAGTATTTTGTATAAGTCCAGTTTGAAACTATTTTTGGATTTCCATAAAAAGGACAACCCAGAGGTCGGGCAACAACCCGTCGCGTCTGACAAGGCCGCTAGACTTGAACCCACAACCGAAGGGTGATAAGGGTGTATCACCTACCACCGACCCACGTGATGTCCTGGATTGAATAATGTAGTTTTTTTAATGGTTCTTGTAGATGAATTATAAATTCATTTTTTTAACCCTTTACAAATAGGATAAATAGAATATTATTTTTATGTTCTATTATCATTAAGAGTAAAAGATGAGTTTGTGGTAGAACTTAGTTAAAGGATGGGACTCTACATGTCAAGTATATATTTTTATTCTTCTCTTATTCAATGAAGAAATTAATTCTTATACTTTAGTGATGGTATCCTAAAACAAAAAAATGTGTTATCCTAATAACATATGTTTTGTTGAACCGATGGTATTTTAAATCATCATAGATTGATGAATTTAAGGCCCTCATTTTTACACTTGTTTGTGATTTATGACCTCAATCACTACCTATAAATATTTAGGTTTTTCCTCCAATTATATGTCTCTAATTTCCACAAATGTTCTCCTAATCAAGATCATAAATTGGTGGTGACCCTTTCATTTCCTTTTTCCTCTTATTAAGACTAAATTTTATTAACCTAATATCCGATGTGGGTTTTCCCAAAGGTATTTTCTATTTTCAAGCTTTTATTTTCGAAAAATAATTTCAAATTGAGAGGACACAATTTATTGAAGGATGGAATAATGTAACACCCCAAGATTTCATATTAAGTTATTTCTTCATTGTAATTCAATAACTTTCACTACACGCAACGCTGAGTTCTAGCTCACCATGACTTACCAAACAAGCTGTTCAAAAACAGTTATGAATAGTATTAACTGAATTTTGAACATTATATAATCCTTATAATTTTAGAATCCATATTATGAGTTTCTTAGACATAATTTAAGAACAAATACATTCTTTTCAGATAAAAGAATTATTTTTCAAATAATGCAATTTTACCACCTTTTAATGGAGAATCCATTTTAAATCCAATATTTGAAACTTTAATATATTCAATTTGACAAAATAAACATCTAATTTAGAATCGGGACATAAGAATTTAGTTTCAATAAAGTTTTGGTGTTTTTCTGATAACTTTCATATTTGGGTGAATATTGAAAAATACTATATTTTAACTGAAAGTAACTTTTTTAATAAAAATAATTTATATTGTTAAATTATACATTTTAATGGTATTTAAGTATAAATATATTATATTTTTATCATTTAATAAAATTATGGTTATTTTATGTAATTTCACTTTGAAATTAGATATAAACAAGTGTCAAACTTTTGATGGTTATTATTTCTTAAAAATACGCCTTTTGGTTTTAATAGCGGGAATTAATTTTAAATTAATAAATGAAACTTTTATGTTTTTAATTTGGTAAAATAGATTTCATTTTTGAATTCAGAATATCTAAATTATATTAGGGTGAAATTTTGGTACTTTTCTGATAACTTTCATATTTTGATGAATAGTGAAAATTACTAAATTTTAATTAAAAAAACTTTTTTAATCGAAATACTTAATAGTGATAAATTATGATTTTGAGTGATTTTAAATTATAATTAGATTATAATTTTACCATTTAATCCAATTTTGGTCATTGGACATAATTTCATATTTAAACTGGATGTAAGAAAGTGTCAATCTTTTGATAGTTATTATTTGTTAAAAATACGCTTTTTGTTTCGACAACGGGAATTAATTTTAAATTAATTTCTTCCACTTATGTGTTTTGAATTTAGAAAAATGGATTCCATATTTAGAATCACTATCTCCAAATTGTGTAAATAGGTAACATTTATTTTTAAACAACTTGAATAATTACTTCTGTAAATATTTTATTTACCTTGGTTAAAGGGTAAATCAAATAAATAAGGGGAAATTATAATATTATAATAATACTAAATTACCCTAAAACATGTACTAACCCTCTTTGTTGATACTTTTACGACCATTGGAATATTTGGATTTATTTTGGGACCCCATGGAGCCACTTGTATGTGATAATGACACTTTATATTAATTAAGTTAAAGTAAATGAAAAAATGACATAAGCATATATCTTTTAGAAAAACAATTTTTACATAGGGTTATATATGTTGGATTTTCAACTATAAATATTCATTAGAAATATAAAAAAAATTCTACATAATGGTATTTTATTTATAATTTTTTTACATTGAATAATTAAATTTATTTATGACACAATAATGATAAATTATTTTCCTTATTAATGAAAGAATCAAATAATTAGTATTATAAATGTTAAAATAAATATAATTTGAAAGTTTTGATGACATCCAAGAATTTTATTGGTTAATATAACATGAAATTATTTCTTAAATGAATTTTATTCTAATTAATAAATTTTTTAAGACTTTAACAAAAATTAATTATTGAATAGTGTCAAAATTGATATAAATGAGTTTTTAAAACAAATATTTTATTAATAATTGATATTATATTCATAAATTCTAAGGATTGGACAGAGGATTTATATAATGGTAAGAGTATTATTAATGGACCACTTGGGGGTCTCTTGGATGTATATAGTAAGTTTATTAACTATATAATATAAAAATACAAAGTGGCATGGTAAATGTCAAACTAATTAACTAAGACTTAAAACTAAAGGATAAGGTTAATATAGTGACCTAAACCTGTATAAAATCAATTTGTTGAAATTATTTCGACCCATCCCCACCTTATACATTGAATAATTCACTTTGGAGCTATTAGAAACCGAATATGAATTTATTATAAATTAATACTTTATGTTTTTCCTAAAGAGACCCTCCTCCACCTTATAAAAGGACACCACTTATAACGAATTATTCATACCTTAAAATCCTTTTGGTTCAGCCAAAGTCTACCCAAATACCCTATAAACTATCCTACCTTAATCCTATCATCCTTCCTTGAGTCAGAAGGCCACCCTAAGGATCCCTTTTGATAAAATCAAAAGGAAGAACCCGAAAAAGAGGTTATGTTTTCACCACCCTTTTCCAAGTTCCTTTCTTCTTCAACTTCTTCTTTCGTTGTTTTTTCCATTATAAAATAATAACTCTAGTATTTTATATATACTGTGATGTTATTATAAATATGGTACAACTATATTTAGTATTCTATCCATCCTTTTAATGACATTTCACCATACGTGCATACGTACGACCTACCGTCTCCACGTTGTGGTGTAATTGTTATTCAATACATTATTATATGGATGGGTATAAAAATGATGTGTAATTAATGTAAATAATAATTATAAAATGATAATAATTCTGTATATATGATATAACATCAAATTATATATTATTTTAATATCAAAATAATGATATTGTCACTCATGCGTACGTACGAACTACCTTCTCCACGAACGCGATGAGATTCATTCCACATCGTATCTATTCAAAACTAATTTTCATTTGATTATTAAGAATAAATTTTAAGGACTTGATATCATTCTCGATTTTAATAAGATAAAACCTATCCATAATAAACATGGATTATGTAACAAAACATATAAAATAAAACGAGTAAGTTAACACCCGAAATGACAATAACACTAAGATATTATTAACAAAGCAATGTTAAAAGATCATATATGATATCATATTGATGTATATGATTATTTTATAATTTGATAACAGTTATTTCACCATTATTCAGGAGGTTAACTTATCCTCAACCAAGGAAAAGTACAAGGTAAGGGGCTTTCATCTCACTCCTTATTCCTGTGAGATTCATGCCATATTGCCACTATTACCTTTTGTGTGGTTTATGTTTTTCCCATAATTGTATTCTTTGTGTAATACAATTTAATTTATGTGTATTTACAAATTAATTGTATGATACCACTTTCATGGGGTGTATTTTTTATAAGTTTCCACATTGGTAAGGGTTTATTTCATAATATCTCTATTATCTGAGGTTTTTTATATATAATTATCTACTGGGACCTCTTTATCATCCACATCCATGTTTCTTAAAAATGTATTTAAAAACATTCTTACTATTTTACAGAATATGGGTTAAATTAATTTATACCCTTCTTTGACTTTTTATAAGATGTTTATAAAGTAATATTTCCGTCGTTTTCCAAATAAGGTCCTTTTTAACCTTTTCGACAAAATTTAGGTAAGAATGTCTTTTTTTAACTTATACAATGGGTGCGGCTATTTTCTACCGTTATAAACTCGTCAAAGCATCCCTTACAATCTTATAAGAATATTTTCAATTTATATGTTTTATTTTATAATTATGTGACACTTAAATGATTTAAAAATAGAAAGAGATATTTCTCTAAAAAGAGTTTTGATTTCATCTATGTCAACATCCTTTGATGGATTTTAAGTTTATTTGGAGTTGATTTGTTATGATAAAAAACATCAATATTGTATTGAAGGTTTTGTGATATATTGGACTATGGATGTGCAATTTTTATACTATTAATTATTTATGGTTAAATTATTGACATTTCTTATGCTAGTTTTAATATGAATGTTTATGATATGTTTAAACCTTTTCATATGAGGAATGTATTAGACTTAGTAAGTCACGGGTGGAGCCCTCTATAGCTCCTCGATGCATTGGTAGGTATCATGAGACAACTATACATTGAATTGGATGAGGCCCTTTCCCAATTTTATTTATGGGTTTGGCCTAGGCCTTAATCATTTTTAGACGTCTTGGCCGAGGCCTTGACAAAATGTTTCAGAATGTCCGGCATTATAAATTCCCTCATTATGTAAATAATATTGATTTTTCATGTGGTAATTCGACTAGTAGAATCCCCATGATTATGTTTTATTATGTCATTATTTACTCAGCTCATATTCTTTCCATAAAAGTATTCTTGTTTATTATTTTTAAATGCATGTGGTTTCAATTATTTACCATGCCTAATATTTATGTAATTTTTTGTTGTATTACTTACCCTTACTGAGCATTTGAGCTCACCCCTTTCTTATGTTTCATCTTCCCAGGATATTAAGAAGTTAGTTATGAGTGACCTGCAGGCATAATCTAGGAGGCTTGGATGTTTCTAATCTAATATATTTGTGTTGTATTTCTCTTCAAGCTGTAAAGTTGAACTTACGTATAAATCTTGTTTCCAATAATACTAAACTCATCGGTCTTTGAAGACATGATTTCCTTGTGATTGTTCCAATGTTATGTAATAATGCACTGACTCTAGGTAACTAGGGTTTGGGCGTTACAAAAATCAAGAAAGTTACACGTTTTTCTTTATCTTTTATTTGAATATTATAAAGGTCAAAATCAAAGTTAAATCGAAAAAAGTTAAATATATTTATGTTTTTAATGATTATGGACAAAATGATATCTACTAATGAAAAAAAATCAAGAATTTAAATTAAATTTAAACCTTACCACAATATTTTTAACCCTAGCTAACTCATTTTACCTTTACCGAATAAATTAATAGTCTATTATGGTTTCTATTCATATTAACAGAAAATTAAATTAAAATTATTAAAAAAATATTAATTATTTGAATTTAGAATATGAAATCAAATTTATCAAATTTAATTCAACTAAGTTGTGTTTTTTAATATAAAACTAAATCTGAAAAACATGGTGGAAAACTATTTTTCAGATAATTTCTTTTTTACGTACAAATTTTTTTTACAACATCCAACCATAAAATTGTTTCCAATAAACTTAATTATATTATTAATAATATAAAATAAATAATTTTAATTTGAAACTATATAATAAAAGGTTAATTTTTTAATTCTTAATACAAATGACAATTTTCAATAAAAATTTGTATTTTTCACTATTTATTTAAAATCAAACTTTTCATAAAATTATTAAACAATATCTATGATAATTTTGAAATGATAATATAAAAAATGATACTTTTTTATAAAAGAAATTTTTTTAATGTTAAAAAAATTAATTATATTATTCTATCCCAAAATTAAATGACAATAAAATATAAAAAAATGATTTTTGAAGAATAAAATGTTTTCACTAAAAATTGTTTTTTGCTAATATTTTGACAAAAAATTAACTAATTAGAAACTCTATATAAATTTCACAATTTTATAATATTATTTATATCAGCCAATTGAATGACTATTTTATAACTATCATAAAATAATAATATATTTTTGTTTATTAAATCTCGATGTTGTATGTTGTATATGCTATCAAACATAGTTTTCTATTAATATCTCAGTGTGTTGAAATTTTACACTCTGAATGTATTACATATCAATGAAATAAATCATCCAATCATAGTATGTAGTAAAATAAATAAGAAAATAACATGATCTATAAAATAAATAATACGAAGATACACATTACTGAAGAATAAATAAATAAATTTAACAAGATTGGGGCTATCTAGGATAATTTATAAATATCCCAAATAAAATTAAAAAAATAAATTGTTACCATTAATCTCCATGAAACCTTCAATCATTCTCCATATCCCAGGGAAACCCAAATAAAAAAATAGAACATCATGAACTAAAAGAAAAATTTTAAGATGCCTGAAAGAAAATCATAAGGATTACATAAATTGAGTGGTGTATATAAGGAGTGGTAAAAACCATTTCGAGTAGGATTTTAAGAAAGATTTCTTATTGTTACATTTAGAATAAAATTATTTTATTTTAATTTTAAATACATATAATAAAAATAGTTTTTCATATATATGTAAATAAAATCACAAATCAAATTCATTTCCACTTAAAATTTATTTTTATTTTTTTACTTTAAATAAAAACAATCACTTATAAAACATTACTTTGTCCTAAGACTCTTTTACCAAAAAAATCATTACAAAACCATTTTAAGAAATTATTTTATGAAATAATCCTTACAAAAAACTTTTTATAAAGAATTTAAATAAATATTCTAGAAATAAAAACAATTTTTAAAAAACCAAGGCATCACCAGAACAAGAAAGAAAAAAGAAGTATGGTTCCCTATATGATAATAAAACTAGGGAACATAAAATAATGAATTTTCCCCAAGGAAAAACATAATTTAATAATGGTAAATTCCTATACATCTTTTTAGGTGACACTATAAATTCATGGGTCGGAACCATATGTATGTCATTCCATGAATTATTATATATATGGACTCAATAGTATAACTCCCCAATAGCTTCAAATACTATAGTGGATCCAGTCTATTTAATTGGGACCAAATAGTGTTTTTCTATCTATAAAAACCCAAAAATATCATACATATATATTACATCTTTTTAGATGAATATTATTTACATTACAGAAACATGAACTTGAGGATCATAAAGGTATAGTGATTTTGAAGACAAGACACAAAATCCTTTTTATTTCTTGAAATATATTCAACATCTTCCATAAATACCTTCCAACAAAGTAATATTCTTATACATACCCTAAAACATCCTTTCCTCATAACCTGGGGAAGGAAAAAATAATAAAGGGTGATATCATATGCTCATTAGGGGTAAACATGGGGGATACATAAGCATAACATGAACATAAGGGTATGATAACATGAGAATAAAATTTTAAAATGATACCCTTCATATAAAATATCAAAATTGTGTGTCATGGCATAATGATTGAAAGTATATAAGACATGGATCATAATTTAATTAAGGAACATTAACCATGAAAGCATAAAATTTCCAAAATAAATTGAATTATGGAAACACATAAAAATTGAAAATCATTTCCATATTAGTAAAGTCTTATTTGACAAGGATAACATATTGGAATGGGCTCACTCTCCAAACCATTGTAGTAATCATGGATCGCTCCCAAGACCATCACATTGGAAAAGGTTCCATACTAAATTGGATTCACTCCCCATTCCAATCCTGTCTGTCCCATAATATTTCAATCTTTACCCTATGAATTGGATGGAGATATAGGTCTCACCCATCACATAATTAAAATCATACATATTTGTTCCAAAATATAGAACAAAATAATTATATGACCACACATGAAAATAAATGGGTGTCATAAAAATTTTATCAAAACATAACCTATAAAAAAGAAATAGGTTTCATAATCATTTAATCATATCATCAAATAAGTTCCTGTAGAAAAATAAATGGGTTACATAAGAATTTAATCATGTCATAACCCATTGAAGATAAAAAGTTTTTGTAAAAATCTTTTCATCACAAACATAAACCATCCATATAAGGAATAATAACTATATCCTTGGATCATATCCCTATAAAAGAATATATAGCATCAAAGGATGTCATCTTCGATGGAAATTGATTTTGAAAGATCACTTGGAAATTTTCTCAAGGAAAATAAATTTTCATTGAAAATTATTTTCATTGAAAATAGATTTTTTAAACTAAAAATTAATAATATATTTTTGAAAATCCTTTTCATTTAAAATAAAATCAAAAAATTACAAAAGAATATTTAAATTTCTTTAGAACATTTCTTTAGGAAAATATCCTTTACACATTGAAAATAAATTGAAAATTACATGATTTTGGGAATATTTTTATTTACAAATAATATCTAAAACATGTAAAGGATTATTTAAATAAAAAATGATCATGATTAAAAGAAATTATTTTTAAACAATAAACATTAAAACAAATAATCCTTCTACATTTTTGGAAAAATAAGAATGGTTTTCAAACAAAGAGACAAATAATGATTATTTTTCATAAAACTATTATTTTGAAATTTTGAGTATATAAATAGAATAAAATGAACGGAAAACTTTATTCCCATGAAATAACTATAGTATAGTAAAATTCATTTATTTATTCATATAATGATCAAAATATTTCATTATTTTAAGCAAAATCATGATCTATCTTAATAAATGATGAGATAGTAACAAAAAACTCTTACCACTTTTCTAACTTTGAATGACAACCATAAAAGATAATAATGTTAAAATAAACATATAATATCATGAGAATAAATAAATTTTTGATATTATATGTCAAATGGTATTTATATAGACCTTATAAAAGAATATAGATACATCACATAACATATGTCTCAAAGAGGGAAAATTGTGACAAAAATCCCTAATCTATTTGGAAAATATTAAAACATAAACACATAAAAGACAGATCAATAAATGGATATTAAAATAACCATAATTATTAGATTAATATTCCTAAAATAAATTCAGTCTTATTATATATATTTCATAAAATAAACATGTGGTGAATATTTTTTCTGTCTCACAGAAAATAAAAGTGAGATGGAAATCCATTACCTTTAATCCCAAATTCCTTCATAAAAATTAAAAATATCTGTATAGTACATATAAATTTATTATAAATATATTTCATAACAATAATTATAAATATCATACCATATATTATTTACTTATGAATATTTATTACCTTTTTATTAACAATTTTGTGTTAAAATCGCTTTTCGGTTAATAACCACGTTGTTTTTCGTGTATGTTTTGATTTTTTTATTTTTTGTCCTCTTAATTTTATCATGTTTCCATCCTATATATAATTATAAACATGATATAAATTTCATATATATTCATTATAAATTTATTTATAGTGATACCTAAAATTTAGATATTGAAAATTAAATGTACCGTTCATGGAAATGGTTGGCTATACGTATGGATGAACGTTGTTTCCATTTTTCAAATTGAAAGACAGAAATAATGTTAAATAATATATTCCCATTAAATAATTATTTTTATTTCATATATATCATATATTTTCATTAAAACCATTCTTATTACCTTCCATGTAATGTCGGAATGAATCACATCGCTTCGTGAGGGGGTAGTTGGTCGTACACAAAAATGATGTCGTTGTATTCAAAGGAATGGAAATTAAAAAGTAACATATGATATAATTATTTTAATATAATAATAATATCATAAATATCATATATAAATAATAAATCCATAATTATATCACACTTAGAGAGTTGGTGATGGAAAAATAATAACATCAATTCGTGAGGTGGTAGTCTGACGTACACGTGAATGATGATTTTATAACCCATTTGATGGAAGAAGAGAATAAATTTAGTTATTAAATTAAAAAAATATAATAATATTTAAGATATATATGTTGTTATATAATTATTGTTTAATAATAATTTAATGAGTTTGAGGAAGAAATTAAGTAAGAATCTTGATTAGGGATGTTACCTCTTCTTCATACAACTTCTTTTGGTTTACACCGATCGGATTCTTAGGTTAATTTATGAAAAAAAAATTAATTCTCCTAGGAATATAGGAGTGAATTAAAGAGGTTATTTTCTAGTTATTCAATAAACAAATAGGTTTTGGTTGTGTGAAGAGGATAGGAGAAGGGGTAGCCATTTACAAGTGAGGGGAGTGAGACACTTGTAATTTTGTAAAAGAAAAAGGTGTACCAACATTTCTCACATTCAAAAAATATCCAAAATGAACCATTATATATCCTAGAAGATATCAGGATGAAATATTTCCATGAAATCGATTTTTTACAATTTTTTGGTCACATTTAACCCTTATCTTTTTAGATTAAACCCCAATAAACCCATTTGTACCTTAACCATGGAAAATAATTTTTACTGTTTCTACTATTAATTATGGTAAAAAATAAAGTTTACCTTCTTAAAATAAATCAATAATTATTATTTAAAATATGGAATCCATTTTCAAAAAAATCACAAAAGTGGAAGAATTAATTTAAAATTAATTGCGCACATGCAATGAGAAAGCAGGTTTTCAAAGAGTAAGTGTTTAAAAGTTTAAAACGATTTTATATAAAAATTCAATATAAGAATTATCCCAATTATAAAAAGTTGATTAATAGATATATATTTGGAGTAATTTTTCTTTTAAATATAACATTAAGAAAAATTTATGTTTTTAAAATATTTAAAATAAAAGATAATTCTTAATAAAAAAATATCTTCATTATTCCTCAAAAAATATTTCCTCTCAGAAAATTATTAAAAACATAACCCTAAGATAATTTTGATATGATTATTTATAAAATTTAATATATTTTTTCAAATAAATTTTATAAAGGTTTCAAAAATTATTTTCAAAATAAGTTCACAAAAAGATAAAAAACTTCTTTTTAGAAAAATAAAATTGTTAACTGTAAAATTGGATTTATTATTATCTCATGTATAGAAAAAAAATATTAATTTTAAACATTTATTGAATATAAAATACATAAAATTCATTAAAATAATTAAATAAAATTTATTTGTTTAATTTATTAAGTTAAAACAGGTTTTTCACATAAAATGTTTTTTTCAAAGAAAATATTTCCTTCATTTTAAAAGTGTTTTTATTTTTACTACTAATTATTTAGTAATGAAAAAATTCATATTATATACCTGTGTAAACTATATATTTTCGAAATGTAGTTAATCATATTCACACAATCCATTTTAATGGAAATTTAATAACTATAATATAAAATAATAATATTTTAATAGTATGTCATGTTTCATTTAACGTCGATTTTGCTTGTAATGAAAGACAAACTAAGTGTTTCATGCAGCACATGATTAACATGAATTTCCATAAAAACATAATGAAAACATACATTCATTAAAAAAAATTACTCTTCACCCATCCCTTAAAAGGAATCTCATATTTTTTAATACATTCCATATATCAAATAATGTTGTAAACACCATCAATTATAGAATAAACCAGTTATTCAACAAATCATTTATTAGTTCTAATATCCTAAAAAATATCAAATTTACTTTATCCATATCATTCATCTATTTACGATAAAAAACACCATTTTATAAACATTATAAATATATTAAGGTTTACCTTCCCATAATAAAATTATCACCTTACCATTAAACCACTTTTCTAATCCATTAGTACCATTTAACATATTCTTATAACTCCTTAATCCAAACATACTATGAAATAATGCAAGATCCCAAACATTATTTGTGGTATTTTTTAGTTTTGGTTTAAATAATTTTATTTTTTACGAGAATGTTTTCTGATTTTGTATGGAGTCTCAAGGGTTTCTCAAGGGTTTGAGATATGTAGATCGGAGAATTTTACCATCCAATGCATTTTTTTGATAGGTGAATGGTTAGTAGTAAACATGCACCCTAACCATGAATCCCTGGATGAGTGATACACAGTTTGAAGAAACCATGCAAGGGGTGAAGTAAAAACCATGTGGACTTAGAAAGATCCATCCCACATGTTCATAACATGGTTTTCCAAACCATGATGGATCACCAGGTAACTGTACAGCCTATCCCCCTCTTGGAGAGAGGGTGGAGCACGATTGGAACATAGTTTAGACAACCATGCGGCCAAACTATGTGCCCATTTAAAAGTTTGATTTTACCATTTTTCCTCTTAGACCATGAGTGTTATAACTCAGTATTTTCTTCCCTTATTCTTCCTACAACCCAAGGGATGAGAAAAATTTCTCCAAGAATCCCAATGATCGATATCCCTTATTTCTTGGTCGTTTAGAGCATCCTAGATTGTGAATCAAAGCTCCGAGTGAGTCCAAAACTCCTGTCCCTTATCTTTTTCAGATTATTTCAATTGTATCCATTAATATTCTTTTGAAGACCAAGAACCAGCTTTTCCAATGGATCTTTAGTTGAGGCTTTAAAGTGTGTTTGAATCTGAGACAAGG
Source organism: Viscum album (assembly GCA_963277665.1). NCBI lineage: Eukaryota > Viridiplantae > Streptophyta > Magnoliopsida > Santalales > Viscaceae > Viscum > Viscum album. The sequence continues at coordinate 976,760,001 of OY728160.1, read as the reverse complement.
GATAGGGTTAAAATAGCATTCATCTTCGAAATCGAGGTAGATGGTCTAAATATTATATCCCATAGTCTTGATGTTTGGTTTATGTGTATGGGGTCATTCTATAGTTACTTTTTGTTGTGAATTTTTTTAATATTAGTATATATTGGTAAATTAGATGGATAAATGATGAATTCAACCCCTCATGATCCTCATGGGACTCATTGAGGTTGATGAGACCCATTATAGGGCCACCCATGGGGTGTGCCATCATCCACAACATGGAAACCTGTAATGATAAGGATATAATTTCTTTCTAATGCAGTATATCCCATGATAAATATTATGAAATGTTATCTTGAATTATGAAACAGAACTAAGGCTTGTTGTATCTAGTTATTAACATGGAATATGCGGTTTTTTGAAATATTGTGCATGGGTTGAATGAATTAAAGTGAATTTGTTAAATGACATATGGATTATAATGGAAATATGTAAATGAATTAATGAATTTGAATGCAGAATATGTTAAATGATTTATGATATGAGATATGAAATGGGATAAAGAGTTAAGGAATGAAGATGATTATGTTTTAAGCAAAGCATGAATAGAAAATGTTATGTGTGTTACTTGAGATAGTTTCTGAATTGGGGTATGTGTTAAATTATTAATGAATCATGTGAACATGGATTAAAGGTATGTGTAGGGTATTGGATATGAGGATCTATACTCATGGGTTGGGTTTGTATGAGGCCATAAACCCCACCCCCTTAAATGAACGAGTTAGGAAGTTTGCAATGAGGCTTTATGACCCTAATAGTTGCATTTAATGAGACTAACTGTACTGATTCTCCAAGGTAAGTATGATAAATTTGTTTTTGAAATTTTTACCAAAGTGATATAGGGATCTTGACTTATACCTTTATTTATGGTAGTGGAATAGAATACGCTAAAGTGAAATTGATAAAAATTAATTACTCATGGAAATAAGGATGAAAATGGTTTAAGTGAACCTAGTCATCTAATGGAACATGGTTTACTTCTATTTATCTTTTGGATTATTTAATAATTTAATACACTATCTTTTTATACTTCATATTTTTAGGCACTATTGTTGGTGCAATACTGAGTTATAATCACGCCGTATTTGGGCCTCCATTGGGTATTGGAAAAGACTTCATGCTTACAAGTCAGGACAAGGGAAAAGCCCCTTTACTATAGGGTTTATTGGGGATGGATATGTGCATGAATGAGGGATCTAGACCTTGATCCCAGACCAATTATTTGATTCATCTATTTATCTTTATTTTTTGTTTGACTTACACCTGGAACTATAGGACATTTCATGACATATTTAAAAACAATTGTGCGCTTGTACCCAGTTTTGGGAAATATTTAGTAATTCATGTTTAATTGGTTATTTTGTTTAATTTATTTCTTTTAGTTATATTTTGTTATTACTCTGATAATGTGGGTATATTCACCCCACTCAACATATTATACCATTGTTGTTAGTCGGTAGCCTCTGGCATGGGGGGAGGTGCACCTGAGGTCATGTGGCAACCCGACTCGGGGCACCATATAATGGATACCGGTTTGAGGATGATAAAAAGTTGTATCATAGTGGTTATTTTCAATTTTGTTAATATTTGGGTATGTTATATGGGATACTAGGATGTTTTTGGTCTTGTAAATGAGCTCGGGCATGGGAGTAGCTAACTCATGTATGAGGGAAAACCCATGTACCCTCAGGTGGTATTGTTATTCTTGGTGTGTGTTGTAATAATTGAATGATATTTTAATATTGGATGATGGAATTGTTGTGTGAGATGAAAATTTTATGATATTTTTCTCATGGTAGAAATGGTACGAGGTTGTAAATTCATTCATAATTTTAGGCACTAAGGGATATAGGTGGCATGCTTTATGGTACGCACACACGGGGATGATGTGTGGGACATGAGGGATGGAATGAATTGATTTTCCTTTGAAAATTTGAGAAAAATGGTGTCTAATGAAGTTGATTTAATAGGTAAATATAAATAATATGAAATAATTTTTTAAGAATAGTATTCAAAAAAAGGTTATAAATGGGTTCAAATTTATAATGTAATAAGTTGTAAATATAAAAAGGATCCTAAAATAGAAATATATACCATGTGGAAGTGATAGTGTGAGTTGTCTTACCACATGTTTGATAATTACCCATGGTTTGGATGGATAAGGGTAATGATAGAGACTAGTCTATTTCCATTGAGAAATTTAATGGGTAATGAATTGTTTATAAAAACTAGATAGCCTTATTTGGTTTAAAATGAGGAAGTTTAATGTTATGTGTTTTGAGATGTTTGTCTTTCATTATATAGTTATTCCACCATAAAGATGGGTGCGTATTAGGAAACAGGAGGATATCACCATGAATTATCCACCATTAGTAGAGTATGAAACCCCTCTAGTTTATGGTAACTAATGGGAGGAGAAGTTCAATAAGAACTTTTCTCGTTTTATGCAACTGATGGAATGAGACCTAGGGTTGGTCATGCTGATTATTTTTTATTTTACTAGATAGATTCAGTTACAGAACACTCTGTCGTTCTCTATAGATGGTTGAACAGAGGAAAAAGAGTCCTAGATAGAGTAAATACAGATGATTTTGGACCACTTAGAGACTCCTACTAATAAGAGAGTCATGATGGGAGCTTATATGTTGCATGTACAAGCAATGTTTTTGTGGGATATTTTGGTTCAGACTTAGTAGGCATATGGTATGTTATGGAAATACTTCTAGGAAATGTTTTTTGGATGATTTATATCCAGAGACCTTGAGGTAAGAGAAGGTTGCTAAGTTTATGATGTTTCCCTAGGGGACTATGTGAGTGATGGATCATGATGTCCTATTCATATACTTTCAATTATTCTTCCCAACATTGGAAGGGGATGAGGCTGCTATGTAAAGATGTTTCTAGGATGGACTTAGACATGAGATCATGTCCCAAGTAAATATCTTTCCCTTAAAGTGTAACACCCCAACCCTAGTAGCTCAGAGCCAGTACATTAATTTATTACGTTGTAATAATTTCAAGAAATAAAATATTGAAGGACAGAATAGTTTATCATCCTTGAAAGACTAGATTATATTCATGATACCCATAATACATTGAAAAAATAAAATATAACATGATACAATATAAAATAAAACAAATTTCATCATTGAAAAATTATACAGTGATTTCTACTTCATAACTTGGGGAAAAGATTCATAAGGATGGGGAGATCTCAGATTCTCAGTAAAGGTAATAAATACAATGGAATATGTCATAAACATAAACACTAGTCGTGGTGAATAAATTTAAGTACACAATCCATTAAAAATAAACAAGAACCTAATATGGCTAGAATTAGAGATGAATAAATAATACCAAAATAAAACATAATCATGGGTATTCTACTTGTCGAATAATCACATGAACATTCAATTACTATCTTCATAATGTGGTAATGCATAATGTCAGAAATTATAACCATTTAATCAAGGCCTCATTAAAAGACCATAATTAACATACTATCCAGGCCACGTTCCAAGACTCTAGTTTGCCTCATTAGAACTATTGATGCATCAAGGGCCTATAAAGGACCCCACCTTCCACTTGATATGTCCAATAAATTTTTCATCTGAATGGGGTGAACATAATAAACATAAACATTCATATTGAAACTATCAAATTAAATGTAAATAACTTTCCCCAATCATTAAACATAAACACTAACCATTCGGAGTATTGTGGTTAATGGTGTCAAGATTGTACATCCATATTCAAACTAATCAGAAACCCTTAAACAACATATTTTAGATGATGTCATAAGAGATACACCTCAATTAATTACAAGATTTAACAATGTATATTGACATAGATGAATATTATTTTAAATAATACCATTGAAAATTTCTTGATGAAATAATCATTAAACATTCCAATGTGTTTCATACCACCTTGAAACATTCCAATAATAATCGCTAAGAATATATTGAAAATAAGGAGACTCTTTATATTATATACCAAAGGGAAGTAAATACACCACATTCAAGTAATAAGTGGTGAACAAGGAATATATCTCATAAAAGTTAAAGTGAGATGAGAACATTCCTTTTTTACTTTGGAAAGAAAAGTACTTTTGGAAAATCATTTATATTTGTCATGAAATAAGGTTGTAAAAATTTATATACTAAAAAAGAGTGAATAAAATTTAAATTATATTTTAGGAATAAATTTTTTTCATCAAAAGTAAAATCTTGTAAAAATAGTTTTTAAAGAATCCTTAGAAATAAAACACATTAGTGTGGTTTAAGGAAAATATTAATTAGATTTTAAAGTAGAAAGAATTTTTTTTCATAAAAATAGAAATGAACCTTGAGAGTTTTTAATGAAAAAATTTGTGATCTTAGAAAAATAATTATGGCTTAAATCTGATTATAGTGTTCCCTTCAATACAGGTAATAATTTGAGAAATTCCCTTTAATTGGGCTTATATTTCAGAAAATTTCTTTTGAAAGGTTCTTTTAAAACATGTAACTAACCATAAAATAAAGAAGTATTATTAATGGTACACACATATAGAATATTCACACATAATTTATGAGTATTTAATAACAATACATAATAATTTAATTTAGGTATGTAGAGAATAAGAGTAACCCGAATGAAAATGGAGGTTCGGCTAGAAAATCCTTAACACTTTATAATCGATCGAATCATATGCCGTAAAATTAAAAATCCTAAAATGATACATAGAATACAATGAAAATAAATAGACTCATTATATGATACATAAATAGTATGTATAAAAACACCACACTCAACTAATAGTATTGAATAAGGAATATCTCACAAAAATGGAAGTGAGATGAGGAAACCTTTACCTTATGTTAGAATGTATTTTGCACATGATCTTAATGTTTGGAATAATAAAATTATATTCATTAATTACTAATACAAAAAATTTATATACATGTAATTTATTTATTATATCTTTATTAAGTTCATTTATGTTCTTTTTGATGTGGTAAGGGATTCAATTTCATCATTTGGGAGTGCACGTTTTCATAGTTTTGATGATCGGTTCGCTTGTATAAGAGTATAGAAGTTCATGTAAAATGGAAATTGAAATCCAAAACTGAAGTTATGAGTTATTATTGATAATATGAAGTTTAACTAGTCATATAAATCCTCTAGTTTTTTTGGGATAGGATTAATCATTAGATAAAATTTTAATGATAACAGCTTGGATTAATTTGGTGGTTTTTTATCACCACGAACTCATTTTGTTTTATAATTTAATACCGTGTGTAAAAACTAATTAAAGAACAATAAATAGGATATATTACATATATTATGATCTGTTTCAACCATAAAAATGTTTTTATGGATATAATTGAGTAGGGTAATAGAAATTGAAAACCTGACGTCCATGAGTGTGTAATAAATTAACACATCTCAGACGGTGTTTTCATTTTTAGTATAAGAGGAGGAGAAAGGGAGATAATGATGAAATATTACATTATAATAATATCATTCCATTAAATGTAAGGTACTATAATTATCATAGAATTTGGATGAGGGGATGTGAGAATAGAGAAGCAATAGAATGGAACATGTAAAATAAATAGAATGAAAAAGGAAGAGAGGGTTACCTCTTGAGTACTCCTCCTTGAGAACCTCCTTAAGGCCTTTGGTTTTGGACTTTCAGTGAGACCACCTGGTCTTGGATGTGAGGAAGGGCCTTGGTTATATTATTTGTAAGAACATAATAAATTCTCAAAGATTGATTGGTGTGATAGGAAGATGGGCGAGTAGTGGTTTTTATAGTGGAGGAGAGAAAGTTTTCCATTATTTTAATCATTATTTAATTATTTTGGATTAAGACTATGAATAGTTTTGATTATTGTGAAAAACCTAGTAACAGGTGTATGTGTGTTTGAACTAATGTCCATTTACATCAGAAATGACTCAATCATGATGCATAAATTCATTTATTTAGTATATTTTGTAGATTATTGAATTTCACTATTCACCAAAAAATGAAGTATTTCAAAAAAAAATCCGAAAAATTAACCCTAAACATTTTTCTATGTGTAGAATATAAAAATTAACTCCACATTATGAAAAAAATTTAATATGAGAAAATTAATTGTTAATTATAATTACTGTTTACTGGAAAAATACAGTTTTCAAAATTATAACTGTTTTTATAATACCTTGAAAATTTAACTAAGGTCTCATTAAATTATCCTAAAATTATAGTACAAAAAATATTGACTTATGAATAAATTTTATGAAAAATTATTTATCTTTTAACTTAATTTATGAATTATAAAATTGTAATTAAATATTTGTTATTCACCAAAATACTAACACATAATTCTTAATGTTTAAAATATACACCTTCATTTATAAGGTGCCTAAATTTATTTATACATACATTAGTGAGGTTACTATTCATAATATTACATTACAACTCAGATGGGTCATGTTACTATTTATAAGGGTACAATACTCTTCATAAAGTTCATATTACTATTCATCAAAAATTAAGTTGATTCTATCAGACTCTAAATATCTTACTGAACGCAACCGTGTGTGTTAATTTTTTGAAATTCAAAACACAAAAGTTGAAAAATTAAGTTTAACGTATGGGTTATAACAATAAAAAAATTGCTTCATAGTGACTTAGTGTTGTGTGCATATAAGCTATCTAATGAATTTAAATTATTTAAAAGAAACAAACCATAAAATATTGCGGTTTCATAATAATAGTGAATATATTCATAACATAACTTTTTATTTATTAAATTTATATATTATAATATATTGATAAAAATGGATTTTTTTAATAATCAAATTCATATATTCATATTAAAATATTATTTTATAAAACATAATACTCTAAAAAAATATTTTTTTTAAAAAAATATTTTTGAAAAGTACAAATTTGAAATATAATTATTATTAATCAAAATAATTAATTTTAGATTATAATTTTTCATAACATAATATATTTAAAATTATAAAATAAATTACTAGGGTGTTACATTATTCCACCCTCAATAGAATGGTGTCCTCCTAATTCGAAATTTCACATCGAATGTCAAAGGATGATAGATGAAAACTCTCTTGTGGGAACCCCCATCATAAATAGGGTTAAAGAAAATTCCCTTAATAAGGGGGAAAGTGAAATTCATAGGATACCAAAAATCAACACATTCAAATAGGATAATATTAGTGTGAAGTGAAAATATTAATAGGGGAGAATAATATAACCATCATGTTCTGATGGAATGTGATAGATAAAATGTTTAGATGAAAGTTGATTACCATAAAAACATAAACTACAATTATGAAAAAGTTCCTCAATATCATTAAAAATATTGATAATAGGACACCATTTTTTATGACCATTTTCATAAAGTTGAGGAATCATTCTACTTTATAAGAGTATAAATATACAGAAACTTATCCATTGATTTCACCTTGAACTATCTATAATTTATCACTTAGGACATCATGTTCCATGTGGTGAAGTAATAAATTATCCTCTAAAACCTCATACAATGATCAACTTAAACAATTCATAAATGGTTAAAATTTACATAATGATTCATCAATTTAGAAAAATATCTCTAAATTTCCAAGATGCACTTGTAATTATCCCTTAATCAACATGAAGTAGCACTAAATTTTCACATTCTAAGCATGCAAATAACTTCATCATGTATCCACTTGAAATAAGGTAATAACTCGAATTACTATAAAACCTTATTGGAAACACGAATTCTTAAATATTCTTTAATTAAGATACATACTATTGGATATATTCCTAATATCCAAAAGTGTTGTAAACTCCTTTGATGATAGCATAAACCACTTGTCTACAAGTCAATAATCATTTCCAAGGTAGTTAGTACTTATCCAAATCAATCATTTCATCATCATTATCTCAACAACAGAAATATATTTAGGGTTGTCTTTCCATCAATCATTCGTTTTCCAAAAAAAATTAACTTTACAATAAATATATTTTCTTTGTACCATTCTACTTATGGTTTCAAATTTTTAATGAAAAATTATTGTAGTACAATCCTCATATATTCCATAATTCTTATAACTAGTACATTGCAGATAAAATATTCCAATGACATGATTATTGAACAAGCATATTAGTCATTCTACTTCATTTTATAAAACATAAAAACATGATCAATATCCAGTAACATCAGTTGGGTTATATTCCTTTAATTCTTGGAACATTGATTTTCAGAGTGCCCCATCTCCTTACAGTTGAAGCATTGTAAATTGGGAAAAAAATTATTACCCATGAAATCATGAACATGGTGTCCTTTTTCTCCACACTTATAACAAACTCTCATTCCCTTCAATCATTTACCAGGGTGATTCTTTCCATCATAATCACATGTGGTAAAATCCTTATTTACCTTCTCCACTTTATCCATATTTTCCTCTTCACCCTTTTCTTCTCTTTCTTCCCTTCAAATCCATAGGAATAAGACAATTATTTACTTATCTAGTTAACAAATGAAAATTTTTACCCATATTATAAGGATACATGGAGAACGTGTTCCTTAGAAATTATAGCTTAACATTATGAGAGGTATGATCTTTTTACTATTTGCATCAGGTGCATTGGTTAAGTTCTCATTCCTTTTTATAGGATCCATTTCTAGTCAATTACATATACTATATTAGAACATAAAATTATGAACTTTCTATAACTCTAAACATGGTATAGCACATATCTTAAATTTATGCATTATAAACCCTAGAACCATATACATTGGTTAATTTGGAATCATAAATCATCATAATGGTATGTATGAAAATGTGAATTATTCTAAGCATTTCCCCCAGGAGTTTAAATCCAAGTGTATAGTTAGGCATATTTTCTTGTACAAGGTTACCCCGAGTGAAGCTCGGAACACCTTCTGTGAGTTGTTACTCCTAGGTACACATGTTTCAAAACAACATCCAGTTATAGTATCCAGACAAGGATGTATTTTCTAGGAAGTCCTGCATAATCTCTTCCTTACCAAAATTTTAGGATGTTCTTGTATGCTTACCCTAAAATACTATCATAGGGTTTTGTTCCCTAATATTTGTTTTCTATATCTTTTTTCTAAGGATTCTAATAAACATCTTTTAATACAAAATGTAACACCCCAACCCTAGTAGATAAGAGAAAATGCATTATTTTATTACATTTGCATGATTACAGTTAATCAAATCCTGAAGGGCTAAATAGTTAGGCAGTCTTTTAAGTCTAGATCATATTCATTATATCCATAATACATTTGAAAAAGAAAATATAACATGTTACAATATAAAATAAAATAAATTTCATCCTTGAAATATTATACAATTATTTATTCTTCATAACCTAGGGAAAGGAAACATAAGAAAGGGGTGAGATAATATTCTCATTAAGGGTATATAATATATTGGAAGCTATCATAAACAAAAACACTTGGGATGGTGAATAAATAAAAGTACACAATCCTTTAAAAATAAACTTGAACACAATATTGCAGGAATAAGAGTTGAATAAATAATTCTAAAATAAAACATATTAAAGGGTATTATTCTAGTAAAATAACCACATGAACTATCAATTACTAGATTCATAATAAGGTAATTAATAATTTTGTAAATCATAACTATACCTCCAAGGCCTCGTGATAAGACTATAAATAATCATACTGTCAAGGCCTTGTGCCAAGACTCCAGTTTGTCTCATGACACCTAACAATGCATCAAAGAGCTATAGCGGGCCCCACATATCACTTACTAAGTCCAATGAATTCCTCATATGAATAGGATTATCATAATGAACATATAAATTTATATTGAAACAAACATGTGAAAAGTAAATAACATTTCCAAATCATTAAACATAAACACTAACCATTCTAAGTAATGTGGTGAATGGTATCAAGATAGAACATCCATAGTCTAACTAATTATAAACCCTTAAAAAATATTTTAGATGATATCATAAAATAAACACTTAAATGAATTAAAATATTCAACAAAGGATTTTTTACATATATGAATATTCTTTTAAATAAAACCATTGAAATTTTCATGACGAAATAATCCTTAAACATTCCAAAGTGTCCCATACCACCTCAAAACGTTCAAATCATAATCCCTTATAAAATCAAGATAATATGGAGACTCTTTATATGATATACCAAAGGGAATTACAAAAACTTCATGTCATTAATAAGTGTTGAAAAAGACATATATCTCCTAAAATTTAAAGTGATATTAGAAAAAACATTTTTTCTTTGGAAAGAAGGGTTATTTTGGAAAACAATTTTTATTTTTCATGGAATGAGATTGTAAAAATTTATATCATATAAAATAAAAGGGAAAAATTATAAAATTATATTTTAGGAATAAATGTATTCTCACCAAAGTGAAATAAGATAAAATTCATTTTTAAAAATGCTTTATAAATAAAACATTTTTTGTGGTTTAAGGAAAATATAAAATAGATTTTAATGTAGAAAGGCATGTTTCTTTTCAGAAAATAGGAAATTAACCAAGATAATTTTTAATTATTAAATGTATTTTTTATATAAATAATTATGGATTAAATAATGTTTAAGATCTCCATGGAATACATGTAATAATTCAAGAAATTCCCTTGAATTGGGCTTGTATTTCGGGAAGACTTTTTTGAAATATTATTTTATAAAATGTAACTACACATAAAATAAAGAAGGATTATGATTTTTAAAAATATATAGAATATTCACAAAGAATTTATGAGGATTAAATAATAAAAAGTAATAATTTTATTGAGTTATTTAGAGAATAATAGTAACTTGAATGAAAATGGAGATCTGGGTAGAAAATCCTTACCACTTTGTAATCAATCCAATCATATGCCCGAAAATTAATAATCATAAAATGATACATTGAATAACATGAAAATAAATAGATTCATGATACAATACATAAATGGGAAGTATACATACACAATATTAAACTAATTTTAGTGAATAAGGAATATCTCACAAAAATTAAAGTGAGATGAGGAAACCATTACCTTATCTCTGAATGTATTCTGCACTTGCTCTTAATGTCCTGAATAATAAAATTATATTCATTAATTAATTATACCATAATCTTATCTACCATTAATTTATTTATTATATATTTTTAATGTTCATTTATGGTCTTTCAGATGGTTTAATAGATTGAATTCCATCATTTGGGAGTGCACATTTTCTTAGTTTTCATGATCAGTTCGCTTGTATAATAGTATGGAAGATCTTGTAAAATGGGAATTAAAATCCAGAATTGAAGTTATGAGTAATTATTTATCAACTATAAGGTTAAATTATGATATATATCTTTTGGTTTTTTTGGGACAGGATCAATCATTAGATAAAATTTTAATGATAAACACTTGGATTAATTTGGTGGTTTTTCGATCACCACGAACTCATTTTGTTTTATAATTTAATACCACGTGTAAAAAATTATTACAAAACATTAAATAGGATATATTACATATATTATGATCTTTTGAAACCAAATAAATGGTATTATAACAAGAATTTAATATGGAAATAGAAATTGAAAACCCATCATACGTGAGTGTGATAAATTAACACATCTCAGACGATGTTTCCATTTATCGTATAAGAGGAGGGGGAAAGGGAGATGATGATGACATATTACATTAGAATAATATCATTATATTAAATTTAAGTTACTATAATTATCATATAATTTAGATTATGTAATGTGAGGATAAATAAATAATATAATTGAACTTGTAAGATAAATTGAAAGAAAAAGGAAGAGAGGTTTACCTCTTGAGTACTCCTCCTTGAGAATCTCTTTAAGGCCTTTGGTTTTGGAATTTTGATGGTACTAGATAGTATTGGATGAGATGAATTTTCTTATGAATATTATTTGTAAGAACTTATAAAAGTATCAAAGTGTGAGTGGTGTGAGAGAAAGAGGTGGTGAGGGGTGGTTTTTAGAGTGGATGAGAGGAGGGTTTTCCATTATTTTAATCATTATTTAATTATTTTATCTCAAAGCAATGAATAGTCCTGATTATTGTGACCATAAATAGTAATAGGTTCATTTGAGTTTTAACCAATGGACATTTACATCATAAATGACTCAATCATGATGCATAAATTCATTTATTTAGTATATTTTTGAAATTATTGAATTTCACTTTCCACCAGAGTCATGTATTTTAGAAAAATACCAAATATTCACCCTAACCATTTTTAGATGTGTAGAATGAAAAATTTATCTCCATATTATGAAAATACATTTCTATATATGAGAAATTTAATTTTTAATTTATAATCACCATTTACTCAAAAAATACAGTTTTTAAAATTATAACTGTTTTTATAATATCCTAAAATTTTAACTAAGGTCTCATTAAATTATCCCAAAATCATAGGACAAAAAAATATTGACTTATGAATAAATTTTATGAAATATTATTTATATTTTAAATTAATTTATTAATTATAAAATTGTTATTAAATATTTATTTCTCACAAAAATACCAATACTTGATTATTAATGTCTAAAATATTCAATTTCATTTATAAGGTACCAAAATTTTATTTATAATTTCATGGGTGATATTACTATTTATAAGGGTACATTACTATTAATATGGGTCGTGTTACTATTTATAATGGTATAATAATATTCATAAGAATCAAGTTTCAATTCATCAAAAATTAAGTTGATTCTATTAGACTCAAAATATCTTACTAAAGGAAACCGTGCATGTTTGTTTTTCGAAATTCAAAACACAAAAGAGGAAAAATTAAGATTAATGCGTAGGTTATAACTATAACAAAGTTTTTTTTAGGAATTACTTTGTGTTTTGTGCAAATAAGATATCTAATAAATTGAAATTTTTTATGAAGAAACATACCATAAAATCTTGGGGTGTCATAATAATAGTGAATATACTCATAAAATAATTTAGTATTTAATCAATATATATATTATAATATATTGATGAAAATGAGTTTTTTAATAATAAAATACAAATATTCATATTAAATTACTATTTTATAAATAATAATACTGTAAAATATTATTTTTTAAAATTTATGTGAAATTTATAAATTGTAAATATAAATATTATTAATTAATCCAATTTATTTTAAATTATTATTTTTCATAACATAGTGTATTTAAAATTATAAAACAAATTACTGATGTGTTACAGAAAGAGGTTTGTTGAGGTGGTTGATCAATCCTTTAGTTTAGAGGGGAACCTAAAGGAGTCCTCTGGTAGGGGGCATATGGTTCCAGTTACACAGTCAAGTTGTGTGAATTTTCAGAGTAGGAAGCGTTGTTTTAAGAACCTTCACTTGGGTGGTGGTGTAATTAGTAGTTAGAGAAGAGTAAAAACCTCTCATGGTAGTGACCGGTTGTCTTTCTATTAGTGTGGCAGGTTTGGACACATGTGTGGTCAATGCCCAGAACACCAGGTGAGTGCCGAACATGTGGAAGTATAGGGAATGTGTGATGGTTGTTTTGGAACCCTCAAAATCTAGGAATTATGGAGGATCCAGGACAAAATAAAGTTTGGGAAAGTTGTTGGTTTCCCTATGTGTGGAAGGCAGTTTTAGTTCTACTTGTCGTACATGTCGGAGTGGCAGACGTGGTACTACAAGATGAGAGCATCCATATCAGTATAGTGGGGTAGCAATAGGAACTCAAAATGGAGCACATAGTAGAGGGGTAGGTCATCTCTATGTAGTTTAGCATGTATCTGATGGTGGAGAGGATGAACCATCGATAGTTTGAGGTATTATTCATACAGATTCCGTGCTTTTTAGGGCTTTATTTGATAAAGGTGCCACATATTATTTTATATATTCCATATTTTTTTAGTGTGTTGGGACTATAAGTGGAACATTTGTGTGTGTTCTTGTCAATTGACACACCATCAGGGGTAAGGATTGAAAATATTGGGCAATATAATGAGTGTGCGCTTGGAGTTGGTGGGAACCATTTTCTATGGGAGTTGTTTGTGTTTGAGATGTAAGGTTTTGAATTGATTTTTGGAATAGATTTGTGATATTACATATTCATTCATGATTCTACATTACTTTCATCACATAATTTTCTCTTAAAAATTATTATATTCCATTCAATGCTCATGTATTGTTCATAAACATATATAAAGAGTGTTGTTCAAATTTGTTTAATTAAAATGCAGTTTAATTTTTTTTCATATCATGAAGTATAATAATCAAAATTTGGTTGTTATTATTTATTGTTCCTTATTAAAATTTCAACTTTTAATTCAAATAAATCTTTTCCAAATTTGTCCATTTTAAGGTCCATATGTACCACACAATAAGGCCCACCAAATTTGTTGAGAAAACCGGACCATCCATGAAGATAGAATTTTTGGGATCAATCCAGATGACCAAATTTTATGAAACTCCATAATATATTCTTTAAAATCAAAAAATATATTGGATATAAAATTTAAGGCCCAATTACACAAAGGGGCCCAAATGCTGCTTTAAATTCCATCCCATAATTCTCTATGGAATTTAAAATCATCCCAGAATCCTCCACTTTTCTGCCCATATATAAAAAAAATACATATGATATTTTGTGGTGTGAAATAGAATATTGAGTTTCCTATGTTTATAGAAGAAATTTTTTATATTTTGGATCATATTACGAGCCTAAAATTCATTCACATTTAGACTAAGGAAAAAATCGATTGAAAAATGGATAAGAGAAAATTTTATATGAAATTTCCATATCTTGAGATAAAAAAGTCAAATGGCATCAGAATTTTTAGGGGGTACTATAAACATCTATATATACATCTTTTAAGAAGAACATTTGTCCATATTCAATAGTATGAATTGTCACAAGTTTTATCTAACATGAGAGACAGTTTTGGAATGAAAACAATCCAATCCCTTTGGCTATAAATAGATACTCATTATTACCTTCATAATAGATAGAATTTTAGATATTAAAGAGGATATTTTAAATGAATATAGACTTTACAAGGACCTAGGAGGAATTTCTTTATTCTTGTTTTGACAAGGGGGCCTCTCCTTCTATTTTCAGTTCATGTTTGTTTTCCATTATTTTCAATTGTAATCATATAAGTTGTTTTCAATATCATTTTAATTTTAATGCATGTTTCTTATTCATAATCAATAAATATAATCCAATATATATTGTTTATTATTAATTTTATTAATAAAATTAAATAAAAATTTAAATCATTCCCTTATTTCACATTATCATTCAATCAAAATCACGTTTTTACATCCCTTCAAATTTCGTGTGTGTTTTCGGCGCACCACTCTTTTCTTGTCCCATTATATTTATTATATTTTTAAACTATCACCATAAAAATTAAAAAAAAATATTATTAACCACCCAAATGGATGAGTAGATATCTCCTTAAGTAATTTATAATTTAGGGATGTTAAGTGATTGAGATCTTTTTCTCATTTAACGTTCTTTGAATTAATATTGTATATGTAAAATAAAATATGTCATTAATTAATGAAATATGTGTGACATGTGGATTCCATGGATTATTGGAACCGAAAATACACATGGTTTCCTGAAATATTTTTCCTTCCATAAATTATATTTGATAAATATTAGAACCCCAGTTAAGGCTTGGATTAAAGAAAAAACAATTGTGAGTTCTGATCAAAATCACCAAATGAAGTGGATGTTAATTTAATGAAATGTTCTGAAAAGATC
Source organism: Viscum album (assembly GCA_963277665.1). Lineage (NCBI taxonomy): Eukaryota > Viridiplantae > Streptophyta > Magnoliopsida > Santalales > Viscaceae > Viscum > Viscum album. Next base: position 976,744,194 of record OY728160.1, on the reverse strand, counting down.
AAGGATATCAAAAAATTAACTCCCCAATAATGAACACAACCAAGTATTTATCAAATTTTTAAATAAAAAATCTTTCATCGATAAATTTAATTAAACTTTTCAAAAAAAACCCATTATAAAGACAAATAAAAAATCAAATCTAAAATTTGTACCATCACAGAGGATTCTACATAAAGGCTACTATACACATTATCATAGCACCAAACCTTTGAAATTTCAATATGAGATAATAATACATGCTTAAAATGGTATAATTTATGGGTATGGTTCAATTAGTAGTATATAGTTTTTTATTTTTTTTGAAAAATATAAAAAATGAAAAATATAAATCTAAAAAAAATAAAAAAACAGTAATAAATACCCATCTTCCCATAAAAAACATATACCAAAAAATACACATAGAAAAACCCACCTTCCTCCTTCTTTTTTAATGATTTTTGAATTCCCCACAGCCTCCCAAAAAACCATTAGATATTTTTGACCTGGAAATTGAGATAACTCTTCATCGACTTAGGAGAGATATTAGGGATAATAAAATCAATCAAGACTCAGTCATTGCCCATAAAAATGTTATAGATCTGGATTTTCCTAGGGAAAAAACTTTAAAATAACTCGATACCCATGATATTAGTTATCAAACCTTTGGTATTCAATATCCAAATATTAAGGCTGATTTCTAACTCTAATGAGGATTTATTCATCTTCTACAACATTTATATAAGCTAGAAAGTGAGGATACACATATTCACCTCAAGGAGTTCAAAGTGGTGCGTTATACCATAAAGCCTCAAGGGGTTTCTTGAAAACAAGTCAAACTTCAAGCATTCCCTTTCTTACTAGCTGAATCCACCAATTCATGGATCTATTACCTCAATCTTGGTTCCATAACCACATGGAATGACATGAAGTGACTCTTATTAGAAAAATTATTCCCTAATTTTTGAAATTCATCTATTGTAAATTAAATAAGTGGTATCCATCATTTCACCAGTGAATCACTACATGAGTACTGGGAGATGTTCAATGTTCCTGTGGAAACCTTCCCACACCACCAAATATATGACCAAATCTTTATCCAATACTTATATGATGGGTTATAGGATATTAAGGGAACTCTCATTTATGCCTCAAGTGGTAGTGATCTTATTGAAAAAACTTATGTATCTTAGTGAGATCTCATAAGTATCATGTCCTCAAACACACAAAAATTTTATACATGGGAATATGCTCAAGTAAAATAAGTACAAGAGATTCAATCTATAGAGCCCAAAAAGATGACTGAGTGGATGAGTGAACTTACAGGTCTCATGAGACAACTATTTTTGGCTTCCAAATCCCTAACCTCATCTTCTCCACAATCTATGTCTCCTAGACCTATAAAAAACTGTTGAATCTAAAGCTCAACATCTCATCCAACCAAAAAATTTCCATAGCTTCAAGATAATCCATATGATTATTCAAGTCCAATGTATATCAATGAAATATACATTCAGAAAAACACCATCCCTCAATAGTTCGCTTAGTTTATTAGAAACTCCACCCATCCCCACTCTGACCTCATCTATTCTACCTATAACACTATCATGAGGTATGGTAATCCCATATTTTATCCCGCTTAGTTCCCTCCTCAAAATCAAAACCAATTTAAATATGGTCAAGGGGGTTGTAACTACCAATAAAATTATCCATTTTTTCCTCAAAATAAAAGAATAAATCCTTTTCTTAATCCTCCTTGATTCAACTATATTAATGATCCTTCCCAATTCCCAACACAATACAAGCACTCTCTATAGAACATAAATCAAGGAAATATCAAAGTGGTACATGACTCTTTTTCCAAGAAACCATGAGAAATTTATGTGGAAGATCTTTCCTCTTTCACCCATTTCATCCTTAAAGACATTGAAACCCAAATTGCTCAACTTCCATCATACCTCATCTAGAAAAAAACATTCCAATTCTTCTCAAATCCCATATCAACCATTACCCAACCCCAATGGTAATGTTAGTGAAGTTTCACTTAGATTGGGAATGAAAATTTATATTCCTCCTGATGAATCCACATAATCCCCTTTTAATGTTGATATGGAATAAGAAAAAAAGAAAAATCACGAAAATGAACCTTATGAAACTCTCTCACCTCCTTCCATCCCTCTAAAAGGATCAATTCTTTTTCCTCAATCCATCTTTAATCCAAATATTCATTTTGAGCATGATTCTGAAATGATTGACATTTTTATATGTTTTGAATTAAAAATTCTCCTATTAGATGAAATAAAAAAATCCTATGAAAAGTTTCTTATGTAATTTTTCACCCATAATATACAGCATATGACCATTGACGATATTTGAACACATCAATCAGTTTCCATGAAGTTAAAATATCCAGGTACCTTATGGTTCCTTGCCAAATACTGATTTACAACATAGATTATGCACTCATAGACCTAGGAGACTCAATAAATTTCATGACCAAATCTGTCTTATCTAGGTCCCTTTCACCCAATAAGTGTTTTCATCCAGTTATCCAATCAAAGAACAGCTAGTCCTAAGGGAATAATTTAGGATGTACTTGTCTGAGTTAATGATCATATATTCCTAGGTGATTTATATTTCCTTGATATGTATGGTGGTACAACTTCTTATCAATATCATCTAATTCTAGGAAGACCTTTACTTATGACATAGAGATCAAAAATTGAAATCCATGCTAGAATCATATACATTGAATTTGGTGACTAACTAGTCTAGTTCAATATTTTTCAATCCATGAAATACCCATCACAATATCACTATGTATTCACTATCCAAGATTATGAAATTTATTTTAGAGTGTGTTGAACCCTTATCCATTATTTTCTTCATGTTCCAATGATAGATGTGTTTTTGAATATTGAATACTCATAACCAAGATATAAATGGAGAAGTTTGTGTCAACCATTCTTATGTAAACTCCATCAATCTAAGGGATATCAAAAAATATTTGGAATCACATCTCACCTTTGATCTCAACTTGGTCGGTAATGAGGAAAATGAACCGGAATTATCATTTTTTGATTCAAATTTTATTATCCAACATTCATCATTTCCTATCCATGATTATAGATATTATCTTATATGTTTGGTAAACTCTGATCCAATGTGCTTATCTTGTCCCAATGGTGGTGAATTTTGTGAGATTTGTTCCCTAATTAATAAATTGATCACTGGTGAGGTTGAAATTGATAATTCTTTGGGAAAAAATGATATTAATATTATAGGAAAATATATGGAGTCCAATGTCCCCTTTGATCCTAATTACGAAAAATTGGAATACGATGAAAAAATAAGTTTAAAAGAACAAGGATCTCATACTCTAATTTCATATTTTCTAGCCTAAATGACCCAAAGGACTTCATTTTTATTGATTTTTGATAACCCCCCCCCCCACCACCACCACCTTTAAAGCGATGAGGGGTAACCCTTACAAGGTGCGTAGGCTCAGATATTACATAGCGCATAGCCTTATGAGATAACAAGACCCGAAGGTCTTTGGGAATTCAACCAGACTATCTATAAGGAACTGCCCCTCCCAAGAATTTGCATTAGGATAGTAGCTCTCCACCTTCACATGGCCTTCTAGCTAGGCTTCCCGTGAAAGCACAGGCTAGTCCTGATGGAATATCCATACCCTCTCATTCTACAAATCCATTTGGCTTTTCTCTCGTGAGGGAACCTTCTCTGAATCCACTTCTGGGGTGGCTCCTTTTTTGTAGTGTGTCTGGGGAAAGTGCATGTGGCCCGAAGGCCTTGAGGTGGCCTGAAGGCCATAAAGGTGGCCTGGAAGCCCTACTAACCTGAAGGCCTGTGTGGACCGAAAACCTTAAGGACTCCAAGACCAAACCGGTGGCCCAAGGTGAATAGTTCCAGCTACTACAGTGTCGAACAGTACATGCTATAGTAACTACTATAGTTCCTGCAACCGTTCCTTCTACAGTACCCGCACAGTGTACAGTTCTGCTACAATATATGTATAGTGTATAATACTGCTACAGTACCCCAGAAATATACCTCTACCTATTTTTGAACTTAGGTCATGTGGATGCACTTAAGGATACCTCACCAAATGGGATGAGGCTCATGTGCTGATTTCATATTGTCTAGACCAACCATAAATTCACCATCGAAATTGAGGAATATTTTTAAACATCCAATCATATTAAAATAACCCTCGACGAACTGCATTATTCCATAAGTTGAAGACCAAAGGGTGGATACCCGCATTCTCTTTCAACCGCCATTGATTTTCAAACACAAAAACAAGGACGGGATGAAATTATCCAATAAAAATCAGGCATCCAAAATGATATGTTTTTTATTAAAAAAATTAGAGATGAGAAAATATATTGCCCACCATCGGACTATGGGCAGTCCACCACCAATGTCCAGCTTTAGACAATATAAATTTCGTGCTTATTAGGAGCTAACCTTGGTTTTGTATTAATTTTAATAAATTTCAATTTCATTTTAGTGTTTCATTAAATGAATAATTATTTTTTTCTTTTATAAGTAATGTAAATTTTCCACAAAATCACTAGAGATGACACATGCCCCTGGAATTTTATAAACTTCTTCCAACGCACCCTTATATAGAGATGACGTCCCACCAAATCAAAACCAGGGGCACATATTTTCCTTTAACTCCCTCTTCATCTATCCATCCTCTCTCTCTATCTCTATCTCTTCTTATTCCTTTATCATTATCACTTTTTATCATTTTTTAATAAAAACCATCTTCATCCTCTTTCCATTTTTTGTGGGTGTTTATTTTAAATAAACAGTAAAAAAATAAAATAACAAAAAAATACCAAGAAAAGAGTCATAATTACTCAACATTAAATTTTAAAAAATTTTCCAACCTTTTTGGGGACTCCAATGACTTTTTCCATCTCACACATTTATTATTTTCATCATAAATTTAGATAAATAATTTTTTGTCAAAAGAAATAAATTTTTAAAGATAAATTTTTTATATGGAAATTTATTATTTCCCAACCTTGAGTAACAATGTTATCTTTCATACTAAGGTCCCATATGTCCATAATTTCATATAGTGTGTTTGTATCCCCTTATTGTGAGTCTTGATTTTGCGGACCTTCAAGCTGAATTTTCTACCTTGGTGTAAATTAATATGATAGAGTCATTATCTAAATAACATGAGAATCACAATATCCAAATAGCCTCTCAATACCCTTTAATTAATACTCCATTTTAAATCCCATTCAATCATATGGAAATGCTTTTTGATATCAACATTTCAGTCCTAAAAACTTATCCCACCCAACATCTAAATTTATTTTCATTTCATATTTTATTAGAATTTAATTTTGGTGAAATGGATTTCATTTTGAGTTCCATTTACTTGGTTTTCAATGTGTCATCATATGCCTAAGGGTGATAATCCATTTAAGTGTGGGTGAGTGGTTTTCATTCACTCATTTTTGGGAATGTATATTTTTTATGACATTTGGTGAAATTGATATTGAAAAGTGTTCAAATTAATTCAAATAAAATAAAATAAAATAAAATAAAGTAAAAAAATATTGGGTTAGGTCTTAAGAAGGTCAGAAATCACTATTCCATAACCTCTTTCATGTTATAACTATAAAAATTATTATTATGATGAGATAAAATATGGGTTGGGAGAGGAGTGTGAGATGTGTTCCAAGTTCAACTTTCAAAAAAAATTACACTTGCAACATTCTTTCGTTTATCATTAAGAGAATTTTTGTGTTTTGAACATAATTTATTTTTTTCATCCTCTTAAAATTATCTTCCTATTTTTTTCTTACTTCACACATTCATTCCCTTGTAAATATGTTTTTTCATTCCTTCCATGTCTTATTTAAAAAAGTATTCCATGTTTTCCCAATATTATTGGTTACCCCACCTTTCCTCTCTTTTTTACATTATATTCCTTCAATACCATAACCAATAAAACTTCCCTAAAAATTCATCTTAATTATGGTGTACTTTAGGATTTAGAATTTTAGATGAGAGATCTTACAAAATCTAATATCATAACTTTTGGTTGGTGAATGAGTGAAACTCCATAAATAAATTTTTATCATCTTGAGTGCAGTGACTTATATGTGCCCACATTTTCTATTTCATATTTGGAACAAGAAAAAGGAATTTTCTTTCAACACATTGTAGTTAAAAAAAATAATGGTGGAATTATTTATTGATGATTGAACTAGTCTATTCCCACTTATTGGAGAATACAAAATTTTTATATTTTTTGGTGAGTAAAAATTATTTAGTTGTGTTTTTTATAATTTATGTAAATGAGTACATACACAAGACTATGTATGGGGGAGTTAATATTACATATTAATTCATGATTTTACATTACTTCCATCATATAATTTCCACTTAAAAATTATTATTTTTCATTCAATGTTCATGTATTAATGATGAACTTATATAAAGAATATTGTTTAAATTCATTTAATTAAACTATAGTTTAATTATTTTATCATATATTTAAAAATTATAACCAAAATTACACGATTCTTTTTTTAGTGTTCCTGATTAAGATTTAAAAATATCATTAAAGTATATCTTTGTCCAATTACTCCATTTGAAGTTTCATATGGACCACAAAATAAGGCCCACCAAATCTGTTGAGAAAACTAGAAATTCCACGAAGATAGAATTTTTAGGCTCAATGCAGAATCCCAAATTTTATGAAACACTATAAAGAGTTATTTAATATTTAAACATGTCTTTGATAAAATATTAAAACCTCAAATCCACCAAAAAGGGTACAAAATTAGGCTTTAAGTCCAGCCCACAATCCTGTTCGGGATTCAAAAGAATCAAACAATCCTTGGTTTTTGTCCCCATATAATAATAAAACAGAACTAATATTTTGTGGTATTAAAGAAAATATTTAGGATCCCAATTTTACATAAGAAATGGTTTGGGTTTGAGGGAATATTCCATGACTAAAATTCATTCACATTTAGACCAATAAAAACATGATAGAAAATTTGACAAAAGAACATTATTTATGAAAATAGACAAAATTTGGTCTAAAATGTCCAAAGGAAACAAAATTTAGAGGTTGTAATTTAAAAATACATATCTATATATTTTAATAACAATATTTATCTATATTCTATTGTTTGAATTGTAAAAAAAATTATCCAACATGAGGGACATTTTTGGAATGTAAATAGTCCACTCCCTTTGGCCATATATAGTTACTCATTCCCACCTTGAAAGAAGTTGTAATTTGAGAGATTAAAAAGGATATTTGGCCTGAATATAGCATTTTCAAGGGATTGGTAGGACTTGCCTTAATTTTTTTCCAAAAATTTATATCTCTCTTTCTCTTTTAATTTCATGTTTGTTTCACATTATTTCCAATTGTAATCATGTAAGTTTTTTTAAATATCATTTCAATTTTAATGAATGTTTCTTATTCATAATCTATAATTCTCATCCAACCACAGTTTTGTAAAATTAATTCTATTAAAAAAATTAAATAATGTTTCAAATCATTATTTTATTTATCTTTTCCATTAAATTGAAAGAGTGTTTTTACCACTCCTCACATTACATGTGCGTGTTCGGTACACAACTATTTTATTTTCCTATTATTTTTCTTATCATTTTAACTCATCACCATAAAAATTAAAACCATATTATTAACTACCAAAATGGATGAGTAAATATCTCATTAGGGTGAGTCAGAATTTGGGGATGTTAACCAATTATGATCTTTATCTCATTTAACATTCTTTGAAATAATATTGTGTATCTCAATGAAAATACGTTAGCTATTAATGACATATTTTTGACATATGTATTCCTTTGATTATTGAAACCTAAAATAAACATTGGTTTATGAAATATTGAACCTTCCATAAATGATATTTTATAATGATTCAAACCCTAGGTAAGTCTTGGATTAAATCCAAAACAATTGGGAGTTCTGATCAAAATCACGTCATGTTGTGGATGTTAAGATAATGAAATGTTTTGAAAATCTTAAGGATATAACAAGATTAACACACCAATAATGAACTCACCCAAATTTTTTATCATGTTTTTAAATCAAAATTCATCTATGAATCAATTTAATTAAACACTAACAACAATCCCCCCATTAAAAAGACAAACCAGGAACAATCTACTATAAACTTTTTAGCATCACTGAGGATTCAACCCGAGTACCAATATACACATTAAAAGATCACCAGACCATTGAACGATCAGTTGGAAATAATATGATATCTTTTAATTGGATAGGGTTGTACCATACCCATTTTGACTTTTACTATCATTGGGTTACATTCATTTCCCTCGAGGGAAATGAATATGTTCATCATTGGGAATGGGATATCTGAGTAGGCCATATAGGGCTAGTCATTCATTATATTGGTGATCTCACAACCCATGTGGATTTTCTATTGCTTGATGATGGTGGATTAGAGGAAATTGTCTTTACTCCTATGGTGGATCAGTTCTAGGATGTGTTTCATGAGGACTACATGGGGATACCACTTGAGAGAGATGTTGAGTTCTAGATAGAGTTTCTGTCAGGAACAGAACCATTTTACATTCGGCCAAATAAAATAGAATGGGTAGAACATGATGTGTTTAAAACATAGTTAGAGGAACTATGAAAAAAGGGGTTTGGGGATCACTAGATTTGTTTTCTAAGTATTCTAATGGATCCTTATGACTATGTGTCAAATATATGAAGTTGAATCATATGAAAATTAAGAATCAATACACTCTCCCTTGAATTTATGATCATTCTCACCAGCTATGGGGTGCTTTAGTGTTCTCCAAAATTGATTTGAGAGAGGGGTATCATCGGCTATGGGTGAGAAATTTTTATATACCATGGAGTACCTTCGAGAGTAGTTAAGGGTTATATGAGTCTGTAGTCATAATATTCATTCTTACCAGTGTTCCATCAATGTTTATGGCCCAAATGAACCAAATATATTATTTTTAAATGGATCATATTTTAGTTGGCTTTATGGATAATATTTTGGTGTACTCCAGGACTCATGAAGATCATTCCAAACATCTTGAAATAATAATGTGTAAACTAGGATATAATACATTATACTCCAAGCAATCAAAATTTCATTTCTAGATTGACCAACTACATTAGTTAGATCACATCATCTTCGATGAATGTGTATCTATGGACCTAAAGAAAGTGAAAGTTTTTATATCTTGGAAGGATCCTAAGAAGTTTTTTGATGTCTAAAGTTTTTTGGGTTTGTTGAGAAATTACGGAAGGTTATTCAAATAATTTTTTCCATTTGGAATCACAAATATCACTCCTGGCCAAGAAGGTAATTAAGTATGAATGGATTGGGAAATGTTAGAATTCCATCCAGGAGTTAAAAATACAATTAAAAACCATATCGATTATGATCTTACCCAATCTATGAAATGAGTATACCATGTTTTTTGATGCATATGGTGTTAATATTGGGCCAATGTTGATGCAGTTTGATTGGTTTCTGGCATATACATCCCAAAAATTGAAGCCTCATGAATGAAATTACCCTACACATGATCTTGAATTAGCCACAATGGTGTATTCCATAAAGTGTTTATGGAATTAATTTTTTGGATACATTTTTTTTATATAGAGATCATAATATTATTACATACAACTTTTTCCAGTGTGATTTAATCTCAGATAGTGAAGGTGGTTTGAATACATCCAGTCATTCAATTTTTTGTTGGTTTACACACCGATAAAGGGAAACAAAGTTGCGGATGATTTCTATTAGAAGACTCGGAACCAGGAAGTGTAGGAATCTAGTTTAGAGTGGAGGATTATGGCATTTTTTGTTGAGATGAATTTATAGGTATAGGATGGGAAAGGGAAAATAAACCTTGAATCCCTGGTAGTTGATTCTACACTTCTGATTAGTATCATGGAAATTAGGTTTGATTATGTGGATTGTTTGGCCCTGAGGGAAAGTATTGAAGTTGGGGAGCCACCTTTTGGTAGGACTATTGGTGATGATGTGATCGTCTATGTTCATGATCATTTTGTAATTCCTATATGTATATAGTAAGAGATGATTCATGTGTTTCATTCTTTGAATGGGGTGGTGCATCATGGGTTAACAAAAAAAATTCATGATCTTAGTAGATTTTGTTAGTGTCCAAGGATAAAGAGAGAGGCTGCAGGTTACATGACACAGTGGTATATCTTTCAGTGGGTGAAGGCAGAGCATCTGTGGTTGGGTATTTTTTTTACAACCTTTTATCATTTCAAAATAGAAATAGGATGACCTGATGATGAATTTTGTGGTGTTTATTTAGAGGAATCATCAAAATAAAGTTTTGATCAAGGTAGTTGTGGATAGTTTAGCCAAGTAAGTACATTTATTACCAACTAAAGAGACATACACCATTGACAAGTTGAGAGAGTTTTATGTTTGTGAGAAAGTATGGTTTCACATGGTGTCAAGGATTATAGATTCATATAATGATTCAAATTTTACATAGATCTTACAGAAGTGGATACCTAAGGATCATGGTACCTAGGTGTTTATGAGTACAGCTTTCCACTCATAGACGGGCAGGTAGTAAGAGCATACAATTCAAGTTCTAGAGTACCTATTGAGGGCACAAGTTCTAGATTTTAGAAGATCTGGGGAGAAGAACTTGGTTCTTGTAAATTTTTTATATAAAAATTGTTACCAGGTTACTATTTAGATGGAAATATATGAGGTTCTCTTTGGAATATCGTATAGATCGTAGTTGTGTTGGATGGATGTAGGGGAATCAGAGTTGCTGGGACAAAGTCTCGTGTGAGAGTTGTCTGAACAAGTTCAGTTGACTCAATAGCATATGGAATCGACTCAGAGTAGACATAATTCATATGATGATTGGTGTCAATGAATTCTTGAGTTTATGGTGGGTGATCATGTGTTTCTTTAGGTGTCTCCAAGGTTGGGTCACTATTGGATTTGGAAATACGGTAAGCTGGCACCCAATTATGTGGCCCCATTTGAGATTATGGATATGATTTTATTAGTGATGTGTCAATTGTCTCTTTCAAAGTAGTATAATGGAATGCAAACTATTTTTCATGTATCACGGATTTGGAAGTATCACCCCCAACCCATATCATGTGATTGATATTGATGATGTTGATCATGAGGCTAATACATCCTTCGAGGGGTATCCGGTTCGTATTGTGAATCATAGTGATAATGTCTTTAGAGAAAATATCGTGTCATTGATTTCAGTGTTATTGAAGAATACTAATGTTTATGAAGAAACTTTGGAGGAGGAGATAGATGTTGGGGGCCAGTGACCCGATCTCTTTTCTTTGGAAGCTCAGTGATTCTTGGGAGTGTGGAATATGAAAATCCGTTATAAGGGGGGAGGTTATAAGATCAAATAAGTCTTTGGAGCTGTATTTTTTTTATCTTTTGGTTTTATAATATTGATTTTAGTTAAGGGGATTTTTTTGACTGTATTTGGGGTATTGAGGGTGTCCTAGGGGTTTGGGACAAGAAATATGGTAAAACATGGTCATCCAGTGCATGTTTCCATATTTGTATCATGGTTAGTACTAATAATGTGCCCCAACCATGCATGCCTAAATAAGGAGTACAGAGTTTGAAGAGACCATAAAAGGGGGGAGGGAAAACCATGTGGGTTTGGATAAAGCTATATTATAGGTTTTTCAAACCCTATGGGATTCCCAGGTAATCTTGCGGCCTAGCCCACCTCTTGAACAGAGTGTGGCACATGGTTGGTATATATTTTGGAAAGCTATGTGACTAAACCATGCACCCCTTTAAAAGTGGGATTTTACCATTTTTCCCTCTCCAGACTTAATTTTTCTAACTTGGAATTTCCCTATATTCTTCCTCCTACAACCCTAGGGATAAACTAATTCTCCCCCAAACTTCTTAAGGATTGATCTCCCTCATTTATAGATCGTTTGGATTGTCGTTGGTTATAAATCAAAGCTCCTAGTGATTCTAACACTCCTATAACTTCTATTTTTTAGATTAGGTGTTGTGTACCCATTCATCTTATTTTGAATCCCCCAAACCCTCTTTTTTCATCATATCTTTTGTTGAGGATTCAAAGGGTGTTAGAATCTAAGTCAAGGGTTAGGGTTATGCCCGTGTTCATCTTCAGAATCAAGGTATGTGGTATATAAGTTATATCCCATAGTCTTGATGTTTAGTTTTTGTGTATGTGGTTGTGTTATGTTTCCTTCTCATTCTGTATTTGATTTCATTAGTAAGATTTGGTAAATTGGCTGGATAAATGATGAATCTAACCCCTCATTATTCCCATGGGATGCATTGAGGTTTATTATACTAGTTACAACACCACCCATGGGGTGTTCCATCATCCCAAATATGGAAACTTGTAATGATAATAATTGAATTGATTTGTGATAAAGTATATCCCATAATAAATATTTTGACATGTTATATTTAATTATGAAAAGTAACTAATGTTAGTTTTGTTTAGTCATTTACATGTAATAAGGGTTTGTTTGAAGTATTATTCCCATGTTAAATGAATTAAAGTGAATGTGTTAAATGAATTATGGGTTGTAATGGAAATATGTAAATGAATTAAGGAATTTAAATGAATAATATGTTAAATGAGTTGGGATATAATATAGAAAATGGTCTAATGGGATAAGGCATGAAGGTGATTATTTTTTTAATGAACGATGAATTGAGAATGTTAAGTGTATTACTTGAGTGTGGTTTGTGAATTGGTATATATGGTAAATGGTTAAAAAATTATGTGAACATCTATTGGTGGTACGTTTGGGGTGTTTTACTTGAGGATCTATTCCCATGGATCATCTTTGAATGAGGCTCTAAACCCCATTAAATTTAATTCATGGTTTAAGAATATCAGACTAAGGCATTATGCCCCCAATGGTTACATTTGATGAGACTACCTGGACCGAGGCTCCAAGGTAAGTGTGAATATATTTCTTGTGAAATGATTACCATATTGATATAGGGATCATGAATTATCCCCTTATGTATAGTAGTTGACCAGCATAGGCTGAAGTGAAATTGATGAAAATTCCTAACTCATGGAACGAACAATGAAAATGATTTAAGTGAACCTTATTATCTAATGTAACCTAGTTTACATATATTTATCTTGTCATTTATTTATTAATTACCAACACATATATTTAGAATATATATTTTCTAGACACTATTATTGGTATCATACTAAGTTCTACTCACACCCTACTCAGGGTTCCATTAGTTACCCAAGCTGACCTTCTGCTTTCAGGTCAGGAAAAATAAAAAGGCAATATGTTGGAGAGTTGATTTGGGAATGTGATGTGCATGGATGATGGATATAAACAAAGTTTTGGGACCCATTTTTGTATTCTTCTCCTTATATTTATTTTGAATTTTCCTTAAACATGTCATAACATATTAACTATTTAGTTTTTGGCTTGTACCTAGTTTTTAGAAATGTTCAGTAATGCATGTTTAATTGGATATTAGGTTTATATTTTTTCTTGTTGTTATATATTGTTAATTACATTGATATAGATGGTATATTTTCTCCACTGAACACATTAGACCCTCACTGCTACTCTTCAACCTCTAGCATACTAGGAGGCATGCTGGAGGTCATGTGGAGACTTGGATAGGGGCACCATACATTGGTTACCAAGTTGGGGACGTTATGAAAAACCCATTGATGTTTCATGATTATAATAAGAAAAATAGAACTGATAAAAATATAATTAATTCTATCCTAGTACATAATACATAAATAATTGCACTTTCATCATATACTAATAACCAAGATTTTTTGCCTTATTCATTAACACTTATTTTCTTTCATATTTCATTGGTAGTCTCTTCATAATCATAAATATAACCATTACTCATACACCCTTGTGGATTTTCTTCATGATCTTTCCCTTCAAGAAATATATTTTTGATAATTCCCAAAATTTCCATATTTGAAACATTCAACCTTAAATGATATCTTTTGGAGACTATTATTCTCATCCATTACATTTACCAAAATTTTAATTTTTCATATAAAATTACCTTCTTTGTGTCTTTCATTTCCACACTAAAAAAATATTATTGTTCCTCTTAGACATTCAATTATGTGATTATTACAACATTCATGACATATAGGAAACAGAATATTCATTCCTCTATGGTCTCCACCAAATAAACTCTCAATGAACTATATCCTTCCCTTTTTAGTTAGTCCAATAGTTGGTTAAGGTGAAAGTTTTTAATAATATATTGTGATAATTGATTATGAATAATCACAATATTCTTCACTCCAGTCATCATTCCATTTGATTTCATATAATCACAATGTCTATTACACTCAAAGTTAATTTTTTTCCTTCTAGTTCCCACCATTGACTGACACAAAAAGGAATAGTGTGAGTAACAATTTTCATAGTGGGAAACAACATATTCTAGAGAAATACCTTAGGGGACATCTGAACCTTGATATCTAATTTTCAATCTATGAAACCATAGGCTTAAACTAGGTCATTCATTTTCATTTAATAAATCCTTCATGATGGATTGTACAGATTTTATGAATTTACAATGTGTATCCCCTGGTAGTGTAAAAACTTGTGTGAAACAAGGATCATTTTCTTACACTAGGTCATGATCTAGTCTATATCAATGTACACTTTTCAGAGTTATTAATACGAGGTACCTTTATACAAGATCCACAACCACTTTTAGTATCTATATTGGGATATAATATCTTGGAAACCACTCGTTATATACATTACCAAAATTCTAGGATATTTTCCTATACATTAACTGATCCTTAGACTTATCCTTGTATTTGTTCTTAGGGATCTCACTAAATTTATCTCATCCTATTTTCCAAAGTTTAATTAAACCATTCCTCTGATGCAAATTGAGGAAACCGAGAATTCTCAGACATAAATATTTTTCTTTTTAGTTGAATATTAATTACATTACACAAACACATTTATGAGGATCATAATGGTATAATGTCTTTGGATACTATATGTAAAATAATTTTTATTTATTAAAATATCTTCAACATATCCAAAAAATGATATTCTCACCTAGTACTCTTTTTATACATAACATACATAGACATTTATTCATAACCTGGGGAAAGGGAACATAAGAAATGTTGAGATCAGATGCTCAGTAAGGGTACAAAAGTGACATACATAAGAATAACATGAACATAGTGGTATGAGAACATGAGAATAAAATTTGAAGGCCATACCATGCATATCAAAGATCATAATATTGATTCAATAGATAAACATTGTAGTTCATAAAATATAGATCAAAATAGAATCAAAGAACATTGACCATGAGGGAATAACATTTTCATAATACATGGAATTGTGGTATACACATATGCATAGAAAATAATTTACATAGCATTCTAGGATAATTTATACTTCCATAATAGTGGAATGGATTCACTCCCCCAATCCATCATAGTAGTCTAGGTAAAATCTCATGAATATCATTGCTGACCAATCCCCTTACTAAACTAGGTTCACTCCTCAATTCAGTTCTATCTATATCATTAGATATAAATTGTTACCTAATGGATTGAAGGGAGATATTGGTTAAACCCATCACATAATGAAAATCATATATATGTGTTATACAAGTTCATAAAAATTTTATCCTATTAGAACCCCTGAAAATCAATGGGCTTCATAAAAATTTCATCATAACATAACTTGTAGAAAAGAAACATCTTTCATAATCATTTCATCATTTCATCAAAGCATAACCCATGTAAAAAAGAAGTGGGTTTCATATGAATTTTATATTGGTATAACTCATGGAAGATAAATTGTTTTGAAAAAATCTTGTCATCATATATATAAACCATCTAGAGAAAGAATAAGAATAATATCATTGGATCATATCCACAGTAAATCAAAAGTAACATCAAAGGTGGTCCTCTTAGATGGAAAAGGATTTTGATAGATCACATAGAACATTTCATGTGGAAGATAAATTTTATTTTAAAATCACATTTTAAAACTAAAAATTCCTAAGTGATTTTTGAAATAATTTTCATTAAAACTGACAATGAAATCTTATAAAATAATATTTAAAAATCATCAAAAAGGTTTCTTAGGAAAAAAATCCTTTTTCATTTGAAAAAAATTTAAAAAATAAAACATTATGAAAATTAATTTTATTTGAAAATAACATTGAATTATTGTTCTATATGATTCAATTAAAATAATATTCATGGAAGAGGTAAATTTTTTTCATGTCATAAAAATTAAAACAAATATTCCTTTTACATTTTTTGTGACATCCAAATGGGAATTGTTTGGAAAATGACATGAAGATTCCATTCAAAACATTTTTTAAAAAATAAAACATCGGTAAAATTTTATTTAATAAATAATTTAAATAATTTTTAAAAAATTATTAAAACCATCTTTAGAAAATATTATTTTTGAAGAAAAAGTGTTTTTGACTAAAGCGAGAAATAAAGACAATTTCTCTTAAAAATGTTCTTCTAAACTCTTGAGTATATAAAGAGAGGAAAATAAAGGGAAAACTTGTAATCCCGTGAAATAACCAATGGATAATAAAATTCATGAGTTTATTGAAGTATATATCATAAATTTTATATTATTTGAATCATAACCATGTGTAATCCCAATAAATTAAGAGACTATAACAAAAACCCTTGCCACTTTGGTAACTTTTAATCATAATCCCCTTAAAAGAATAATGTTAAAAAAAATTATAATATAATGAGGATAAATAAATTCATGATATTTCACATAAAAGGGTATGTATATATACCTCATAAAATAAGATATGTTCATAAGAAAACATATGTCTCAAATATGGGAAATTGAGATAAAAATATCTTTCTACTTTTGTAAATTTTGAACTGTAAACCCCATGAAAGAGTGACATTAAAATGGATATGTAAATCCTTATAATTATAATCATAATCATCATAAAATTTATTCATTGTTATTATATAAACCACATAAATGAAACACATGGTGAATATGGCTTCTGTATCACAAAAAATAAAAGTGAGATAGAAATCCCTTACCTTAAATCTCCACATTCTTCGTACTAGTTTGAACCTCATGTATAAAAAATAAAATTTTATTATACATTTTTAATTACCATACTTATATATATCATACTATATATTATTTAATTTAAATAATTTATTATATTTTCATTATCAATTACTTTTTAAAATCATGTTTCGGTTAATTAACGCTTAGTTTTTCAAGTATTTTTGGATCTGTTATTTTTGTTTCAAAAAATTTGATCATGGTTCCACAATCTACATATTTATAAAAAAGATATAAATATTTTATATATTTATTATACATTTATTTAATTATATCCAAATAAGATAGATAAATAAAATGAAAGACACCATTCATAGTGATGATAGGTCATATGTACACAGGAACGTTGGTTCCATTTTCCCAATTAAAAGAAATAAATAAATGAAAATAATATATTACCATTAAATAATCAATTTTATTTCATATATATAACATATTTTAATTAAATCCATCCTTATTGACGACCATGTAAATATTTTATAATGACATTGGCTTAACATACATGGATATTACATCATTTAGATGAATATTAATTACATTACAAAAATACATGCTTGAGGACCATAATAGTTTAGTGTCCTTGGAAACTTGGGAAAAAATATTCTATCCTGGTGAAAGATATTCAAAATATCCCTTAAATTTCTCCACGTTTAGACCTTCTACCTAAAACCTTCCTTCATAACCCGGGGAAAGGAAACGAAAGAAAGGGATGAGCTCATATGATCAGTAAGGTAAATAAAGGAAATGTGTAAGCATAACATGAACAAAAGTGTATGGAACTTGAGTATAACATTTTAAGATCTTACCATGTATATTAGAGATCAAAATGAAGTTTGGAATTTCACGATACATTAATAATAAATAAATAAATAATATAATCCATGAAAGCACAACATAAGAATAAAACATGGAATTATGGTAGATAGATAACCATATATAAGGAAATCTATAGTAGTCAAGGAATTGTGGTTGAGACAATCTTAGTGGAAAAATTCCCTTACTAAACCAGGTTCACCCCCTGCTCCATCCATGTATTAATTAACTAAGTTCATTTCTCGGTACATCCCAGTACTACCGAACAGAGTTCATTTCTCGTTCTTGACCTATAATACTAAACCGAGTTCATTTTTCATTCCATTCCTATAATACTGAACTAAGTTCATTTCCCATTCTAGTCCTGTAATACTAACCTAATTTCATTTATCCTTACATCCATTTCAATATCATGAGATATAAATATCTACCCAATGAATTGGAAGGAAATATTAGTCCCACCAATCTCATACTAAAATCATACCTACATGTGACAAAAAATTATAAGAAATCATATCATAACCAATGAAATGAAATGGGTATCTCAATCATGTAATCATGTTGTAAACTATGGAAACATATATAGGTTTCGTAACCATTTCATTATTAAAATAACCCAGGAAAAGGTTGGGTTTTAAAAGAATATAACCCGTGAAAGAGAAACGTGTGTCATAAGAATCATTCTATAAAAACCTAAACCATTAAATAATTAATACGAATGGAACCTTTGGATTATTTCCTATAAGGGCATGATTAACATCAATAGATTTCATCTTAGAAGGAAAATAAGTTTGATTAATATTTTTAAAATATTTCTTTAGGAAAATATCTTTTTCTTCTTTGAAAATCTTTCTCTAAAACATAAAACCTTTCAAAAACCATTTCCTTTGAAAATACATTGAAAACATATAAAGAAGGCTTGAAAACATTCTGAAAACCATTTTCCATGAAAATTTATAAAAGTATTTTGAAAATATTTTGAAAACAATTTCATTAAAAATACATTGCAAACATTAAAATGAGCCTTGAAATCATTTTGAGAACTGTTTTCCTTAAAAACATTTAAAATAATCATAGATAAAAATTTGAAAACAATTTTTCTTGAAAACTTATAAAATAATCTTGAAAAATTTATAAAACCCATTTATTTTAAAATCTACATATTTTTAAAAAAAATAAACCTTTAAACCTAAAAATAAATTTTCAAAGGATTAATGGAAGATAAATGTTTACATGTCGTATGAGGTAAAAAGAACCTTCCTTTTTCTAGGAAGAAATGTACACAAATACTTCATTTGGAAAGTGATAAGAATATTCATTTGAAAACATTGAAAAAAAAGAAGGTTTAAACTTTATTTTAATGAACATATTTGAATTTTATACTATTCTTGAAAACCCTTTTTGTAAATCATGATTTTAAATGAACAATGATTTCTGACCAAAGAGCGGGTAAGGTTGGGTTTTCTTAAAAATACTTTCTTAACTATAATATGTAACAAACAGTGGAATAAATGTACCGATATATGAATAAATCACTAAAAACTAGATTATAATAAAATTCATGATTTGTTTTAGAGATGGAACATATTATTTCGTCAATGAAGCATAAACAAAAACAAAATTGAAAAGAGATGAGATTATTTCAATAGACTCTTATAACATGGTAACTTTGGATCATACTATCCACAAAATAAAAAGAAATTAAATAAACAGTAAAATATCATTAAAATAATTAAATTCATTATATAAATTGTAAAATTGAATTATACACACCTCTAAATATAAATTAGTTTCATAAGAAAACATGAGTCTCAATGAAGGAAAATTGAGAGAAAACTATTTTACTAATTTGGTATCTTTTGAAACATAAACCCCATGAAAGAAAGATAATAAAATGAATATGTGAATAACCAAAAATTAAAGTATAAGATACATTTAATAAAATAATTGTTAGTAAATATACCACCAAAAATTAAAGAGTGTCAAATATAGCATGTATCTCATAGAAGTAAAAACAGAGATGAAATCCCCTTACCTTGTTTCTTAACTTGAATCAAACTTGTTCAAAATACCTGTATAATAAATATAAATTTATTATAAATATTGTATAGAACCATATTATTATATCTAATACCATATATGGTTTTATTATACCCTTGTATAACCCTATTGTTAGCCATCCTATGTTAAGGTTTCACTTCAGGTAATATTTAATTTGATCTTCGTATGTGTATTAATTTTTTATATCGTTGGTCCTTATAAATATATCCTGATTAAAAAATATAAACATTGATATAAATATAATTTATATCCAGTATTTTCATACTATAACAATATAAATAATATAGTACTATGAACTATATTACACCATTCATGGGGATGGTAAGCCGTACGTACGCATAAACATAGTTTCGATTTTTATTTGTCGTATTGTAAGAAATAAAGTACGTGAAAATAAATATATATATTTATATATATATGAATATATACATATATATATTATTAAATTATAATTATTATATAATACATATCATATAATTTCACTCAACCCAACCTTAATACATTATATGTAGTGTGTGAACGAATCACATCGCTTTGAGGGGGCGGTAGTCTACACTTCCTCAAATGAAGTTACTATACTAACATCAAAGGGACAGTAAATAGATATATGTTTTAAAATAAATATAAAATCGTAAATAAATAATAAATATAATATATAAAATATATAAATAGTCTGTCTATTATAATTTTCACCATGATAATAGGTATGAAAATTTGAACAATCAACGTTTAATGGGGCAGCAGTTCACTGTACACATAAACAGTATGTTAATTACCAATTAAATCATGGTTTATGTATGTTTAGGTAGAAAAATTAGAACAAAAACATCCTAGAATATTTATGATTCTGGTTTTTTATAAAATAATTGAATAAAAAAAGTGGATTGAGGTGTAGAAGGAAAATAAAAGAAATGACTTTAGTGAAAATGCTACCTCTTAAATGGTTAAATTAATTTGGTCTATGCCAAAAGGATTTCTTGGATTTATTTATGCCTAAGTAAAGGATTCTAAGAGGAAGGTAGGGAATTTTTGAAGTGTATTTGGTAGATATTTGTCAGACCTAACAGTTTTGATATGTGTGAGGATGTGGTAGAGTTTTTGGCCTTTTATTGGAATAGAGAAGAACTCACTTGGAATTTTTGAAAAAATGTTAGGTGTACACATTCTCTTACCCAACAAAAGTCATAATAAACAAACTAAAATAAATAATTTAAGGTTTATTTCGTGGAATATGTCCATAAAATGGGTTCTAGACAACTGTCTAGGTCATTTGGGACCCTAAGATTATGTTTTAGTCCCTAATTAAGCTTTATTTGACCTCAATAGTTGTGATTAATTTTAATCACTTTTACTAATATTTTTGGTAAAAAATAAACATGATCTAACTAGACTATAATTGTTATAGTGATTATAAGGTTTTATTTTTGGTTTTTAAAATTCAATTCATATAAGGGGAAAAATTAATATTAATGCTAATCTGGAAGACAGGGCGAAATAATGTGTTTTTAAAATTAAAAGAAGTTCAAAAGTTTATTAATTTTTTATATTCAATTTCAAAGTGAAATTGATTATAATTGCCTAAATTTTATTAATAGATGTATAATTGAACTAATTTGACCTTAAAAATAAAAATTAAACTTAACATTAATAATTATTTACAAAAAGGTAGTTTTTAAATAAAAAAGCAGCATTTTTTACTATTCATCAAAAAATGAAGTTTCTTAGAAAAATCACAAAAATTCACCCTATGATAATTTCACCATTATAAATTATAATTTTTATTTTATTTTAATGAATTAAATTTATATATGTCTCTAAAATTAATTTTATTATTTTTCATAGAAGGACAGGAAGTGCAGTTCATAGTATTTTTAAACATGTAAGGACTTTACCTAAAAAAATATCATTCATTATCGATATCTTTTATTTCATTAAAATAATTAAAAAAATATTTTAAAAGTAGTTATTAATATTCATATCACTATTTTTAATGGATAGATTATAATTATATTATTTAAAAAATTATAATAAAATGATTATTTTTATAAACTCATTATTTTGTGTAACATACCCCAAGTCAGTGTTGCAGGTAGTGCAAGCCAAGTCAGTATTGTGTATTGTGCAAGATAACTCAGTGCCATGTGAAAATAATGTCTAAATTATTGTTTTAATATATATATATATATATATATATATATATAATTATTTTCAATGCCACGTGAAATTCAAAATATCATAAAGATAAACTCATTTGAAAAAAAGAAATTCAGAAAATCTCAGGGTGTTACATTCTACCCTCTTAAAATGAATTTCACCCTCAAAATTTTTCGGGGTTATCAAATGTGTGACACCTGAAAGTTTCATTCATTTAAAAACACACCATAAAAAATGAATACTAAAAACTTCCTTTAAAAATGAAAATTTGGAACCATAACGGTTACCCTAAATAACATATAACTAGGTTTCCACATTGGGGAACATAGGTTGGGAGTAAAGATTGGACTTGGAAGAAATGCGTAAATATTTATAGGGATTGATTAAGGTCGTCAATAAAAAAATTTAATGATCTATGAAAAGTTGAGGGCCTCAAATTCATAAATATATAATGATTTAAAAGGTCGTCAGTTTAACAAAATTAAGGTATTAGGACAACACATTTTCTTTTGAACATTATCATAATGTTGAGTAATTATTTTAGTGACCAAGAATATAAAGATATATACTTACTTGATATATTTATATAAAAAAATTCATTCTTTAGTTATTATTTTATCAATTTCTAATTCATCCATTTCTTTTTGTAATGGACATCTAGAAATAAACTTTTTATGCCTGAAGTGCTAAAATACAATTTCAGTAGATCTTAATTCTCATTAAAGAATGAAATTTAAAACTATTTATCTATAACTATTCTTAAAAATGAATTTTGTTAAAAAATTAATCTCTAAACAAAAAATTAACACAATTGTTTCATCATAAGTAATTATTCATCGTAAATAATTATTCATAAAAAATAATTATAAATTAACCAGGACATCACGTAGGCTAGTGGTAGATGTGAAACCCTTATGGTCCTTCGGTCATGGGTTCCAGACCCGGGACCTTCTTGGGAAGGATTGGTTATCACCCTACATATATGATGTTGTTTTATAAAACCATACTAATATAATTTCTAAAATATGATAGACCTCATTGAACTAAAGTTAATCACTAAATAGCGTTTTAACCAAGGTTTTCAATACAATATCAATAAATAAATACTTCCTCCAAATTATAACTTAAAATTTTCAAGAATGGATAACCATATAACCCTTATTAAAGATGAAAATCCAAAACCTTAGAAATAAATTAATGAAATCAGCTTAACACTGATCCCCAATATATCAAGAAGTAGTTCTTGGTTTTCATATTCCAAACATTTGAATACCCTCATAGTAAATTCTCTTAGAACATGGTAACAACCTGAATTACCATAAATCCTTTAAAAAAAATGCATAAATACTTATTCCATAGATTAAAATATGTATTACAAAAATCCAATAAGTTATAAACTTCATCAATGATAAAATGAACTAATTTTCAACATGTCCTTAATCACATCCAAGGAAATTAGTACCATCCAATTTACTTATTCATAACAGAATTATCTTAACATAAAGAACATATTAAGGGTTACCTTACCTTAGTAAAAATATCACCTTTCCACTAAATCACTTCACATGTCCATCAAGAACATTCATCGTGAACTAGTAAATACTAATCAAAAAACATAATCAGAAAAATACTTGTATATTTCACCATTAATATAGCCAAAAATTTTATTCCAAATACATAAAAAAAATTATTATTCCACTATATCATTATTACATTAACAATGATACCTCATCCTATTACAAAATACCTCTTTCCTTTTACATTTTAACTGTAGTATCTTTATCATAATTAATGTAACCATTACTCACACTACATTCTGGTTCCCATTAAGAGATTTAAACATGGGACATTGAGTTTCTTAATGATTGTTTACACCACACTTAAAACACTTTACCTTCATTTATGTCTTAGGGATGCTAATATTCCCATCCATTTCATTAACCAAACTTTTCATTTTTTTCCTTGTAGTCACTTGTTTTGTGACCTTCCTTTATATAGTAAAAACATCTTCTTTTTCCTATAATAAATTCACTTAGGTGATTATTTCCACATTCTTGGAACAAAAGAAACTGAATCTTCTTTACTCGATGGTCTCTATAACCCAAACTCTCTTCAAACTCCTTTATTCTATTCCTTGGTGTGTATATGAGTTGATTACAGAACACATTTTTAATCACGTTCTATGAAAACTGATTTGGAATGATCACAATATTTTTCACACTAGTGATCATCTGAATTGACTGCTCAGAAGAAAATCATCCATCATTTTCAACATAAATCCAATTTTTTATGATTCCTACCATTAACAAAATCTAGAATCATAGTTTGATCATTATTATCATAGCATAAAACCATATAGTCATGATAATATTAACTTAAAGGACGTCTAAATCATGAAAACTTCTTAAATATATAACACCCTAGGGTTATACTATGTTATTCATATCCAACTTATATTTAAATCTCTCATGATGGTTTGTGAAGAGTCTGTGAATTACCAAAGTATATCCCTTTGAACTGTCAAACCAAGTGTATAGAAAGACCCATTTTCAGGTACCATATTACCCTAAGTTAGGCCTGGAACAACTTGTCAGATTTTTCACCCCAAGGTATATCTATGCCATATCTGCATCCAATTATTGTATCTAAATCGGGATAAATGTCTAGGAAACAACTTACTCTATACTTCACCAAAATTCATGGACATTTTCCTAAATGTCAACACATCTATATACTTATCCTTAGAGACATACTCGGACATATCCTTTGAAATATACCTAGGGATCTCCCTAAGATTTCGAATCCTACTTTCCAAAGGTTAACTAAACCTTTCCTTTGATAACAACTATAGAAACCCAAGCTTAATATCTGTGGATATTACATCATTTTAAATGAATATTTAGTACATTATAAAAAATATTCTTGAGGATCATAATAGTTTAGTTTCTTTGGAAACTAGTAAATAAAATACTCTATACTCATGAAATATCTTCAGCATATACCATAAAGATCTCATTCTTTATTAATTCTTCCTAAATACTTTCTTCATAACCTAGGGAAAGGAAACATAAGAAAGGGGTGATCTGAGATTTTCAATAAGGTAAATAAAATAATTTCATAAGCATAACATGAAAAAAAAGGTATGGAACATTAGCATAACATTTGAAGATCGCAACCTACATATTAGAGATGAAAATAAATATTGGCAGTTCACGAGACATCAATCATAAGGAAATAAATAAAATAAGTCATGAATGGATAACACTGTAATAAAATAAGGAATTATGGCAAGCACATAAGAAAATATAATGATTTCCATAGTAGTTAAGGAATTGTTGTCGAGACCATCTTAGTGGAAAAGGACCTTTACTGAATCAGTTTCACACCCCGTTCTAGGCCTATATTACCAAACTGAGTTCATTTCTCACTATGGCCCTGTAATATTTTACCGAGATCATTTCTCAATATATCCATGTAATAATGAACCAAGTTTTTTTATCGTTCCTTCCCTATAATACTAAACTGAGTTCATTTCCAATTCTATTCCTGTAATACTGAAATGATTTCATTTCTAGTTACAACCATGTTTATCTCACGAGATGTAAATATTTACCCAATTAATTTTAGGGAGATATAAGTCCCACCCATATCATAGTTAAATCATACATATATTTTCCACAAAATCATAAACCATCATATAATAACCCCTAAAATTAAATGGGTATCATAAAAATGTAATCATATCATAACCTGTGTAAAAAAGATAGAGGTTTCATAACCCTTTCATCGTAATCATAACCTGTTAAAAGAAGTGTGATTCAAAAGAATATAACCCGTAAAAGATAAATGGGGGTCACAAGATTAATTACCTAAAAATATAAACCATTCAAGAATGAATATGAATGGTACCTTAGTATTATTTCCTAAAATGGAATGAGTAACATCAATGGATGTCATCTTAGAAGGAAAATAACCTCGAAGTATATTTTGAGAAAATTTCTTCAGGAAAATATCTTTTCTTCTTTGAAAAATATTATCTAAAATATAAAACCTTTTGAAAACCATTTCCTTCGAAAATAAATTTAAAACATATAAATAAGGCTTTAAAACCTTTTAAAAACATTTTTCTTGAAAACTTATAAAATGAGCTTTAATGTTTTTTGAAAACCATTTCTTTTGAAAATATATTTCAAATATATAAATAACTATTGAAATAATTTTGAAAACCATTTTCCTTGAAATCTTATAAAATAAGCTTAAAAATAATTTTGAAAACAATTTAACTTGAAAACATATAAAATAATATTGAAAACCTTTTGAAATTCATTTTCCTTAATAACTTATAAAAGATGTTTGAAAACATTTTGAAAATAATTTTCCATGGAAAATTATAAAAGAATAATGAAAAGATTTTAAAACTCATTTCTTTGAAAATATATTTTAAAAAAATTCTTAAAAATCAACCTTTAAACATGAAACAAAACATCAAAGGATTGATGGTGGATAAATCCTTACATGCCGTATGAAGTAAAAGGAACATTCATTTTACACAGAAAAAGGTTATAAAAATTCATCATTTGGAAATAGAAAACAATATTCCATTGAAAACATTTTAAAATGAATAAAATGGTAATTTTTTTTAATTATAATATTACAATAGTTTAATATTCTTGGAAACCCTTAATGGAAAACATGATTTTAAAAGAACACAGATTTCTGATCGAATAGTGGGTAAAGTCAGAATTTCTAAACACTTTCTTCACTGTCTTATATAACAAAGATTGGAATAAATGGTACCAATATATGAATATATCATTAATAACTATATGATAATAAAATTCAGTAATTTTCTTGAGAGATGGATAATAATAATTCATTGAGGAAGCATAAACATAAACAATCTTGTAAAGTGATGTGATTGAGTCACTAAACTCTTATAACTTGGTAACATGAGATCATATTGTCCATCTAATAAAAAAATTAAATAGACCATAAAATATAATGAAAATAAATAAATTCCTGATATAACATCTAAAATGTAAGTATATACCCCACTAAATATAAATTTGGTTCATAACAAAACATGAGTCTCAAAGAAAAAAACTGAGAGATAACTATTTCAAATATTTGGTATCTTTTGAAACTTAAACCCCAGGAAAGAACGATAATAAAATGAACATGTGAATAACCATAAATTTAATTATAACATATATATAATATAATCATGGTAAGTGAATATAATACAAAAAAGTAAATATTAGATAACATACCATGTATCTCACAGAAGTAAATAGTGAGATGAAATCCCCTTACTTCGTGTCTTGACTCTCATTGTAATTGTAAAAATCACCTATATAATAAATATAAATTTATTATAAATATTTTATAGAATAATATTCTTATATATAATACCATATATTCTTTGAATATTACCTTATAGTACCCTCTCATTAACCATCCTATTTTAAGGTTTCACTACAGGTAATATTCACTTTGTTCTTCGTATGTGTCTTAATTTGTTATATCATTTCTCCTTATAATAATATCATGATTCAAGAATGTATAACATGATATAAATATAATTTATATCCATTATATTAATATTATAATAATTTATATATTATATTATTATGAAATGTAATACACCATTCATGGAGACGGTAAGTTGTATGTATGCATTAATGTTGTTTCTGTTTTTATTACTGTATTGAAAGAAAGAAAGTTCATGAAATATATGTATATATATACCATTATTATAGTATCATTATTTTAACATATATATCATATAATTACACTAAAACCATCCTTAATAAATTCCATTATGTTTTTGAATGAATCATATCTCTTTGAGGGTGCAGTAGTCCACACTTCCTCAAACGAAGTTATTGTGTTAACACAAAATTGAAAGTAAAAAATATATGGGTTTTAAAAGAAATAAAGAACATAAAATAATTAATAAATATAATATATAACATATATAAATATATATTAAATCATAATTTCAACCATGATAGTCTGTAAGGAAAATTGAACAATCATCATTTAGTGAGGCGGTAGTTCATCCTATATGTAAATAGTATGTTTGTTACCCATTAGATGGACATTTTTGTAAGTGTAGGTAAAAAAATTAGTATTAAAAATCCTATTATAATGAGTATAATTTTTTTTATAAAATCATGGAATAAAGATAGTTGAGTGGGGTGGAGATGGAAAATAGAATAAAGGACTTGAGAGAAGATATTACCTCTTTATCGGGTAACTCCTTTTGGTTTGTGCCTAAAGGCTTCCATGGATTGTCTTCTTCCAAAGGGAAGGATTATAGAAGTAAGTTAGGGATTTTTTAAAGTTTATTGGGAATATCTTGGCCTAAAATAATAGTATTTATATGTTTGAGGATGTGGGATTCATGGTGTCCATTTATAGGGAAGGAAATGGACTCACTTTGAATTTTTTAAAACAAATTGGGTGTACAAATGCTCTTACATAAAACAAAAGTCATACCAAACCAACATAAATAAATAATGGAATTTTTATGGACTAAATATGTCCCTAAAATGGTTTTTGGACAAGTTTATAAGTCATTTAGGCCCCTAAGATTCTGGTTTAGTCCATAATTATGCTTAATTTGACTTCATTCACTGTGACTAATTTTAATCACATTTACTATTATTTTTCGTAAAAACTAAACACGATCTAATTATACTAAAAGTATTATACTAATTTTAATAGTGTATTTTGGTTTTTTTATAATTTAATTCATTAATGTGGAAAAATTAATATTAATTCTAATCTCAAAGACGGGACAAAATTACGGGTTTTTAAAATAGAAAGAAGTTCAAAATATTATTTAGTTTTTATAATCAATTTCAAAGTGAAATTGATTCTAATGACCTAAATTGTATTAATAGATATATAATTTATCTAATTAAACCTTAAAATTAATTTAAAATATAATTTATTATTAATAATGTTTAAAAAAGGCAATTTTTAACAAAAAAAACTCTATTTTTCATTATTCATCAAAAATGAAGTTTCGTAAAAAAATCCCAAATATTCACCCTAAGATAATTTCATCATTCAAAATTTAAAAATGAAGTTTATTTTAAATAATTAAATTTCTAGAAGTATCTAAAATTAATTTTATTTTTTTATGGAAGGACATGAAGTATAGTTCATAGTATTTTTTAACATATAAGAACTTTACCCAAAAAAAATATTCCATTATA
Organism: Viscum album; assembly: GCA_963277665.1. NCBI lineage: Eukaryota > Viridiplantae > Streptophyta > Magnoliopsida > Santalales > Viscaceae > Viscum > Viscum album. The sequence goes on along the minus strand of OY728160.1, from coordinate 976,714,782 downwards.
AATATCTTTTATTTATATAAAACCATTGTAAATAATATTTGAAAAGTATTTATTAATATTTATATCACTATGTTTAATATATATTTTATAATTATATAATTTAAAAAATTATAATAAAATGATCCTTTGTAGAAACTCATTTTTGCGTGTAATGTACACCAAGTTGGTGTTATGGGATTCACAAGCCAAGTTCTTATTGCATGTACCGCAAGCCAAGTTGGTTTCATGTGAAAATAATTTTTGAAATAGTTTTTTAATATATATATATATATATATATATATATATTATTTCTAGTTTCATTTGAAATTAGAAATATAAAAAAGATATATTAATTCAAAAAATATATAATTCACATAATATTGGGGTATTTTTGAGTGAATGAATCACATCGCTTCATGAGGTAGTAGTTTTTCATACATATAAATGACAATATAATTTTCTAATGGAATAGAAATTTAGAAGGAACATATGAAATCATGATTCCCAAGGTTTAATTATATCATAAATATCATATATATAAAATAATTCCGTCATTAAATCTATTTTTGATAGGTGGTGATGGAAAATGAATAACATCGGTTTACAAGATATTAGTCTTCCATACACATGAATGATGATTTTGTAACCCATTTGATTGAATATGATAATGATTATGGATATTTTTTTAAAATACATAAATATAAATATATTTAATAAACTTATTTTATTATATAATAATTTTTTAATGATAATTGAAAGAAGTGTGTCAAGAAATTAAATAAAATGTTTGATTAGGGACATTACCTATTCTTCAGAAAACTTCTTTGGGTTTAAAAAAAATGGATTATTATGTTGGTTTTATGACCCAAATAAGGATTACATGATTAGAGTATGGAAGTAATGAATCCATTTGGGTAGTTATTATCTGAATCAAAGGGTTTTGGAAGTGTGAAGTGGATAGGATAAAGGGTGTCCTTTTATAAGTGCAGTGAGTGGCACACTTGTAATTTTTTGAAAATAAAAATGTGTATCAACGTTTTTTATAAGAAAAAAATAATAAAAATGAATTTTTATCAATATTAGAAGATATAAGGATGAAATATTGCCATAAAATAGTCTTTTTACATGTTTTTGGTCATTTTTAGCCCTTATCATTTGAGTTTAACCCATAGAAAACCCATTTTTACCTTAATCGCGGTAAAGAACTTTTACTATTTTTCTTATTCATTATTGTAAAAAATTAATTTTAACATAATATATAATATAAATTATTATTATTCCAAATATGGAAGCCGTTTTTATAAATTCCATTCACATAATTGGAAAACATTAATTTAAATTAATCTCACAAATGCGACAATATAGTGGGTTTTCCAAGAGAAAATTCTCAAATATTTACAATGTTTTTATTTAAAAATTCAATATTAAAATTATTACAATGATATAAATTGGATTAATAAATATATAATAGAAATTTAAAAAAATTAAAACCATATTAAAACAATTTTAATGTTTCTAAAATAATTAAAATAAATGGAAATTCTTAACAAAAAGCAAGATTTTTTACTATTCATTGAAAATTTATCTTCTTAGAAAATTCTAAAATATTCATTAGAAGATAATTTAGAAATCATGACATAAAAAATGAAGTTTATTTTTTCAAATAAATTTTCTCATATTATCAACTATTAGTTTTTATATAAGTATGTAAAAGGAAATAAATCTATATTATATAAAAATACAGTCTGTAAGTGTAAAATTAGATATATTCTTTTGCCATATCGAGATAACTCATTAGATGAATGTTAAAAATTTTATTAAATATAAAATATATAAATTTCAATTAAATCATTCACCAAAACGTATTTTCTTAACTTATTTAGGTAAAACATATTTATGGGCATAAAAATAGTTTTTCTAAAAAATATTTCTTTTATTTTCAAATATTTTTTATTTTCATTTGTAATGAATTATTCCCTAATGAATTAATTATATATACATGTTTAAATAATATATTTTCATAATTTAGTTAATATTATTCATAATCACTATTCCAATGGCTAATTGATAACTATCATATTAAATAATAATATTTTAAAAGCATGACACATTTTTTTCAAACTTGATATTACATGTAACATAAGAAAAAGTAATTATTCCATGTAACATAAGATAAACTTGATGTCACATGTAATGAAAAATATAAAACCACTAAATTTAATAAAAAAATATTTCATAAAATCTTTTGGTGTTATATGCTTATCTAACACAAATATTCTAATGATTCCAACATAATTTAATCACTAGGTGGTGAGAAATGACAAGCATCATCAAAAAACAAGTAATGAATATCATCTAACCTCTAATTCCCTTAAAAGAAATAGCCTCATTAACATATTTTCTATATCACATAAAACATACATAGTATTCCCCTCTGGACACAATCATTATCAAGAAAAAAAAACAGATGTTCAATAGGGTCTCATATACCCAAATCATTTTAAAACCATAAAAAGTTACAAACATGCCTTCATTAAAAAGAAATAATACTACCAATTAATTTATAATAATTTTAAATTTTATTTAAAATACTCATTAAAAAACAAACCATTGAAATTTATTTCCAAAAATATTTATAAATTAATTCACTAAATCCTTTTAAAAATCCATCATGAAATCAAATCACATATCATTAAAAATACACCAGTTTAAAACACCACTTTTCAATTCATTTCATGACCCAAATTGGGTTAAATACCTTTCCAAACACTAATTTCACTTGACATTAAACATTAAAACTATTTCACAATCATTTTTCATGAAAAACCATTATATAATCAAAATCCATTGAAAAAAACCTTTAATATAGGTTCCAATCTAATAAAATTCATATATATAAATTTATTTGAATAAAAAATATTTTCATAATTGAAAAAATAAATATTTATAAATCCCAATAAATATATGAAATTTTATTTTATATAAATAAACCAAACCACATAACTTGATTGAATTTAAATAAAGCTGAAATTCATCTAGTACAGTAGTTATCACTTGATCAAGTATCAATGGGCCATCTACAATCCCTAAAAACAGAAAATCCCTTGAGTAAGTGATATTGAACTCTAAACCAAACACTAAAATACTATATGGTTCATTGGAGATGGATAAAATGAAGGAGAAAATAAGGGGTTAGTGAAGAGATAAATAAAAAGAATTAAGGATTTCCTTGGGAAATCAACATGAAAATAGAGGAATATAACCTTATAAATTGAAGGATATGAAGGGAGATATACCTTGGTTTTCACATGTGTTGGTTAAATGAGGGTGGATAAAAATAGTTTGGAACCCCCTTATAATCAATAGGGAGATTTTGGAAACTCGCATTTCAAATAGATCACTAACTTACTCAGTTGGTCGGTATAGTTTTGTAAACTGTGCAAAAACTATGTGATTGTAACAATATCACCACACCCATAAAAACATAGTTTAGTTTCATAGTTAGAATAAATTGTGTTCCAACTGTGAAATGTTCTGATAAGGTTTGCATCACTGTGAAAAGGCTACCTACATGGTCTTCCTAATTATGCATTGAAACTGTGCAACACCCAAAACCCATAAGAATTTTAAGATAATGTGAGAAAAACTATATAAATAGATCACACCCAAGTAAATAAAAAAATATACAATAATTATGGAATTTTAAATATCAACGTGTAACAATTCTCCCAACCATTCAGCTTTATTCCCCTATAAGGTCTAGAATAAAACAAAATATATGAAATAAAATTATAGTTGTACCTCAAATATTTGTGTGGGATAGAGAAGAAACTATCAATAAAATAACCAAAACAAGAGAACCGAAAACACTAATGAATTTTCGAAACTAAAAAATAATGTCTAAATGTAATGAAATGTCTTCTAGAATAGTGCTACATAAACCTAAAGTAGTAAACTAAGAGGGAAAGAGACCAAACCTAGTTCTCCACACCATTTATAAATTCTCAAAACTTATGTGATAATAAGAGACAACACTATGAGACTAAAACATAAACCATGATAGTGAAACTCTAATAATTTCACAAAAATCACCTTGTAATTTACACCCTATCAAAATCAATGACCACTGAGATATCAAACTCTAAATCTCAATGGAACATTCAACCTAATCAAAACTAAATATCCCCAATAAAAACCATAACCAAGAACAATGATTCATCCCAACTACACATGACTCATAAATAATATGTCACAATTATTATACAATAAATAACAACATAGGCTTTATATCCGAAGTCATAATAATCAGTGGGTGATCTTGGATCTCATTGTGGAACACTATACTATAATAATCCTAACAATTATAGCACTACCGAGTTCTCAAAAACACAAATTTAATACCCATCCTAATTACCCAATCACTATCTAAAAGGTCAACCACGATCAACCCATTAAGAAACCTGCCTTACAATGGCCATCTCATAATACAATACATGAGTCCCCAAGAGAACATTGTCCCATATAGTAAGGAATGCACCAAAATAAAAATCCAAAACCATCCAAAAAATACAAAATTCTTACACATTGATACCTAATCCATTTCCATATATAAGAGAACAGATAACAAATCCTCAGTATAAACCAAAATATAACTACCAAAACAACACACCATATCAATCCCCAAAAAAAGAAATTATCAACCAATACTACTAAAGAGGGTCTAAGCGACTACAGCGAAGAAAATACCTAAAAATATTCTAAACCTGTCCAACAACTCCACTATCACAGGAGGCCCAAACACCATAAACTTAAAATACATTGATATAATAAATCACATATAGAAACCAAGTTCATGAAAATTTATTATCCACCACTCTATCTAGAGTATTTTTAGAGTTATAAACAAGGATAAATACACTTATAAATGAATAGAAATGCCTCCATTTTAATCTTAATTGGAGTTAAATAATAAGTAATAAAAAAAAGGGATAATCATGCTCCAAAGTTGAATTAAGTGGTCTGATAGCCAATGGTATGAACCAAAATAACCCATTTACCATAATAAATACCTTTAAAAATTATCATTTTAAAAAAACCCTCCAAAATTTATTCTGAAAATAATACACACTATTTAAACATTCTGAAAAATGTATTTTCCCAAACACTTTCAATATTTTATTTAACAACCTAATATATTTACAAAAAAATTATCCCACACCCCAACACACCTCAAAAAGTTATTTCAAAACAAAATCCCCTTTTCATTATAATTTACATTGAAAATTCTATTTTAAATAAAATACCATTAAATACACTTTATATAATTAATTTAAAAACATTACATTTTAAAATTAATTTCTTTAAAAATTAAACTTTCCAAACTAATACACATTTTCACCCAAAAAAATCAGTTAACATCATTTTAAAAAAATTACCTCAAATTATTCAATTTAAAGTCATTTTACATAACTCAATTAAAAAAAATTAAAATCCAAAACTATATGTCCTTCTTAAACAAAAACCATTATAAAATGAGTTTCAAAAATAATATTCCTTATAGAATTATTTTTCAGACCCCAAAACCCATTTTTATTACACATAACACAGTGTACCTAAGGAAATAAATTAGTAATAAGAGTATAAATATTAATAAATGGCCTTAAAACAAAATATCTCATGAAAAATCTCTCTTATATAATGTCAGACCATTGATTGGACCCATTGAGATCATCATGTAAATCAAGGGATGAAAAATAACACTCCTAGAAGAGGAACCAGCAATGCATTCTTTGGACACATAAGAAAGTAAACTGTGTGCCAACTATGAAATTGTCTCTCTATGGGTTCATAATAATTCTTCTTGGGCTCTTCATGGTTTACTAAACCTTGTAAGATAATCGTGTATCTCTGGTTCATTCACCCATTTATCCTTTAAAACATGAAACAAACCCCAAAATAATTAACATACTCATTAAAAACAAAGGTATCATTGAAAGGTATCAAAATTCACCAGAGTAATGCCAACCCAAACTCAAAATTAAGATTAAAATCCCAACATCCCATGGAAATTCAAGGGTTGAGGAAAGAGAGGGCTCATGGAACTCTCCACTCACCTATCGCTCAAGTTTAAATTATTATCCTAGTATAAATGCAACCCTGTTACACCCAAAATATCAAGAAGGTGTTCTATGATGCCATTTTATCATGAACTAAATCATTTCACTCCACAACTAGAAAATAGATCTGATTTATGACATACTAGAGGTGTATTCTTGGTCACCTTGGGAGGCTAACTAGTGCTTGTATCTAAAATAATAAACAATGGGGATTATTTCACCCTTTTAATATCATATATTTCAAATGAAATAAATCATAAAATTAGAGTATACAGTAAAATAAAGAAAAATATCACAGAATTTTAACAAAAAGTAATAAGAATCAATATATAAATAAGGAATAAATAAATAGGTTGAACAATATCGCAGTCACCCATGAAAATACTCATATATCCTAAAAGAAAAAAATGAAAACCCAAACTAAACTACTACCATAAATATTCATCTTAAAATTATTCACTGCTAGGATCTCAAATAAAACACAATGAACAAAAAATAAATCCCAAAAAACAAGGTTGATATAAGGGAACCAGAAAGAAAACCAAAGGAGTTCTATACACCAACTAGTTTATGAAGGGTGTGGGTGAAACAGTTCCCAATAGGATATTAAAAACAATTTTGTGTTTTTTCTTTCAAAATCCAATTCATTTTATGCTCTATTGATATAAAATTATGTAAAATTGGGTTTTTAGACATATATATATAAAATTAAACATCAAATTTATTTCTATTTATAAATTTTATTTTATTTTCTTAGAAATGAAAAGAATTTATTAGAAAACATTAACTTTCCCTAAGCCTATTTTAATAAAAACATCCATTTCAAATCCATTTATTGAAGTAACATTATAAACACACCCTTTAAAAAATTACTTAGGAACAATTTAAAAATAGTCTTAAAGTATAAATAATAATTAAAACCCTAAGGTATCATATGAAAAAGAAAAAAATGAATTAAAAATCCCAATATTAAAATCAAACAAGGGAATGAAAAAGAATATAAATACACTATTTCGAAACATCAATTTTTAATGGGAAATTACTAAAAATATCATGAGGAGACCCTTTACATAACTATTTTGGAACCATATATAATTATATTGATGAATTCATATGTTTATAACCACCTGGATGTTCTAAAATAACCACTCTGGTGGAAATCCCCAATGTCCTCTTATACCATAACAGATCTACTCCATATTATTAGTACTGGATAGTTGTTGTGTCTCATCTCCAACTAAGACACTAATGATACCAATTAAATTAAACAAATCATAGGTGAGAAATTATAGGAATTAACAAAATATATGTAGTAATTCACATCTCATATCTTTCACCCTCTCAAGAAAAAGAAATTTTCATATATAATCCAAATCACATGAAATATATATATAATTACCAACATGCTACATTCCATGTCAAGAAGATTCGCATGGTGTCTAAAGTGGGTCTCACACAACCAAAACATTTGAAAACCATAATATAGTACTAAATTGGCCACCATTAAAAAGTACATGAAATGATATGAACATTATATTTATTAGAAGTTTTATTTGAAAAAACTCTTTAAAAATAAACCCATTTAAATTCATTTCAAAATATATTTCTAAAAAAGTTCACATAAGTCATTTAAAAATACATCTCAAAATCAAATCACACTTGGTTAACCCCCCCCCCCCCAAAGGATCAAAACACCACTTTTAAATTCATTTCATAACCCAAATTGGGTCAAATACCTTTCCAAAATAGTAATTTCGTTTAAATTTAATCATTTAAATCTTTTCATAAACACTTGGAATGAAAACACATTCTAAAATCCAAATCCCTTGAAAATGAACTTTATTCTAAGTGAAAAAATAATCCAAATAATTTATGTAAATCCATTTTACTATCAAATATATGTATAATTGAGAATATAAAACATATAAAAATACCATGAAATAAATGAAAAGTTATTTTAAGGATAAAAATAAAAACATATACCTTAGTTAGATGCTAATCAAGAAAGGAGTCATCGACTACAACGGTGATCACTCAAATAAGCCTCAAGGGTCCCCCTACAATCCTTAATAATAAAAAACACATTATAATTCTATCTCAACCCCTAAAACTACACTTAGGGTCCCTAATTGTTTTTGTAATGACCCTGAAACGAGTATCCCAATGTCTATACCTTACTTTATTAAATAGGCATTGATACAAGGAATCAAATCATGAAGGACTAAAAGTTTATAAATTTGGGAAAACAATATTATAAACATGTTACCCATTTTACATTTGGAATAAAAAAAATATAATACATAACAAATTCTAATAAAATCCATCCTTGGAAACACATTCAATGATATATTCTTCATAAAATGAGGAAAATAAACAATAATATTGTGAGCTAAAATTCTCATAAAGGGTTAAGTAAATTCGAAGATATCATGAATAAATAATGAATAATTAATGTGGAAAGGTAAATAAATGAACAAATAAGAAATTTAAATTACTGGATAAGGCATAATCAATAAGGATAGGTAAATAACTGAACACACATTCCATTTATATAACTAGAAAAGGAATAATCAATATGGTAAGGTAAATAACTAAACACACATGCCACTAAAATAAATGGATAAAAATAGTAAACATAGAAAGGTAAATAACCTAACACACAATCCATTTAAATAATTGGATAAGGAACAATCAATATGTAATGTTAAATAATTGAACACACTTGACATTTAAATAATTGGATAAGGCATAATCAATACGGAATGGTAAATAAATGAAAAAATGTGACTTTTAATCAATATAATGTGAATTAAATGCATCCATAGATTCTTTCAAAGTGAAAATATCATGGATAATAATAACTAGATTCTATATGTAGGAAATTCTTAATTATTGTACATCGTTTTTCTAGGAACATTAAACCTTTACCATCAAGATTTATTTTTAAGATGGTTTAAAAATACTAAGTAAAAACCCATATGATTTCTCCAGCTGATTAATCTCATGAGACTACTAATGCATTGAGGGTATATCATTAACTAGACCTCATCTATGTATTAATGCCAAAATAATTCCTCAAATATTGAATAATTGATTTAATAATGTGCCTTATCATCAAATATTCATATTAAGGAAAGAATACATATTTATAAATATCTCCTCAATTAATAAAATAATTGTTAGATTGAAAACTGTATGTAAAAATGGTATACCATTTATGAAATAATAATGTCCAAAAAACAAGAATATTTAAATTTAAGATAGATATAATGTCTAATAAAAAATGATCATATGGAAGTGATTGTTTTATAAGAAATTTAAAAATCACAAAATAAAGTAAGATTGAAAAATACATTTTACGAATTCTTAATTTTCAAGGAAAACACCCTTGGATGATATTTAATTAAAAATTGTAAATATATACACCACATTAAAATTTAATTACTTTATAATAACATATAATTATCAATGGGATGTAAATTGAGACAAAATCCCTTACCTTACGCTTTCTTTTGTTTGAATGCTCTTTAACCTATTTTGTAATGGTTTAATGTATATTATTGAATTATAAAAACACATATTAATATTTATAAATCATATATGATTATTTTATAACATTTTAACACCTATTATTTAATAATCTCTGGTTATTCTCATTGTTTTGGGCGTTAAATGCCTTGATTTTTAGTATGTTTTGACATTTTAATTTTTTTTAAATCTTACTTGGATCATTATTTAATCATCTCTAGAATGTAAATAATTATTTAAATATCATATGTAATCATTATATATGTATTTAGAAAAATACATAAAATTTAGTGACAGGATATGAAATACATCGTTCATGGAGACGGTAGGTCATACATACGCATGAATGTTTTTTTCATTTTCTTATCATATTTAAATATTGCAATATATATATATATATATATATATATATTCATTACAGTACCATTTTTATCTCATAAATAACACATGTATTTATTAAACTCATCCTTAATACATTCCGGGTAAAGTGTGAATGTGTCACATCACTTCGTGAGGTGGTAGTCCATCGTACACATGACTGACGTTGTCATATTCCCAAAAAATAGAAAGAATGGAATTATGTATTATATAATAATTACAAAAGTATAAATACATATTAAATATTATAAATATAATATATATAAATTATCTCCATCATTATTACTAACATTGAAATTTGGTAACGGAAAATCAAACGACATCAATTCGTGAGGCGGTAGTCCGTCGTACACACGAACAATGATTTCATAAATAATTTGATGGAATTTAGTAAATTTATATGTAGTAACCTTATAATAACAAAATATCAGTATATTTAATATAATTATGTCATTTTATATGATATAGATAATAATTAATTAATTTTTATATGTAAATAAAATAAAAACTCTTTTAGAAAAATATTATTTCATCTACTTGTGTCCTCATTAGTTTTTCACTAATACATCATTAAGTTGGATGACCACCATAATGTTTCTATTATTAGAATAAGTAATTTTATAAGGTATTTGGGTGGGTCTTGGATACACCTAACGACATGAGATGTGTGAATAGTGGTGGAGAGGGGGACCTTTTATAAATGGGGGAGAGGACACACATGGCATTTTTAAAATTAAGTTAGGTGAATCCATGTTTTTACATAAATACTGGAATTCATAACACAAAAAAAATAAATTATAAAGGGTTAGTGAAAACAATATTTCAATTAAATGGGTGTTTTAATATTTTTGGCTCATTATTACATTTATATTCCATGTTTAACTACTAAGTAAACTTGTTTTTACCTTAATCACTTTAATTAATTTTAAACATTTTCACTAATATCTTTAGTAAAAAATTAATTTAAACTTATTATACAATATAAATTTTTATGTTTCCAAATATGGAATCAATTTTTCCAAGTTAAATTCAAATAATTGGAAAAAAATAAATTTAAAATTAATCCAACAAACTGAACAAAAAAACTGTTTTTAAGTGAAAATATTAAAAATTCTACTCAATTTCTATATCTAAATTCAATATATAAATTATTTTTATGACCTAAATTGGATTAAAATATGTATATTTTATATAATATAACTTTAAAAACAATTTAAAATATAATTTTACATCAGAAATTACTTGGATGAAAATTTAGTTTTCAATTAAAATTCTATATTATCAATATTCATCAAAAAATAAAACTTCTCAAAAAATACCACAAATTCACCTAAAGATAATTTGGAAATTATTATTTAAAAAATTGTTAATTTTTTCAAATAAAATTTATCATAGTGTTAAAATTTAGTTTTAAAACATGTTTATTAGTAAATGGTGGAAAAATTATCTTTCGAAGATTACAACTTTTTATGCGAAAAATTTTATTTGTTCTTATCTTAAGACAATAAAATAAATTGTTTGAATGTAAAAACATTTTATTGAATTTATAAAATATAAATTTCATTAATATCATTCACTAGAATTAATTAATTTGATTTATTAGGATAAAATTTCTTTGTCCAAATAAAAATAATTTTTGTAAAAGAATTTCCTTTATATTCCATTGGTTTTTGTTATCATTTATAAGTAATTGGTTACCAATTAATTCTTTTCATATTTTTTTGGAAATATATTATTATAAGATAGTTAATCTTGTTGATAGTCTCTAATTTAATTTCTAGGAGATAATTTTCATAATAATATTAATATTTTTTGGTGAAACTAGGTCTTGCATGTAACACAAGTTATTGAATAAAGTCATTGTTGTGTCTAACGCAAGATAACTCAGTGTTCTGTACATTACAAAATATATCATAGATTTAATTTATTTAGAATATTAAATATATTTTTAATTTTCGAGATGTTATAGTCCTTTTTATTCTTGGTGTTATGTGTCATACCCACTATCGAATATAATGTTCATATTTTAAAATTTCAGGGTGTTATATTCTCTTCACATTAAATAATTTTTTACTGATAATTTAAAATTCATATTATTAATAAACGGTCTATAATTTAGAAATTACATCGATAAAAAAACCCTCATCATAAAAGAGGTAATAAATTATTCACTTAATTAGAGTGAATGGGAAGTAAAAAGATCATATATATAGGTTTCTATATAGGATAACATAGATGGGAAATTGAAACATGGAAATAGAAGAGAAAAATTACACCCAAATACTAATGGGTGTTGATAGAAAACATGTTCAGGATAAATTTAAGAACAAAAAGTATGTAAACCGTAGGTACAAAAAAGGCCACTGATATCAGAAAAATGATTATAATACGGAAACATTTTTGTTTCAAGCCCTTTTCCATATAATTGAGGAACTATTTCACTCTCTAAGAATATTATAAAATCTAATTACATAATAAATTTATATTTAATAATTAAAATCATATCCTTTGGTTATTCATTGAGTTATTTCAATTTCATCTCTTAGAATATGTTTCATTATATGGTGAAGTAATACACGGATCTCTAAAACCACATCCAATGTTAAATATAAACCATTTTATAAATCTTTAATCTTATAACCCTTTAAAAAGATTAAGATCAATAACTTTATAAAGCCACTAAATTTTAAAAATGGACTTATCATTAATACAAACAACATGAAGTGGCTCTAAATCGTCATATACCAAACATGTGAATACCATTGTCATGTATTCTTTTGAAACATGGTAATAACATGAATTACCGTAAAACCTTATTGAAAACTTTAATCCTTACTTATTACTTAATTAAAAAATAGATTATTGGATATATTCCTTAAATCTAAAAAAAAATTAGATTCCATCAATGATAGAATAAAGAAATTTTTCAATAAATCATTAATCTATTTCAATGTAGTGAGTATTATCTAATTTAGTTTATCTATATCAATAATATATTATCCCATAATCATTATCTCAGCATCAAGAACATATTAAGTCCATAAATATTATGTTTTCCAAGAATTTATAATTTCTAATCAATCCATTTTCTTTGTACCATTCAATACATTGTTTAAAATCCTTTAAGAAATAGTATGGAAGTACAATAATTAAATATTAAATAATTATTATGATGAGAATATCATTAATAAAATAATTTTACAACATGTTTCAGGGATCCGAACAAGAAAGAATATTAATCATTCCTCTTTGATGGTATTAATAGAATAATATTGAACTTGATATCATAGATTCTTCTGAGGTGTATTCCCTTTATTGTTAGGGGATTCATTCATATAGTTCCCCATATACATATAGTTGAAACACTTAATAGCAGTGTTTTCTTTCTTCCATTAGATTATTTTTCCTAGTGACCATTTTCTCTACAATTATAAAAAACTCACAATAATTTTAAGCATTTATAGAGTGATTCTTAAATTAGTTATTACATGTGGGAAAATATTTATTTCCATTCTCCCCTTTATCAATTATTTATCTTGTCATCCTATTATTCTCTTTATTTCCTTTATGTCCATAATATATGGATAATTATTTCTCTATCTCTGTAGAACATAAAATTGTTTCACTATATGAAGAAAACGTTTGAGAAACCAACTCCCTTCAGTGACTTAAAATAATCCCTTAAAATAAGTTATCAATATTTTACTATGTGTTGTGTATTTAATTTTTAGAATACCTATCTAACCTAGTAAAGGTGGATTCATACATTAAAACACTTTATTCCTCCTTTATTTTAATCTATGGAACATTTTATTCATCTCAATTTATTTCTCTTGAGAGAAATATTTGTCAAATAATGTCTCTTAAAATTATTTCCATTCCAGGAGATCTATTTCCACTTCCTCTATAGTATTTTGGATCACCGACCACCATTGATCAGTGACTCCATTGAAAAAATACACTTCAACTATATCCTTTTCCTTTTCACCACATCCCAATTCCATATATATAAATATATTCTTTGAAGAATTAATCCATTTTTCATGTGCCATTGGATTAGTATTACCACTAAATGATGGGGGCCTCTATTGCCTTAAGTGATCCAGCATTGGAGAATCTCATTATGGAATAGGTTTCTCTATCTGAGAAAGGTTATTTTTCATAACATTATTACATTATCCAAATATATCCATAACTTTCTCAATTCCAATACGAGCTATATCAGCTTCCTCAGTAGGGAAACCTCTATAATTTCCATGAGTATTGAAACCTTTATTTCTTCTAGGTTCCATACTTAAACAATGTAATATAATATGTTAGCTCATAGAATTATGAACAATATATAATTATAAATGTGGCATAAAACATAACATAAATTGTAAAATTTATGCATAGCTAATATCATAATCATAACCATGGTTTCTTTGGGGGTATCATTACCTTAAAATCCTTTATGATGGTTTGTAAAGAAAATTTGAATTATCATATGCATATCCACTAGGAGTGTCAAACCAAGTGCACAATAGGGTCTGTTTTAATATAATAGTTATGATTAAGTCTAGATCAACACAAAATTTTCAGAATTTTTATCCCTAGGTACATCTGTACTAGAACCATTTCCATTTGTAGTATCCATATAGGGATGTATTTCTAGGAAGACACACATAATATATACCTTACCAAAATTATAGGAAGTTCTTCGATAATTATTCTCAAATTATTTAATAGGGTTATATTCCCTAATCTATGTTTTCCTAAATATAGTTACCAAGGTATAAACAAAAAATTTTCTCATACCAAATGTAATGAACCTGAACCTAGTAGACCTAATTCAGTGCCTTTCTTTATTACATTATCATAGATACCAAGAATAAAATCCAAAAGGATCGGAAATTTTATCAATTTTTGAAAACCAGATTACATAAATGATACTCATTTTACATTGGTAAAATAAAATAAAATATAATATATAATAAAATCTAATAAACTAAAAACATGAATCCTCATTCAAAGATCTCTTCTTCTTAACTTGGGGGAAAAATAAAAATCATCTCAAATTATCAGTAAGGGTTAAGTACAATGGAAATTTTCATTAATCAATAATGAGTAATCAATGTGGTAAGGCCAATAAATGAATAAAAAATCCATTTAAATAACTTCATAAGACATAATCAATATAGAAAGGTAAATAACTAAAAAAATACCATTTAAATAACTAGATAAGGAATAATCAATATGGAAATGTAAATAATTGAACACACACAACATATAAATAACTAGATAAGGAATAAACAATATGGAATGGTAAATATTTGATCACACATTATATTTAAATATTCATGTAAGGTATAATCTGTAACTCCTTGACCCTAGTTTCCCAGATTTGGTGCATTTTTATATAACATTGGCATGATCTCAAGGGATCAAATCTCAAAAGACTGATCAGTTTAGTAGCCTTGGATGTACTAGGTAGAAAAAAAAGTTTTACATTACATTATGAAATGAAAAACAACAAAATTGTATCTCCTTTTTACACATTAATCTCCCTTATACTATCTCGTAAATTCAGTCAAAATATACTTCTTCACATCCTAGGAAAAATAAAACATAAGAAAGGGGTGATCTCAGATTATTATTAAGGATAACAATGTAACAGAAACTTTCATAAATAAGCATAAAAATTAAGTTAATGTATAAGACTAAAACAATATACTTTTAAAATTAAATTTCAGCATAATATAGAAAATAAAAATCAAATAATTCCATTTCCTTATTCACATGAATATTCTTCTAGTCGAATAATCACTTGTAATATCAATAGCCAATTTTATAATAATGGAATGCATAATGTCGAACATCATAACCACATAGTCAAGGTCTCTTAACAAGACTACAAATAATATTTTGTCAAGGCACTGTTCCAAGACACTATATTGTCTCAGGAGACACACTGATGCATTGAAGAGCTATAGCGGGCTCCACCCATCACTTACTAAGTCAAATGCATTCCTCATATGAAAAGGTTGAAACATAACATAAACATTCATATTAAAACTATCATTAGAAATGTTAATACCTTAAACCATAAACCATAAATGGTATAAAAATAACAAATCCATAGTAAAACATATCACAAAACCATCAATACAATATAGAAGATTGTGTCAAAATAAATCAACTTCAAACAAGTGTAAAATCCATCAACGGTTGTTGACATAGATAAAAAACTATTTGAGAGAAATATCACATTCTATTATGAAACAATTTAAATTTAATGTAATCATAAAAGAAAACATTTATTTTTAAAACATTCTTATAATCTTATAAGGGATTCTTAGAAGGTTTTATAATGGCGTAAAATAGCCACACCCTTCGTATAAGTTGAAAAAACATTCTTTCCTTAATTTTGATGAAAAGGTCATAAATGACCTTGTTTGGAAAACAACAGAAATATTACATTATAAACTTTTTATAAAAAGAAAAAAAAGGTATAAATTAATTTAACCCATGGTCTAGGAAATAGTAAAAAAAATTGAAATACATTTTTAAGAAACATGGAAGTGGATAATAAATAGGTCCCAGTAGATACTCACATATAAACAACCTTGGATAATGAAGATATTTTAGAATTAACCCATACATTTAATTTTCCTTGATCAAGGGTAATTTAACCTCATGTATAATAGTTAAATCATTGTTATTAAATTATACAGGAATCACATACATAAATATGGTATCATATATGTTCTTCTAATATTTATTTGTTAATAATATGTCAGTAGTATCATTGTTTCTGTTGTTAACTGATTCATTTTAATTTATATATTGTGTTATGAAAGTCATGTTTTTTATGGATAGAATGTATTTGATTCATATCCAGAAATATATTAATTTCTTAAACTATATTTTTTAATCATAAAATGAAATTTATTCTTCAATGGTTATGATGGGAATAGAATCTCATCGCATTTGTGGAGACGACAATCTGTACGTATGCATGAGCGACAATATCATTATATTAATGGTGAAATTGTATGTAATTGGATTTTATATCATATATAAAGAATCATTAAAATGTTATATTTATTATTTTCATCAATTATACTCATTATTATACCCATCCAAATAATGAAGTGTGGAATAACAAACTATACCACAACGTCGAGACGGTAAGCTGTACGTATGCACGTTTGGTGACTTTGTCATTTATAGGATGGATAGAATAATGAATATGGTTGTATAATATTTATAATAACATCATAGTTTGTATAATTTATTATATTTATTATTTTGGAATCGAAACAATAAATAAAGGAAAAGTAGAAGAAGAAAATAACTTTGAAAGAGGTGACGAAATTATTACCTCTTCTTCGAGTACTTCCTTTTGATTTGATCAAAAGGGATCCTTAGGTTTTTTTTGGATCAAAGTAGGGCCACTAAAATTATATTAGGGAATTTTGGATGATATTTGAGTAGGTTATGGCTGATCCAAATGGATTTGGAGGTGTGATTTTGAGAGAAGGGATAGTACCCTTTTATAAGAGCGGTGATGGTCACTTTATGAAAAACATGACATATTATTTTATTATACAATCATATTCAGTTTATAATGGATCCAAAAAGATTTATTTTGAGGCTAATATGGGTCTGGGTCTAAAACCAATAGGTTTTTGATAGGTTTAGGTCACCATATTAACCTTATCTTTTATATTTAACTCTTAGTTATATAGTTTAACTTTTACCATGTATTCTTGTATTATTATAATTAATGGTTAATAAACTTAATATAAAAAGCTAAGAGAACCCCAATTGGTTCATTATTGATATATATCACCTTATTAAACTCGTTTTCTGAACCATATATTTTTAGGAATATTATATCAACTGATAATATAGTGTTTGTTTTAAGAACTCATTTTTGTCTATTTTGACACTATTTAGTATTTTTTTTGAGAAAGTCATAAAAAATTTATCATTTCAAAAAAAAATTATTTAATCAATCATAAAGTTTCATATTAACCTATAAAATTCTTGTAATACAGAAAAAGTCTCAATCTACCATTATTTTAATATTTTTAATAAAAATTATTTTAATCATTTAATAATAAGGTAATTAATGCATCATCATTGTGTCACAAATAAATATAATTATTTAATGTCTAAAAAGTATAAATAAAATATAAATATCTAAGAAATATTTTTATCATTCTAATGAATATTTATAGTCAAATTTATATTATGTAAAACCCTATATTAAAAAATTTTAGTTATTAAAATTTGAATTTAACACTTTTAAATAAAATAATAATACATGTCCTAATCTAATCCACGTGGACCAAAAGCATGATATTTTATTCCTAAGGTTTATTTTCGGTCTAAATACACTTATCCAAAATAATTAGGACATGTTTTAGGGTAATTATAATATCATTTTCACCTTTAATTACCCTATTTACTTTTAACTGTGGCAAATTAAATTCAAAAGTTACTATTTACAAAAAAAAATATTTTCATCCTATTGAATCACATTTTACTTTCTGATTCCAACCATGTCTCTTATATTTTTGAAAATCAATTCACAGAAGCAGTAAAATTATGTTTTATGTAAATTTCTAAATGTTCCTTGAAGGTGGGTAAAAGACGTTAAAAGTTCAATAAAATTTTATATATATAATCTTATTATAAAATGAATCCAATGAATTAAATTGAACATATATAGAAATTATGTATCTATTTTCACCTAAAATAAATTTAAATAAAAATAACTAATTATTTAAATAAAAAGCCGGTTTCAAACAATAACATAGTGTATTTCACTATTCATCAAAAAATGAAAGTTTTCAGAAAAATACCAAAAATTCACCCTAAGATAATTTTGATATTCTGAATCCAAAAATAAAGTTCATTTTGAAAAATAAAATTTATAAGATTTTAAAAAGTGGGTATTACTATTCATAACGACTAGTTTAATTGGTCTTGGTGTTCTAAAACTCCATATTGTGTACAGCACAAGTTGTTGCATTATCAAAGGGAAACATACTGTGGAATCTTTGGGTGTTAAATTCGTCCTTCCTTTAAACAATTCCATCATCTAAATTTCTAAAATACTACTACATAAAAAGATCTAGGTGGTTCTTCATCATAATTTCCTCGATTTCCCACTTTGTCTCTTCCATCTTATTGTTTCTCCATAGAACATTCACCAGATGAGTCGTACGGTTTCTAAAACTTGTTTTCTGGTATCAAGAATCATGACAGGCTCTTCAAAATAAGATAGATCGGGTTCCATTTCTATTTCTTCATAGGTGAGTACATGTGTTGGGTCAGGAATGTATTTTCTCAACAGTGATACGTGAACACATCATGAACTTTGGAGAGACTTGGTGTTATTCCCAAATAGTAAGCTACAACTCCATTTCATTCAAGAATTTTGAATGGTTTGATATACATGGGACTCAATTTAATCTTCTTACCAAATCATAAAACACCCTTCTATGTAGATACCTTCAATAAAACATAATCTCCTACTTGAAATTACAAATCATTCCACCTGTTATCAGCATAGCTCTTATGCCTACTTTGAACTGCTTTGATGTAGGTTTGGATAATTTTAACATTTTCTATTGTTTCCTCAACAAGTTCTGGTCTTATGAGTTTTCCTTCACCAACATCATCCCAACAAGTTGGTGTGAAGCATCTCTTTCTATATAATGTTTCATATGGTTCCTTCTGAATACTTGAATGGAAGATATTATTATAGGAAAAATCTACCATAGGTAAACACTGATCCCACATACCTTGAAAGTCAAGTGACAAAGATCTCAACATGTCTTCTAAGGTTTTAATAGTTTGTTCTGATTGTCCATCAGTTTGAGGGTGGTAGGTAGTGCTCAAACAAAGTTCAGTATCTTGATCTTTCTAATGACTTTTCCATAATCTTGATGTAAAACTAGGATCATGATCAGAAACAATCGATATGGGTACACCATGAAGTCTTATAACTTCATTAATATATAGTCTTTATAAACATTCAAGTGGTAAATCTTCTCTTATAGCAAGAAAATGTGATGACTTGGTAAGATGATCAATAATGACCCATATTGCATCATTCCTTCTAGAAGTCTTTGGTATCCCCATGACAAAGTCCATCTTAATATCATCCCATTTCCACTCCAGTTAGGGAATAGGTTGCATAACTCCTCTAGTATGTTGTCTTCCATCCTTAACCTGTTGAAAATCCATACATCTTGACACATAATTAGAAATATCCCTCTTCATATTGTCCCACCAAAAACATTCCTTCAAATATATATACATCTTAGTGCTACCAGAGTGTATAGAGAAATTAGAGCTATGACAATCATCCAACAATTACCATTTTAGATCAGGTATAACAGGAACACAAAG
Source organism: Viscum album (assembly GCA_963277665.1). NCBI lineage: Eukaryota > Viridiplantae > Streptophyta > Magnoliopsida > Santalales > Viscaceae > Viscum > Viscum album. Next base: position 976,694,373 of record OY728160.1, on the reverse strand, counting down.
ACTCTTCCCAACATTTAAAATTCCATCTTCATATATAATTTCAATCAGTCTCCCATCATTCACATATTTAATTTTATTTTTAAACTCCTCATCATCAGTCTGAGAACTTTTTATCCTCTCTAGTAAAATGGTTTGGTAACCATTTGAAAAAGTATTGATGTTTCACCTTCCATGATTATTCCCATATCCATCTTTACTAGATCCATGAATATAGTATCCCTTTCGACTCTCATCTTGTTAAAAACTCCATGATCCTTTCTGCTCAAAGAATCTTCCATCTTATTTTCCTTCCCCAAGTGGTAGTGTATAGTGAAATTATAATAATTGGGTAGTCTGAGCCATCATCTTTGCATGATGTTGAGTTCTTTTTGTGAGAAAATATACTTCAAACTCTTGTGATTGGTATATATATCACAATTTTTCACCATAGAGATAGTGTCTTCATATCTTCAAAGAAAAGATTACAGTTGCTAACTCAAGATCATGAGTTGGATAGTTTTGTTCATGAATTTTTAGTTTTCTTGTTTCATAGAAAATAACTCTATCATTTTTCAAAAGTACACAACCAAGTATTTTCTTTGAATAACCACTATAAATAAAAAACTCATCATTCCCTGATGGTATATTCAAGATAAGACTATTGACTAATATTCTCTTCAGTTCATCAAAATATTCTTCACACTATTTTCTAAAACAAATTTAACCCCTTTACGTGTGAGATTGGTTAATGGGTTTTCCAATTGTGAAAAAATTCCACACGAACTACCGATAATAACCTGCTAAACCAATAAAACTACATACCTCTGTTATACTTGTCATTGTTGTTCATTCGTGTATTTCCTTGGTCTTTGAAGGATAGATATATATTCTATCCTTAGAGACAATATGTCCATGAAATAAAATTTCCTGAATCCATAATTCCATTTTCTAAACATCCCATACAATTCATTTCTTCTGAGAGTTTTTAGAATAGTGTGCAAGTGATTTTCATGATCTTCATAGATTTATGAGTATACCAATATATCATCAATAAATACCACTAAAAATTCATCAAGATATTCCTTGAAACTCTATTCATTATATACATGAAAATAGAGGGTGCATTAGTCATTATAAAAGGTATTACATTAAACTCATAATGCTCATACCTGGTTCAAAATGTTGTTTTTGGAATTTATTCATTCATCACACACAACAAATGATATCCAGATCAAAGTTCAATCTTTGAAAAATAATGAGCTCCGTGAAGTCATCCAAATAAATCATCAATGTGATGTAGGGGATAATTTTTCTTTATTGTTATAGCATTGATCTCCCTGTAGCCAATAATCAAACCTCATAGATCCCTCTTTATTCTTAACAAAAAGAATAGGGGCTACCCATGGAGAAACACTAGGGAGAATAAATCCTTTATTACTCAATTCCTATATTTTTTTCTTTAGTTCCACTAATTCCACAGTGTCCATTCTATAAGGGGTCTTTTATATGGGCCTTGAAATAGGAATTAAATCAATGGAAAACTCAATTTCTCATTTTGGAGGATTTCCAGGTAAATCCTTTGGAAACAAATCAAAATATTTGGGAAAAATAGTTACATCTTCTATTTGAACATTCATTTCCTCACTCATAGTCATTTCACTCCCTTCATCCCCAATAATTGAATTTATTAGAGCTATAAGGGGTGGATCTAGATAAGAATCAGATGGTAAAATTTATACTCTAAAGATAAGGTACTCCTTATCATTATCGAAAATTGTAACCTCCTTCTTCTTACAATAAATCCTCACATCATGGTCTGAAATCCAATCAATGTCGAGGATTACCTACTACCACGTCATTTGGAAATATCTAATTTTCTTAGAAAACTGGGAAGATATGAAACAATACAATGATCTAGAATAAAATAAATCATTGGATAAATATAATTAAACTATTAAATTACCTACTACCACATCATTAGGAGGTTCAACCATAGTTGTAGTGATTATATAAGCTTATACTTGCTCCCTTTTCCTTTTTTGAGTTATGTTTCCTTGGAACTTATGATATTCATTTGCACAATTCCCCATTTATCTACAATTATAGCATTCAACATTGACAACCTCTCTATTTCCCTTACAATCATGAGCTTGGTGGCCTTTTTCACCACACATTTAACAGACTCTCATTCCCTTAAGGAAAGTACTGGGGTGTTTCTTCCCAAATTTTTTACAAGATGGAAATTCAAATTTTTCCTTATTTCTCTAATTTCCATTTCCAAAGAGTTCAGAAGATCTATTCTTTTCTTTCTTTTCTTTAAATTCATAAGACTTATAGAATTCTTTTTCTGTATTGATAGCACATGAGACAATATCTTCATACGATGAGAAGGATTTTGAGACAAATTATCAATAGAGAAATGGTTTTAATCCTTATAATAATTGATCAATCTTACTTCTTGGGTTAGTATATAATTTTCTGCATGTCTTTCTAACCTTTTAACGTTAGCCTCGTACTTTGTGACATTCTCATCCTCCTTTTGCCTCATACTAAGAAATTGTATTTCCATATCCACTCGATGGTCACGAGGAAAGTATTTTTCTAAGAAAATATCTTTAAACTCACTCTATTCCATATTAGATACTTATTCATCCATCTTTTTATTTTTAATTAATGACCACCATTGATCTGCATATTTAATGAGCCGATAAACTTCAATGACAACTTTTTCTCTTTCGCTACTCCTCCAAGCATGAAATATTTTGTCTCAGGAAATTATCCATTGCTCATCTACAAATGGATTTGTAGTACCATTGAATGTTGGTGGTTTTATTCACTTTAAACGGTCTAACATTGATCCTTCGCATTGTGGATTCGGGTGCTCCATACAGGTATGGTTATTATTCATAACCTGAGTGTGTTTTCCCAGTATGGTTATAAGTTATTCAGCACTAGTGGCATCACCAGCTCCACTATAATTATCTTGAGTTGGAGGGAAGTCCCTACACGGATTACATGCATTGATATAGTTTCCATTCCAACCACTAGGTGCCATTTCTAAAAATGGAATACACTATATTAGATTAGGAAACGTAATACATAATTCCAAACTAGTAAAATACCTAACATAAATTGAACAGTTTATGCATATAAACCATAATCATAAAAAAAATTCTTTGAGAAAGTAATTACTCATAAATCCTTCATAATGGTATGTAAAGAAAATAGGAATTATCCTAAGAATATCCCCCAGGAGTGTCGTAACCAAGAGTGCAGCAAGGCCTGTTGTTGTGTACCAGGATACCCCGGGTCAAGCTCGAAACTCCTTGTCGGAGTTTTCACTCCTAGGTACATCTGTTCCAGAGCTGCCTCTACCTAATCGCATCCAGACAAGGATTAATTTCTTCTAAAATACACAAGATATCTACATTACCAATACTCTAGGAAGTTTTTGTATACTAATCCTCAAAGGTTGTCTTATGGTAATGTTCTATAATCAGATATTTTTTTTCAGAATCTAGTTTCCGAGGTTTGTATTAAACTTCCTCTCATACCAACTATAATGCCCCAACCCTATTTACCTAGAGTCGGTGTATTGTTACCTTACATTGGCATGGTCTCAAGGGATCCAATCGTGAAATACCGATCAGTTTATTAGCCTTGGAAGTACTAGATACAAACATAAGTTTTACATTACACTATGAAATGAAAAACAACAACATTTTATCTTCCTTTAAAACATTAATCTCCCTTATAAAATCCCTGTATGTCATTCAAAATATACTTCAACACATCCTAGGAATAATAAAACATAAGAAAGTGGTGAGCTCAGATTCTCAGTAACGATAAAAATATAGCAGAAACTTTCATAAATAATCATAAACAATTAAGGGAATGTATAATAATAAAACATAAGCCTTTTAAACATAAACTTCCACTTAATATGGAAATGATAAATAAAATAATTCCATTTACTTAATCACATGGATATTCTACTATTCAAATAATAACATGTAATATCAACAACCAATTTCATAATAATGGAATGCATAATGTTGGACATCATAACCACATAGTCAAGGCCTCTTGCCAATACTACAAATAAAATTTTTTCAAGGCCTTTATTCCAAGATAATAGTATTTCTCATGAGACCTACCAATGCATCGAGGATCTATAGCAGGCTCCACCCATCACTTACTAAGTCCAATGCATTCCTCATATGAAAAGGTTGAAACATAACATAGACATTCATATTAAAACTATAATAAAAAATGTTAATACTTTAACCATAAACCTTGAATGGTATAAAAATAACACATCCACATTAAAAAACATCACAAAAACATAAATAAAATATGGAATATTGTATTATAACAAATCAACTTCAAACAAGTGTAAAATTCCTCAAAGGATATTGGCATAGATGAAATAAAAATTGTTTGAGAGAAATATCTGTTTCTATTTTGATATCATTTAAAAGTCATGTAATTATAAAAGAAAAATTTTATTTTGAAAATATTATTATAATCTTTTAAGGGAATATTTGAAGGTGTTATAATGGCAAAAAAAACTGCACCCCCTGTATAAGTGGGAAAACATTTTTTCCTTAATTTTGTCAAAAAAGTCGTAAAGGACCTTATTTGGAAAACGACAGAAAGATTCAGTTATAAAAAATTTATAAAAAGATAAAAAATGGTATAAATTACTTTAACCCATAGTCTAGGAATGATTAAGAATGTTTTGAAATACATTTTTATGAAACAGGGATGTGGATGATAAAGTGGTCCTAGTTGAAACTCACATATAAACAACCTCGGATAATGAAGAGATTGTAGAATCAACCCTTAACTTGTAATTTTCCTTGATCAAGGGTACATTAACCTCCTGTATAATAGTTAAATAATTGTTATTAAATTATACCAGAACCACATACATAAATATGATGTCATATATAATATTTTAATATTTCTTTGTTAATAATATTTCAGTATTATCATTATTTTGGGTGTTAACTGATTCATTTTCCATTATTTGTTTTGTTACGTAAGACATGTTTTTTATGGATAGTATGTATTTGATTCATATCCAAAATAATATTAATTTCATAAAAATTATTTTTTAGTCATAAAATTAAATTTATTTTTGTATGGTTATGATGGGGAATGAATCTCATCGCATTCATGGAGACGGTAATCCTTACGTATGCACGAGCGAAAATATCATTCTATTGATGTAGAAATCATATGTAATTGGATTTTATATAATATATAAAGAATAATTAACATGTTATATTTATTATTTACAACATTTATACTCATTATTATACACATCCAAATAATGAAGTGTTGAATAACAAACTACACCACGATGTGGAGACAGTAAGCAGGACGTACGCACATATGGTGACTTTGTCATTCATAGTATGGATAGAATAATGAATATGGTTATACCATATTTATAATAACATCACAGTAAGTAGAAGGAACTATTGTTAATATTTTTGTATGGAAACAACAAATAAAGAGGGTGTGGAAGAAGAAAATAACTTTGAAAGAGGTGGTGGAATTATTACCTCTTCTTCGGGTGCTTCTTTTTGATTTGATCAAAATGGTTACTTAAGTCGGATTTATGATCAATTTAATGCCTCTAGGATGAATTGAGGGTAGTTGCAAGGATATTTGATTAGCGTTTTCCTAAGCCAAATGGATTTAGAGGTGTGATTTTGAGAGAAGGGACAATACCATTTTATAAAAGAGGTGATGGTCACTTAATGAAAATCTTGAAATATTATTTTATTATACAATCATATTCATTTTATAATGGCTCCAAAAAAATTTCAAGGATAAGGTGTGGGTGGGTCAAACACATCTCAACCAGTAGGTTTTAGATAGGTTTAGGTCACCATATTAACCTTATCTTTTATATTTAACTCTTAGTTAAATAGTTTAACTTTTACCATGTATTCTTGTATTATTGAAATAAATGGTTAATAAACTTACTATAAAAAGGAAAGATAACCCTGAGTGGTTCATTATTGATATATAAAACCTTATTCAAGTAATTTGGTTGAACTTTATATTTTTATAAATATTATATCAATTAATAATATAGTATTTGTTTTAAAAACTCATTTATGTCAATTTGGATACTATTTAGAATTTGGTTTTTGTGAAAGTCATAAAAACTTTATCATTTCGAGAAAAAATTATTTAATCAACCCTAAAATGTCATATTAACCTATAAAATTCTTGGAATACATAAAAATTCTCAATATAAAATTATTTTAATATTTATAATATCAATTATTTTAATCTTTCAATAATAAGGTAATTATTGCATCATCATTGTGTCATAAATAAATTTAATTATTTAATGTATAAAATTTTTAAATAAAATTCCAATATGTTGGAAATATTTTTAATGTATAATGAATATTTATTGTAGAATTTATCTTATTTATAACCCTATATTAAAAATGTTTTTATTATTAAAAATTTAATTTAACTCTCTTAACTCTTCTTTAAATAAATTAATAATAAATGTCCTAATCTAATCCAAGGGGACCAAAAGGATCATATTTTATTCCTAAGGTTTATTTTGGTCTAAATAAACATATCCAATAGAATTAAGACCTGTGTTAGGGTAATTAAAATATCATTTTACCTTTAATTACCATATTTACTTTTAACCGTGGTAAATAAAATTCAAAAGTAAATATTCACAATAAAATATTTTCATCCTATTAAACCAAATTTTAATTACTAATTTTAATCGTGTCTCTCTAGATTTTTGAAATTCAATTAAAAGAAGCGGTAATATTACATTTTATAAAAAGTTTCGAATGTTCCTAGAAGGATGGTAAAAAACGTTAAAAGTTCAATACAATTGTATATATGTAATCTTATTATAAAATGACTCCAATGAATTACATTGAAAATATAGAAGAATTGTGTATCTATTTTTACTTAAAATAAATTTAAATAAAATAACTATTTATTTAAATAAAAAGTCAGTTTTAAATAAAAACGCAGTGTTTTTCACTATTCATCAAAAAATGATCGTTTTTAGAAAAATATCAAAAATTCACCCTCAGCTAATTTTTATATTCTGAATGCAAAAAATGAACTCCATTTTGAAAAATAAAATTTATAAAATTTCAAAAAGTGGGTATTACTATTCATAACGGCTAATTTGATTTGTCGTAGTGTACTAAAACTCCAAGTTGCGTACAATGCAAGCAATTTCATTATTTAAAGATAAACATATCGTAGAAGCTTGGGGTGTCACATAATAAATATAAAAAGGTATATAAATGGACACAAATTTTATTCAAATAACTGGATAGGGAATAATCAATATGTCAAGGTAAATAACTAAACACATGTTTAATTTAGTAAATAAGATGATAATGAAATGCATCTATAGATTTTTTTCATAATGAAAATCTCATTAATAATAATAATGAAATTAATAATGAAATAAAATATTAATTATTGAATGAAATTTACCCTAGGAACATGAATATTTTACCATTAGGAACTATTCTCAATATATTTTGAAATTACTTGGTAAAAATCCATCTACTTTGGAAAATTGATTTCTATAATGAGACTATCAATGCATCAAGGGGTTATTATTAACTGAGCCAAATCCATGTATTCATGTCCAAATAATTCATAAAATATCCAAAAATATATTTAATAATGTGCCTTATCATCAAATATATGTATCTAGTAAATAATACATATTTATCAACATTTCCCTAATTAATCAAATAATTGTCATGTATATATAAATGGTATACAATTTAGGCCATAATATTATCCATAGCACAAGAATATGTATATTTTAGTTAAATGTATTGTAAAAAAACTTATTATAATGAAGTGATTGCTTCAAGATAATGTTAACAATCGCAAAGGAAAGTGAGATTGCAAAGATAACATTTATCGCCTTGTAATTTTCAATTCAAAACTCCTTCAATGAGATTATTCAAAGTGAAACTTAAAATACCATTAATTATGATTGATTCATGATATTAAATGACAATGGGTCATTTTATACACCACATTAAAGTGAATTGGTGCATAATAACAAATATGTCTCAATGGAATGTAAATTGAGATGAAATCTATTACATTATGCTTAATTTTGGTTGAATGATCTTTAAAAACCTATATAGTGTTTTTAATAATGTAATTAACTTATTAAATAACCTAATTAATATTTATAATATAATATATGATTCATTTATAACATCTTATCACCCATTCATTAATAATCTCTCATTATTTTCATTGTTTCGGATGTTAATTGCCTTGTTTTTTTAGTATGTTTTGACTTTTTATTTTTTGATCAAGTTACTTGAATATTTATTTAATAATCTCCATAATTTAAACAATGATTTCAATATTATATATAAACATTATATATGTATTTATATTAATCCATAAAATTTAGTGATAGGAAATGAAATACATCGTTCATGGAGATGGTAGGTTGTACGTACGCATGAACGTTGTTTTCATTTTCTTGTCATATTAAAAAATAGAAAAGTAAATTATATATAAATATATAATATATATTATAATTTCAAGGTTATTTTCATTTATTATATATCATATATGTTTATTAAACATGTTCTTAATATAATCCAGGTAAAACATGAACGCATCACATCGCTTCATGGGGCGGTAGTCCGCCATAAATATGAGCGTCGTTATCATATTCCTAAAAAATGGGAAGCATGCAGGTATGTTTTATATAATAAATCCCAAAATATAAATACATAAAAAATATCATAAATATTATATATAAATATTATTCCCATCATTATTCCCAACCATGAAATGTGGTAAAGGAAAAAATGAACGACATCGGTTCGTGAGGCGGTAGTCTGTCGTATACACGATCATTGATTTCATACCCCATTTGATGGAAGTGTGTAAATTTTTAGGTCATACCCTTAGAAAAAAACCATCTCAACATTTTAAGATATTTATTTTATTATATAATTATGATATTAGAATAATTTAAGAATGTGTATAATTAAATAAAATAAAAACCCTTTTAGAAATACATTACCTCTTCTTCAGGTATCCTCATTAGGTTTTCACAATTCATTCCTAAGTTTAATTTGTGTTTAATATAAGGATTATAGTATAAGGGTATATAATTTTATTAGTTATTTTGGTATGTATTGGACTAACCTAATTGATTTACAGGTGTTAATTGAAGAGGATAGGGGGAGGCCTTTTATAAGTTAGGGAGTGGACACACTTGGAATTTTTTGAAAAGAAGTTGGTTGAACCCATGTTTTTACCTATGAATAGGCTTCCATAACAAAAAAATATTAGACAATATAGCTTTACTTAAAGAAATATTTCTATTAAATTCGTGTTTTAAATGTTTTGGGTCATTATTACACCTTATATTCTATGTTTAACAACTAAGTAGACTCATTGTTACCTTAACCACTGTAATTAATTTTAGTTATTTTCCCAAATCACTTTGGTAAAAACGTAATTCAAACTTATTAGAAATTATAAATTATGATTATTATAAATATGGAATAAATTTTTCCAAATTCAATTCATATAATTTGAGAATTTTAATTTAAAATTAATCTTGCATACGAAATGAGAAAGTGGGTTTTCAAGTGAAAATGTTCTAAATTTTACTAAGTTTTAATATCTAAATTCAGTATATAAATGATTCCAATGACTTATATTAGATTAATAGATATATAATTGACCTAATTTTAATTTTAAAAAAATTTAAAATATAATTTAATATTACAAAATATTTAAATGAAAAATTGGGTTTCAATTAAAATTTAGTATTTTTCATTATTCAACAAAAAAAAATTTCTCAAAAAAATATGAAAAATTCAACCTAAGATAATTTTTACATTAATGTTTAAAAAATCAATAATATTTTTTCAAATAAAATTTATAAAATTTTCAAAATTTAGTTTTTAAACCAGTGCACCATTAAAAGGGGGCAAACTATCGTTAGAAAATTACATCTTTTATGCATAAAATAACATTTTTTCTTATCATATTCCTATCAAATATATTTAATTAATTTCAGAAAAAATATAATATAAAATTTATAAATATCATTAATATAATTAAATAAAAAAAATTATTTAATTTATTTGGATAAAATTCTATCGGAAAGATAAATTTTGATTATTATAAAAACATTTCCTTTATATTAAATTGGTTTTTGTTATCATTTGTAATTAATTGGTAACCAATGAATTAATTTATTATTATTTTAAACCATATATTTTCATAATATATTTAATAATATTTACACACACCAATTTAATGTCTATGTTATGATGATCATATTAATATTATTATTTTTTGTAAAACTTTTTATTGCATGTAGCGCCTTCTATCGAAGAAATTAATTGTTCCATATAATGCAATATAACTCAGTGCTTTGTGCATTAAAAGCTACATCATATATTGAATTTATTTAAAAGAGTAAATATATTTTAATTTCATGGTATGTTATATTATTTTTTATGATTGGTGTTATGTGTCATACATGTAATGGATTAGGATGTTCATATGTAAAAACTTCCAGTGTCTTATAGTTTGTAGAACAGGGAGAAATAGAAGGAGACAAAAAGGGATAAGTATGAGTGATAAATAAAGATAAAGGAGTTCTTACCTTGGATTATCCACTTGAAAATAGAGAAGGAGGATTTTTGAAATTGAATGATAGGGAGGAATGGATCCCTTATGTTGAGACCCGAAGCTTGACATACATGGACATTACATTACTTTTGTGGAATACTTAGTACATAACAAAAACACACACACAAGGATAGTAATATTTCAGTGTCTTTGGAAACTCGGAATATAATCTTCTAATCGTGGTGAAAGATCTTCAACATATCCCATAAAGATCTTCTTTTTTTTACCTAAAACCTTTCTTTATATCCTGGGGAAAAATAAAACATAAAAGGGTGAGATCAAATGCTCAGTAAGGGTAAACAAAAGAAATATCAATCACATCATATTCATAAGAACATAACATTTTGTAAATCTTAACCTGCAAAAGAGAGCATAATTTCATAACATGGGATAAATCATAGTAGTGAAATGAAATCCCAATAATCATAACTTAAAACATGAAACTTTGTGGCATACACACATAATCATAGAGAATCATTTCTTATTAGTCAAGACTCATGGCCAAGACTATCTTAGTGGACAAAGTCCATTTCTGAACCGAGTCACCCTCGTTTCAGTCATGTTTCACTGAACCGGTATAACCTACCGTTCCAGCAATGTCTATCTCATGAGATATAATATATTTACCCAATTAATTGGAGGGAGATATAGGTCTCACCCATCTTATAAAGATACCATTCTTATGTTTTCCACAACATCATAAACCATACATCATAGCATAACCCATATAATAAAAATGGGAATCTTAAACATCGTGACATCATAAAACAATTCATATAAGATAAAGTAATTCATAAAAATATAATTCCATCACAACATAATCAAATGAATGTAATAATAGGGATAGAAACATAACCCTTTATTATCTTAGATGGAAAATAATTTTGATAAAACACTTGAACTCCATTCTTGAGAAAAATATCCTTTCTGCTTCAAAAACACTTTTCCTTTACTAACATGTCGTACAATTATAAACTAAAAGAATTTGCTTAAAAATAAACTTGTAAACTTATAAAGGAAGATTCTTGTAAATAATTTTTTAAAAATCCATTCATGTCATATAAGTTGAAAAAAACATTCTTCGTACTTTTTTTAGAAAAGTCAAAAAGTACCTCGTACGAAAAACGACAAAAGATTCCTTTCATATCCTTTACTAAAAACTCACTGAAGGATAAAATTGGATTTAAAAAATTTTAGGTGGATGGAAATAATATTACACATTGAGGAAAAATGTATGTGGATGATAAAATACACCCCAATAAATACCAAAGTATAAACAATCTTGGATAAAAATGAGATTGTGATATTTCCCTTACCTTAGGTCCGATTTGCTTCGTAAGTGTCCGAACCTCCTGTATAATGATTTAAATAATGTCATTGACTTATTACAGAATCATATTCATTGTTATTATATCATATGTGGTTCACTTATGACTTTATATTAATCGTTCTTTTGTAAATTCCATGTTAAAGAGTGTTTTGGGTAAAATCGTTTCATTTTTTGTCCGTATTTTGACTTGTAATTATTCATATGATTACTTAGATCATGATTACTTAATTCCAGAATATAAAACATGATTTATATATAATATAGATTCAGAATATACATATATATAATAGATTAGTAAATGGAAAGAAATACACCGTTCATGGAGACGGTAGGCCGTACGTACGCATGAACGATGTTTTCGTTTCCTTATTGAGTTGAATGGAATTAAGTAGATGACATATGTATATATAAACATAAATCCAGTATCATTTTTATTTAATATATTTCATGATTACTTATTATATATACTTTATAATCATTCATGAATGGTTAACATGGAGAATGAATCTCATCGCGTCGTGGAGACGGTAGTCCGTACGTACGCACGAGCGATGATATCGTTCTCATGATCGTGGAATTGTATTGGAGTGTATGTATACTACTTCAGAATTAATATAAATTTACAATAATCATATATAGTTATTATTTACACCATTATACCCATCCAAGTAAGGTGGTGGTGGAAAATAGATTACACCACGGCGTGGAGACGGTATTCTGTACGTACGCACGCGCGGTGATTTCGTTTTCTGTAGGATGGATAGATGGTGAAATAGGGTTGTTTCATACTTATAATAACATATCTGTATATCAGTGATACTGATTTTATTACTTCATAATGAAACAACTAAAGAAGAAAAAGTGTAAGAAGAAATAAAGATGAAAGAATCGGTAACGGACATTACCTCTTCTTTGAAGTGCTTCTTTGAGACCTCCTTTTAGGGCACTAAAATTGGTCTTTGAAGAAGACCATAACCTCTAGGATGTTTCTAGGGAAGTGTAGATAGGAAATTGGAAGGGTTTTGCCGAGATTGAAGGCTCAAAGTGGTGTGAGGAAGAGGGGTAGGAGGTGCCCTTTTATTAGGAAGGAGAGGGGCACCTTTGGAATAACTAAAAATATTATTTTATTATAAATCCAAATTCGGTTTTAAATAGCTCCAAATTGATTTAGATAGAAGATAAGGTGGGTATGGGTCGAAATCCTCTCATCAAATAGAATTTAGACAAGTTTAGGTTCCTATTTTAACCTTATCATTTAGATTTAACATTAAGTTAGATAATTCTACTTTTACCGCGTCTTTTTGTGTTCTTACACTATAAGGTTAAAAAACATACTATATCAAGCCAAACGAACCCCAAGTTGTTTATTATTAATATATATAACCTTATCTAAGTCATTTTGGCCGAAACTTTTATTTTTAGGAATAAAATAACAATTAATAATATAATATTTGTTTTAAAAACTATTTTATGTCAATTTTGACACTATTTAGTAATTGATTTTTGTGAAACTCATAACAGAATGATTAGCTCGAACCAAGTTAATTAAATCAATAATAACTTGTCATATTAACCTAGAAAATTAGTGTAATTCATAAAAAGTCTCAAATTACATTTATTTGGTTATTTATAACATCAATTATGTCAATATTTCATTAATAAGATAATTACTGCATCATCGTTGTGTCATAAATAATGATAATTATTTAATCCCTAAAAATTATAAATAAATTCTTATGATGTAGATAATTGTATTATATTTCTGGAGACTATTCATGTTCAAAGTTTCCTGAAGTTTATCACTAAATTAAAATTATTATACTTATACGATTTAAGAAAGTGACATGTTGTCACATTCTTTGGTTTTAATAATAATTAAATTATTTTCATGGAACAAAGTCCATTAAATGAATATAATCCGACCCTTAGGTGATATGGGTCGACTTTTAGTCATACAATAGGATTTTGACATGTGTCAGGGTAATTTTATAATATTATATTTACCCTTAATTACCCGATTTACGTTTAACTATGGTTAATAAAATTTACCGTAGTTACTATTCATAATTCCCAAAAATAAAAAGTAGCTTATTAACATAATTTTGATCCAATGATTACAAATATGGAATCCATTTTTCCAAATTCAATACACAAAAGTTGCATAAATTAAATTAAAATTAATCCCATTGTCGAAAGAAAACGGGTTTTTCTTTAAAACATTGTGAAAGATTGAATTGATTTATCCTACGAATTCGAGGTAGAATCATTGATAATGACATAAATTATATTAAATGGTAAAAATATATTCTATTTTTACTTTAAAACCATTCAATATTATAATTTAACCATATAAATTATTGCGATGAAAAAAGTTGTTTTTAATTAAAATATAGCGTGTTTTTACTATTCATCAAAATGTGAAAGTTACCAGAATAATATGAAAATTTTATCCAAAGTAAATTTTTATTTCATGATTCCAAATAAGAATTTTATTTTGTCAAATTTAATTTATGAAAATGTCAAAAACTAGATTTAAAGTGGGTGCTCCATCAAAAGGCGGCAAAACTGCATTTTTTGAAAAATACTTATTTTACCCGAAAAATTTATTTTGTTCTTATAACATGTTTTAGAAAATGTGTAAGACGAATAATAATGTTATAAGATTCAAAATTTAGTTAATAATATTCATAATGGCTAGTTCATTATAATATTATAATAATATATCGTTGTTTAGTAAAACCCGGTATTGCGTACAACACACGCTATCGAGGAAGGTCGTGATTGCGTGTAATGCAAGCCAAGTCAGGGTTACGTGTTGTGCAAGAATATTTCACTGTTTTGTATAACATAATCCAACCATATTTCATTTATACATTGAATATATATATACATATATATACTCAATGTTGCGTAGAATAACTATTATCAAAATTATGTGTAACACAATCCAAGAATAGTGTTGCGTATACTACAAGCTAATACAGTGTTGCGTATAGCGCAAGGTAATCTTGTTGTATCATACAACACAAGACATTAATGAAATTAAAAGAATATTTTTCATAAAATCTCGGGGTGTTACATTCTACCCCCCTTAAAATGAATTTCTCCCTCAAAATTCGTCGGGGTTATAAATGGTTTACTATTCAAAAGTTTCTTTAATCGAAACCCACATCGTAAAAAGTAATACAAAACCAATATTTAAAAACAAAAGTATGAAACGTAACAGTTACCCAAATAAACTAATCACTGGGTTTCCACATAGGTGAAAATATGGATATGGAAGAGAAATCTAACCATCATGTTCTGATGGAGAGTGGTAGAGAACATGGCTATGGAAAAGCCAGCAATCACAAAGCCATAAATTTGTGATGATATAAGGTACCATCTAATTCATCAGATATAAGAGCACTAGGACAACATTTTTGGTTTTCAAGATCATTTCCCTAATGTTGATGAAATTGGAATTAGAAGAAACAATTTCATGATTTTGGTATAGTCTCACTGTTTGTCGTTCTTTGGACAATTTCCACTTCATCTCTTGAAGAAATGAAGTTGAATTTTTCATTCGTGATGTGTTAGCAGATCATGTGATAGAATGATGGGTCATTCCATCTGTCTCAAACAAAAGGTTAGAAAAGTTATCAAAAAATAAATAAGTCCATCTCTAGTGAGATTAATCATAAATGGTTCCTAAAATGAACTTATACTTCATATATCATACTGATTAATAAAATAAAACTAGTTTCTAATAACCAGTGAATTCATGTAGGCCAGTGGTAGGTGATAAAGGCCAGTCTCACTTCGGTTGTGGGTTCGATTCCTACGACCTTGTCCGACGTGATGGGCTGTCACCCGTCCAGCAGGTTGTCCTTTTTCTAAAACTATATTACTATAACATCCCATCAATAATATTGAAAAAAACTTCTATCCTTAAACAATACTAACTTATGTACAACATAATCCATTCCAATCTTTAGGCTTATCCATAATACTGCAGTCCATTCTCATAATATAGTGAAAACGATTACCAGAGATTTAATACCATCGTTGATCCCCATATATCATAAGATATGTCTTGTCAGTCAAATTCTAAACATTCAAAGGCCTTAATCATGTATTCTCTTGAATACCCATTGAACCTTAGTGAAAACATGAATGTAGTTAATAGTTAACACTTTACACATACCAAAATCCTCAAAATTCTATATACTCAAACCATGATATCACTTAGTCCTTATATCAATCATGAGCTCATGAATACTATCAAACATATTAGATTCTCTTTATCCCTTCATTATGTGCATATCATCTGCTTTCCAAAAATATTTCAATCACTTTTCATGGTTACTGATGCCATAAAATTATTGAAAACCAAAATAGACCAAAACATAAATATTCCAATATTCAACGATACTATATACAACATTATTTTGGAATCCCATTACATAAACACTTAATCATTCCACCACATCGTTTTCATATTCAACATCGACAATGGTGATCGCATGTGACTTCCCTTTATCCTTTTCCTTAAGTGGTTTCTCATGTCGATCATCACTAACCCTTGGATTACGGCATTTATTAGAATAATGCCCCATTTCCTTGCACTTAAAGCATTTAAGTGTAGTAGGTTCATTCTGTGTATCCCTTCCTTTGTTTGCATCATTAGACATCTTCTTCCCATCATTGTGGCATTAAA
The DNA here is from genome assembly GCA_963277665.1 of Viscum album. Lineage (NCBI taxonomy): Eukaryota > Viridiplantae > Streptophyta > Magnoliopsida > Santalales > Viscaceae > Viscum > Viscum album. Next base: position 976,677,652 of record OY728160.1, on the reverse strand, counting down.
ATGCCCGATGACCTTCCTTTCCACATTTGAAACATTTACTTGTCCCTTTAAGAAAATCTCCACCATGCTTCTTTCCACACTTTGAGCATAAGGAAACATTCATCTTCTTTTCAACATTATTCTGAGATTTCTCCTTGAACTCCATCTTTCGTTTCTTGTCAAAACTATGAGATGGATAAGTAACACCAACTTCCATTTCTACCTTGATAGCACAACGCACAATTTATTCATAGCTACTGAATTCTCTTATTGCTAATGCCCTTCGAAGATTTGGTTTTAAGCCACTGAAGAATCGATCAACTTTACTTTCAGGTTAGATGATAAATCCAGATGCATACCTTGCAAGCCTTGTAAAATTTTCTTCGTATATACCAACAGAATCATCATCCTTTTTCTTTAGTTCCAGAAACTCCTTCTCCATCTTTGTTCGAAGAATACGAGGGAAGTACTTATTGAAAAATAAGTTCTTGAACACGTCCCATTCCATGGATTCAATTTCATCTCTTTGCCTCGTATTCTTGATAAGATTCCACCATTGATCAGCTTCACCTTCCAAATGATATACTGCTAAGATGACTTTATCATGTTCAGAACATTGAAGAACTGAAAATATCTTTTCAGTGGTACTGATCCATTGTTCAGCAACAAGTGGATCAGAAGACCCACTGAAAGAAGGTGGACGTTGCCTCATGAAGGACTCAATAGAATATTGTTCCCTTCTCTGCTCATTTGGAAGTCCAGAATGATTCATATCTTGTAAAGTATAGCAATAAGATTTTTCACTCCATCTCCCATAACATTTGTTTGTTCAGGAGGACAATCATTGCATTGTCCATTGCATTGATCAACACGGTTCCTTCGGGTTCCAGCCATCGTCTAAAACCCAAAAAGAATAGTGTGAGAGGAAAAAATCATGCTAGGGAAAACAACATAATAAAGGGGGAGTACCTTCAATATCTAACATCTTAGGTTTAATTCTATGATCGTTAGCGTGATTCTAGTACTATAACCTATACGTATACTTAACCTTAGGTACATCCCTAGACATACCTTAAAAATATCTCTAGGGATCTCACTAACGTTTTCACATCCTAGTTTCCAAAGGTTGACTAAACTTTTCCTCTAATACCAACTGTAGAGACCCGAAGCATGACGTACATGGACCTTACATTACTTTTTCAGAATACTTAGTACATAACAAAAACACACACACAAGGATCGTAATAGTTTAGTGTCTTTGGAAACTCGAAATATAATCTTCTAATCGTGGTGAAAGATTTTCAACATCTCCCATAAAGATCTTCTTTTTTTACCTAAAACCGTTCTTTATATCCTGGGGAAAAGAAAAAATAAAAGGGTGAGCTCAAATGCTCATTAAGGGTAAACAAAAGAAATATCAATCACATCATATTCATAAGAACATAACATTTTGGAAATCTTAACCTGCAAAAGAGAGCATAATTTCATAACATGGGATAAATCATAGTAGTGAAATTAAATCCCAATAATCATAACATAAAACATGAAACTTTTTGGAATACACACATAATCATAGAGAATCATTTAATATTAGTCAAGACTCGTTTCCAAGACTATCTTAGTGGACAAAGTCCATTTCTGAACCGAGTCACCCTCATTTCAGTCCTGTTTCACTGAACCGGTATAACCTACCGTTCCAACCATGTCTATATCATGAGATATAAAATCATTACCCAAGGAATTGGAGGGAGATATAGGTCCCACCCATCTCATAATGATACCATTCTTATGTGTGCCACAAAATCATAAACCATACATCATAGCATAACCCATATAATAAAAATGGGAATCCTAAACATCGTGACATCATAAAACAATTCATATAAGATAAAGGAATTCATAAAAAAATAATTCCATCACAACATAATCAAATCAATGTAATTATTGGGATAGAAATAGAACCCTTTATTATTTTACATGGAAAATAATTTTTATAAAACACTTGAACTCCATTCTTGAGGAAAATATCCTTTCTGCATCAAAAACACTTTTCCTTTCTTAACATGTCATAAAATTCTAAACTAAAATAAGTTGATTAAAAATAAACTTGAAAACTTGTAAAGGAAGCTTCTTGGAAATAATGTTTTAAAAATCTATTCATGCCGTGTAAGTTAAAAAAACATTCTTCGTACTTTTGTCGGAAAAGTCAAAAAGTACCTCGTACGAAAAACGACAAAAGATTCCTTTCATATCCTTTACTAAAAACTCACCAAAGGGTAAAATTGGATTTAAACAATTTTAGGTGGATGGAAATAATATTACATATTGAGGAAACATGGATGTGGATGATAAAATACACCCTAATAAATACCAAAGTATTAACAATCTCGGATAAAAATGAGATTGTGATATTTCCCTTACCTTAGGTCCGATTTGCTTCGTAAGTGTCCGAACCTCCTGTATAATGATTTAAATAATGTCATTGACTTATTAAAGAATCATATTTATTGTTATTATATCATATATGGTTCACTTATGACTTTATATTAATCGTTCGTTTGTAAATTCCATGTTAAAGAGTGTTTTTGGTAAAATCGTTTCATTTTTCGTCCGTGTTTTGACTTGTAATTATTCATATGATTACTTAGATCATGATTACTTAATTCCATAATATAAAACATGATTTATATATAATATATATTCATAATATACATATATATAATAGATTAGTAAATGAAAAGAAATACACCGTTCATGGAGACGGTAGGCCGTATGTACGCATGAACGCTGTTTTCGTTTCCTTATTGAGTTGAATGGAATTAAGTAGATGACATACATATATATACACATAAATCCAGTATCATTATTATGTCATATATTTCATGATTACTTATTATATATACTTTATAATCATTCATGAATGGTTAACGTGGAGAATGAATCTCATCGCGTCGTGGAGACAGTAGTCCGTACGTACGCACGAGCGATGATATCGTTCTCATGATCGTGAAATTGTATTGGAGTGTATGTATACTATTTCAGAATCAATATCACTGTAAAATAATCATATATAGTTATTATGTACAAAATTATACCCATCCAAGTAAGGTGGTGGTGGAAAATAGATTACACCACGACATGGAGACGGTATTCCGTACGTACGCACGCGCGGTGATTTCATTTTCCGTAGGATGGATAGATGGTGAAATAGGGTTGTTTCATACTTATAATAACATATCAGTATATGAGTGATACTGACGTTATTACTTCACAATGAAACAAATAAATAAGAAGAAGTGGAGAAGAAATAAAGATGAAAGAATCGGTAACAGACATTACCTCTTCTTTGTAGTGCTCTTTGAGACCTCCTTTTAGAGCACTAAAATAGGTCTTTGAAGAAGACCAGAACCTCTAGGATGTTTCTAGGGAAGTTGAGAGTAGAAATTGTCAGGTTTTGTCCGAGCATGAAGGCTCAAAGTGGTGTGAGGAAGAGGGGGAGGAGGTTCCCTTTTATAAGGGAGGAGAGGGGCACCTTTGGAATAACTAAAAATATTATTTTATTATAAAGACAAATTCGGTTTTAAATAGCTCCAAATTGATTTATTTCGAAGATAAGGTGGTTATGGGTCGAAATCCTCTCATCCAATAGAATTTAGGCAAGTTTAGGTTCCTATTTTAACCTTATCATTTAGATTTAACATTAAGTTAGATAATTTTACTTTTACCGTGTCTTTTTGTGTTCTTACACTATAAGGTTAATAAACATACTATATCAATCCAAAAGAACCCCAAGTTGTTTATTATTAATATATATAACCTTATCTAAGTCATTTGGTCGAACCATAGATTTTTAGGAATAAAATAACAATTAATAATATAATATTTGTTTTAAAAACTATTTTATGTCAATTTTGACACTATTTAGTAATTGATTTTTGTGAACTCATAACAGAAAGATTAGCTCTAACCAAGTTAATTAAATCAATAATAACATGTCATATTAACCTATAAAATTATTTTAATTCATAAAAAGTCTCAAATTACATTTATTTGAATATTTATAACATCAATTATGTCAATATTTCATTAATAAGATAATTATGGCATCATCGTTGTGTCATAAAGAATGATAATTATTTAATCCCTAAAAAATCTAAATAAATTCTTATGATGTTGATAATTGTATTAGATTTCTGGATACTATTTCTGTTCGAAGTTTCCTGAAGTTTATCACTAAATTAAAATTATTATACTTATAAGATTTAAGAAAGTGACATGTTGTCACATTCTTTGGTTTTAATAATAATTAAATTATTTTCATGGAAAAAAGTCCATTAAATGAATATAATCCGACCCTTAGGTGATATGGGTCGACTTTTAGTCATACAATAGGATTTTTACATGTGTTAGGGTAATTTTATAATATTATATTTACCCTTAATTACCCGATTTACCTTTAACTATGGTAAATAAAATTTACCGTAGTTACTATTCATAATTCCCAAAAATAAAAAGTAGCTTATTAACATAATTTGGATCCACTGATTAAAAATATGGAATCCATTTTTCCAAATTCAATACACAAAAGTTGCAGAAATTAAATTAAAATTAATCCCATTGTCGAAAGAAAACGGGTTTTTCTTTAAAACATTGTGAAAGATTGAATTGATTTATCCTACGAATTCAAGGTAGAATCAGTGATAATGGCATACACTATATTAAATGGTAAAAATATATTCTATTTTTACTTTAAAACCATTCAATATTATAATTTAACCATATAAATTATTGTGATGAAAAAATTTGTTTTTAATTAAAATATAGCGTGTTTTTTCTATTCATCAAAATATGAAAGTTACCAGAATAATATGAAAATTTTATCCAAAGTAAATTTTTATTTCATGATTCCAAAGAATAATTTTATTTTGTCAAATTTAACTTATAAAAATGTCAAAAACTATATTTAAAGTGGGTGCTCCATCAAAAGGCGGCAAAACTGCATTTTTTTAAAAATACTTATTTTACCTGAAAATTTTATTTTGTTCTTATACCATGTTTTAGAAAACGTGTAAGACAAATAATAATGTTATAAGATTCAAAATTTAGTTAATAATATTTATAACGGCTAGTTCATAATAATATTATAATAATATATCGTTGTTGAGTAAAACCCGATATTGCGTACAACACATGCTATCGAGGAAGGTCGTGATTGAGTGTAATGCAAGCCAAGTCAGGGTTGCGTGTTGTGAAAGAATCTTTCACTGTTTTGTATAACATAATCCAACCATATTTCATTTATACATTGAATATATATATACATATATATACTCAATGTTGCGTAGAATAACTATTATCAAAATTATGTGTAACACAATCCAAGAATAGTGTTGCGTATACTGCAAGCTAATACAGTGTTGTGTATAGTGCAAGGTAATCTTGGTGTAGCATACAACACAAGACATTAATTAAATTAAAAGAATATTTTTCATAAAATCTCGGGGTGTTACATTCTACCCCCCTTAAAATGAATTTCGCCCTCGAAATTCGTTGGGGTTATAAATGGTTTACTATTCGAAAGTTTCTTTAATAGAAACCCACATCGTAAAAAGGAATACCAAAGCCAATCTTTAAAAACAAAAGTATGAAACATAACAGTTACCCAAATAAACTAATCACTGGGTTTCCACATAGGTGAAAATATGGATATGGAAGAGAAATCTAATCATCATGTTCTGATGGACAGTGGTAGAGAACATGGCTATGGAAAAGCCAGCAATCACAAAGCCATAAATTTGTGATGATTTAAGGTACCATCTGATTCATCAGATATAAGAGCACTAGGACAACATTTTTGGTTTTGAATATAATTTCCCTAAAGTTGATGAAATTGGAATTAGAAGAAATACTTTCATGATTTTGGTATAGTCTCACCGTTTGTCGTTCTTTGGACAATTTCCACTTCATCTCTTGAAGTAATGAAGTTGAATTTGTCATTCGTTATGTGTTAGCAGATCGTGTGATAGAATGATGGGTCATTGCATCTGTCTCAAACAAAATGTTAGAAAAGTTATCAAAAAATACATAAGTCCATCTATAGTGAGATTAATCATATATGGTTCATAAAATGAACTTATACTTCATATATAATACCGCTTAATAAAATAAAACTAGTTTCTAATAACCAGGGACTTCTTGTAGGCCAGTGGTAGGCGATAAATGCCAGTCGCACTTCGGTTGTGGGTTCGATTCCTACGACCTTGTCTGACGCGATGGGATGTCACCCGTCCTGAAGGTTGTCCTTTTTCTAAAACTATATTACTATAACATCCCATCAATAATATTGAAAAAAACTTCTATCCTTAAACAATACTAACTTATGTCCAACATAATCCATTACAATCTTTAGGCTTATCCATAATACTGTAGTCCATTCTCATAATATAGTGAAAACGATTACCAGAGATTTAATACCATCGTTGATCCCCATATATCATAAGATATGTCTTGTTGGTCAAATTCCAAACATTCAAAGGCCTTAATCATGTATTCTCTTGAATACCCATTGAACCTTAGTGAAAACATGAATGTAGTTAAAAGTTAACACTTTACACATACCAAAATCCTCAAAATTCTATATACTCAAACCATGATATCACGTAGTCCATATATCAATCATGAGATCATGAATACTATCAAACATATTAGATTCTCATTATACCTTCATTATGTGCATATCATCTGATTTCCAAAAATATTTCAATCACTTTTCAGGGTTACCGATGCCATAAAATTATTGAAAACTGCAATAGACCAAAACATAAATATTCCAATATTCAACGATACTATATAGAACTTTATTTTGAAATCCCATTACATAAACACTTAATCATTCCACCACATCGTTTTCATATTCAAGATCTCCAATGGTGATCGCATGTGACTTCCCTTTATCCTTTTCCTTAAGTGGTTTCTCATGTTGATCATCACTAACCCTTGGATTACGGCATTTATTAGCATATTTCCCCATTTCCTTGCACTTGAAGAATTGAAGTGTAGTAGGTTCATTCTGTGTATCCCTTCCTTTTTTCGCATCATTAGACATCTTCTTCCCATCATTGCGGCATTCAAATGCCCGATGACCTTCCTTTCCACATTTGAAACATTTACTTGTCCCTTTAAGAAAATTTCCACCATGCTTCTTTCCACACTTTGACCATAAGGAAACATTCATCTTCTTTTCACCATTATTCTAAGATTTCTCCTTCAACTCCATCTTTTGTTTCTTGTCAAAACTATGAGATGGATAAGTAACACCAACTTCCATTTCTACCTTGATAGCACAACGCACAATTTATTCATAGCTACTGAATTCTCTTATAGCTAATGCCCTTCGAAGATTTGGTTTTAACCCACTGAAGAATCGATCAACTTTACTTTCAGGTTGGATGATAAATCCAGATGCATACCTTGGAAGCCTTGTAAAATTCGCTTCGTATATACCAACAGAATCATCATCCTTTTGCTTTAGTTCCAGAAACTCCATCTCCATCTTTGTTTGAAGAATACGAGGGAAGTACTTATTGAAAAATATGTTCATGAACTCGTCCCATTCCATGGACTCAATTTCATCTCTTTGCCTCGTATTCTTGATAAGATTCCACCATTGATCAGCTTCACCTTCCAAACGATATACTACTAAGATGACTTTATCATGTTCAGAACAATGAAGAACTGAAAATATCTTTTCAGTGGTACTGATCCATTGTTCAGAAACAAGTGGATCATAAGACCCACTGAAAGAAGGTGGACGTTGCCTCATGAAGGACTCAATAGAATATTGTTCCCTTCTCTGCTCATTTGGAAGTCCAGAATGATTCATAGCTTGTGTAAGTATAGCAATAAGATTTTTCAATCCATCTCCCATAACATTTGTTTGTTCAGGAGGACAATAATTTCATTGTCCATTGCATTGATCAACACGGTTCCTTCGGGTTCCAGCCATCATCTAAAACCCAAAAAGAATAGTGTGAGAGGAAAAAATCATGCTAGGGAAAACAACATAATAAAGGGGGAGTACCTTCAATATCTAACATCTTAGGTTTAATTCTATGATCATTAGCGTAATTCTAGTACTATAACCTATATGTATACTTAACCTTAGGGACATCCCTAGACATACCTTAAAAATATCTATAGGGATCTCACTAACGTTTTCGCATCCTAGTTTCCAAAGGATGGCAAAACTTTTCCTCTAATACCAACTGTAGAGACCGGAAGCTTGACGTACATGGACATTACATTACTTTTGCGGAATACTTAGTACATAAAAAAAACACACACACAAGGATCGTAATAGTTTAGTGTCTTTGGAAACTCGGAATATAATCTTCTAATCGTGGTGAAAGATCTTCAACATCTCCCATAAAGATCCTCTTTTGTTACCTAAAACCTTTCTTTATATCCTGGGGAAAAGAAAACATAAAAGGGTGAGCTCAAATGCTCAGTAAGGGTAAACAAAAGAAATATCAATCACATCATATTCATAAGAACATAATATTTTGGAAATCTTAACCTGCAAAAGAGAGCATAATTTCATATCATGGGATAAATCATAGTAGTGAAATGAAATCCCAATAATCATAACTTAAAACATGAAACTTTGTGGAATACACACATAATCATAGAGAATCATTTCATATTAGTCAAGACTCATTTCCAAGACTATCTTAGTGGACAAAGTCCATTTCTGAACCGAGTCACCCTCGTTTCAGTCCTGTTTCACTGAACCGGTATAACCTAGCGTTCCAGCAATGTCTATCTCATGAGATATAAAATCTTTACCCAATGCATTGGAGGGAGATATAGGTCCCACCCATCTCATAATTATACCATTCTTATGTGTGACACAAAATCATAAACCATACATCATAGCATAACCCATATAATAAAAATGGGAATCTTAAACATCGTGACATCATAAAAAATTCATATAAGATAAAGGAAGTCATAAAAATATAATTCCATCACAACATAATCAAATAAATGTAATAATTGGGATAGAAACAGAACCCTTTATTATCTTATATGGAAAATAATTTTGATAAAACACTTGAACTCCATTCTTGAGGAAAATATCCTTTCTGCTTCAAAAACACTTTTCCTTCCTTAACATGTCGTAAAATTATAAACTAAAACAAGTTGATTAAAAATAAACTTGAAAATTTTTAAAGGAAGCTTCTTGGAAATAATGTTTTAAAAATCCATTCATGTCGTGTAAGTTAAAAAAACATTCTTCGTACTTTTGTCGGAAAAGTAAAAAAGTACCTCGTACGAAAAACTACAAAAGATTGCTTTCATATCCTTTACTAAAAACTCAAAGAAGGGTAAAATTGGATTTAAAAAATTATAGGTGGATGGAAATAATATTACATATTGAGGAAACATGGATGTGGATGATAAAATACACCCTAATAAATACCAAAGCATAAACAATCTCGGATAAAAATGAGATTGTGATATTTCCCTTACCTTAGGTCTGATTCGCTTCGTAAGTGTCCGAACCTCCTGTATAATGATTTAAATAATATCATTGACCTATTAAATAATCATATTTATTGTTATTATATCATATATGGTTCACTTAATACTTTATATTAATCGTTCTTTTGTAAATTCCATGTTAAAGAGTGTTTTGGGTAAAATCGTTTCATTTATCGTCCGTGTTTTGACTTGTAATTATTCATATGATTACTTAGATCATGATTAATTAATTCCAGAATATAAAACATGATTTATATATAATATAGATTCAGAATATACATATATATAATAGATTAGTAAATGAAAATAAATACACCGTTCATGGAGACGGTAGGCCATATGTACGCATGAACGCGGTTTTCGTTTCCTTATTGAGTTGAATGGAATTAAGTAGATGACATACAGATATATACACATAAATCCAGTATCATTATTATGTCATATATTTCATGATTACTTATTATATATACTTTATAATCATTCATGAATGGTTAACGTGGAGAATGAATCTCATCGCGTCGTGGAGACGGTAGTCCGTACGTACGCACGAGCAATGATATCGGTCTCATGATCGTGGAATTGTATTGGAGTGTATGTATACTATTTCAGAATCAATATAACTTTACAATAAACATATATAGTTTTTATTTACACCATTATACCCATCCAAGTAAGGTGGTGGTGGAAAATAGATTACACCACGACATGGAGACGGTATTCCGTACGTACGCACGCGCAGTGATTTCGTTTTCCATAGGATGGATAGATGGTGAAATAGGGTTGTTTCATACTTATAAAAACATATCATTATATGAGTGATACTTATGTTATTACTTCACAATGAAACAAATAAATAAGATGATGTGGAAGAAGAAATAAAGATGAAAGAATCGGTAACAGACATTACCTCTTCTTTGTAGTGCTTCTTTGAGAGCTCCTTTTAGGGCACTAAAATAGGTATTTGAAGAAGCCCAGAACCTCTAGGATGTTTCTATGGAAGTTTAGCGGAGAAATTGGCATGTTTTGGCCGAGCATGAAGGCTCAAAGTGGTGTGAGGAAGAGGGGGAGGAGGTGCCCTTTTATAAGGGAGGAGAGGGGCACCTTTAGAATAACTAAAAATATTATTTTATTATAAAGACAAATTCGGTTTTAAATAGCTCCAAATTGATTTATTTTGAAGCTAAGGTGGGGATGGGTCTAAATCCTCTCATCCAATAGAATTTAGAAAAGTTTAGTGTCCTATTTTAACCTTATCATTTAGATTTAACATTAAGTTAGATAATTTTACTTTTACCGTGTCTTTTTGTGTTCTTACACTATAAGGTTAATAAACTTACTATATCAAGCCAAACGGACCCCAAGTTGTTTATTATTAATATATATAACCTTATCTAAGTAATTTGGCCGAACCTTAGATTTTTAGGAATAAAATAATAATTAATAATATAATATTTGTTTTAAAAACTATTTTATGTCAATTTTGACACTATTTAGTAATTGATTTTTGTGAAACTCATAACAGAAATATTAGCTCGAACCAAGTTAATTAAATCAATAATAACATGTCATATTAACCTATAAAATTAGTTTAATTCATAAAAAGTCTCAAATTACATTTATTTGGATATTTATAACATCAATTATGTCAATATTTCATTAATAAAATAATTATTGCATCATCGTTGTGTCATAAAGAATGATAATTATTTAATCCCTAAAAAATCTAAATAAATTACTATGATGTTGATAATTGTATTATATTTCTGGAGACTATTTATATTCGAAGTTTCCTAAAGTTTATCACTAAATTAAAATTATTATACTTATAAGATTTAAGAAAGTGACATGTTGTCACATTCATTGGTTTTAATAATAATTAAATTATTTTCATGGACAAAAGTCCATTAAATGAATATAATCTGACCCTTAGGTGATATGGGTCGACTTTTAGTCATCCAATAGGATTTTGACATGTGTTATGGTAATTTTATAATATTATATTTACCCTTAATTACCCAATTTACCTTTAACTATGGTAAATAAAATTTACCGTAGTTACTATTCATAATTCCCAAAAATAAAAAGTAGCTTATTAACATAATTTGGATCCACTGATTACAAATATGGAATCCATTTTTTCAAATTCAATACACAAAAGTTGCAGAAATTAAATTAAAATTAATCCCGTTGTCGAAAGAAAATGGGTTTTTATTTAAAACATTGCAAAAGATTGAATTGATTTATCCTACGAATTCAAGGTAGAATCAGTGCTAATGACATAAATTATATTAAATGGTAAAAATATATTCTATTTATACTTTAAAACCATTCAATATTATAATTTAACCATATAAATTATTGCGATGAAAAAAGTTGTTTTTAATTAAAATATAGCGTGTTTTTACTATTCATCAAAATATGAAAGTTACCAGAATAATATGAAACATTTATCCAAAGTAAATTTTTATTTCATGATTACAAAGAAGAATTTTATTTTGTCAAATTGAACTTATAAACATGTCAAAAACTATATTTAAAGTGGGTGCTCCATCAAAAGGTGGCAAAACTGCATTTTTTTAAAAATACTTATTTTGCCCGAAAAATTTATTTGGTTCTTATACCATGTTTTAGAAAATGTGTAAGATGAATAATAATGTTATAAGATTCAAAATTTAGTTAATACTATTCATAATGGCTAGTTCATAATAATATTATAATAATATATCGTTGTTTAGTAAAACTCGGTATTGCGTACAACACATGCTATCGAGGAAGGTCATGATTGCGTGTAATGCAAGCCAAGTCAGGATTGCGTGTTGTGCAAGAATCCTTCGCTGTTTCGTATAACATAATCCAACCATATTTCATTTATACATGGAATATATATATACATATATATACCCAATGTTGCGTAGAATAACTATTATCAAAATTATGTGTAACACAATCCAAGAATAGTGTTGCGTATACTGCAAGCTAATACAGTGTTGCGTATAGCGCAAGGTAATCTTGGTGTAGAATACAACACAAGACATTAATGAAATTAAAAGAATATTTTTCATAAAATCTCGGGGTGTTACACCTTACTTCATTGCATGGGATATTTTAATGAAGGATGAGAGAAAATTGGTGGAAACCCCTTAAAATTATATAGGGGAATTTTTGTAAACTAATTTTTATGAAACATAGGAAAATCTCATGGTAAGGATTCATGGTTTGGTAAACCATGAGGCTACTATGAAATTACCACTAGATAACTACACCCCACTTAAAAATTCTAGCTGCATGGTTAGAAGAAATCATGCACCAACATTTCAAGGCTTTGAGAAAGCCTAAAACACTACACATGGGCGACCTACACAATTCTGTAAATCATACACTATAATAATATAAAACCCAAAATCCTTTAAAAAATTATTAATTATGATCCCAAAACCTTAGATAATTTCACAATAAAATTAATAGATAAATAAATAAATAAATAAATTAATTTTAATTAATAGGTTGTGAAAATCACCCTTTTAATGTCAAATATACCTCTTTAATTTCAACATAATATCTCTAGATGATAAAGAATAACTCAATGTATTTAAGGGATATATCAGACCCACCCATCATCATATATAATATATAAGAACCATAACATGAATAAAACACATATATTCTTTTACTTTCATCATAAAATTTATAAAAACATCCATCATTCCTTCATAGTATAATTAACATATATAAAAGAAACTAGTTTAATGATAATTTACATCAAATGTTATCATAAATAATCCATGTAACATCCCAAAATTATATACTTTATAAAATTGATGTTATTTTTGATAACCTATGTTACATGATACAAATAACAAAAAAACATATCTAATTAAGAGAAAATATTTAATAAATATTTAATAAATATTGAGATGGTAAATAATTAAATATATTGAAGGTTAATAATAAATATGAGTGAATATTGAGAAAGGTTAACTTTAATAAAATCCATTTTCTTTATATTATGTATTTTATTTATAAAGACAAATTTATAAATTTTAATATTTAAATTTTTAAATTTTATTTAAAAATAATTTTTAATTCCCCACATCAAAATTTAATTATTATGAATTTTTTATTTGTTACTAAAAAGTTTGATTTTCAATTGAAAAATATGTTTTTTCCAAATTTATTATTTTTATGATTTTATCATTATGTATGGTGTAATAGTGGGTTTCTTAAACACAACATTAATAGTATTTTTCAATTAATAAATCATGTATAAAGAGAGTTATGAATTAATTACACATTCCATAATTTTATTGGTAATTGTGCATCCACTATTTAACTGGTGATGTCAATAGATTATTTATCATATCAAAAGTTTATAACAGTTCCTAGAATATAATGTGAACCTTGATATACTATGACATCAATCTTAAACATATGTAATATGGTCTAAGTACATCATTCTGATTGGACTCAAATAATGGTTGAATATGAGGTGTTGGGGGCTCATAAGTATTGAGACTTCTTCTCATGGAGTTTATAGTTGGTTATATCGAGTAGATGAGATCAAGACGACTGACTGGACAATATGAACATCACATATTTTAGGTTTCATTGTTAGTTTATGTCAATAAACATCTATAATGGTCTCCTGAATTGAAATTACTATCAGTGTATATTATTTTATCACGTAATTTGATACTATAAAATATTTATAGCATTTAAGTTATAGTGATGTAGCTTGCATTGGGTGAATCATTAGTAGTAAGAGGTTGATTGAATAATCACGATAGAATTTTTCACTTTATAGTGGAAGATATATCTTCGGAATAGTTTATAATGATGTTAGTACCTTTATTAAATCCATGTCCATGGTATAATAAGTTATGTTCATCCAGTAAGTTCTATTAATAATAAAGAAACAAAGGATGATGACACAAAGTGTTCATCCTAGTTTATGAGATATACAAAGGAAAAGATATTATATTACATAGTATGTGTTCAAAGGAGGGTTGTAATTTATAAGAATACTCCTTAACTCTTTAGATTCTATGATGGTTTTTTTATTCCAATCATGGTCTATGAATAGTGTTCAATACTAATGAGATAAGGGCCTAGAGAATCACACACTATTCATATTCTAAAGTCTACCTTATTATAGTGAATTGGAGTTTAGGATATAGTGGGACCACTAGTGTCACATAAATGTCTTATTTTAAAGAAATGTTTCATTTAATTTCCATCCTTGCTTTGTTATGGGGGTTTTCCATGCATATTGGAGGAAATGGTGGGTTTTCAAAATTTGGGCTAAATCGTGAGCCCACTTCCAGATTTAAAAATTAATTTTGTTTCTTTTATAAATCATTAATTTTTCAACATTTTACACCCATTACACTTCCCAATTGGAATAGCCTTGTATATTAAAACCACCATATCCATTTGGACCTCATATGAATCTATAAAAAGGAAGGATTTCGGTTTTTTATTAAGGTGTTGGGCCAACCCGAAATCCAATTTACTACTTTAAATATTTTTTTAATTATTTAATATCTCATTCAATTTTTAATTTTTTTCGGTGCTTCCATGTCTCACTCGAGGCCACTTACCCAATAATCGCCCCCATTCTCTCCCACTTCCCAATTTGGAGCCCAATTGAAATGAAAAGTTCGGTGAGACTTCTATATATTTCACAAATCACCAAGATTTAAAGAGGATAATTGATCATTTAATAAATCCTTCTACATTAACTCTTTTTCTCCCATTCCAGTTCCTACATGTCCTAATCATCCTTATTGGAACCTCACTTTAGTTTTTTGATATTTTAAAATTCAGATACTGGTGTATTTTAGCCATTTTCTTCAAGATTTATTTAGGTAAGTGTTTCTCTCTTCATTTCCTTCCTTATCCTTAGGGTTTCCTCCCTCTTTCATGGATTTATAGAGTGTCTGGAAGTTTGGGTTCATACCAAGGGTTTGATTTGGGGTCTTTTTGGTGAAATATTATGGTTTAGGGTTTTTTTCACTTTCTTGTGGTGCGGAAGAGGTTCGATTGAGGTTTCGTACAAAGATTTAAGGGTTTTGACTCAAAAGGTAGGCGGTTCCATGTGTAATCATTTTCTGATGAGTTATCTTGCTTTATTTACTGGTTTTAATGTTTCCCATAATCTTCTTGTGGTGAAAAAACCATTTTTTATGGATTTTCATAATCGTTTAATTTTATAGTTTCATTATGGATTGATATTTGGTTCTTTTCATGGGTGACTCTTTGGGTAATGTTTGGGTGTATTTTATAACACATGAAAGTATCTTATTGCTGTTTAAAGGGGCTGAAAATTCTGGTTTTTATTGCCTTAGTGTCATTTAGGCCTTGAAATTGGGTTTTTAATTGGTTCAAGGTGTAAAACCATGTTGTCCTTATTGGAAGTTATTTATGAAAACATGTGTTTTTCATGTTTGTCTTTTGTAGTGTTAATTGAGGTATTTTTATAAGACTTGGGGGTAGTTTAATAAATGTTGTTAGGGCCTCCAATTTGGTAATGGATTAGTATTTTTTTATTTTATAATTGAATGAGGTATTTGAAATAGGTTTTGTGTGTGAAGCATAGTTACACCCCTTGGGTTTGTTTTATGAAAATAGTGAATGTTTTGTCTGGTTAAACTAAGTGGGTAAAAGGTGTATATGTACTTTTTTTGGGTTTGTTCACCTAATAATGTTTTTTTTAAAGGTAATGTGGTTATTTAAGATGTAAAATATATTTTTTAGAATCTTTTATAAATTGATGAAATGATTTAGAAAATGGAAAGAGAGATGCAAAACATGGTTGTGGGATGTTTTGTGTGAGTGTGTTGTGAAAACTGAATTTTATTGATGAAAGAAGTATTATATGATATTTTAGTGGGATGTTATGTGAGTTATAATTCCTTGGAATAGTTTTATAGAATTGTTTAAAGTATTTGGGGAAGTCTTAAAGAAATATGAAAAGTGTTGTGGGATATTTTTGGTGTGAGTATGATTTCAAAATGCATTTGAATGAAAAAGTGGATTTTGTGACTTGTGTGATGTACATGTGGGACTTTTGGTGAAATTGTGATGTGTAAATTATATTTACATGTGAAAAGTAAATTTCATAACTTTTTGAACTTGTTTGAGCACAAGGGGAAACCCATGTATCTAGGTTGGTGGACGTGTACGTGTATGCTAGTGAATCTGTGGGGTATGTCCTCAGTTTCACATAGCAATATTGACGCTTACAACACTAACTAAACTATGATGATGATGATTGGGGACTGCTAGGTTATGGGTATGTTACCTACTAGTGGCTCATGCACGATAATAGATATTGTGATGGTTACTCTCACTGAGATACGAGGTACATGGGACCCACAATGAGCTAGTGCTTAGGGGTTATTTCCTATTGCTTGTGCTCATTAGTTACTTTGTGCTTACTGTAGGCATACAATATAGTTGGCTGGAAAATTCTGTAGTTTTGAAATTATTTTTAAATTTTTATATTCTTAATGATATCCTACTTAAAAATTGTTTTAATTTTTAAGTTGCATCTTTTATAAATTGTAACTAGCATTTCCTTTTTATGAAAACTTGCAATATTTTCATCTTTGAATGTTTGTCACATAGAATCTCTTTGTGGTGGTATCCTATTGGTAATTTTATCACACCCTACTTACATCCTTGTGTGTAAGTAGAATTTTTGATTTTTTTTGTCACAGGTTGGGTATAGTTTTTAGTGCCAGTGGTTCGGGTTTCTAGCAGGTCCTTGGTAGTGAAGTCTTGTGGAGATGGCTTGAGGGCGGTTCCCCTTGCCATAAGGGATCTTGGGCTATTTAATTTTGGTTTTGTACCTTTTTTATAATCTTGGGGAGTTGTTTTAAACTATGTAATTCAGTTGATAATTTTTGTAAAAGACTGTTTGGTTTGAAAAATCCAGATTCGTTTTATTGGTTTCATTTGTTGTTTTATGTTTATATGCTCGGGTAAATCATTCCCAATTATCATTTTATGATACCCGGTCACTTGATCCAACCCATGGGGATTGGGAATGCCCTTCTGAACGGGTTTGGTGATAGTTTCTGTGCAGACCAGGTTTGGTTCATGACAAAATGGTATCAATGGAGGTTTAGGTTAACTCTTTGGGTCATGTTATTTGGAGAAGAGTCAGGATAGTCTAGAGTTAAGATTTTTGGGACATGGTATTCCAGTTATGGGTAGTGTTCTTGATCACCACCCCTCATGATGGGATTCAAGTTTCCAGGTGAAGTTAGGATTTATCTAGGTCCTTCGGTTTTCTTGGTTTGATGATGATTAGGTGAAATGAAAATAGAGTTAGGTTAATGGTCTTAGTGAGATTTTAGGGCCTCACAAGACATGTAGAGCTAGGGATATTCCCTCAAACACTCTATTTGACGGTGAAGTGATTGAAATATGGATGCCAACCATATTTCCAAGTCACCCACTAAAACTAGTTTCCTCTCGCATTGTCTTGTGTTCTTTAGTTCTGAAATCTTGGAACTTTGGTTTTAATGTGGCTTGGTTTTAAGAAGCTTAATGTTTTTGTGAAATGATTTTCAAATAAATATGCAATGGTTTGCTTTATGAAATGGTGTAACTGAATTTTCATAATTGTTTTGAAATATAAAATGGCGTGTTTACACCTCTTTTGAAATCAGGAACTATATTAAAGTTTGTTTTGAAAAAGTGTTTCCAATAGAGTTTTCAAATCAATCAAAGGGTGTTTTAATGGGATGAGATTTTTTTAAATTGATTTGAATAACTTTAAAGTGAGTTCTTATCTAAATGTTTGTGTCTTTCTGAAAATTCTTGTAAGATGTAAATGGGGATTTTGATCTCGTGGTTAGTAGTTTTGAGAAAAAGGATGTGTTGGTTGACTGTTTTGGTTTTGAAAACTAGAAAGATTTTTTTTTAACCTTTGGTATTTTCGTGAGCGACCACATGGATGTAGTTATATGGGATGATGGATGGTTGATGGCATTAATGGATGAGTTCCGGGATGGATATAAGGAGGGTTCTCGATGTGGCACAGAAACATGCATGTGTGAGGCCCATGGGGTACCATTGGTGGATATGCTAACAGCTGAAATGTTTGTTTTCAATGAATTTTTTTTAAATAAAAACATGATGTCTTGATGAATTTTTTGGCATGGTGTATATTATGTGTTTTTATAAAATGTTGATGTTGTGGGATGTTTTGAGTCCAAGAACCCCTCTTGTTGGAACTGTGTTTTGGGTTTGTGTTTGGTCAGTAAGATGGGTAGAAAGACTATTTAGTAGTATCTTTTGAGATGTTTCGGTACACCTTTACGGTGGTTCCCTTCATGTGTTTGGATTTGGTTTGTGGTATGTTTTGACCAATGGATCAGTTTGGTTGGGTCCTTGGGTTCTCTCATTGGATAAGGTACGCCCCCATTAAGGGTTAATGCACAACTGAAGTGCAACCCAAATTGTTTTGCCATTGGAAAATCCTCCAGTTTATCAATATATATAATGTTTTATCAATATTTGTGGATTTATTCTACACCCAATCCATTATTTTATTTTAGTATCCTCTTGTAGTGGGAGAGTGCTCGTGGAAGGTTGGAAAAGACCTTAGTTTCTTATGTTTCCTGATTCTTCGAAGGTGGAATTGTATGGGGTTATTAGAGTGGATGGGTGTCTCGATGGTGTCTAAGAGGGCCTCTAGGTTCTTTATAGTTTCTTTGAAGAAGAGGTTCGTGTTAAACCACTAGTTTTTGGGATCTTTTCATGAGAGGCTTCTATGTTCACTTTCTGGACTTGTGTGTTGTTTTGGGACTTGGCATAAGGTCTTATTCCATGTATTGATTCTATCAGTCATAGTGGCCATGTTCGGTGATGAATTGTGATGTCATGTGCTCATTTGACTATAAAGGTGAAGGTTGTATAATCCTCTAAGAGTCTCTGTTATGTTGGGAGTATGTATCCCATGGAAAAATGCAAAAATCCTTTGTTTCAGAGGAAGGTGTTTATATGAGTCATTTCCTTCGGTTGTTTCTCACCTGAAGGAACAAGGTGTGATGTGTGTGCATCTTCTAAGACCTTGTTTCAGTGAAATATTGGGTTAGGGTAAAGTGAGTTTGGAATGTGTTATATCTTGGTAAACTTATCCGGGATTTTGGTGTAGTTGTTTGTATCATTGGAAGAATAAGTTCACTTCTGGTGTTATCTAAAGCCAAACTATGAGGCCAAAGATGCTTCAATCATTTGAGCTCCAGCCATAGGTCCTGGAGAGAAGATAGCACATAGTGAGAGTAAATCCTTGGGTCCTTCAAACCCTTTTACAAAGTTTTATCATTAGTATTTATGATAGGAAGAGTTTAAACCTATGGTGTCATCATCTTGTTTCAGTTGTTCCCATTTGGTGGTAGAGGTGGGCGGACCTTGTTTCCACATTGTAACCTAAGTTCATACTTTCCCCTTTTGGTTCCGACTGGGTATTTGGTTAAAGGATTGATTTAGGGTAGATAGGTTGAGCGCATAGTTTTCTCATGGTTAGTAGTGACCATACCCCAGAAAACCATATAGATATAAGGATCCCCATGGTTATTGCACAGTTTCCCAAATCATGTGGTCGTCCTAACTCTTTAAATTTTGGGAACATTCTATACTGTCTCATGCTGGTCAGTTAAAATGGTTGGTTTTTATGGTGGGGATACCCACTATGAGTATTATATATGTTCTTTTGTAATGGTCTTATGGAAGTATACCCCTTTAACCAGGGAGTCTATTAAGGCCTCCCCCTGTTAGTGTCCTGAATCTATCTTGGGAAAATTTAAGTTGTCTCTTATAGTGGGGAGCCCATTTGTGTCTCCCCATACTAGTAACTTAGATTTTTCCTTGGTCTTGGACTGGCATGAGGTAGTCTCATTCAAATCTATCTAACTACCAACATCTTCCTAGGGTAAACATTGATATTGGAGAGTTCCCAATGGTTTAGTTAAACCATAGTAAGTGTAACCTTGTTTGTTGTTGTTGTTCGTCTTGGTACATTACTTGAGAATTGTTCATATAGTGTTTTAGGAGTTTCCTTTTGGGGATAAAGTATGAATGTTCTTGATCAGTTTAGGAAATTGATGTATGTTTGGGTTTGTGAGAGTATTCCATCTTTAATTGATCACTTAAGGTGTTTTGGCCTTTTGGGGGTGGACCAAACTTGGTGAAGGAGTACATTTTTGGTCTATCAGTTGGGTTTTGTTTTTTCATTTGGCCTTGTTTTGGTTTTATAGGGGCGAAAAGTTTTATGGTGGGGAGAATTTTAACATCGATGACTTCTTTTAAATAAATCTTTCATTTAATTTCCATCATCGCTTTGTTATGGGGTTTTTCCTGGCATATTGGTGGAAATGGGGTGTTTTCAAAATTTGGTCCAAACCGTGAGTCCATTTCCAGATTTAAAAATAAATTTTCTTTCTTTTATAACTCCTTAATTTTTCAACATTTCTCACCCATTCCACTTCCCAATTGGAAGAACCAAGTATATTAAAACCACCATATCCATTTGGTACTCATATGAATCCATAATAAGGATGGATTTGGGTTTTTTATTAAGGTGTTGGGCCATCCTGAAAACCGATTTAATTCTTTAAATATTGTTTCTAATTAATTAATATCTCAATCAATTTTTAAGTTTTTTCAATGATTCCAAGTCTCACCCGAGCCCACTAACCCAATGAGTGCCCCCATTATCCCCTCCCCAATTTAGAGCTCAATTGAATCGCGGATTTGGGTGTAAATTCTCTGGATTTCACAAATCTTCCAAATTTAAAGAGCTAAATTGATAATTTCATAAATCCTTCTAATTTAACTCTTTTTCTCCGATTATAATTCCAACATGACATAATATGCCTTATCCTAACCTCATATTCATTTATGGTTTATTTGAAATTCAGATATTGGTGTATTTGGGTCATTTTCTTCAAGATTTATTTGGGTAAGTGTTTCTCTCTTCATTTCCTTCTTTCTCTTTAGGTTTTCCTCCCTCTTTCATGAATTTATAGAGTGTCTAGAAGTTAGGGTTCATACCTAGAGTTTTATTTGGGGTCTTTTTGGAAAAATCTTATGGTTTAGGGTTCATTTTCACTTCCTTGGGGTGCGGTGGAGGTGCGGTTGAGGTTCTGCGCCAAGATTCAAGGGTTTTGAATCAAAAGGTAGGTGGTTCCATGTATAAGAAATTTTTGATGAGTTATCATGCTTGATATACTGGTTTTAATGTTCCTCATATGCTTCTTGCGGTGCAGAAACTGTTTTTTATGGATTTTCTTAAGCGTTTAATTTTATAGTTTCATTATGGCTTGAAATTGGGTGTGTTTCATGGGTGACTCTTAGGGAAATAGTTGGGTATATTTTATAATACATGAAAGTGACTTATTGGTGTTTAAAGGGGATGAAAATTCTGGTTTTTTAATTATTTAGTGTCATGTGGTCCATGAAATGGGGTTTTTGAATGGGTTCAAGGTGTAAAACCATGTTGAACTTCTTGGAAGTGATTTATGAAAACGTGTGTCTTTCATGTGTGTCTTTTTTGGTGTTAATTGAGGTATTTTCATAACACTTAGGGGTAGTTTAATCAATGATTTTAGTTATTCCAATTCTGTTATGGATTGGTATTGGTATGATTTTATAATTGAATGAGGTATTTGAAATGGGTTTTGTGTGCGAAGCATAGTTACACCCCTTGGGTTTGTTTTATGAAAATTGTGAATGTTTTGTTTTGTTAAACAAAGTGGGAAAAAGGGTGTATATGTACTTTATGGTGGGTGTGTTAACCTAATATTGGTTTTTGAAAGGTAATTTGGTTATTTAATATGTCAAATATTATTTTAGAATGTTTGAAATGTGATGAAATGTTTTATCAAATATAAAGAGAACTGCAAAACATGGTTGGGGGCTGTTTTGTGTGACTATGTTGTGGAAAATGAATTTTGTTCATGAAAGAAGTATTATATGATATTTGAGTGGATTTTTATGTGAGTTATAATTTCTTGGAATGGTTTTATAAAAAATTTAAAGGATTTGGGTAAGTGTTACAGAAATATGAAAAGTGTTGTGGTCTATTTTTGGTGTGAGTATGATTTCAAAATGCTTTTAGAAGAAAATGTGGATTTTCAGACTTGTGTGATATACATGTGGGCTGTTTGGTGAAACTGGGATGTGGAAATTATATTTACAAGTGAAAAGAATATTTCATAGCTTTTTGCACTTGTTTGAGCCCAAGGGGAAACCCATGTATCTAAGTGGGTGGACGTGTACTAGTATGCTTGAGAATCCGCGGGGTTTGGCCTCAGTTTCACGTAGCAAGATTGAAACTTAAAACACTAAATAGACTATGATGATTATGATTGGGGACAACTAGGTTATGGTAATGTTCCCTACTAGTGGATCATGCATGAGAACAGATATTGTGATGGTTAGTCTCACCGAGATACGAGGTACCTGAGACCCACAATGAGCTAGTGCCTAGGGGTTATTTCCTATATCTTGTGCTCATTAGTTACTTTCTACTTACCGTAGGCATACTATATGGTTGGCCAGAAAATTAATTAGTGTTGAAATTATTTTTTTAATGTGTTGATTCTTAATGATATCCCACTTGAAAACTATTTTAATTTTTATGTTTCATCTTTTTGAAATTGTAACTAGTATTTCCTATTTATGAAAACATGCTAGCTTTTCATCTTTAAATATTTATCACATGAAATATCTTAGTGGTGGTATCATACTATGCATTGTATCACACCCTTCTTACACCCTTGGGTTTAAGTAGACTTGGTTATTTTTGTTCTCACAGGTTGGGTATAGTTTTTAGTGCCAGTGGTTTAGGTTTCTAGTAGGTCCTTTGTGGTGAAGTCTTGTGGAGATGGATTGAGGGTGGTGATCATTGCCATGAGGGTTCTTGGGATGTTTCCTTTTAGTTTTTTACCTTTTTATAGTCTTTTTGAGTTGTTTTAAACTATGTAATTCAGTTATGAATTTTTGTAAAAGATTGTTCGGTAAAAAAATTCCAGATTCGTTTTATTGGATTCATTTGTTGTTTTATGTTTATAAACTCGGGTAAATCGTTCCTAGTTCTCATTTTATGATACCAGGACACTTGTTCCAGCCTGTGGGGATCCGGAATGCCCTCCAGGCCTTTTCAAGTGTAACGCCCCGACCCCAGCTACCCAGAGTCGGTGCATTATTACATAACATTGGCATGATCACAAAAGATCAAGTCTCGAAAGACTGATTAGTTTAGTAGCCTTGGAAACACTAGATACATTCATAAGTCTTTCATTACATCCAAAAGTAAACAAACTACAATAAAATGGTCTTCATAGTCCACAATCATATCCCTTTCTGACTACCCCTGTAGGTCATTCATAAAATACTTCTTCACATCCTGGAAAAATATTAAAACATTGAAAGGGGTGAGCTCAGATGCTCAGTAAGGTTAACAATATAGCAGAAGCTTTCATAAATAAACATTAACATTTAAGGCAATGTATAACTAAAACAAAAGCCTTTTAAACTTGAACTTCAACATAATATGGAAAAAGTAAAATGAGATAATGCCATTTACTTCTTCACATGGATATTCTACTGGTCGAATAATCACATGCAATATCAATAACCACTTTCATAATGATGGAATGCATAATGCCAGACTATCATAACCACGTAGTCAAGGCCTCGTGCCAAGACCACAAATAAGATTTTGTCAAGGCCTCGTGCCAAGACACTAGTTTGTCTCATGAGACCTGCCGATGCATCGAGGAGCTATAACGGGCTCCACCCGTCACTTATTAAGTCCA
The DNA here is from genome assembly GCA_963277665.1 of Viscum album. Lineage (NCBI taxonomy): Eukaryota > Viridiplantae > Streptophyta > Magnoliopsida > Santalales > Viscaceae > Viscum > Viscum album. The sequence goes on along the minus strand of OY728160.1, from coordinate 976,653,299 downwards.
ATGCATTCCTCATATGAATAGGTTTAAACATATCATAAACTATAACATAATCGTATCACATAAAACATGCATAAAGGAAACATAAAATTTCCACATTTCAATCACAAGATATCAATACAACACATTGATATAATAAAAATGCTTTCAAAACCATTTTCAATACCAAAATAAAAGAAAGTTAAAACTTTGTATTTATTTTTAATTATAAAAAATGATGGCTTGTAGAGGAAGCCGAAACTCAAATAATGGTCACGGAGGCAGAGAAGTCGTTGTCACCGCATAAGTACGGAAAGAAAAACATTCCCTTTTTTCGTTTAGCAAATCGCTTCGTATAAAAAAGATTCCTTTTGAATAAATGTAAAATTCAAAGGGGTTTATACACCGTATAAAAGAAAGTTGTGTATAAAACCAAATATGCCTCAATGAAAGGGGATTGATACGAAATCCTTAAATAGATCATTTTTAAAATAAAATAGATCTATTATGTGTATTCACTATAGGTACACATAAAGAAAGTATAAATACAAAATAGGACATAATAATATCATGACATAATTTGAAAGTATGAGATTAACCCAATGAAAGGATATTGGGTTAAGAAATTCCCTTACCTTGTGTCCAACTTGACTCAGCCGTTATTTAACCTCCTGAATAATAAACTAGAGTTAATATCTACCTTATTAGGAACCATTTTCAATTTCATTATCCTTTTTATATCACTTATTACAATGTTATGAATATTATGTAATTATTCAAGTTAATAAAGATCGTTTTGTCGATCTTTGGTAACTTGAGTCAACAATAAACTTCTTATAATTACAAGTTGTTCATGTGGTAGAATATCCATTATATCCAGAATTATATTCATGATTTAGATGTCATAGATATCTTATATATCCAGTATATACATTCATTTATAATATTACATAACATTTAGAGGTAAGAAATGAAATGCACCCTTCATGGAGACGGTAAGCCGTACGTACGCATGAACGCTACTTTCATTTAAATTTCATACTTAATGGAACTAAATCATAATGATATAAATGTATAATATAATTCCAGTATAATATAGTGTATAATACCATTTACTCCATCCTTTACACATCCCACATATGGCATTAACGATTCAAATCACTTTGAGGGGGCGGTAGTCCGCACTTCCTAAAATGAAATTATCGCGTTTTACCCATAATGGAATGCATAAAGTATGCCATAAATGAGAAATACAGAAGCATAAGTAAAACATAAACATATTATATATCATATATAAAAATAGTTACATCTTAATTTCCACCTTTGAAGGTGTTATATGAGTGTTGAACAATCATCGTTTCGTGAGGCAGAAATTCGCCATCCACAGAAACCGTATGTTCTTTAACCATTAGATGTAGGTGTGTGTAAGTGTAGCTCGAATAATTCTTATAACAACATCCTAATATATTGAGGATACTGGTTTTGTTACAAAAGAAATGAATAAAAAGATTTTAGAGGGTTCGAGAAGAAAAATAATACAAAACAACATTAGAGAAGACATTACCTCAAAATCGGGTAACTCTTTTTGATTTGAGCCAAAGGCTTCCTTGGAAAGAGTTATGCCCAAATTAAGGCTTCTAGGAGTAAGAGGGGGAAGTTGGGAGAGTATTTGGGCAGAGGTTGGCCGAGCCAAATGGCTTGAAAGTGTAAATGAGGTGGGAGAGGTGGGGGCCTTTTATAAGTGGAGAGGAGGGGCACTTTTGGAAAGATTGAAATGTTATATTATTTCACAATGCTTTTCGGATTATAAAGGTCCCACACTTATATAATTCGAGGCTAAGGTGATAAGGTTTCTAAATATCCTCATCCAATAGGCTTTGGACAAGTGTAAGCCTTGGATTTTGCATTATCTTCTCGTTTTATTTAAATCGTTAAATAATGAGGTCATCGCTGCATCATAATGATGTCATAAATAATTTAATTTTTTTAATGTCTAAAAATTATAAAAAAAAATACTATGATGTAGGAAATCTTTTTAGCTTTCTAATGAATATTTATTGTCAAATTGTGGACTTGTGTAACCCCAGCTAAAAACTGTTTTAGTAAAACAACTCATGTTTGTGTCAATTTAATTTTAACATTAAATAAATATATATTAATGTCATTTTCCAACTAAAGTGGCTCCATGGGGTCCCCAAGTTGACCCATGGGTTGTCTTGGTCGTCCATGACTCATCCAATAGGAGTAGGACAAGTGTCATTCTCATCTCATATTATTAAAACATTATTTGTACCTTAAACTACACTAATTACCTCTAATCGCGATTAAGAACTTAAAAGTTACTATTCACAAAAAAATTATTTTAATCTCATTGAACCACATTTTACTTCTCAATGACAACCATGTATGTTGGATTTTTGAAAATCAAATCACAGAAGTGGTAATATTTCATTTAAACGAAAAATCAGTTATTTAACTACCACTTAGTGGTTTCACTATTCATCAAAAATTGAAGTTTTTCAGAACAAGGCCAAAATTTCACCCTAAGCTATAATTGATATTCCGAATTCAAAAATGATGTCTATTTTACAAAATTCCAAACATATAAGTTGCATTAGTTAATTTTATAATTAATTCCCGCTGTTACGACAAATAGCGTGTTTTTAAGAAACAATTTATATCAAAAGATTGGCAATTGTTTATGTCCAATTTCAATGTTAAATTAATTATAATGACCACCATTGGATAAAATGGTAAAAATATATTATAATTATACCTTAAAACCACTAAAAAGTATAATTTATCACAATAAATTATTTTGATTAAAAAAGTTGTTTTAAAGTATTTTTCACTATTCATAAAAATTAGAAGTTCTCAGAAAAATACCAAAAATTCAACATAGGCTAATTTTGATATTCCGAATCCAAAAATGAAGTCCATTTTGAAATATAAAATTTCTATAATTTTAAAAAGTGGTTATTACTATTCATAACGGCTACTTTGATTAGTCGCGGTGTTTTAGAACTCGAAGTTGCGTACAATGCAAGCTATTGCATTATTGAATGAGAAGCGTATCATGGAAGCTCGGGGTGTTAAATTCTCCCCTCCTTCAATAAATTGCGTCCTCGCAATTTGAAATTTTTCTTTGAAAATAAAAGGTTGAAAATAGAAAATACCTTTGAGGAAAACCCACATCAGAAATAAGGTTAATAAATATATAACATTAAAAGAAAGCAGGATAAGTAAAAAGGTCACCCGATATAGCCCATTCTAGGATTATATGAAAATATGGATATGGAGGAGAAACAAACCATAAAGGTCTGATGGAGAGTTATAGAAAACAGGATTAGGAGAAAGTTTAACCACAAGAAAATCACAAACTTGTGATTGGTTAAACGGTCATTGAATCCCCAGTTGGAAAAGTTAACCGACAACATTTTTGTTTTAAGTTACCTTTTATAATGTTGAGGAATTTATTTAGGAGATTTACTAAGAACGTAAGGGAATATACATACTTGTTATGTATACTTTCATTCGTTAATAAATTTTTACCACAAACCCAACTTTTACTCCAAATGGTAACGGAACTCAAAAATATTCTATTTATCCTAATTGTATAAGGTTCAAAATGTTAACACATACCATTTAGATTAGTAAAACTATTTTGTAATAACCATGGACTTCCTGTAGGCTAGTGGTAGGAAATAAAGGCTTGTCGCACTATGGTTGTGGGTTCGATTCCTGCAGCTTTGTCCGACGCGACGGGTTATTCCCCACCCTGCAGGTTGTCCTTTTCCTAAAACTATAGTATTATAATATTCCAAAAATAATCTTCAGAAATTATTTAACCTTAAACAATACTATCCATGGTTCAACTTAATCCATTCCAACCTTAATAGTTATCCAAAATACCTCCGTCCAGACTTTCTCTAAAAGGTCTCTAAATTCCAAAATCAATTGTAACATCAGATTCCCCAAACAAAGAAAATTTATTCTTATTGTCACATACTAAATATATGATTACCTTAATCATAGTAAAACCTTACTGAAATCAACAAGTACTGCAGTACAATCCATATATATATATCACATTATTCTTATAACCAGAATATAGTCCTTGAGTCTAAAAGCACCAATACATTAATTATTCCGCTTCAACTGTAGTCACAGCATAAGATTGGCCTTGATCCCTTGGCCTTTTCTGAGGTAAGTTTCCCTGACGCTTAGGACATTCATTTGCATAATGCCCTGTTTCCCTACAATTGTAGCATTCAACTTTGACAGCCTCTTTCTTTCCCTTGCAATCACGAGCCTGGTGACCCTTTTCTCCACATTTATAACAAACTCCCATTCCTTTTAGGCGAGTACCAGGGTGATTCTTCCCACAATTATCACATAATGGAAAATCCTTCTTTCCCTTTTTACCTTTATCTGTCTCTTGTTCCACCGTTATCTTCTTCTCTTGATTTACTTTGTTGTCATAAGACTTAGAGAATTCCTTTTCTGTCTTGATAGCACACGAGACAATATCTTCGTATGATGAGAAGGATTGTGATACTAAAGCTCGACGGAGAAATGGTTTTAACCCATCAAAGAAATGATCAATCTTACTCCTTGGGTTACGTATATAATCGGCAGCATGCCTCGCTAACCTTGTAAAGTTAGCCTCATACATTGCGACATTCTCATCCTCCTTCTGCCTCAAACTCAGAAATTGCCTTTCCATATCCGCTCGATGGTCTCGAGGAAAGTATTTTTCTAAGAACAGCTCTTTGAACTCCTGCCATTCCATGTTTGTTAATTCATCATCTTCTTTTGTGTTTTGAATTAGTGACCACCATTGATCGGCATATCTAGTGAGGCGGTAAACTGCCATGATAACTTTTTCCCTTTCACTGCTCCCCAAAGCCTGACATATTTTCTCTAGAGAATTTATCCATTGCTCGGCTACTAAAGTATTAGTACTCCCATTGAACGTTGGTGGTTGTTTCCTCATTAATCGATCTAACATTGATCCTCCACGCTGTGGATCAGGGTGCTCCATACGGGTAAGGTTATTATTCATAACCTGAGTAAGTTGTCCCAGTATGGTGATTAGCTGATCGGAACCGGTTGCATCACCAGCCCCACTATAATTATCTGGAGCAGGAGAGCAATCCCTACATGGAGTGCGTGCATTAATACGGTTTCCATTTCTTCCACTAGGCGCCATTTCTAAACAATGGCATAAACTAGATCAGTTTATGAATCAAAATACATAATCCCATACTTATAAAACACTTAACATAAATTGAACTATTTATGGATATAATCCATAATCATAAAAATGTTTTCTTTGAGGAAGTATATACTCATAAGCCCTTTATAATGATTTGTAAAGAAAATGAGAGTTATCCTAAGCATATCCCCGGGGAGTGTCATAACCAAGAGTGCAGCAAGGCCCGTTGTCGTGCACCAGTTCCCGTTCGAGTCTAGCTCAAAGTGGTGTTTTCGGGTTTTACCCCTAGGAACATCTGTGCCAGAGCCGCCTCTACCTGCTCGTATCCAGACAGGGATGTATTGCTCAGAAAACTTACAAACTCTCTACAATACCAAAATTCTAGGAAGTTCTTCTATACTAATCCTCAAAGTTCATCTTAGGTCTATGTGCTCTAATCAGAGTTTATCTAAATCTAGCTTCCAAGGTTTGTACAAAACTTCCTCTGATACCAACTGTAACGCCCTGACCCCAACTACCCAGAGTCGGTGCATTATTACATAACATTGGCATGATCACAAAAGATCAAGTCTCGAAAGGCCGATTAGTTTAGTAGTCTTGGAAACACTAGATACATTCATAAGTCTTTCATTACATCAAAAAGTAAACAAACTACAATAGCATGGTCTTCATAGTCCACAATCATATCCCTTTCTGACTACCCCTGTAGGTCATTCATAAAATACTTCTTCACATCCTGGAAAAATATTAAAACATTGAAAGGGGTGAGCTCAGATGCTCAGTAAGGTTAACAATATAGCGGAAGCTTTCATAAATAAACATTAACATTTAAGGCAATGTATAACTAAAACAAAATCCTTTTAAAATTGAACTTCAATATAATATGGAAAAAGTAAAATGAGATAATGCTATTTACTTCTTCACATGGATATTCTACTGGTCGAATAATCACATGCAATATCAATAACCACTTTCATAATGATGGAATGCATAATGCCAGACTATCATAACCACGTAGTCAAGGCCTCGTGCCAAGACCACAAATAAGATTTTGTCAAGGCCTCGTGCCAAGACACTAGTTTGTCTGATGAGACCTGCCGATGCATCGAGGAGCTATAGTGGGCTCCACCCGTCACTTATTAAGTCCAATGCATTCCTCATATGAATAGGTTTAAACATATCATAAACCATAACATAATCGTATCACATAAAACATGCATAAAGGAAACATAACATTTCCACATTTCAATCACAAGATATCAATACAACACATTGATATAATAAAAATGCTATCAAAACCATTTTCAATACCAAAATAAAAGAAAGTTAAAACGTTGTATTTATTTGTCATTAAAAAAATGATGGCTTGTAGAGGAAGCCGAAACTCAAATAATGGTCATGGCGACGGAGAAGTCGTTGTCGCCACATAAGTACGGAAAGAAAAACATTCCCTTTTGTCGTTTAGAAAATCGCTTCGTATAAAAAAGAATCCTTTTGAATAAACGTAAAAGTCAAAGGGGTTTATACACCGTATAAAATAAAGTTGTGTATAAAACCAAATATGCCTCAATGAAAGGGGATTGATACGAAATCCTTAAATAGATCATTTTTAAAATAAAATAGATCTATTATGTTTATTCACTATAGGTACACATAAAGAAAGTAAAAATACAAAACAGGACATAATAATATCATGACATAATTTGAAAGTAGGAGATTAACCCAATGAAAGGATATTGGGTTAAGAAATTCCCTTACCTTGTGTCCGACTTGACTCAACCGTTCTTTAACCTCCTGAATAATAAACTAGAGTTAATATCTACCTTATTAAGAACCATTTTCAATTTCATTATCCTTTTTATATCACTTATTACAATGTTATGAATATTATGTAATTATTCAAGTTAATAACGATCGTTTTGTCGATCTTTGGTAACTTGAGTCAACAATAAACTTCTTATAATTACAAGTTGTTCATGTGGTAGAATATCCATTATATCCAGAATTATATTCATGATTTATATGTCATATATATCTTATATATCCAGTATATACATTCATTTATAATATTACGTAACATTTAGAGGTAAGAAATGAAATGCACCGTTCATGGAGACGGTAAGCTGTACGTACGCATGAACGCTACTTTCATTTCAATTTCATATTTAATGGAACTAAATCATAATGATATAAATGTATAATATAATTCCAGTATAATATAGTGTATAATACCATTTACTCCATCCTTTATACATCCCACATATGGCATTAACGATTCAAATCACTTTGAGGGGGCGGTAGTCCGCACTTCCTAAAATGAAATTATCGCGTTTTACCAATAATGGAAATCATAAAGTATGCCATAAATGAGAAATACAGAAGCATAAGTAAAACATAAACATATTATATATCATCTATAGAAATAGTGACATCTTAATGGCCACCTTTGAAGGTGTTATATGAGTGTTGAACAATCATCGTTTCGTGAGGCAGAAATTCGCCATCCACAGAAACCGTATGTTATTTAACCATTAGATGTAGGTGTGTGTAAGTGTAGCTAGAATACTTATTATAAAAACATCCTAATATATTGAGGATACTGGTGTTGTTACAAAAGAAATGAATAAAAAGAGTTTAGGGGGTTGGAGAAGAAAAATAAAACAAAACAACATTAGAGAAGACATTACCTCAAAATCGGGTAACTCTTTTTGATTTGAGCCAAAGGCTTCCTTGGGAAGAGTTCTGCCCAAAGTAAGGCTTCTAGGAGTAAGAGGGGGAAGTTGGGAGAGTATTTGGGCAGAGGTTGGCCGAGACAAATGGCTTGAAAGTGTAAATGAGGTGGGAGAGGTGGGGGCCTTTTATAAGTGGAGAGGAGGGGCACTTTTGGAAAGATTGAAATGTTATATTATTTCACAATGCTTTTCGGATTCTAAAGGTCCCACACTTATATAATTCGAGGGTAAGGTGATAAGGTTTAGAAATCTCCTCATCCAATAGGCTTTGGATAAGTGTAAGCCTTGGATTTTGCATTATCTTCTCATTTTATTTAAATCGTTAAATAATGAGGTCATCGCTGCATCATAATGATGTCATAAATAATTTAATTTATTTAATGTCTAAAAATAATAAAAAAACTACTATGATGTAGGAAATATTTTTATATTTCTAATGAATATTTATTGTCAAAATTTGGACTTGTGTAACCCCAATTAAAAACTGTTTTAGTAAAACAACTCATGTTTGTGTCAATTTAATTTTAACATTAAATAAATATATATTAATGTAATTTTCCAACTAAAGTGGATCCATGGGTTCCCCAAGTTGAACCATGGGTTTTCTTGGTCGGCCATGACTCATCCAATAGGAGTAGGACAAGTGTCATGCTCATCTCATATTATTAAAACATTATTTGTACCTTAAACTACACTAATTACCTCTAATCGCGATTAAGAACTTAAAAGTTACTATTCACCAAAAAAATTATTTTAATCTCATTGAACCACATTTTACTTCTTAATGACAACCATGTATGTCGGATTTTTGAAAATCAAATCACAGAAGTGGTAATATTTCATTTAAACGAAAAATCAGTTATTTAACTACCACTTAGTGGTTTCACTATTCATCAAAAATTGAAGTTTTTCAGAACAAGGCCAAAATTTCACCCTAAGCTATAATTGATATTCCAAATTCAAAAATGATGTCTATTTTACAAAATTCCAAAAATATAAGTTTCATTAATTAATTTTATAATTAATTCCCGCTGTTACGACAAATAACGTGTTTTTAAGAAACAATTTATATCAAAAGATTGGCAATTGTTTATGTCCAATTTCAATGTTAAATTAATTCTAATGACCACCATTGGATAAAATGGTAAAAATATATTCTAATTATACCTTAAAACCACTAAATAGTATAATTTATCACAATAAATTATTTTGATTAAAAAAGTTGTTTTAAAGTATTTTTCACTATTCATAAAAATTAGAAGTTCTCAGAAAAATACCAAAAATTCAACATAGGCTAATTTCGATATTCCGAATCCAAAAATGAAGTCCATTTTGAAATATAAAATTTCTATGATTTTAAAAGGTGGTTATTACTATTCATAACGGCTACTTTGATTAGTCGCGGTGTTTTAGAACTCGAAGTTGCGTACAATGCAAGCTATTGCATTATTGAATGAGAAGCGTATCGTGGAAGCTCGGGGTGTTACATCAAGGGCCAGGTTTGGCACCTGTTTCGATGGAGACCAGATTTGGTTCGTGATAACCAGAGAGTCCAAGTGATGTCTGAAAATAGTTAATTGATAATGAATAATTATAATAATATTATTCTAGTTTAGAATAATAAGTATTGATATTTTTTACAATATGTATTCACAATTTTTAGGTAAATACATGGGAGAATATTATTCAGAAAAATGTTATTTCAATATGAAAGGATTCATTTAAAAATTTTGAGAATGATGAGTTGATTTAATTACTCACTTTTAACAAGTAATATATTTTAATATATTATAAGTTAGTGATAAAAATATAAATGATATTTGTGACTTAGTAAGTTAATCATAAATTTTCATCTATAGTTTATATAAGGAGTAATAAATATTGATGGGCCATTGGACCCAATACTGAGTATTTTATTATCTCCCTGTATATAAGAGGATAGATGATATCACGTGGTAATTATTCACTAGGAAAAATATGAGTGCATCTCTCTCATATCATGTATCTTGAGAGAGAAATTCATGATCCAATGCTTTGATCAAAGTTTATCTTCATGAATCGATTGGTGATATAGCAGTGATCATCAAGACATCGAATGTGTTATAAGATTTCTTGCACTAGAACCCACAATTTGATGATCGATGATCCCATATTTTTTTAAAGTGTGTGTGGATGATCGAGAGGGATTCGAATTTGGTTCCTTCAAGCATATATTTCTAGTGTTGAGTAGATGATAAATTCACAACTTCATAATTAACCGTTCTTTTTTCTATTTTAAATTTTGAGATTAATTTCTTTCAAAATATCCTAATCAGTATCAAGATGTACCTTGCTGGTGATGATATAGTTACTTCGATTTCCATGGAAAATTTTAAAATTCCATGGTCTATTAGCTTATGCTACACATCCCTAGTACTCAGATTCCATTAATAGGTATTAAAGTTTGGTTTCTGTGAGATTTCTTAAGAAAAATAATTTAAATTTTCATAAATTCATGTATAGGGTGTCATCAAAGTCCCAACACTACAAGCAGCAAATCAATCTAACCACAAATGACCCATTTGGGGTCATCTAAAGTTTTAGATATGACTGATATCGATGTTTAATGTGAGTTAAATTCAAAGAATATATATACATATATATTCATGTTGTTTGTACCTAAAGGTGTTAGTGGTTATGGTTTCTTGAAATACCCCTATTATAGCTGGATTTTGTGGCCATAATAGTATTTTCTATCCAGTAGAATAATCTCATCAGATTTCTATAGATAGAAAAAACAACATTAAATTAAAAATTATTATTTAATTTCAAAGTCTATGCAGTATCCTTTTATAATAAATAAGAATAATGATTAAAAATTAATTACTATGCAGTGGATTATGATCGGTGAAATTCTTTTAAAAAATAATTTAGGTTAGATTATTTTAGAATATATTAAAAAAAGAACAAGTCTTTTAAAAAAAATATTTTCAACCCCCTACCACCACTCCCTCCCCTAGCCACAAACTACCACTAGTTTCCACTCCAGCTTGAATCATCCTAGGTTGTTCTCCTCTGGCCTGGCTAGATATTTCCTAACTACCTTCCCCCGCTATGGGCCCTTCTTAGCACTACGCACTCTGACCAAACCCATTAGTGTTATTTTGGGCACCATGGCCGACCTACAAGTCACCTACCTTCATATTAGGATTTCCCCACTTCTTTTAAAATGTCTAGCTAGTGGAATAGTTGGATCGGCCCAACCCACACCACCTAGAATGGGTCTTGCCCGACCTAGTCAACTATGCATGAGGTCGGCCCAAATCACAATGGGCCTGGACAGGTTATGGGGGCCCAAAAATAATAGATTATATGTTTGTCTGTGTCAAAATTAAGATAAAATTTTGAAATAATAATTAAAAAATAATTATAAAAACTAAATTACAAAAAAAATCAAATATTTGGGACTGAGTGATAACATTATTTGAATTAAAATTATAAAAATTATTTTAATTCATTCAAAGGCCCTCGATATAAATTTATTGTAAGTTTAATTCTATTTATTAATTTATTAATATATGTGATTTTAATGCATATTTATTAACCATTAGATATAAACCAACCAATGTTTATCTAATATTTTTTTATTTATTATTTAGTTATTTCAATCTGTTGTTTGAAATAATTATATAAATGTTGATATGTGTATCATTTTTCATTAGTATATGTATAAGGGAATGTGTGCCCAGATAAAATTATTTATCTATAATACACATCCTCAAGTTTCCCTTGTTTGTGTGTGAGTACTATTTTATAATGACGATTACAAACTGAGATGTAGTTCATTCCAAGACTTGGTGATTCACCGGGCATAGTTTGATACATTGAATGGGTGAGTGTTGAAACTCAACTAACATGTGTAACAACCCCTGGAGTTATGCCTAGGGTCTACATTCATCCATTATTCAATTAATAGATCAACCATTATTATCATCTCATGATCACATTGTTTAATTTTATTGATGCATGGTTAAATATTGTATATATGTTTATTTTTTTACTTATGATCACAAAAAATAATAAACAAGTATTACAAAAATAATCAAAATGGATTGATGAATGTTCTATATTAATTGCATGGTCAGTTGTTAGTGTTATCATATTGTATGTTCTTATCAGATAGAAAATTATTAAATATCATCAAGTAATAAAAAATCCCTCAATGAAATATTAAGTTACAAGGCCTTCCATATTTGAATTTGAACAATCTTGGTGTGTGGGGTTCTCATCATCCCTAGTTGAGGGTGCCTCCTAAAATTGGGGAGTTCTTATAATAGAAATGTGTTAATTTAACTAAATATAGGTAAAAATAAATATTCATAACTATATTGTTGCATCTTTATAGGAAAATCATTGAGTAAACCATGTTTATGATTTTAGAAGCACTCAATAGAAAAAACATAAATAGGTTTATATGGTCGTGCAGTTAAAATGCTACCTTTAAACACTCAGAATAGTGGTGTATACATAGATTATTAACTATGAGAATTGGTTTTTAAGGATCTTTTCCACTCTAATACTCATGCGATAGAGTATTCCAAGTCTATTAGTGAGGGATACTAGAGTTCGATAAAATAGTGGGAGGCATTTAATGAATTAATTAATTGATAATTTCTAATTAGTAATCAAGATAAAAGTACTAATCTTATATATTCGTTTTTGAATAAAATGGGTTGTAATACAAAAATACAATGTGATTATTATTTTACAAAGTGCATATCCTATCGAGCATGAGTTTCTAATTATATTATAGTTGCTTGCAAAAAGTACTATGATATAGGAAATTCAAGGTTTCGGAGTCCCCAATACCTACTAATCCAACTCAAAATGTGAGGGTGTGAAACATGCTTAAGAGATACTAATGTATGGCACATTTTATGGTTACATAATAATTCAATCATCAACATATGATGTGAGTTGTGGCTACAACACTAGGACATGGATGGTTTTACATGTTGTCTCATCTCTGACTAGCATGCGAGGAGGAAGTGAATCAAGGTATCAGTGGGATGATTATTAAAATTGATACATGTAAATATGAACTATTGATCATGATCTATCAATTAATCCCATTATTATATATTTATCACCCACTTAATCAAGTTTTTTTAAGATTACCAAATGATCTGTAGGGAGAAAAAAATTTCCCATTTAAGTACAAGTTCACCATGTAAATAAGAACATAAAAAATGTATAATAATTAGTTATTATAGTGAAAAGGTTGAAATAAAATGAGAAATCGACAATCAAAAGTATGAATCTAGAGGAACCTTCACAAAATACTTCAAATAACTGATGTTTATTATTAAACAGGAGGTTATTTTCTTCTCATGTATTGAAATAACAATATAAATGTTTAAATGCAATGAAGTTAATTAAAGAAGCAAGTAATCACTTATTCTTCATTACATATTCATCATTATGTGTGATTTTTCTGTCATAATTCATGGGTATTGAATAAAATATGCTTATCACATATGTGTATTTAAATATATTAAAAAAATAAGAAAATATATTTTATAATAAATAAGGTTAATTCTATGAGAATATGAGAATATTTGATTCATAAGTCAGTAGTGAAAAGTATAAAAATTTTAATTTCCAAGAATAATGATTCTAGTTAAACTTTTAGTGAGTATTAAAAAAACATTTATCACATTTTTCATCAGGACACATGGATAAATTATTCCAGTTTAGGAATTAATGTTTTTTGTGGTGTTATATAATCAACTAATTGTTCATCAATACTTGAATAGTTTAGTATTTCATGAATCAATGGACTTAATTAATGAATATAAAATGTGACTCATTATACCTATTTGTGGAAAAATCATTATTTTCAAGAAAAACTATAAGTAATTGTCAAAAATATACTCATTATGGTTTTAGACTCTTTGGAGTTAAATACCTTATTAATTTTTAACACATTTCCTTAATTATTTTTAGAATAATAAATTAAATTATGCCACAAAAAAATTCAGAATCAATTCATATAGAGATAATTAACTATTCAAAGGTTAATCTAGTGGTAAATATATACTTAATAATATTAATTTCAATGTATTTTAAGGAATGTGAGAGTAAATTATAGTATATGAATGGTTATAATATATGAGTTGCTTCGGGCTCATGTTCTAAAAATATATATTTACCAAGCATTAAAGGATAATTATAATATAGCATATAGTAATTATTAGAAGCACATTTCATTATACACATCAGAGTTATGATGTTTCTATAGAGGATATATGTAGATTACTAGAGGTTAACATTGATAGATAATATGTATTGGGGAGTAATCCCTAAACACACATTTCCTTATACACATTAGAGTTATGATGGTTCTTAATAGGATCAATGGTGAATATTACATGTTATCATTGATCAATAAGATATATCATGGAGTAATTATTAAACTCACATTTCGTTATACACATAAAATTGATGATGTATGTAAAGGAGAATAAATGTTGAGAATTATATGAATTGTGGAGAGTTCTATTATGTTTAGAGACATTATTCACAAATATAAGAATTATCCCATAACCATTTTCCAAAAATAATGAAAAATCGATTTCATATGAGTTATAATATGATATAAATACATTATTTCATAAGAACATGTGTTTAGATGCTAATTTGTGTTAAAGATAAAGAAAAAAGTATAAAAAACACTATGATCATCTAATGTTCATATTTGAATGTTTTATTAGGGTATTATATAAATCCTTAAGATAAAAAAGTGATAGCCAAGGTAATATAATATATTTATTTAAATTGGTGAAAATATATATTTCAGAGAGTGTGAGGAATATTGATTTGGATTTATTCAATGATAAAGATGAAAAAAATAGTTATATAGGAAAAATTTCCACAATAGCTTGTTGAAAATGAATTTTCGAGAGACACATACAGTGTATAAATGATGAAACCATGGTAATGGTTTTCTTATTCACTATCATAGGTGATAAATTATTCTTTTTGAATAATTAATCCAATATGAGTAAGTAGTAAATGGAAACAAGCTCATATTGAGAAGATCACTTAAATTTCAAAAAATGGATTCCATGTATCAAAGTATTGGGGTCTTAATATTCTAAATAATATGATGGCTATTCAAGTGAGATAATACATGGGTGGTACAAGAGTGGTAACTATAAGAAATAATTGGTAATACCAAGTCATTATGCCTAAATCCATTATACTTTTATTATCATAGATCCTTCATATAATCTTTGAATTAGACATTTGATGACAAGACTACCTATCTTGGAAGGTGACTATATGACGCAACCAGAAAGGTTAGGTGTCACCATACAATGTAAATACGGTTGGAAAGTTACTAAAATCTAGTTTTTGATTAAATTAAGAAACATGATCATAGAATATTCATTTGGAATGAATTATTTCCATGTGTCTACAAGAGGTTTATTGGATCCTCACAATATTTACAAGAAAATTTTGTTTCAAAATATATGGAAAATAGTTATTGATCTTATAGTAAGATAATACAAAAATTAAAGTAACACTCTATAGATTTACTTAAATTAGAAACCTACATTCTTGAGAATGGGATCACTGAAGGTAAATATATTGGGTTTCATAGAACAAGTCAATAAGTACATATACTAACAAAGTATTCAAGAATAAAAGTTGGAATAATTCAATAGTGAATTGTAACAAATGTCACATAGCATAAATATCTCCAAGAATACATGTATGGGACATTAGAAAAGATTAATGTGGTGATTTGAATTTTATTCACTTTTTTTATGGATCAATATTATATTTCATTTTATGTACTATATATGATATTACCAACATATACATTATAGTAGGATAATATTATTTATATCTGTGAAAAATACAAGGGAATTAGTCATAACTGTCTAATTGTACCAGAGAAATTATAAAGCATATACACCTGGTATGGATAGAGGAAGGGATACTGTTTATAAGAAGACATAAACTATTTTTACATTGGATAAATATAATATAATTTCAAATTCAATAAAATTTAATGATAAATATAAACTCATTCGAGCATGTGGTATACATATCTTCAAATACAATGTGAATTGCAGCTTCTGATAAAGCCAAAGAAGTAGTGTTAAAATGAAACTATTCATTCTAGTTCATGTAATCACACCTAATAATTAATGTTTTTCCATAATATAAATTGTGATAATCAAAATACTAGTACTATCCAAGATATAATGTTTTGAAATTATAAAAAATGAATACAACCAGGGATAAATTCTCTTAAGGAGTCTTAATAAAGGAGGAGAATTCACAGAAAGAATAATATCTATGAAATAGAGATATGGATGACCCATGACTAAGACTATAACTTGGAAGAAACATGATCTTATAATGTAAGAGATAACAAGGATATTTATCATGTGAGATCTAGTGAAAGTGGGAGTGTTGTAATAGTGTGTTCCCTAGACCAAACTTGAATGGTACTTCTCAATTATCCTATCATGTATATAGCTATTTAGGTATAATATACACTTACCACAATTGTGTTGATAATTTTTCATCCACTATTAAAATGATAATATCCATAAATTATTTTTACCATCAAAAGAAAATATAAATTCCTATGATATAACGATAACCTCAAGATACTATGAAATTAATCTTAAACATATGTCATATGGTCTAGATATATCATTATGGTTGGACTCAGATGACATTTGACTATCTGATGATGTGGGCTCATAAGCATTGTGACTTCTCATGAAGTTCACACATGGATATCTCATGTATATTAGATCATCAGGGCTAGCCCACCAATAGGAACACCAAATGTCTCAGGTATCATTGTTAGTTTCTATATACGAAGATGTGTAGTGGTCTTCTAAACTGAGATTATTATAAGTGTATAGAATTTGATCATGTACTATGATGCGATGAAAAAATTATTACATTTATTTGTTATTAAGGTATCATGCATTGGGTACATCATTGATAGTATTTCATTGATTTAATAATCAAGATAGAATTTTTCACTTCCTTATGAAAGAGATATCTCAAGCCCAGTAGACCAAGAACATAATACCTTTATTAAATTCATAACCATGGTAGAAGAAGGTAATTTTTTCTTGCAAGTTCAATGAATAATAAATAATGAAAGGATGGTGAAACAAAGTTTTCTTCCTTTTTTATGAGATATTTTGAGACAAAGAGATTATATTATATGGTGTGTGTTCATAAGAATGTGGTTGTTACTGTAACTACTCCACATCTCTTTAGGGTCTTTGAAGGGTTTATAGACTCCACTCTAGGTCTCTAAATAGTATTCACTACTATCAAGATAAGATATTAGATAGTAACACACTAAGAATATTCAAAATTCTTCCCTATTCTAGTGAATAGTAGTATATGACAATGTGGGCCCCACCATAGGATTTGAGTTATGTCTAAGAATAAGAGATCTCCAATAAATAAATAAATTCATATTATTCAAGTTTATAATAGTTAGTATTGATTTTATTTAATAAATATATTCACAATTATTAAGTAAATACTTGGCAGAATATTATTTGAATGATTATTATTTTATATTCAAGGATTAATTTGAAAGCTATGGAAATGATGAGTTGAGTTAATGAATAAATTTTATCGTGATGTATATATTAATATATTACAAGTATGTGATAAAAATATAAATGATATTTTTGACTTAGTAAGTTATTCTTAAATTGTCTTTTATAGTTTAAATAGGGAGTAATGAATATTGGGGGGAGAGGGAGCCAATACTAGGTATTTTATTAACTCAATATATATAGGAGGAGAGATAAAAACACATGGTCACTATTCACTGCACAAGATATGAGAGAATATTTATCCTCTCCCAAATCATTGAGAGAGAGATACATGATCCATGCCTTTGATCGATGCTCAACTTCACGGATCGATGGATTGATGCAGCGGTGACTATTCAGATATTGAAGGTATCATTTTATTTCCATGATATCATATGAAATTCAACTATAGATGATCTCGCGGTAATGCCCCAATATTTTCTGGTATTTCTATTTTAAAATTTAACAACATCGATA
This sequence comes from Viscum album, assembly GCA_963277665.1. NCBI lineage: Eukaryota > Viridiplantae > Streptophyta > Magnoliopsida > Santalales > Viscaceae > Viscum > Viscum album. The sequence goes on along the minus strand of OY728160.1, from coordinate 976,635,267 downwards.
GTTTATTCTTCATGCAACACTAAGTTTAAAATCATAATATACAATTAAACATGACCTTTAGAATAGTAATGTGACCATTAGGAATAGTTATATGACCAATAGAATAGTAACTTCACCTATGAACGTATAAATAAATTTAGGGTATCTTATAAATGAAAATATTGAATATTTATACAGAGGAATAAGTAAATAAATGTTTTAAAAACAATAAATTAACTCTTGAGATTTTGGTGAAACAAAAATTTTTATTTATAATATCAAAAATAATATAATGATTTAAAATAAAATTTATTTTCATAAAATATATTCATTTATTAATTTTTTTCTTATTATTATAAGATACTTTTATGAGATCTTAATTAATTTATCAAAGTGTTATAATATCAGTTATATGTTTAAAATTGATATTTTTTGAAAAAATGATTGTAACACCCCGAGCTTCTATGATATGCTACTCATTCAATAATGCAATAGCTTGCATTGTACGCAACTTCGAGTTCTAACACACACCACAAACAATCAAAGTAGCCGTTATGAATAGTAATACCCACTTTTTAAAATTATAGAAATTTTATATTTCAAAATGGACTTCATTTTTGTATTCGGAATATCGAAATTATCCTAAGTTGAATTTTTTGTAATTTTCTGAGAACATCCAATTTTCTATGAATAGTGAAAAATACTTAAAAACAAATTTTTTAATAAAAATAATTTATAGTGATAAATTATAATATTTAGTGGTTTTAAACTATAATTAGAATATATTTTTACCATTTTATCCAATGGTGTTCATTAGAATTAATTTCACTTTGAAATTGGACATAAACAATTGTCAATCTTTTGATATATATTGTTTCTTAAAAACACGCTATTTGTTGTTACAGCGGGAATTAATTATAAAATTAATTAATGCAACTTATATGTTTTAAATTTCGTAAAATAGAGATAATTTTTGAATTCATAATATCAATTATTTCTTAGGGTGAAATTTTGGCATTGTTTTGAAAAACTTCAATTTTTGATGAATAGTGAAACCACTAAGTGGTAGTTAAAAAACTGATTTTTCGTTTAAATGAAACATTAACACTTCTGTGATTTGATTTTCAAAAATATGACATACATGGTTGTCATTAGGAAGTAAAATTTGGTTCAATGGGATTAAAATAATTTTTTGGTGAATAGTAACATTTAAGTTTAATTAATCGCGATTAAAGGTAATTAGTGAAATTTATGGTAAAAATAGTATTATAAAAATATGGAATGACCTTTACACTTGTCCAACCACTATTGGATGTGTCATGTACTACCAATAAAATCCATGGGTCAACTTGGGGACCCCATGGAGCCACTTTGGTAGGAAAATGACATAAATAACTTTTTATTTAATGTTAAAATAAAAAGGTCAGAAACAAGAGTTGTTTTACTAAAAAAAATTTAAATGGGGTTATACAAGTCATATTTTTTACTATAAATATTCATTATAAATACCAAAATATTTCCTACATCATCATAATTTTTTATAATTTTTAGACATTAAATAAATTAAATTATTTATGACACCATGATGATGCAGCGATTACCTCATTAACAAACGATTTAAATAAAATGAAAAGATAATGTAAAATCCAAGGCTTACACTTGTCCATAGCCTATTGTATGGGTATATTTCGAACCCTTATCACTATATCCTCTAATTATAGAAGTGTGGCGCCTTTAGAATCCAAAAATCATTGTATAATAAAGTAACATTTCATTACTTTCCAAGAGTGCCCCTCCTCTCCACTTATAAAAGGCCCCCACAACTACCACCTTACTCACACTTTCAAAGCCTTTTGTCTCGGCCAACCTCTGCCCAAATACTCTCACAACTTCCATCCCTTACTCCTAGAAGCCTCACTTTGGGCAGAAATCTTCCCAAGGAAGCCTTTGGCTCAAATCAAAAGAGTTACCCGGTTTTAAGGTAATGTCTTCTCTTGTGTTGTTTTATTTTATTTTTCTTCTCCAACTCCCTAAACTCTTTATATTCATTTCTTTTGTAACAACAACAGTATCCTAAATATACTAGGATGTTTTTATAAGAAGGATTCGAGCTACACTTACACACACCTACATCTAATGGTTAAAGAACATACTGTTTCTATGGATGGAGAATTTCTGCCTCACGAAACGATGATTGTTCAACACTCATATAAAACCTTCAATGGTGGCCATTAAGATGTCACTATATTTATATATGATATATAATATGTTTATGTTTTACTTAAGCTTCTGTATTTTTCATTTATGGCAGACCTTTATGATTTCCTTTATGGGTAAACGCGATATTTTCAATTTTGGAAGTGCGGACTACCGCCCCCTCAAAGTGATTTGAATCGTTAATACCATATGTGGGATGTATAAAGGATGGAGTAAATGGTATTATACACAATATTATACTGGAATTATATTATACCTTTATATCATTATGATTTCATTCCATTAAATATGAAATAGAAATGAAAGTAGCGTCCATGCTTATGTACAGTTTACCGTCTCCATGAACGGTGCATTTCATTTCTTACCTCTAAACGTTAGGGAATATTATAAATGTATGTATATACTGGATATATATGAGGTATATGATATCTATATCATGAATATAATTCTGGATATAATGGATATTTCACCACATGAACAACTTGTAATTATAAGAAGTTTAGTTTTGACTCAAGTACCAAAGATTGACAAAACGACCGTTATTAACTTAAATAATTATATAATGTCCATAACATGGTAATAAGTGATATTAAAGGAATAATAAACTTGAAAAGGTTCTTAATAAACTATAAATTAACTCTAGTTTATTATTCAGGAGATTAAATAACGATCGATTCATGTCGGACACGAGGTAAGGGAACTTCTTAACCCAATTTCCATTCTTTGGGTTAATCTCCTACTTTCAAATTACGTCATGATATTATTATGTCCTATCTTATAGTTATACTTTCTTTATGTGTAATTATAGTGAATACACATAATAGATCTATTTTATTTAAAAAATGACCTTTGTAAGGGACTTTCTCTCAATCTCCTTTCATTGAGGCATATTTGGTTTTATACACAACTTTCTTTTATACGGTGTATAAACCCCTTTGACTTTTACGTTTATTCAAAAGGAATATTTTTATACAAAGAATTTAATAAATTACAAAAGGGAATGTTTTTTTCGTACGTATGCGGCGACAATGACTTCTCCGCCGTCATGACCATTATTTGAGTTTCGGCTTCCTCTACAAGACATACCTTTTTTAAAAAAAGAAAAATAAATACCATGTTTTACCTTTCTTTTATTTTGGTATTGAAAATGGTTTTGAAAGTGTTTTTATTGTATCAATGTGTTGTATTGATATATTGTGATTGAAATGTGGAAATTTTATGTTTCCTTTATGCATGTTTTATGTGATACGATTATGTTATGGTTTATGATATGTTTAAACATGTTCATATGAGGAATGCATTGGACTTAATAAGTGACGGGTGGTGCTCGCTATAGCTCCTCAATGCATCGGCAGGTCTCATGAGACAAACTAGTGTCTTGGCACAAGGCCTTGACAAAATCTTATTTGTGGTCTTGGCACGAGGCCTTGGCTACGTGGTTATGATAGTCTGGCATTATGCATTCCATCATTATGAAAGTGGTTATTGAAATTGCATGTGATTATTCGACCAGTAGAATATCCATGTGAATAAGTAAATGGCATTATCTCGTTTTACTTTTTCCATATTATTTTTAAGTTCAAGTTTAAAAGGCTTTTGTTTTAGTTATACATTGCCTTAAATGTTTATGTTTATTTATGAATGCTTCCGTAATATTGTTATCCTTACTGAGCATCTGAGCTCACCCCTTTCAATGTTTTAATATTTTCCAGGATGTGAAGAGGTATTTTATGAATGACCTACAGGGATAGTCAAAAGAGGATATGAGTGTGGACTACAGAGACTTTGTATTTTTAGATTTTCACTTTATGATGTAATGTAACATTTATGAATGTATCTAGTGTTTCCAAGGCTACTAAACTAATCGGTCTTTCGAGACTTGATCTTTTTTGATCATGTCAATGTTACGAAGTAATGCACCGACTCCGGGTAACTGGGGTCGGGGAATTATAGTTGGTATCAGAGGCAGTTTAGTACTAACCTTGGAAGCTAGGTTTGGATAAACTCTGATTAGAGCACATAGCCCGAAGATAGACTTTAAGGATTAGTATAGAAGAACTTTCTAGAATTTTGGTATTATAGAGATTTTGTTAGTTTTCCGAGCAATATATCCCTGTCTGGATACAAGCAGGTATAGGTGGATCTGGCACAGATGTACCTTGGGGTAAAACCTGAAAACACTGATTTGAGCTAGACTCGAACGGGAACTAGTGCACGACAACGGGCCATGCATCACTCTTGGTTACGACACTCCCGGGGGATATGCTTTGGATAATTATCATTTTCTTTACAAACCACTATGAAGGGTTATGAGTATATACTTCCTCAAAAAAAATTATGATTATGGATTATATCCATAAATAGTTCAATTAGTGTTAAGTGTTTTACAAGTATGGAATTATGTATTTTGATTCATAAACTAATATAGTTTATGCCGTTATTTAAAAATGGCACCTAGTGGAAGGAATGGAAACCGTATCAATGCACGCACTCTGTGTAGGGATTGCCCTCCTGCTCAAGATAATTATTGTGGATCTGAAGATACAACTGGTGCTGATCAACTTATTACCATTCTGGGACAACTCACTCAGGTTATGAATAATAACCTTACTCGTATGGAGCACCCTGATACACAACGTGGAGGATCAATGTTAGACCGCTTCATGAGGAAAAAACTGCCAACATTTAATGGGGGTACAAATCCATTAGTAGCTGAGCAATGGATAAACTCCTTAGAGAAAATATTCCATGCCTTGGGGAGTAGTGAAAGGGAGAAGGTTATCATGGCAGTTTACCGCCTCACTGGGGATGTCGATCAATGGTGGTCATTGATTCAAAACACAAAGGAAGATGAAGAAGTATCAAGTATGAAATGGATAGAGTTCAAAGATCTTTTTTTAGAAAAATACTTTCCACATGACCATCGAGCAGATATGGAAAGGCAATTTCTGAGTCTGAGACAAAAGGAGGATGAGAATGTCGCAAAGTATGAGGCTAACTTTACAAGTTTAGTGAGGCATGCAGCAGATTATATATGTAACCCAAGAAGTAAGATTTATCGTTTCTTTGATGGATTAAAACCATTTCTTTGTCGAGCATTATTCTCACAAACCTTATCATCGTATGAAGATATTGTCTCATGTGTTATCAAGACGGAAAAGGAGTTCTCTAAATCTTATGATAATAAATTAAAGTAAGAGAAGAAGAGAACGGTGGAACAAAAGACAGATAAATGGAAAAAGGGAAAGAAGGATTTTCCATTATGTGATAATTGTGGGAAGAATCACCCTGGTACTTGCCTAAAAGGAATGGGAGTTTGTTATAAATGTGGAGAAAAAGGTCACCAAGCACGTGATTGAAAAGGAAAGAAAGAGGCTATCAATGTTGAATGCTACAATTTTAGAGAAATGGGGCATTATGCAAATGATTTTCCTAAGAATTAGGGAAACATACCTCAGAATAGGCCAAGGGATCAAGGCCAATCTTATGCTGTGACTATAGTTGAAGCGGAATAATTAATTTATTGGTGCTTTTGGACTCATGGATTATATTCTGGTTATTAGAATAATGTGATATATATATATATATAAGGATTGTAATGCAGTACTTGTTGATTTTATTAAGGTTTTAATATGATGAAGGTAATCATATTTTTAGTATGTGACAATAAGAGAAACATTACTTTGTTTGGGGAATCTGATGTTACAATTGATTTTGGAATTTAGAGACCTTTTAGAAAAAGTCTAGACAGAGGTATTTTGGATAACTATGTAGGTTGGAATGGATGAATTTGAACCTTGGATAGTATTGTGTAAGGTTAAAACATTTATGAAGATTATTTTTGGAATATTATAATACTATAGTTTTAGGAAATGGATAACCTGCAGGGTGGGGCATAACCCGTCACGTCGGACAAAGCTGTAGGAATCGAACCCACAACCATAGTGCGACAGGCCTTTATTACCTACCACTGGCCTACAGGAAGTCCCGGGTTATTACAAAATAGTTTTACTAATCTAAATGGTATGTGTTAATATTTGGAACCTTATACAATTAGGATAAATAGAATATTTTTGAGTTCTATTACCTTTTAGTGTGAAAGATGGGTTTGTGGTAAGAAAAATTTAAATAATGAAAGTCTACATGACAAGTATGTATATTCCCTTACATTCTTAGTAAATCTCCTAAATAAATTCCTCAACTTTATAAAAGGTAACTTAAAACAAAAATGTTACCGGTTAACTTTTCCAACTGGGGATTCAATGACCATTTAACCAATCACAAGTTTGTGATTTTCTTATTGTTAACTTTCTCCTAATCCAGTTTTCTACAACACTCCATCAGACCTTGATGGTTTGTTTTTCTTCCATATCCATATTTTCATAGAATCCTAGTATGGGCTATCTCGGGTGACCTTTGTACTTATCTTTCTTTCTTTTAAAGTTATATTTTTATTAACCTTATTTTCGATGTGGGTTTTCTACAAAGGTATTTTCTATTTTCAACCTTTTATTTTCAAAGAAAAATTTCAAATTGTGAGGAATCAATTTATTAAAGGAGGGGATAATGTAACACCCTGAGTTTCTATGATACACTTCTCATTCAATAATGTAATAGCTTGCATTGTACGCAACTTCGAGTTCTAACACACACCCCAACCAATCAAAGTAGTCGTTATGAATATTAATACCCACTTTTTAAAATTATAGAAATTTTATATTTCAAAATGGACTTCATTTTTGTATTCGTAATATCGAAATTATCCTAAGTTGAATTTTTTGTAATTTTCTGAGAACTTCCAATTTTCTATGAATAGTGAAAAATACTTAAAAACAAATTTTTTAATCAAAATAATTTATAGTGATAAATTATATTATTGAGGGGTTTGAAACTATAATTAGAATATATTTTGACCATTTTATCCAATGGTGTTCATTATAATTAATTTCACTTTGAAATTGGACATAAACAATTGTCAATCTTTTGATATATATTTTTCTTAAAAACACGCTATTTGTTGTGACAGCGGGAATTAAATATAAAATTAATTAATGCAACTTATATGTTTGTAATTTCATAAAATAGACATCATTTTTGAATTCATAATATCAATTATAGCTTAGGGTGAAATTTTGGCATTGTTCTGAAAAACTTCAATTTTTGATGAATAGTGAAACCACTAAGTGGTAGTTAAAAAACTGATTTTTCATTTTAATGAAACATTACCACTTCTGTGATTTGATTTTCAAAAATCCGACATACATGGTTGTCATTAGGAATTAAAATTTGGTTCGATTGGATTAAAATAACTTTTTGGTGAATAGTAACTTTTAAGTTTAATTAATCGCGATTAAAGGTAATTAGTGAAATTTACGGTAAAAATAGTATTATAAAAATATGGAATGACCTTTACACTTGTCCAACCACTATTTGATGTGTCATGGACGACCAAGAAAATCCATGGGTCAACTTGGGGACCCCATGGAGCCACTTTGGTAGGAAAAGGACGTAAATAACTTTTTATTTAATGTAAAAATAAAAAGGTCACAAACAAGAGTTGTTTTACTAAAACAATTTTTAAATGGGGTTATACAAGTCATATTTTTTACTATAAATTTTAATTAGAAATCTATAAAGATTTAATACATCAGAATAATTTTTTTATAATTTTTAGACATTAACTAATTTAAATTATTTATGACACCATGACGATGCAGCGATTACCTCATTAATTAACGATTTAAATAAAATGAAAAGATAATGTAAAATCCAAGTCTTACACTTGTCCAAAGACTATTTTATGGGTCAATTTCGAACCCTTATCACCTTATCCTCGAATTATAAAAGTGTGGGACCTTTAGAATCCGAAAAGCATTGTATAATAAAGTAACATTTCATTACTTTTCAAGAGTGCCCCTCCTCTCCACTTATAAAAGGCCCCCACCACTACCACCTTACTCACACTTTCAAAGCCTTTTGGCTTGGCCAACCTTTGCCCAAATACTCTGCCAAAATCCCTACCTTACTCATAGATGCCTCACTTAGGGCAGAATTCTTCCCAAGGAAGCCTTTGGCTCAAATCAAAAGAGTTACCCGATTTTAAGGTAATGTCTTCTCTTGTGTTCTTTTATTTTATTTTTCTTCTCCAACTCCCTAAACTCTTTTTATTATTTTCTTTTTTAACAACACCAGTATCCTCAATATACTAGGATGTTGTTATAAGAAGGATTCAAGCAACACTTACACACACCTACATCTAATGGTTAAAGAACATACTGTTTCTGTGGATGGCGAATTTCTGCCTCACGAAACGATGATTGTTCAACACTCATATAGCACCTTCAAAGGTGGACATTAAGATTTCACCATATTTATATATGATATATAATATTTTTATGTTTTACTTAAGCTTCTGTATTTTTCATTTATGGCATACCTTTATGATTTCCATTATGGGTAAACGCGATATTTTCATTTTAGGAAGTGCGGACTACCGCCCCCTCAAACTAATTTGAATCATTAATACCATATGTGGGATGTATAAAGGATGGAGTTAATGGTATTATACACTATATTATACTGGAATTATATTATACCTTTATATCATTATGATTTCATTCCATTAAATATGAAATAGAAATGAAAGTAGCGTTCATGCGTACGTACGGATTACCGTCTCCATGAACGGTGCATTTCATTTCATACCTATAAACATTAGGGAATATTGTAAATGTATGTATATACTGGATATATATGATATATATGATATCTATATCATGAATGTAATTTTTTATATAATGGATATTTCACCACATGAACAACTTGTAATTATAAGAAGTTTATTTTTGACTAAAGTACCAAAGATCGACAAAACGACTGTTATTAACTTAAATAATTACATAATATTCATAACATGGTAATAAATGATATTAAAGGAATAAGAAACTTGAAAAGGTTCTTAAGAAACTATAAATTAACTCTAGTTTATTATTCAGGAGATTAAAGAACGATCGAGACAAGTCGGACATCAGGTAAGGGAACTTCTTAACCCAATTTCCATTGTTTGGGTTAATCTCCTACTTTCAAATTACGTCATGATATTATTATGTCCTATCTTGTAGTTGTACTTTCGTTATGTGTAATTATAGTGAATACACATAATAGATCTATTTTATTTAAAAAATGATCTTTGTAAGGGACTTCGTCTCAATCTCCTTTCATTGAGGCATATTTGGTTTTATATACAACTTTCTTTAATACGGTGTGTAAACCCCTTTGACTTTTACGTTTATTCAAAAGGAATCTTTTTATATGAAGCATTTACTAAACGACAAAAGGGAATGTTTTTATCGTACTTATGCGGTGACAACGACTTCTCCGCCGCCGTGACCATTATTTTAGTTTCGGTTTCCTCTACAAGCCATACCTTTTTTTTAAAAGAAAAATAAATACCATGTTTTACCTTTCTTTTATTTTGGAATTGAAAATGGTTTTTAAAGTTTTTTTATTGTATCAATGTGTTGTTTTGATATCTTGTGATTGAAATGTGGAAATGTTATGTTTCCTTTATGCATGTTTTATGTGATACGATTATGTTATGGTTTATGATATGTTTAAACCTATTCATATGAGGAATGCATTGGACATAATAAGTGACAGGTGGAGCCCGCTATAGCTCCTCAATGCATCGGCAGGTCTCATGAGACAAACTAGTGTCTTGGCACGAGGCCTTGACAAAATCTTATTTGTGGTCTTGGCACGAAGCATTGGCTACGTGGTTATGATAGTCTGGCATTATGTATTCCATCATTATGAAAGTGGTTATTGATATTGCATGTGATTATTCGACCAGTAGAATATCCATGTGAATAAGTAAATGGAATTATCTCATTTTACTATTTCTATATTATGTTTAAGTTCAAGTTTAAAAGGCTTTTGTTTTAGTTATACATTTCCTTAAATATTTATGTTTATTTATGAAAGATTCCGCAATATTGTTATCCTTACTGAGCATCTGAGCTCACCCCTTTCAATGTTTTAATATTTTCTAGGATGTGAAGAAGTATATTATGAATGACCTGCATGGATAGTCAAAAGAGGATATGAGTGTGGACTATGGAGACTTTGTATTTTTAGATTTTCACTTTATGATGTTATGTAACATTTATGAATGTACCTAGTGTTTCCAAGGCTACTAAACTAATCGGTCTTTCGAGAATTGATCTTTTGTGATCATGCCAATGTTACGAAGTAATGCACCGACTCCGGGTAACTGGGGTCGGGGCGTTACAATGATGATTTAAAATAAAAATTAATGTTCACATATTTAGAAAATTATTTTCATAAAATGTATTCCATTTTTTAATACTACACATCAAAAAATTGTAGGGTTGATTTTTTGAATTTTTCTAAAATAGTATGATTTTTGTGAATAGTGAAACATAGTAAATTACAATATATGTACATTATAAGTTAAATAAACTATTTATTGAGTAGATTATGATATAAGAACCATAATTTAGAAAAATAATTCTATATTTAATCCATTTATTCATGATAATAAAAACTATTGATAGTCTTGAGCCAAAATATTTAACTAATGATTAAAATAATAAAAAACACTCCTCTCCTCCACTATAAATACCACCCCTCACCACCTCTTCTCTTCACACATACAAAGGATTAATGTTTTCTAACTTTATTACTATTTCATATACCAATCGTATCCCCTATTTTATAGTCCTTTTTTTCTAACCAAAATACCATTTCTAAGTCCTTTAGGGAGGTTCTCAAGGAGGCGACACACAAGAGGTGAAACTTTCTGTCTCTCCCTTTCCATTTATTTTCTTTTTTATCCCTCCCTAAACTTCCTGATACAAAGTGAAATTATAACTCCATTATCTTTTATATACTCTAATTTTATTATGTTAATGTTATATCAGTCATAAATTCTCTTCTCTTCCCCTTGTTATTCTAAAAATTAAAATTATCATCTGTAATGTGCTGCTTTACCAACTTCATGGATGGTGAGTTTTTATTTTTCAATTTCACCATCAAGGAAGGTTATAAAACCATTTTTATGGTTAATAAAGACTTAAATATATATTATAAAACTTATTTAATGTTATGGAACCAATAATTATTTATAATATTAATTCATATGATAAAACTATTTCGTGATGATGGAAAAAACCCCGAAATAATCTAAAAAGTTATCATTAACATTTTATCTAATGAATCATCCTAATATATGAAAATAAATTTATATATAAGACCAATAAAACTAATTTATGTTCATTAATAAAATATAATTTCAATTCTTGATAAATATTTCCATTTTACATGATCTTACGTATATGTATACAAGTGAACAAATCATGAAAAAAAAATAACACTCCCAAACGACGAAATTGAATATTATAACTCATAAAAAAAGAAAATAAATGAAATTAATAAAATGATAATAAATTAAATAAATGTTTAATAGGTTCTGAATTAAATTATTAATGAATCCAATTCATTATCAATGGCAATAAGATCAAATGTAGAACATTTTCAGACATATGTTAAGGGTTTTCTCATCTCACATTCATTTCTATGAGATATGACTTATTAATCACTATTTCCGATGTATATTGTTTATATAATACAATTTCATATTTAATATCATTAATATATTTATTTTCATGGAATTAAATTTTTCATTTAATTTTTATTAATTTTATGGGCCATACGGTTTGACTATTTTCAAACTTGTAAGGGTTTTTTCTGAAACCTGCATTTTTTACTTCAGGATATTCTCTCTCTCTATTTACCCCATTGAAATTATTATTTATTTAAATTTAATTTTTATAAATTATTTTTATATGTTCAAAACTCATGTATCCATGTCATTAAATCTTTCATTAATGGAGAAAAACATTTTTATAACATTCCCTTCTCAATTCCTCCTGATAAACTAGCCCGATTAAAGAGAACTTCCCAATTTCCAACCTATTTTCAAGTACCATCAATAATTTGTAAAAATAAACCATTATTTTTTAAAAGTAACTCTATTAATCATTAAAAAAATCTTTTTCCATTTCTTGTTTTATATAAATAATTATAACTTTTTTCATTTTAAAGGCCCCTTAATATTTTCTCTTAAATTGCATTGAAGTGGCCAATTTCTGAAGCTTCTTAGAAATTATTTTTACATGTTTTAACTTCAGTTGGACATAATTTATTCATCAAACATAATTTCATTTTTATTACATTTACATTCTTAGAAATATATGTTTAAATTCTAATTTTTATCACAAATTCAAATGATTTTTCCAAAATATATCTTCTTTGGAAAGTAAAAAAGGGTATTACTCTAAGGAATTCCTCAATGATTTAATTAGAGTATTTTCATCTATTTCTAAAACCTTTATTAAATCTTATTCTCAATTGGGACTGATATTATATGATATCGTCTACTATATTTTATTAAATGTTTTATGATCATTTTGACTATGGATGTAATATCTTGATACCATTCACCATAATATCCAAAATGCTTAGTGATTATGTTTATTGATTGGGGAAAGTTGTTTACATTTAATATGTATATGGTGTTTATGTTTCACACCATTCATATTAGGAATTCATTTTACTTATTATGTTAAGGGTGGGTCCCGTATATATCCCCTCTATGTATCGGTATTTCTCATGAGACAAACCAGATATGTACTTGTCCAAGGCTTTATCTATTTATTTTCAAATATGTATTTGGCTAAGGCCTTACCCATTTAGTTTCAAATGTCTTAGATGAGGGATTTATGGTATGTTTTATATGTTCATAATTATTAATTACATTATTATGATATTATTAATTGATAATACATGTGATTATTCAAGTATTAGAAAATATATGGTTATGTTTTATTCTTATGTGATTATTTATATTGAATTATTTTGATCATCTTATATTCATTCCATATTATGTTAATTTTTATGTTTTAATTAAATGTGTTGTTAGACATTAACCTTACCTTATTTTCTATGTTTATGATATATTATGTTGTATTTCTTACCCTTACTGAGAATCTGTGCTCACCCCTTTATTAATTTTATTTTTCCTCAAGATGTGAAGATTTATATTATATTTGACATGTATGGATTATCTAGGAGTTTAGGGGTTTCTCCAATGTAATTTATATACTGTATTTTATTTCTATTTTTAATATAAAACTTATTTATTTATCTATTTTTCAAAATCTACTAAACTATTTGGTCCTTCGGGAAGCGACTTCAAATTTTATTATACCAATATAATAAATTAAGGATTGAGATACAAGCTACTGGGGTTGGGATCTTGAAAATTGGTATCATAAGAAGTTTAGTAGAATCCTTAGAAAATAGATTTATAAATACTACATTATGGAAAATGACCTTAAGATAAACTTAAAATATAATTAAAGAATAATATCTTATAATTTTGGTAAGGTTGAAATTATGTGGTTATTCCTAGAAATACATCACTATCTGGATATTATAAGTGGATGTGGTATTGGAAAAGGTGTACATAGTCGTAAAAACTCTGATAAGGTGTGGAATGCCTAACTCGGTGTAACCTGGTATACAATAATGGGCCTTACTATGCACTTGGTTTGACACTCCTGAGTGATATGTTTAGGATAATTCAATTTTTGTACAAACCATTATAAAGGATATAAAAGTAAATATGTCTCCAAATGAACCATTTTTAAAACTATGAGATTAGTTATGCATAAATGTTCAATTCATGTTACGTATTTTCCTAGTTAGAAATTATGAATTTTGATTTATAACCTAATTTAGTTTATTACATTGTTTATAAATGGAGCCTAGTGGAAGGAATGAAAACCATATCAATGCATGTATTACATGTAGGGATTTCCCTCCTATAAAAGATAATGATGTTAAAACGGGAGCTACAACTAGAGTTGAGAAGCTTATAACTATACTGGGAAAACTAAATCTGGTTATGAGAAATAACATTACCTAAATGGAACATCCAGATCTAAAACAAAGAGGTACAATGTTAGACCGCTTCATGATAGAACAACCTCTATCATTCAATGATACTATAAATCAATTTGTATCTTAGAAATAGATAATTTACTTAGAAAATATATTTGTCTCTTTATGAAGTAATGAGAGGGATAAGGTTATCATTGAAGTTAATCACCCCTTTAGATATTCTGATAAATGGCGGTCATTGATTAAAAACACAAAGGAGGATAAATAAATTTCAATTATGGAATGAAAGGATTTTAAGGAAATTTTATTGGAAAAATATTTTCCTTTGGAATAGTGAACAGATATGGACAGACAATTCCTAAGTATGATACAAAAAGAGGATGAAAACATTTCCATGTATGAAGGAAAATTTATAAGGTTATCAAGGCATGATATGGATTATGTATGTATTCCCAAGAGAAATATTTATCAATTGTATTATGGGTTAAAAACATTTCTTTGAAGGGAACTCATATCCCAAACATTATCATCATATGAAGATATAGTCTCAAGTTCTATCAAGGTAGAGAAATAATTATCTAAGTCTTATGATTTTAAGGGAAATCAAGAGAAGAAGAGGGTGGCCATGTAAAGAATGGATAAAGGGAAAAATAAAAAAGGGAATTTTCTGACATGCGATACTTGTGGAAGGAAACACCATGGTGCCTACATAAAAGGAAAATGAGTTTACTTCAAGTGTGGTGAGAAAAAACCATTATGATCACAATTTCAAGGGAAAAATGAATCTACCAATTTTCAATGCTACAATTTTAGGGAGATGGGACACCATGAAAATAATTTTTTGAAACATCAAGGAAAATTTACCCAGAAAATGCCAAGGGTACAAGGATATGCTTATGTAGTCACAATAACTGAGTTTGAAGTTCCTAATTATGTGGTGGTAGGTACATTAATCATATCATCAAATTTACCTAAAGCTTAATTTGATTCTCGATCAACTCATTCCTTAATATTGTCCCATAATTCTTTAAAAATTAGATATTTCCAATTCACGTATACAAGGGATTTTTTAGTAAAGAATCCTAGTGGAAACCTTATTAAAAAAATATGTGTTGAGAAGTTTGTATTATGACACATAAACGTGCTAAAATTGTGATATTATCAACATACCTATGGTTTGTTTTTATATAATCCTGGGTATGGATTGGATTTCAAAATATAATGAAAAATTTTATTGAAAATAGAATGAAATTATAATTCTTGATGAAGATATGGAATTTCTTATCTTTAGAGGGGAGACTTCATCATCTAAGCCATATCTAGATCCACCTCTATTGCCTATTTTAAATGAATTTCTTATGGAGGAAGAGAAAAAATCATCTATGGGTGAGGAAATAAATATTCAGATTAAGGATGTACCTATTCTACAAGAATACATTGATGTATTTACAGAGGATTTACCCAGATATCCTCTATAGTAGAAAGTTGAGTTTTCAATTGATTTAATCCATGACACAAGGATAATATCAAGAATCCCTATAGGATGGCCACTGTGGAATTAGTGGATCTGAAGAAACAACTAAAGGAGTTGACTAATAAGGGATTTATTCACCCTAGTGTTCATCTATGGGGATCTACTATTCTCTTCGTTAAAAAGGAAGATGAATCCATGAGGTTTTTCATAGACTGTATATAAATCAATACTATTAAAATAAATAACTATTTTCCTCTTCCTCACAATGATAATTTATTTGATAAACGTCAGGGAGATCAATATTCTTCGAAGATTGACCTTCAATATAGAAATCATCAATTGCATGTGAAGAAGGAAGATATTCCAAAGACAACATTTTGAACTAGGTATGGACATTATGAGTTTTCTATAATTCCATTTGGAGTAACTAATAAACCCTCTATTTTTATAGATATAATGAACACAGTGTTCGAGGAATATCTTGATGATTTTTTTTGTGGTATTTATTGATGATATATTGATATATTTCAAAATATAAGAGGACCATGAGAACTAATTATGGATTTTTTTGGAGACTCTTTGATGAAAATAATTATATGGGATGTTTAGAAAGTGTACATTATATATTTAAATAGTTTCTTTTCTTTGTCATACTATATCTAGGGAAGGAATCTTATTTGATCTTATAAATAAAAAGTTAGTTCCAAAATAGCATAAACCAACAAACATAATAGAGGTACATAGTTTCATTGGTTTTTCAGTTTACCGTATAAGTTTTGTTCATAATTTTTCATGACTATATAACATGTTAACTAAGCTTACTCATAAAGGGGTTAAGTTTTTATAGACAATAGAATGTCAATAATTTTTTGAATAATTGAAGATGAGATTGGTGAATTCTCTGATCTTAACTCTACCATCGTGAAATGGTGGATTTTTGATTTATAGAGATGCATCAAAGAAAATACTTGGTTGTGTCCTTATGAAGAATGATAGAGTTATTTCATATGCATAAAATAAGTAAAAATCCTCATGAATTGAACTGCCAGACTCATGATCTTGAGTTAGAAGCTGTAATATTTTCTATGAAGATATTCAGACACTATCTTTATAGTGAAAGATATGAGATGTATAGCTCACAAGAGTTTGAAATATATATTCTCATAGAATGAAAACAACATGAGGAAAAGGAAATGGCTTCAACTACTCAAGGATTATGATTATTCAATACACTATCTCCCAGGTAAATAAAATAAGGTAGTAGATGCATTGAGTATAAAGGATCATGGAGCTCTAAAAAAAATAAGGATCGACAGGGATCCTATGTATATTATCCTAGTAAATTTGGATATGCGAATTATCAATAAAGGTGAAAAATCACAACTTTTTCAAATGGTTTCCAAACTTTACTTATTAGAAATGATTAAAATTTCGTATTCTGATGATGATAATTTTCAAAATAAAATTAAATCTGTGAATGACGGGAAATTGGTAGACTTCATATAAGAAGATGGCATTTTGAAATTTTGGAAGATGATTTGGGTCCCATCTATACCCAAGATAAAAATGGATTTATTGGATGATTCTTATAGTTAAAATTTCTCTATACACCCTGGTATCTCTAATATGTATTTATATTTGAAGGAACATTTTTTGTGGGATAATATGAAGTGGGAAATTTCTGATTATGTATCATGATGTTTTGTATGTTAATAAGTGAAGGTAGGAAGATAACATCCTAGAGGATTCATGCCACCTTTTCATATTCCTATAAGGAAATGGGATGACATTACTATTGATTTTTTCCCTACATTACCAATGAATCCAAGAAAAAATGATTCAATATGGATAATTTTTTATCGACATAGAAAATATGAACATTTTCTCACTATAAAGGAGGATTTTCCACAGTAGCACTTTGTATGAATCCAAATTAAAAAAGTTGTAAGAATTTATAGAGAACATCTTTTAATTTTTTCACGTCATGATCAATGATTTACATCAAAATTATTATAATGTATTCAATAATATTTGGATATTGAGCTTCATTTGAGCACTGCTTATCCCCCTTAAATTGATGTGTAGTCTGAAAGGACAATAAAAACATTAGAAGACGTGTTGAGATCATTCTGATTTTACATTCTTGGTATTTGGGGTCTGTATTTAAATTTTTTAGAGCTTTCCTATAAAATAATTTCTATTCCAGTATTCAAATGGAAATATATAAAGCATTATATGGAAAGAGATGTCATGCACCAACTTGTTGGGATGAAGTTAGTGAAAGGAAGACTAAAGACCAAGAACATGAATAGGAAATTATATCAATGGTAAAGACTATTAAAAATCATATCAAGTCAAGAAAAAGTAGGAAAAAGAGCAATGATGATAATTGGAGGAAGTATTTGGAGTTTCAAGTTGGAGAACATGTCTTCTTGAAGGTATCTCCATGGAATAATGTTATAAGATTTGGAAAGAATGGGATGCCTCCACTCTCTCTTTGACCTCTCTCTCTTGAGAGCTT
The DNA here is from genome assembly GCA_963277665.1 of Viscum album. Taxonomy (NCBI): domain Eukaryota; kingdom Viridiplantae; phylum Streptophyta; class Magnoliopsida; order Santalales; family Viscaceae; genus Viscum; species Viscum album. The sequence continues at coordinate 976,617,091 of OY728160.1, read as the reverse complement.
CCCTTCTTAGGGTGTCTTCCTCTTAGATTCAGAGCCTCTACTTTCAAGCATTAATACTCTATGCTCTTATTTCATTTGTTGCAGCTTTCTTCTTAGTATTCTTCGCTCTGGTCTTGCTATTTCAGGTTATCTTCTGCTGCTCTTTCAGTATTCTCCATCACACATGACCCTATCGTAGTCAATCACGATGGTATGTAAGACCGCGTGGGAGGTGTTGGTGTATACTCATAGCGGCGGACCTTCAATATCCTTAGTTCTAGATTATTCAGTTTATTCTTCTAGTGTTTCATCCCTGGTTTTACCTTTCTCGTTACTCGATGGTTCTTTCAATGGATCTTCTAAAACCCCTATGTTCTATTTTCCCTTAGGGTTTCAACCCCAATTATCCTATTTCTTTATTCATGGTGGTCTATTTTCTCCCTTGCCCCTTCTCTGTTGTTTCTCCCTACTCTATCTTCTGGATCCCTTACTCCCTTTCAGGTCAATCTGGTGCGATGGATACCAAGGAGGATTTTTAATGAGTCAAGGGAGTAGTAATATTTTCTATGTGGTGTGACCTATGGTGTCATTCTCAAGTTTCGATGTTATTTCAGATTTATCCTATGAAGATGGATCGTATTTTGTTCAGTTTTCTTCCATAATGTTATCAATAAATCTATTTTCATCTCTGGTTGTTGGTTTTGTTCGTTTTTTAGTATGATATCTACCGATCATGTTGTTCATAGAAGTGGCACGATTTCTTGATGGTTGATGATGGCGATGATGTTGGTGTTTAGTGGTTTTCTAGTTGTTGTTGTGGAAATTGATGAAGGGGACACCTGTGCAGATAGTCCGGCGGTGAGGACGGTGATGATGAGACTGATGATGGAGGAAGGTAGTGACATGACCATCTGATGCGGTTTGAGACCCTTGTGTGATTGATGATGGATAGTGGATCGCAGTTGGTATGCGACTCGAGGTTGATGGATCGAGGTTGATGATGGCGGTTGATTTGAATTTTGAAAGTTGAATTTTGAATTTTGAATATGGAATGTCATGGTTTTTAAATTCCTGATGATGTGGATCTTATATATGGTTCCCACTTACCAAAAAATATATTTTTATAAAATACTAAAAAGAGGTTTGTGGTGGGAAAGAATGGGAAATAAGCCCCTAGTACATTGAACCATTTGAAATTATAGAGATAATTAGAGTTTTGGATTATCATTTGGCAATGCCACCTATATATTCTAATGTACACAATGTGTTACACATATCTTTACTAAGGAAGTACATACTAGACCCAACACATGTCTTCACTTTTTAAGGGATAAATTTAGAACCTAATTTATCATACTCTGAATATCATGTCAATATTTTGGTCACTAAATAACAATTGTTGAAGAATCTGATAACTCATCTTGTAAAGGTACTTTTTAAAAATCATAAAATTGAAGAGGTGACATGGGAACCAGAGGAAAATATGATGAAGAACTACCCAAATCTTTTTATGAGGTGAAATTATGGAAATTTCAAGGACAAAATTTTTTGAAGGAGGAGAGAATGTAACACCCTAATATTTTTTTGGTATGTCACTTTTAAAATTTAACATCTTCAATAGTTCATTCTTCAAAAAACTCTAAGTTCAAAACTATAATATACTATTAAATATTATTGTTGGAATAATAATGTTACCATTAGGAATATTAATATCACTAATTGAATAGTAACTACACCTATTAAATTATTAATAAAATAATGGTATCTTATAAATTAAAATACGGTATATTTATATCATGGAATAAATAAATAAATGTTTTTAAAACAATAAATTATGTGTTTCTAATATTTCAAATAAATAAATATTTAAAATTTTATAATTTATATAATTATTTAATTGAAATTTTATTTTCATAAAATATATTCATTAATTAATATTTTTTTCTTATGACTATAAGATAATTTTATGAGACCTTATATAATTTTCCAAAGTATTATAGTATTAGTTATAATTTTAAAATTGATATTTTTCAAATAAATGATGAGTTTAATTATAAATTAAATTTCTCATAATTAGAAAATTATTTTCATAAAATGGATTTTTTTTGAATTCTATATGTCAAAAAATAGTTAGGGTAAACTTTCTAGATTTTTTTAAAATAGTTGATTATTTTATGAATAATAAAATATGGTAATTTATAGTTTATGTACATTATAAGTTAAAAACACTATTTATTGATTCATTGATGATATAATCAACATAATATTGAAATATTATTATCTATTTACTTTATTAATTCATATTAATCGAAAATTTTGATAGTCTTGATCCAAAATAATAAACTAAGGATTAAAATAATCATAAAACACATCTATCCTCCACTTTAAATACCATCCCTAACAACCCTTTTTCCTCACACCTAAAAAGTCTTTATGATTTCTTATATTCTCTAAATTTACTCTCCCAAAACTCTACCCCATATTATTTTCTTTCTTGTTTTACTAGAATACCATTTCTAAGTCCTTTAGGGAGGTTCTCAAGGAGGCGACAGTCAAGAGGCAAAACCTTCTCTATCTCTTTCAATTTCATTTCATTTCTTATACTTACCCCAACTCCCCTAAAAAGTGATGTAAAAACTCCTGTATATTTTATATAATATAACTTTATTATTTTAATGGTATATAAACCATCAATTCTCTTATTTTCTCTCTTTATTCGAAAAATGAAAACATTGTCTGTTAGGTGCAGATTTACCGCCTTCCTGGACAGCGAGTTTTCATTTTTCAATTATACCTTGAATCCTAGTCACAAAACAATTTTTATGGTGAAACCAGACTTTATTATATGTAATAAAAACTATTTATTGTTTTTTAACCAATAAATATACATAATATTAATTTATATGACAAAACTAGTTTGTGATGATTGAAAAAATGCCAAAATAATCTAAACGATTATCATTAAAGTTTTATCTAATAAATCATCCTCAAATATAGAAAAAAATTATATATAATACCATTTAATATCATTTATTCTCATTAATAACATATAATTTAAATTTTGTATAACTATTTCCATTTTACATGATCTTTCATACATGTATACAAGGGAACGCATCCTGAAAACCAAAGAAATAAACACTCCTGATTAACAAAACTGAATATTATAACTCATCCAAAAGGCCATAAATGTACTTAATAAAATTATAATAAATTAAGTACATGTTTAATAGGTTCTTAATTAAATTATTAGTCATTCTAATTTCATTATCTAGAACATTAATAACAATTGTTGAACAATTTCTATCATAAGGAAGGGTTTCTCATCTCACTTTAATTTTTGTGAGATATTCCTCATTCACCACTATTTCTCATGAGTGGTTTATGTATACTAAAATTTGTTGTTTCATGTCATTGATATATTTATTTTCATTGTATTAAATGTTTCATTTAATGTTAATTAATTTTATGGGTCATACAGTTTGACCATTTGTAAAGTGGTAAGGGTTTCTTCCCGAACCTCCATTTTTCCATTGGGTTATGATTTCTTTCTATTTACCCTAGTGTAATTATTATTTATTTTTATATAATATTTCTAAATTATGTTTATATGTTATAAACTCATATATCAAGATTATCACATCTTTATTTTATTGGTAAATACATGATTTATAAGTTTCTTTTCTAAATTTATCCCGGTAAGAAATCTCGATTAAAGGGAACTCCCCAATTTCTTACCCATTTTTAAGTACCATCCATAATATATTATAAGACACCATTATTTTTCTAAAATAATTTTGTTATCAAGAAAAACCATATTTTTTTACACTACTTCCTTTATAGAAACAATTATGAAATTTTCTATTTTAATGACTCGTATATTTTCTCTTAAACCGCACTAAAGTGGCCTATTTCTAAAGTTTCTTAAAAATAATTTTTAGAGGTTTTCACTTAATTTGGACAAAATTTATGCCTAAAAAATTTTCATTGCATTTTATTTTTATTTATATTAAATAAATGCTTAAAATCTAATTTTATGATACATATAAATCATTTTTCCATAATAAATCCTCTTTGAAAAGTAAAATGGGTATTATTCATAATAATTCCTCAATGATTTTATTTGAGTATTTTCATCTATTTCTGCACCCTTTATTGAATATTATTATTAATTGTTATTGAAATTATAAGATATCATCTACCATATTTTTTTAATTTTTTTGTGATCAATTGACTATGGATGTTTTATCTTGATATTATTCACCATATTACTCAGAATGCTTAATGGTTATGTTTTCTGATTGGGGAAAGTTCTTTAATTTTTTATGTATATTTTGTATATGTATCACCCCATTCATATTAGGAATGAATTTTACTTAATAAGTGATGGGAGGAGGAATCTATATCCCCTAAAATCATTATTCTGTCTCATGAGACAAACCAGATATAGACTTTATCGAGGCCTTTCCCATTTATTTTCAAATATGGAGTTGGCTAAGGCCATATCCATTTTATTTTTTTATGTCTTGGTCAAGGCCTCAACGGTATGTTTCAGATGTCCATCATTATTAAATTATTAATTAATAATATATGTGAATTTTTAATTAGTATAATATCCATGGTAAATTTTTTCCCTTGTGTGATTTTTTATATGGATTATTTTTTATCAAATTTTATTCTGGTCATATTATGTTCAAGGTTATGTTTCAATGACATGTGTTTTTAGACATTCACCTTGCATTATATTTTCTGTTTATGATTTCTTACACTGTATTGTGTACCCTTACTGAGCATATGATCTCACACCTTTCTTATATTTTATTTTTACTCAGGATGTTAGGATGTATATTATGAATGACTAATAGAAATAATCTAGGAGTATATGGGTTCCTCCAATAAAATTTCTATATTGTATTCCATTTTAAGTTATAATGGAAAAGTTATTTATGAATCTAGTTTTCAAAAGCTATTTAACTATTCTGTCCTTTGGTATGTGACTTCATTATTTATTATACCAATGTTATATATTAAGGCATTGGCTCTGAGCTAATGGGGTTAAGGTCATTACACCCATAGTTTTTTGAATCATTTGTGGATGATATTGAGGGATTTGGCTTTAGAGCCTTCGAGAAGCAATCCTCGGTGATTAGTAGATGAAAAATGTGCATATTTTCAATGAATCAAGTATTTTTGGGATTAAATTTTTTGCTTAATGTTTCACATAAGATCCTAATTAGTACCAAGATGCACCTCTTTGGTGACTACGTAGTGATGTCCATCACTGGTGAAAATTTTAAAATTTCCTAGCCCATTAACTTTTGTTGTATGACCCCGTTACCCAGATTACTTCAATGAAATATTATCTTAGAAGATTTAAAAATTTAGTAATGAAATATTTATTTAATTATTAAAATTATTTATTTTAAAATATTTTTTGAACTTATAATAATATGTCTTCTATTTTTTAAAATAAATTAATATATTAATTTAATAAAAAAAAAAATTCGGTATTTTCCTCAAATTAAGTATTTATATATTAAAATTTGGTTTTTGGATTTCCTTGAACGACTCAAAACTTCTATTTTTTCTAATAAATCAGTTTATGTCAATAAAATTAGTATACAAAATAATTTTATCTTGTATAAAATTAAATATTAGTTTTTTTCTCTAAATTATTTTTTATGCAATTATTTCTATTCATTTTAAAATTAACATTTCAAGCCTTTAGAAATTTTATTTGTTAAAATGATTTTAAAATTTTAAATCATAAGTTTCAAATTACTTAAAATGATCCAATCTTAATGTTTTTCCTTAATGCTAATTAAAAAGGTTAAAAATTAATAACCAATTTTAATGTTAATTTGGGTAAAAGGTTAAAAGTAAAAAAAAATCCTTGAATCACTCTTGAATTATCTCAAAATGAATATATGAGAGGATTTTGAATATTATATTGTCACAGATCCCCTATTTTTCAATTTTGAGACATTTAACCCTGAATCATGCCTTGGAATTATTGAAAAAAAATTTGTGTTTCCAAAGGTACCCATTTCTTCTCTTATAAAAGGATTTAACTTCTACCATTTAAAGTTACACTTCACCATAGAATTACTACTAGAAACTATAATTTTATACTCTCCTGATGACACACTCCAACATAAATAATATTTTTTCATCATAGGTGTTCTTAATGGATTCACTTCTATAGAGTTTCCCAAGTGATAACTCAAGGTTCTTACGTGAGTATTACAATATCCTAACCTTTTATTTTAATCTTAATACCAACATAAATTATTTATAACCTTATTAATATAATTAAGTAAGAAACATTAATATACTAAAATGTAATTATAATAATTATAAAACAAATATTCAATATTTTCCATCCACTAAGAAAACAAAATAACATTGACCGTATGAACATGCGAACTACCACTTCCACGACATGATGTGATTTTTTTCCATAATCTTCTCCCAGGTATGGTATCAAAGATGGATTTTATGAGTAAATAGGATTTCTATATCACAAATAAAATTATAAAATGATAATTTTTTATATACCATCATTTCTCCCATTCATTTATAAATGGGATTGTTAATCACGTATACGAGCGAACTACCACCTCCATGAACAAAGATTTTAATTTGACATAAATACTCATACTTGTAGGATATAATTATTATTTTAATGAAGATATATGATAATTATGATCTCTAAAATATTCATTAAAATTAACATTAAAATTATTTAGTAATATTATTTTACTCGTTCAATTATAACACACTCTTATTTCGGTCATTTTTACCACCTATATGAGTGATGTTGTAATATTTCTTTCATATATGATTACGTAATTTTATATTATTGTAAAATAATGTAATAATAATTTATTCAATGTTTATAATTGATTTCGGAATTATAATATTAATGATGTTATTAATATATCACCTTTTATTCATTAAACTCGACAAAATGAGCTCATCTTTGATTTTGTCATCACAAAATGTTGCCAAAATACTTAATAAATACAATTAGTAATTGATAAATTATTTTAATAAATCTTTTATAGTACCTAGTATGATATATAAAATATAAGCATTGGTTAATAACAAATAACAACATAATCATTACAAAACTTGTTCAAAATGATCGAGATTTCTATTTTTTTAATAAATGATAACTAACTAATAAACATGAGTTTAAATTTTAAAAAATAATTTTAAAAAAAGGTTATAAAAATCAATTACTTTATAAAATTGTATATTAAGATAGATATATTTTCATATATGATGTTAGAGTGAAATATACTTAGTGGGACTGATGGTAAGGGTTTTTCGTGATTCAAATCCTTCCCTAGGGTCATAAGCACTTCTCGTGGTCTATAAAATTTTCAAATATGATCATATATTACCTATGATAATGTTATTATGTATTTACACCTTTTTGTATAGGTATAAAATGGTTTATACTAAATTCTCCTTCCTTGATGAATCTATTATCTCTTGGAAATGTATTTTCATATAAAGAATTCCCATCACTTTTAGTTGATTTTTCCTCCATATCCATGTTTTAATTCCAACCAATTTTCTCATATCCCTAGTGAAAACTCAATTTTTATTATCTACAGTGGCCCTTATATTCCCCTTTATTTTAAAAAAATTTATATCCTTTTAATGATGTATAGTAAAGGTATTTTTAGATATTTTAAAGGATTTTCCTTTCAATGATCATATATTCGTACCTTATAAATAAAATTTTCACATATTATTTGTTTCTTTTTGAAAGAAATATTTTAATATTATTCCTCTCCATTTATAAAAAAACATGAAATGTGACTTGAAATTCATGTTTTTTAAGATGATATTAAGAAATGTTGTTTTATAAATATCTTTTTGTCACTTATCTTTAGTTTTTAAAGGATTTATCTCCAATAAATTAATGGTTCTTAAAATCACCTGATATATGTAGTCATGACCCCCACCTCATAGAGGTACCCCTCCTTGGATGATAATTAGATTAGGGATATAATGAAACCCAAATCCAACCTCTAATCGGCCATGGGTTGGTGATAAGGTTATATCTTACACACAATGGGAGGAATTACCATATTATATTTGAGAAGAAGAGAGATGAGATATAAATACCCAAAAAATCATGCTCAAGAAAAATTAAAAATATCCCATATACATGAATGTAATATCAGACAACTAAAAAAACTATTAAAAAGGGAAAATAAAAGTACTAAAAGAAAATATTCAACAGAAACCTTAAAGCCTAAACATCTCATGAAAAACCACTAGCTAGTGATGTATAGTCTGATCACTAACCTACTCCTATTGAACAAAAAAACAGTTTAAATATATAGGTTTAGTATAATGGTATACTCAGTAGGATCCTCCCCGGAGCCTCTCATGAAAAATACAATGAAAGCATGCTGACGCTTAGTGAATAACAAGTGAAGCTAATTCATCACCTAAGAAGGTGTACTATATTCCCAGCCCCACCTGGGATAACTCTCACCAAGTATCACATAATTGAAATCATATGATATAATATCAAGAGAGGTTACCCTACTACCACTTCCCCATTGGTTTTCTACTCTAACCCAACATTACAAGTCTTTTTCCATCCCTCTCAAAAATTAAGTCATCCCAAAGACACCAGGGCTAAAGCATAATCTCATGTATCATGTACATCACTGTATATAATCATAAAATAACATGCCCTTCATAAATCACATCATATCATCATTCCATGCCACATCTCCAAATAAAAACTAAGTAGTTTCTAGGAGCCACCATAGACCATATATCATATATTATACCTAAATCCATTAGATCCAATACATGTCTTTCCTATAATAATCCATAGGATACTATATCTTGTGATATATATGTTTGAAATAACCATAATAAATTACATCCCTCTACACGCATTTATGGTAAAGGTCACAACCATCCATACTATAATGTAATACTATCCGGAGAAAACAACTGGGTCGGGGGGGGGGGGGGTAGTCAGTCATCCATTCCTCACCAAAATGGATATTGGGGAAAACACCCCCCCCCCCCCTAGATTCAACTAGTGTCATTCACCCTACCAACATATTGGGGGTAGAAAATAAAAACATAGAACATATAGGGTATAATATATCTCACAAGCACTCTAAGAGAATTAACCTATTATTAGGCTCAAATATAATTATTTTCGTTCAGACACTCATCTTCCACCACTGAGAACTATCAATCCTATAAACACACAATAATTAAAGGATCTTAATTTAATTAATTATTTCCCTTTATTATTTCAATTTATGTTAATTTATCCATTATCCATTAATTAACATTATACTATTCACATTTCATTAAATACCAAGTGAAATCCATGTTCTTCAGAAATAATCCATCAAATTCCATAGTTCATTATGATTTTTAATATCTACAAAATTTCAAAAAGAACCAACCCCAGGGGATAAAAAATTTATTCATTACCATTCCATAATTACATGTACTCTATAAAACATCGTAAGTGACCATAAAAAATATGAATAACAAAGAAAAACTAGCTACATCAAGTAGTAGGGAAAGGAATGAAGAAATAAAAAACACATGCATCTATCCCTTAAGTATGTTTATTAGTAAAAAAGTATCATATATTTCAGAACGACAATTGGAAATCATAGATTCAACATGTTCCATTATTCTCAGTTTGATTCTCTATACCATAATGTATATCACCATGCATCTTACCAACATATGTTTGACTACTACCACAAACCCAAGCCTTCTAACCATATCTCACCAAACCATAAACAATCCCAGGATAACATCATGTCACATATTAGGGTTCAAATCATATAAACACACAAGGTGGAATAGAAACAAAAAAATCAACAAGTAATCTAATCTCTAAAAGAAAAGACAAACAACCTTCACAAGCAAAGGAGTGTGATCAGGCCCTAAAATTTTTTTTTATTAAACAATCAGTTATTTACCACCTTGAATTAACTGATTCATTTATCATAGGTTACAACCATAGGTTGCCTAAGGAATTATGTTTTAAGAGCTAAAAATTATTTAAACATACCCCAATGTATAACTTCCAATTTCAATAAACTTTATGCAAAAAAATCCATTATCATAACTCTTTATTATTATCAAAAAAAAAATAATTTACACCTCCATTTTATTTATCTAATTCCATTAACATGTGGAAGAAAAATATTAATTAAACATTTATCATGAATAATTTGATTTCAATGAAAGTATACGAATAAATGTATTTAATAAACTTTTCTCTTTAATTATTTATCCAATATCATTACGAGATTCATATTCTTAACCATTTTCAAAAAATTAACTATAAAAAATATTGAATAAACATACATGTTAACCAAATCATAAACATAGGTAGAACAAAATCTAGTAAAACAAGAGAAAACATGTTTTCATGGTGGAAACACAAGTGATAACCACAAAATGAAACCATTTATTTTAATTAATCCATTTTATTTTTTATTAGGGTTAATTCCACCATCACCCAAAGAGATAAATCATGGTTACTTTAAAATTTCATGTAAAAAGGAAGAAGTAATGAATACCCTAATTTGAGGATTTAATATTCATGAATGAGAATAGAACAACAAGAAAAAAATGTTGGCCACCTCTCCAATAAGGAAACTAAATCCCCCCAAGAACATCTCACCAAAATCACATCAATAAACACCAAATAACTCCATGATAATAGAGGATATTATCTTCCATTTCATAGAAAGATAAAACTAGATGAAACAAAACTGATCAGAGAAGAAACCACAAGAGAAAGAGGGAAAAGTCACCTCAGATCACCATAGATCAAAATTGGGAAGCTGAGGATCAATCCCTATTGAAAGGGATTTGAAAACCCCTAAAGAATGATATAAAGCTTCCAAGATTTGGAAGGTAATTAGAGGTTCTCTCTAAAAAAGAATGTTTTCATTAGATTTATAAACACAGTTCTAAATATAGATTCATGGAACAAATGGGTAATTCACATCATGAAGGGATTAAGTTTTAAGAACAGAAAAAAAAACATGTCTCCTCAATCCAATAAATTTGGATCAATTCATGTAATGAACTTCATGTTCATTTCATGAATTTCTTAGGAAAAATTCATCGATGTTTCTCGTATACCCTTTAATGTTGTGAACCAATGGTTCACATCATGAATCACACCCTATGAATTTCCCTTTTTAATAAATGAATTCATATTCGATATATAAACCAAACTCTCTCATTGTGAATTATATTTCACATTGTGAACTTCTCCTACTTGCAAATTTCAAACCCCAAAACTCCACTAAATTTTCACAAATATTCATCCAAGAATAAGTGACCTTGGAAACATGTAAAGGAATAGTCTAGAAGGATCTAGGCCCTTACATCAGATACCTCTCAAATAATTCTCATCGAGGATAATTTAAAACCAAAACAAGAGAAAATGAAAAGAAAAGGGGTCATCTATACAACCACCATGTGAGATACCTCCCAATAATCTCAAAGTTATAGGATCTCAACATCCTCTATCAGAGGAAAAAGTGAAAAACTACACAACTCCAACAACTTTATCTTAAGAACACTCTTTGGGAGATACCACCCAAACAAGTGAAATGCCAGAAAAAAATCATCGATGAATAGAAAAACATATCATAACCAGATAAAGGTTAAAAATATCAAAAAATTGATATAAAATAAGAGATAAACATAAAAAATCTCAAGATAATTAGTACATATCTACAACTAACATTCCAGAGTACTCTCCTCCACACCACCATGTCATTACAAGACACAACCCAACAGAATAACAGGCCCTCAAAACACCTTCTCATCACATTTCAGTATCTCTATAGGCCGATCCTTGAAGGCCACATCATCATTAACATTGAAATTTCCCCAAAATTTGATGTGAGAGTCATCATAAATATAACATCAAGAATATGACACATGGAAGACACCATGAATCTGACTCAGTTATGTGGGAAGTGATATTTGATAAGAAATATCTCCAACATGATTTAACACCACAATAGGCCCAAAAAACTGAGCATAATTCTTAATACCACCTAAAAACCTTTATTAAAGAGGATAAGGATATACCTTAAAGAAAAAATTTGTCTCCAATTTTGAACTCTATAGGTCTCATCCTTTGATCAATATAGGACTTTAGATGATCATGTGTTCTTTCAGCTGCTCACAAATCAGTTGAACCATCTCTACCGTTCTATACACTGGTTTCAGTGTAAGAATTTCTAACTCTATAACCCTATTCTAAAACAATGTAGAATATAAAGATTGGTCATACAAATATTCAAATGTTTCAATACCAGTAGTTGAGTGGAAACTATTATTTTAAGTAAACTCAACCAAATGTACATTCCTCATCCAAAAACGTCCAAAATCTAGGACACAAGAGTGAAACATGTCTTCCAGAGTATGGATAGTCTTCTATGTTTAATAGTATTCCCATAGATAAAAAGAGTGTATAAGTAACAACCGATAGAGAACATCATGTTGGAGACCTCTCCATGTATGGGAGGTAAAATGAGTACTGTGATCAGAGATAATAATCTTTGAGACTCCCTGGAGTCTCACCACCTCTTATGGGTACTTCCTTAAAACAACCTTCACTAGGCTCAATTCCTTGATCCCTATAATGTGGGATGATTTTATTAAATGGTCCACTATCACCCAAATATAATTATTGACTCCTAAAACATAAGGTAAACTGGTGTCAAAGTCCATCGAAATGTCTTCTCACATCCATTGAGTAACATTTAATCGTTTGACCAAACCTATTGGAATGAAGTGCTTGGCCTTCACATTCTAGAATAAAAAACATCAAGACACAAACATTGCAACTGAGTGATTCAACCCATCCCACCAAAACTGACCTCTTAAATACTGACACATCTTTTTCATGCCAGGATGTACCACCAAGGGTATGCTATGAAACTCATTGGGAACCGTCTCACGCATTTCCAAAGTAACAAAAATTCTCCCCTAGAACAACACCCAATGGTGTTCATCTTTAGATCAATAATCAAGTGAATCACAAAAGACAAATCGATCTCCCAAAACCCTTGACCCAGAATCCCCCATATGGGATTGCTCTACCTCTGTAATGTCATCTAAAAAAGGAAACCTCTTTTACCAACCACCCCATATCAAGATGCATCACTAATATCTCTTCCATTACTCTCTAGGAATCTCTATCTTCACGCATATCATCATTCAGTGACTTCATTATTAGTTAATTAGCTACAAAACTACCCTTTACCAATATATATGAAATATTTAATTCATTATCTTTCAAAAATTCCATCCACCATCATTGTCACCAGTTCAAGTCACACTGGGAGAAGTCATTACTCAATTTCATGTAATCTTTAAAAATCACAAAATGCTCATTGATGAGGTAATATAGCCTTAAATTCTAGGAAAACAAGTTTTCTACCAACTAGAGATAATGGATGGGATATTTATTCTCACAGGGAAATAATTTCTGAGACCTATAAAAAATAATTGATCTACACTATATTAGAATACAACCTAAACTATTACATGAATCATAACATAAAAACTCAAACTAAACTCACTATTTAATAAAATTAATTACTGGATTACTGACCGACATCTCATTTAAGTACTATAAATATTCTTAACATATATCATTACACAAGAAAATTTGGTATTTTAAAGTCTTGTATATTAAAATATTCATAACCCAAAAGAAATCACTGACCAACCTCCAATAATATCATGACAGATAAAGGAAACCATACACTTATGTATGTGTGTTAGGGGATACCAAAGAAATGGATGCCTTGATCATCAAATTAACAATAACTATACTAGTATAGGACACAAAATTACCCATGAAATTAAATTCATGAGCCTACAACTCACAATATGATATCATCTTGAACATCTACATATAATGAAGAAATCCCAAAACGGCACACAAATGGTCTATGTGCTCCTCATCTGGTGTAGAGTACATAAGTATTTCATCAATAAAAACTACCATGAATCGATCTACAAAATCTCTAAACACTAAATTTATCAAACCCATGAACATGATTGGAGAATTATTCACACCTTATTTAATAAAAAAACTCATAATTTCCATAACAACATTGGAAAGTGGTATTCAAAATATCTACTCATTTTACCCACATATGCCAATATCTTGACCATAGATAAATTATTAAGAATCAAAAATATTCATTTAAATAATTTAATAAATCATCAATCCATGGAAGATGATATCAGTTCATTATTTTCACCTAGTTCAAGTGATGATAATTGATACAGAGACACATACTCCCATCATTTTTCATCAAAAATATATCTAGAGAATATCATGGTGACATTATTGGAAAAAAATATCACTTTAATATAACATCAATTTGTACCCAAAAATATCACATACCTTAAATATTTATCCTTTAAAGAGACATTGAGATCAGATAAGAACTTGGTTATAGCGCTATTACAAACTCGATCTCTTATTGAAGGGGTAACAATACTATCTCCTCAGGGAATAAATCATGATACTCTTCAAAAACCCTAGGAAAAATTATCATTTGAACCTCTGATGAACTCATTATCATCTCATCCAACAAGGAATGCAAGGATGTAATATGTCTCTAACCCATCTTAAGGTCACACTCGCTAATAAAAACTATAGTCTCTCCATTAGAATTAGAAAATATAATTTGTCTCCATAATTAATCCAAAATATCTTACACCAAAACGATAAAATACATTTATAGGATGATGAAATATTTTTGTATCCATAAACATAGGAAATATCAGTAAGATTGATGCATCCCCAAACCTAGCTCACAATCTTTACAAACATCATATAGATAAACTTGACCTCCAAATGATGTAGTCAATGCCCAAGGAACTACAATTATCTCAACCTCAAGTCCTAACTAAGGGATGTTGTAAAGTGATATAAAGTATTTTTTAGCTCATTAATCAAAAAAAGAATACACCAATGTAGAAAATAATCAAACTGTACCTTGGATGATGTTTAAATCACATTCCACTAATAACTCTAAATCACGAATCTAGCCACAACCTCCTCTATAGACTCCTTGTCCCTAATGATGTCCACCTCCATGGTCACACTATAATCTCTGAGCATGGGAAGAATCTCAGATCTATCCTCGACCTACCCTATCTCCTCTCTGGTTATAAAAAGTTGGAGAACCCCACTGATATTTCCTCAACTCAAACTACCTCAATGGAAGAACCTGAAGCGTAACACCTTCTTAAAGTTAACAACTTAGAAAATTTGGGCACCCTCACCATTGATAAATTTATTTTACACATAAAAAATATATATTTGATCCATTTATAGGGGCCCAATAGCTACCACCCCTAGAGAAACAAGATGATGAGGGTTGGGACCTACCCCCAAATAAATAAAATATATTCTATCTAGGAAAATAAGAACCCCAATACACTACTCTGATACATGAGGATTCCAAAAAACTCCCCTATCATAATGATCTAGTCTTGGATAGCATCCTCTCAAATACCCCATCTATCACTAGCACCTTGAGATACATCGATAGAATAAATGGGATGACCTAGTTTTTGGTGTCAAAATAATGAGGCCAATAATAGAATAAATGCTAAAAAAATTGACCAAAGAGTGTATTTTGTTATTCATGATTTGATTTGACTAGTTTTTGAGCTCAAACAGACTTATGCATCAAAAGTTATGTCTATTTGATGTCCAAATTCCAAAAATATACAACAAGGGACACTCTAGAACCAATTATATAATTTCATGAAACTTTGTTGTAAAATTAATGATTTCCAAATTTACAGTGACCTCCTTGCAGTGTATGTTTGGTTCATGAAACTCTAGTTCACAAAATTCCTTGACTATTTGAAGATTTTACTGTAACCTCCTCATAGCACAAGTCTGCATCATGGGGATCCATTTTGAGAATGTCCCCATCCATGCAGATCATTAATGGTAACCTTCGCATATCATAATTCCATTTCATGGAACACCGATTTGTTTAATTCCCTTACTGTCTGGATCTTGAGGCAGTAACCTTCATGAGCCGTAACGCAAATACATGGAAGTCCATAACTGTGTGAAAGTATTAATATCTCATGAAGGCCTCTATATTTCCCAAAACCATATACCTTAACTCTATTGAGCCTATAAATACCCCCTCATTTTACTATATAAGGGAGGAAATTTAGATTAGTGAAATCAGACACTCAATTTTTGATACTACAAAGAGTTTCAAAAATTTGAGTGACTCATTTCCTCATGGGTAATCATTCTTGAATTACATCACATGATCCCTTCCATATATGGGTTAGTGTTTGAGGATGTTTTTTAAAGATTATATCTATGAAGAACATTTTTCATTGCACTCTATACAACCTCAACATCCACCTAATTTAATATCTTGAGTCAATATACTCCTTTACACTCATGAGAATACCCTGAGTTGACATGCTCTTGTTTCTTCCTTCTTCATGTCATGAGTTGAGATTCTATTCTTGGATTCCCTATATATCATGAGTCGAAATATTATTCATGAAACTCTAGATAAACCATTACCTAAATCCTATGATAGGTTGAACCAGAAAATTACACTCTAACATAAGTATGGCACCATCTATTTCAAGGAATCATCCTTCTAGTAGTCCTCACTACATGATGTTAAACTGTATTACATATTATATGATGAGAATAGGATGCCTCCTAAGAAAAACATGAGATTTATTGTGTTATAATCATAAGATTAATCTTGTAATGACCATAATAAAACCAATAAAAATATCTCCCATGGGTCTTCTTGTTATGTATAATACCAAATCATATTCCTCTACCCACTAGCAGTTAGAGATTCCCTCTTGACACAACATGAGGAAGAAAGGATAGGAATCTCAATGAATAATCCCCACACACCACATCCCTTCACATGATGTTAAATTGTAACCTTACCCTCTGCTAGGAACATGGGATTCCCTATTCACCCAACACGTGAAAGGAAATATGAGAGGCTAAATGCATAATCCTCACACACCACATCCTTTCACATGATGCTAAACTATAACCTTGCCATATTCAACCAATATGGTATACCATGTGTGATAAGTATTGGATGGATCATGTGAGAACCATGAGATTCCTTGTGATATCAATGAGATCATACTGCATCATCTAGGAAGATACTATTTGTAAGCCCCTACCACATCATCGCTTCTCTAAGAAGAACCTCAGGCATCTTCTGTGTGTAAGTTCCAATCACACCATTGCTGCTCCTAGTAGTACCTGGGGAACCTCCCATGTGTAATCCCCATTCACATAATTACAACTCCATATAGGCACTCAAGTATCTACCATGTTTAAGACCCATTCACATCATAGATACTCCAAAGAGGAACCTAGGTTTATCCCACATGTAAGACCCATTCATATTATTGTTTCTCTATAGCGGCACCTGGGAAACTAATACGTGTAATCCCCATTCACATCATTGCTGGTCCATATCATAACTTGGGTATCTCTCTCATATAAGCCTCATTCATAGTATCACTACTCCTAGAATAACCCATGAATATTTCATGCATAAGCCCCGCACCATCCCTCATTGATGCTCCTTCTATGACACGAGCGTCCTTACCACTTGAAATTAAAGCATGGACTAGTCCTATCACATTACATTAAACTATGTAATGAAATACATGGTTTTTTATTCCTATTTATCAATTGGGTACATATAATTCTTATATGAGGTTAAATATCAAGATTAATCCAAGTATCAAATCTTCCACATTGGGGGTCACACTTCACCATCCATGTGTGAAATCTTCCCCCTTGGGGAGACACCCTCCACCATCAAAATGTGAAATCTCCCCCCTTGGGAGGAAGTACTCCAAAATACAAGTGTGAAATAATCCACCTTGAGGGACACACTCCTCCATCCCAAGTATAAAATATTCACCCCTTGTGGGGACACAATCCATCAAATCTCAAGTGTGAAATATTCCCCCCTAGGGACACACTCAACCATCCAACCTATCTTCAAAAGAAATTGAACCTGTGCCTAGCCTATCCTAGAAAGACATTACACATGAGTCCAAAAATGTCCACAAGTCATTAATATTGTGACCTATTCAAGAATCACTAACCCGTGAAATAAATTTGGGGTTATTGAGGGAAAAACATTAGAATAAATATTCCCATGACACCAACTACCACGTGACCAACAAGGGATGCCTTAGGTTTTACACCTAAGATGCCTCACAAAAGAGATTCCCTACAAAAGAGAAAGAATTTATAGGTTTATGAGAAACCTAAATTCTAAAGATTCCAACTATTCCCAATATTACTGCCTCCTTTAACCGAAGGATGTAACCCTTTTGAGATGGAAGTAGCATAATTAATCGGCCTCTACCTCGAGATCTCCCTAGGAATGAGCTTCTCAAACATGACTTAAATCCATGAGGTAGACTCGAAATAGGTGATGATCTATAAGGAGGAATCCATGGAAGGAGAAACTGATATCCCATCATCTTATCTTAATCAAGGACTTGACATAACTGATTAAAGTGATAAAAGTCACTGCCTTTGAATAGTGATAATATGGGGTAACATGAAGCGTGTGGGACACACTAACCCCAGTGAAAGTGTTGAAATCACTGGAACTAGATATCTAGACACAAATACCTCTAAAAATTATTCTATCTAGCTTCTTAATCTATAAAAAATATTGAATAATAATAGAGAAGGTTCCTAAAATGGATCTCAAAACTCTCACACACTAGAACTTGCCTTTTGTAGCATAAGAACCATCTGGACACTGGATTTCTTCACAATAAAATAAATAAAATTTGGTAAAAACTATTCTCATAACATCACTCATGAAAATTCTTACTCTTCATAATCTCTAAAAAACAAGAATAACCACTGCCTCACTACTCCATGTAGCATCATCACTGCCAATAAAACCAAGTGCACCTTATGAGCACAAATCAAACTGAAGGTTATCTCCACCTCCTCTAACAATTCCCCTATCACTAATCCAAAAATTGAACCCTCGTAATTATATGAAATCTAGTGTTGAACCCCTCATAGTTTCCCCCTCTAAGTGACATAACATTTGACCTCTACTCTATGGCAATGTGCTGGAACATCTAGTTGAAAATATTATGCGCAAACTTGATGAGGACATAAAACTTGATCCATACCTTCAAAACAAAATAATATTATGGGATTCTAAACTTAGATTATAGAAAATTTAAGATTATTTATTTATTTATTTATTCAAGGTTCAACCTTTTCATAAGTTCTACACATTTCAAATAAAGGTGAAACAAGAATGATGTATGATTATTTCCTATGTATCTACCCACAAAACAATATCAAATTACTTAATTGGTTTAGTAAGATTAAAGGTTTGCACATAATATCACATGGGGACCTAAATACTAGTGTATAAGTCTGAATCCCTTGTTTATATTTCTTAGTAAATTCATTTAAAACCATTTCCTAACTAACCAATTAAGTTTTCACCTGTGTATGCCTACAAAATCCATCATATCCCTCAACCTGAACATTTGATACCACTCAATCGCGACCCCCTCCCCCAATAGGTAAACCTCTAAGGATGTAAATGACAAAAGGGAGATAATGATACATGAATCCTGACTCTAATAGGCCATGGGTTGGTGACAAGCACCAAGGGTATACACACAAATGGGAGGTATTACCCTATAAGAGTTAAGAAGATGCAATATATTAAAGAAACAACCAAAAAATACTGCAAAAAAAAAGAAAAAGATCAAAAATACATGCATGTAATGTCATACAATTGGAAAAAAAAGTGAAACTAAAATTACCAAAACAAAATCCTCAGTAGTGACCTTGAAGCCCAAACAGCTCCTGAAGAACCATGAGCTAGTGATGTTCTCCCCAATCACAAAATTACTCATGGTAACCTAAAAAAATTACATATACTTAGGGTGAGAATAAAATGTATACTCAGTAGGATCCTCCTCATATCCTCTCATGAAAAATATAAGGAAAGAATTTTAAATCTTATTGAACAAATGATGAAGACAACTTGTTTCCTACAAAGGTATATTATGTTCCCAGGGTCACCATGGATAACTCTCACCATGTATAAAATAAAATAAATCATATAATATAATTTTAAAAGAGGTTACCCCACTACCACTTCCCCACTGGTTTTCTTCTCTACCCAAAAATCATACATCTTGAACCATCTCTCTCAAAAAGTTAGTCATCCCAATGTTACATGGGATAAAGTATCATCTCATTCATCTTGTGCATCACATCATCTTATCATCACATACCATGAAACCCTTTCATAAAACCATCTCATTATCCTATGACACATCTCTAAATAGTAACCAAGTAGTTCTTGGGATCCACCAAAACTCATATATCATGTATTATACCTCAATCTTTCACAACCCATACAAATAATACCTATAAACATTTGTAGGACACTATATTTGTGGATACATGTGTGTACAATAACTATAATCCCTTATACACCTCTACACAAATATATGAGAAAGGTAACCACCATGAACACCATCACATAATACTACCAAGTGAATAGAGAGGGGTCAGAGTGTGTAGTCAGTAATCCATTCCACACCAACATGGATGTTGTGGAAAAAACCCTACTAGAGTCCACTAGGTGTAATTCTCCCTACCATCATGGGTGAGATAACATGTGAAAAGACATAAAATATATCTTATAATATAGCTCATATCCATACTATGGGAATCAAACTAGTCTTAGGAACAACTATAACTATCATCTCTTATAAACCCAACTTTCACCTCTTATAAATAAATAATCTATAAGCTTAAAAGACTTAAAATAACTTCATTTAATTAATTATTTACTTTTAGCATTTCAATTTTTTAAATTAAATGGTTATCTGCTAATTAATGTTTTCCCATTCACATTTCATTAACCACTAAGTGAAGTCCATTCCCTTTAGAAAAAATCCAACTAATTCCATGGTTCCTCGTGATTATCAATATTTAAAGAATTCCAACAAGAACCAAACCTTGGGGATAAAACATTTATTATTAATTACTATTCCATAATTCTAGATACTCTTGTAAACATCCTAAGCTACTAGAAAAGAGATTCATAACCCAACACAACCAGCTGCGTCAAGCAGTGGGGAAAGGAATTTTGAAATAAGAAACCCATCCATATGATGATTAAATAGATTTATTAATAATAAAGCATACTATATTTCAATACAAAAACTATAAATCCAAGATTTGGAATGTATCACTACTCTTTGTTCTATATCTAACACTATCATGTATATCACCATGAATTTCAACATCATAGGCATTGACTTATTCCAAAAAAATTGGAATCCCTACCCATATCTCACCAAACCATCAGCCATCCTAGGGTCAAATTATGTCACATAGAAAGTCTCATGTCATTGAAACACTAAATTATTCATGTAAACCAGAAACACATTCAAAATGTAATCTTGGACCTAAAAGAAAGGCATAATGACTTTACAAGAAAAGGGACACACTCAGACCCAAACATTTTCCATTATCAAACAAATGATCATTTACATCAAGAATTAAGCAATTAATTTATCATAGGTTACAACCCCAGGAATCCTAAGGCATCATCTATTAAAAGATATAAATTATTTAAACATAATTTAAATCATAACAACCCATTTCAAAAAAAACATTAAGGAAATACAATTTTTTATCGTAACTCTTTATTATTATGAAAAATAACCATTTCAAGATTCATGTTCCTTATCCAATTACATTAATATATAGAATAAAAATATTAATTAATCATTCAAAATGCATATTTTTATTTCCATAAAATTATAAGAATCAATGGATTCAATAGGCATGCCTTTTTAATTTTGTATCCAACTTCATTATGGGATTTATGTTCTTACAAATTTTCATCAAATTAACATAACAAACCATAGAGTAAACAAACATTCTAACCAAATAATAAACATATATATCACACTATACAGTAAAAAAGAGGCAAACCATTATCATTGTGTAAATTCATGTTATTACTACAACCATAAAAAAAATATTTTCATAAATATATCTTATTATTTTTTTAGATCAAATCAATCATATAAAAATGAGATAAATAATGATTAAATTTTGTTTGAACCTAGAAATAATAACAGAAGAAATGAGTCCCTTATATCAATACTTCAATGTCATTGAATGAGAATGGAACAAAAATTTCAATCCTCTGATCATCTCTCCCAAAAGGAAACTACATCACAAGAACTCCACTCCACAATCAAGAAAAAAACATCAAATAAATTCATTAGAAAAAATGAGATCAAATTACATAGCATGGGAATATAAAACAGGAGGAAACAAAAATTATTTGAGAATAAACCACATGGGAAAGAGGTAAAACTCACCAGATCACCACAGATCGAACACAAGAATCTGGGTATCAATACCTATCGAAAGGGATTCAAAATACCCCAAACAATTTCCTTTGTCTTCCTAGAGTTAGGATAGAATTGGTTGGTTTCTCAAAAAACTAAGGGTGTGATTAGATTTATAGGTACACTTGAAAATATAGATTCTTGTCTTGAATTGGTAATTCACATCGTGGATGGAATGAGTATTAAGGCTAACCAAAAAAGGTTCCCCTCAATCCTGTAAACTCAGATCAATTCACATTACAAACTTCATGTTCATGTCATGAGTTTTCAAGGATAGATTCATTGATTTTTATCCTTCACTCCTTTATTTCAGGAGCCAATATTTCACATTATGAATCAAACCATATGAATTTTTCATCTCAGTTCATGAATTCATATTCATTCCATGAAACAAACTCTCATGTCATGAGTTACAGTTCAAGTCAGAAACTTCTCCTGATTCCAGATTCCAGATCGCAAACTCTACTAAACCTTCTCTAGGATTCATCCAAGCACCACTAATCTAAAAAACATGAAAAGGAATGTTATAGAAGTATATAGTCCATTAAATACTCTCTTTTATTTTTATTATGTATTTAGTATCAAATAATCATGTTTTTTTATGTGATAACATTTTAAAAAGTTATGAAACCCAATTTTCTTCACATGTTTAATTTATGATAAGATGAATGATTTTATTTTAAGGTGAACTCATATGTATTTATGATAAAGGGTGGGGTATTATATCACTCTCTAATTTATTAGTTATGGTTTTATATATAATGATATAATGATTCTTGGACATACTTATATTTTTTTTCCAAAACAAAAGGGTGGGAATACTTGGATTTATTCTTGAAATCAAATGGTAGACAAAGTTGGATTTATTCACACTTATGTTTGTGCACAAAAATATGCCTTGTTTTCAAACTATGTTAGATATTTTTTATATTCCATATTCTAAAGATATTATTATTACTTCTATATTGATTTAATTTTCATAATATTTTTCTAATACCTATTTTTTATGACCTTTATTTGGTCTTATGTTCCTATGTCATGATATTTAATGATTAATATTATTTTTTATCTCTTTTTATCTAAGGATAATTTTATCCTCTATAACACCCTTAATCATTTTTTCCCTCATATTTAAGATCTAACCATTATGACTAGTTAATATGTTTCCCTTCCTGAGCATTCAAGTTAACCCATTCTTATGTTTCTATTTCCAAGGTAATGAATGATTATGTCATATGTGATTTCTAGAATATGGTCTAGTAGAAAATGGTTATGGATAAATGTTTATATTTTTTGTAAAATAATTTTTTTTATAACTAGTCTCCATGACACTATACCTATCAGCCCTTAATTTATGTGGCTGTTTTTGGAATTTATTAATTAAATAATGAAATCATTATATAATTTATATATGATTATCATAGGTAGCTATAATCTAGAGAAATAAGGTTGATGGTATAATTAGTTCATATCCCTAGTGAAACATAACACTCATTAAAGGATATTTATATGAATTAAAAATAATTTTATTAAAGTGTTAAAAATGTGCTTTGAAAAAGATAATAAATATCCTTTTACTTTGGTAACTTTTAAAAATTAAGAATTCAAAAAAATGAGAATTGGAGTTTAATAAAAAACACATAAGAACATGGAATGTAAACCAAAATATTAATAACAACCTTGATTAAGGTAAAATTATATTGTTTGGTAAATGTTAAACAAATATTATTTTCACATCTTTATAAAGAATGTTAAAAAAATAACCCACGAGGGAAATTTTAAAAATATTCCTTTTTAAACCATTGTAAAAATTAAAAGGTAGTTGAAAAATTAATTTAAGAAATAATTGAAGTATAGATAATAATATTCAAGAAATAATATAAGGAACATGGGTATTGAGGAAAAAAATTTAGGTAAATGACTTTAAAACCATTAAAGTAATGTTTTTATGGAAAACCATTTATGAATTTTTAAAATCAAAATATCTTGATAGAAATATCATTAAAATGAATTTTAAATGCCATAAATAAAAGATAAATATCATATAATATATAAAACTATAAATCATACACATTATATAAATTAATATAGGTGCATATTATGAAACATTTCCCAATAAAGGAAAATTGAGATAAAAACACTTTACTGCTTTCATAACCATTGAAGAAAAATCCTTTTAAGGGGAAAATTGAAATAAAATATCAAATACCATGAATAAATAGATGATAATTATATATAATATCAATTAATAATCATATGAACCTAATAAATAAAATTGGTGAATATTGTAAAACATATCTCAAACAAGGAAATTTTTAATAGAGAAACCCTTATGGAATTTATAACACTTAAATCAAAATAAATTTATAAAAATAACTTGATTTAATTTATAAATACCTTGTAATGAATATAAATGATTATAAAATTAATTCATGGTTAGTATACACACCACATAATCTAAAACAAGTGGTGAATTTGAAGCATGTCTCAATAAAGAAAAATTGTGATAAGAACCCCTTACCTTAGACTTCCGCTTGGTCAAACCTCCACTAAATTAGCTATATAATAATTTTATTATTATTAATATGAATAATAATATTATTCATATTTAATTTAAATTATACAATCCATTTATCATTCCATATTAACTGTATATTAATTTTTTATTGTTAAAAGTATTATTCAAGTTTTATCCATTTTGCTCCGCTTTAATGATTCGCATTGAAAGTTATAGTCCTTGAGTATTTGTCATAGGTTAATCACCTAAATAACTTTTATGATAATTTAATAAAAAAATTTAATAAATTTTTAGAGTCCAATAGTTATTTTACATAACTTATGTTAAAAATTTTCATGTATCACTTAAAAATTCCTTTTTTCATTGATTATTAAATTAAAAAATGAATTAAAGTTATAGGTAAATATACTTTTGAATATTACCACTAAAAAATAAAAACAACATATTAAATTAACTATTATTAAATTTTATTACCATTATTTAAGTTTTAATAATCATTCTTGACATATACATTATAATATCTTCCATGTATATATTAAAACTGACTCAAACAAGAACACATTTTAATGATTGAATGACTAAGAACATGTTTTTGTATACTGATAATATTACTTTTAAAAAATAATAATGATTTAAAAAACACATTATTAAAGTGATAGATCATATTCTAGAAATATTAGATGAAAATGATAAATGAAATAGAATGGTAAGAAGTTATTACTTATAAAGTGTCTCGGTATGCTCATTCTAGGTAGTTAAACTTTAGGATGACCATTTATTATTAATATTATATATATAATGTTAAAATTATCTTTCATGAACCTTGAAAAAGTTATAATTTTTAGATTTATTTATTAAATCCACTTTTAGAATCATTCATGTATCACAATGTTGAAAAATGAAATGTATTGTTCATGGAGGCTGTAGTCCGTACATTACATTAGTGATATTTTTATTTTTCATTAGATGGATGAGAGGTAGATAATGGTATTTATCTCAATTTAATGACATTTCAACATAAAAATTATAAAAATTTCATTATTTTAGTTTGGTTATAATATGTTTGGAGGTGGTGGAAGAAGAAAGAAACTTGAATGAACATAGTTAAGACAACTACCTCTTCCTTTGATATTGTTCTTTAGATCACACCTTTAGACTTATTATATTGTTCTTTCGGGTAGACCAGAACCCCTAAAACATGTTAAATAGAGTTTGGGTGTATTTTTATTTGTATTTTTAAATATAAGGGTCAAAAATCATGTGAAAAAGTAAGGTAGTTAATGGAACTTTTTATAAGTGAGAGGAGTGGCATTCTTGTAAAAACTTGTTTCCTTACTATATAATAGATTTCATACTCAAGTAAATTGGACCCAAATTATTCCAATTTAGAATATGTTTTATTTTATCTTGATAATAAACTCATCCAATCAAATTTAGACATGTTTTGTGATATTTTTGGCATCATCCCTTAGTTTATCCCACTTTTAACCCTATTAATATTTAACGTGATAGCAAAATTTTACCATTGTAACTTATATTAAGGAAAAAATGAAATTGAACTTATCAAAAAAAAAATTAAACCTTATGACTCAAAATATTAAAACCATTTTAAAATATTTAATTTCTTGAGGTGGTAAAAATAAATTTTAACAAAATTACAGCTAAGACAACAGAAATAGTTTTAAAAAACACATTTTTAAGAATAAAAAAGAATCCAAAACAAAATCAAGAATAATCATGATTCTCATGAAATTTATTGGTTTGTGAAAAAAATAGATAGTTGTGTGATATTTAAAGTAATCTAAAATATAATTGTACCATGAGAAAACTTAATTAAAGGAAAAGATCCAAAAAAAGGCTTTATTCAAAACAAATACAACTTATGTTGTAAATTGTCAAGAATAAATGTATAAATCCAAAATATTATATTTAAACAAATAATTTTAATCCTTAGATAGATTTTTTGAAAATGAAAATATTTTATATATTTTTAAGTCATTTTTATATCATAAAGATTTCATAAAAGTGACGGTATTTACAAAAACTTTATTTTTCACTATTCTTCCAAAAATATACCTTTTTAGAAAAATACAAAAAGTATTTTTGAGATAATTTTGACCTATTTAATCCGAAAAATGAATTTCATTTTATCAAATTCAGATTTTAAAATTTATAAAATTAAATTTAATATAAATTCACATAATACATCAAAAAAATTATTTAAAATAAAACATATTTGTTTCAAAATGCAAAGTTATATCATTATTTAATACCTTGAGAAAATTATTTATCATATAAGAATATGAATTTATATAATTAAAATTAACATCAATTTATTAAATATCTGATAAAAATAATTTTAAAAAAATATATTTGTCCGTCAAATAAATCACAATTTCCATCAAAAAGTAAATATAATTACTTTAAAAGTATAATTGGTATCTAATTGATTATATAATATCATTTTAAATGTTTTATAAACATATATAATTGTTTGAATAATATATATATAAACTCATAATCATGAATATTAATAAACCATAAAATTGAAATCTTATTAAGAATATCTGAGTTGTCATAGTATAAAAGGATTAAACTATATTGTGGTAGTCCTCATGGTGAAGTTCAACAATGAAACTAAAACCTCCAAACCACATCATATAGCATCATCCCTTGAAACTCCATTTTTCATGATATTTTGAAGATTCCCAAAATCATTTTTTCTCAAGGATTACATTATATTCAAACCATAATAAGAACCAAAATGATTATTTTACATCATGCTTATATCCTAGACTTTTGATTTAAAGAACATACCAGGGTGTTTCACCCTTGGATACACTATAGTACCTACAAAATTCATTTTCTAGAGTCTTCATACAAATATCAAGGTAAATGTTGATGTATTTTCTCTAATACCACTAAAGTGTCTCATAGGAATGTGTAACATCAAAATGAAGTAGAAAAATAATCCAAAACCCAATTAATATTAGAACTATCTATATGTTTGGAATAAATATAAATGATAAACAAGAATGGTGTTTATTACACCTACAAAACTAATTTTTTGAAGCATTTCATAGGAATATAATTGGGATTACTAAGAAACATTTGAATTTATTCTTCCTCCAAAGGTATCCATTGATCATAGTAATTTTTTGATGATTGGGTATGATCTCTCTATATTAATGATCTTCTAGAATATTGTTTTTAAAGAATAAATATACGAAAGATCTCTAGAGATTCAATTTTCTGGATTTCTAACATAATAAATGATCTACATACTCACAGGACTCTCCATAAAAATGAAAATAGGATTATATAAGATTATAAGAACCCAATAAATATATCTACATTCATGAGATGTTTCATAAACATATCATAACTTTACATCTGTTTATAATGTTCATCTTAAAACCTCATCAATTCATTTAATGTTTAAATGAATACACAAGATATTAAAACTCCCCATTATCGTTATTATATATTGATTATAACTAATAATAATGGTTTCAAATATGGTTGTTGAACCAAGGTTGAATGTATAATATAATAATCCTACAAATATCCACCATGAAATAGTGTCTTGAACTACACCATTGTGAACTTAAGAATATACCCCAACATGATCTACACCACCATGTTGTGGTCAATATATTAGGGTATATATTAATCAAATGGTATATCACAACCTAAAACCTCATATGGGAATCAATAAATTTATCTAAATTGAGTGGTGATGCATACGAAATAACCTAATATATAATGAATATATAGAAATAGAATGCATGTTCAGCCTAGGTCAAATTCCTTCAACAAATTCACCATAGACAAACCTCAATAATAAAACAGTGCTTCCACATATCATCAACCACTCCAATATCTAACACTTTACCAACAACAACTACAAACACACAGCATCAATATCTTAACCACACAACTTCTTTCAATTAAAATTCCACTTATTTGTCATTAATAATTTTCAATTCATTTAATATATTAATTCTATCAATTAAAACTCCACATAGTCATTACTCATTTACATATTTTATTTTAAATTACAATATTTTATTTCAACATTTCATTTTTATTATTTATCACTACCTTAACACCTCTTTCACTTGTTAAATACAATACATTCCCATTACACTTTTCAATTATTTCATTAATAAATTTTTTTACACATATTAGGGAAACTAAAACGTAACAACAGATTATACTAATTACACTACTATAAAAAATAACAAAAACAATATCCCATGATATCATTTCTACCACTTATACATCAACACTAAGACAAACCACGTCAATTTCCCCATAATAATAACACATGTCACCACCCATCCCTATAAAATGACCACACACCCATGATATTACAACCATAATCACAAAAACCAATATCATTACAACAAAAAATAACAATAAAGTCACATTAGAAATAAAAAACTTGCTTAAATATTGCATCATCATTTATAGTTTAAATCATTCTTGTAATAGTTTTAAAATATACATCCAAATTTAAAAAAAATATTACACATAATATTTAATTTATTTAACCAATTTAAACATTTTTTAGTATAAAAATAGAATCAAAAAAATTACATTAATGAACTCAACATTAAAAAACGTAAATAATATCCTTGAGACCATGTAAACACAGATGATTCAATTGTCCTATTAAATTTTCTTATTCCAATTTCTTATTTTTATTATGTTAAGTCAAAATATTTACCTAAGGAAACTGAAACATAATAATCTCATATTGAAATATATTTAACACATAGTATAACAATGATGAGACCATTTTGTGGCCTCCCTTAAAAGTCTAAAACTAATCTATTCTCATATAACCACCATTGAGATCTCTCACAAAACCTCCAACACCCCAAATACACAAGTTATATGTCCTTAAAATTATGTGTCTATATAGTTCACCAACCATTAACATTAATTATAGACTAATCTACAAGTATTTTCTATTAAATTAGTTTATACATCTTGAATCTAATGAACCAATGATAAAATTGTCAAAACTTTCTATTTAAACACTTTACATGGAAGAGAAAGATGCATTCAATTAAACTACATGTCTTACATATATCTCACCACCACATAATCATTAACATAGATGGATCATGATTCTAATTACAAATGATATGTCTAGATATAATAGATTAAATGAGGTAAAAAATGAGAGAGGATTCCCCTTGTCAGGCTCTTGTTCCACGCCTCATCATCTTCTTTTTCTTCTTTCTATTTATTATCCCCTCCCTTAACATGTCAATAATATATTTTACATTTTTTAGAGATATTAAAAATATGATGTTTATG
Source organism: Viscum album (assembly GCA_963277665.1). Lineage (NCBI taxonomy): Eukaryota > Viridiplantae > Streptophyta > Magnoliopsida > Santalales > Viscaceae > Viscum > Viscum album. Next base: position 976,586,721 of record OY728160.1, on the reverse strand, counting down.
ATGATAATAAAAATATCAAAATTATTTTTAATATATTCATTATTATCTTTAAAAACACAACATATATATTTCCCCATATTTAATTATTTGTAATATAAATAATATTATTATTATTATTGTTAAATGGACTGAGGCACATAGGTTTCTTGATGGTCCTCACTGAACTATTTGAAATCCATTGGAGTTTTGGTGCACAGTGATTTGAATCCAAATGGTAGAAATAATGGATTTATTCCACTACCCAGCCCAATATAATCCCATTGGAAATCCACATGAGTTATAGTGGAGGTTATAGTAGCGCACTAACTATAATTTCAATACTAAAATGAAAATACCTTTAAATATCCAAACAAACATTTCTTAATTTCAATATAATATAGGGCATTATAAACTCACTGCCATCATACTTATCATCCCCAATATGAATAATTGACTATTTCAAGTAACACACTAGTCACTACAATCCCATGTTTTCTTTCCAAACCTGATTCTAATAGTTGAAAATCATTGATAGTTGATACCCACAATTATCATTTATTTTATCATCCATGCACTATGTTCATGTACACCACTTCCTAATGTGTAAATAACACATTAAATAACCTAGGATGAGTATCCCCATACCAAACCAAAATAGAATATAATTATAAAGCATCCCTCTTTGTCAAAATCTAAAATTTTGACTCTATCTTTATTTTTATGCTCTAATAAAGCATTACACAAAAAAATCACATTACTCGCTATAATTTTCAACTTTCCCACATAATTCACTAATATAACTAAACAATAAATTTTTGTAGTTGATAAATTGAATATTTTCTAACATATTCCCTAAATATGGATAAATGTACCAAACCAATTTGTTGATTCTCCCCACCATTGGCATTTCCACATGTCCATAAAAATCCACTAATTAGGTCTATAATTTGTAATTTCCTATTTATATCTGACCTTAACTAAAGGCCTACCTCTAAATACATATTATACTACCCCATTTACCATCACTGTAACATTCCCAATAAGTGAAACCCATAAACATTACACTCTCAATATATTACCCCTAACAATATATCCATTTACATTATATTAGGATAAAAACATCTACCATGATTCATCATTGCACCATGCTTTAAACACTACCCCAAATGGATTCCTTAGGGACTCATCCCTTTCATTATAAAAAATATATCTTAAAAAATATTCACTCTTATAATAAGAAATAAATTCCTCTTGAACAAAATTGACTAAACTCATGCACATTAGTTGATATTCCAATGCATAAAGAATTATGTTTCCCATGATTTCATGACCCCACTCCAAAAATCTGGTATTATTTATAAATAAAAGAATTTTTATTCTCAATATATTCCAAACAATCATCAATTCACATCCTATATAACTCATTTCAATATCCTATACACTTAAATTAGGATTTCTATCGACTATCACTCGATTTACACAATAAAAGGATATATAAATACTATATTGAATCCATAATCATCCTAAAACAATACTTGTGTAGTAACTATCTTATTATTTAAGAATAAACTACACTTCTTGTTACAATAGAAATTCACCTTCTTGAATTTTTTTATGCCATGTTCATAGTAATAAATTCTATCATGTCAAAATAAATCATGGTAAAACAAAAAACCAAACATATCCCTATCCCACATATATCTCATAGAACTATACATTATGATAATATCTACATTTATTTACTCAATCAATATCATACCATGTATCCTCTTTTTACTCATCAACATGACTCTTGTTCCTACAAGTTTAAATATATATAGATGAAAACTGGGATAATATATAAAAACAATGGGTATCTCAATAGTTTAAGTTCATATAAAAGAAAAATCATTAACTAATCCAATTTAATTTAGACCTCATAGATCCTCACCAACTAATTTAAAATTGTACATCATCTTTATAGTGACCCAACATTTTTTTACTTTACTATTACATAATTTTAAAGATAAAAAACATAATAGCATTACACATAGAGGATCCAAAGGTTTAGTGTCTTGGGAAAACTAGGACCATACATAACAATTATAACATCAAGCATAAACATTTATTTAATTTCTTATTCTCTATATTATTATTGGTACTTGTCCTCTCCTTAGTACATGTAGACACCTGAGAATATACATCAAAAGGGGTGATCTAGAAGCCCAGTAAGAGGATAGATAAGAACAATATAGCATGGGGTGATCATAATCATAACATGGGAAAAATATCATGAATATGAGAGGAAGCATAAATATAAGACTTGAAATGTGGCAATGCATAAAAAATGAAACATCATGACTTAGTGGTTAACTACCACACATACTTGTGAACCAAGATATCATCTTTTTCACACATCATTTCACATTTACTCATGAGATTAATCACTTTACACAACGCATTGGAGTGTTGTATAATTCTGGGCATACCTGTCACTTTGAAACATTCAAATTGGGTTATATAATTCTGGGTGCACCCGTCACATCATAACATTATCATTATCATGATTTCCACATGAAACATATACTGAAAGTGGAAATAACTATCCCATGGTAGGTAATGGGTTTCATCTCATAAGAATACATTAATAAGCTTTGGGTTCCCAAAATAAAGAGGGAACAACATACTTGATACAAGAACCATCAACCATGAATGAGAGGTAAAAGTTGAGTTCTTAAAAGAAGAGTTCTTCTGGAAAACATTTGGATTGACATAAACTTCATTAAAAAATATTTATATCCCAGAAAAGTAAATATAATTATGAATAAATTATTTTTAATAAGCCATGATACCAAATTGGAGTGAAAGAGGGAGAACCCGAAGAAAGAAAATTGGGTTTGAGATTTTCCCTTTACCTTGTATCTGAATGCTTCCTTCTCTTTAATGTCATGTATAATGACATTATATTAATTAATTAGAAATCCAGAACCTTGGGTACATTAATATGGTTCATTATGGTATCATTAAGTGATTTAATGTTCCTTTGGATGATTTATAGAGTTTAAAAACATTATTCGGGAATGTTTGTTTTTATGGTTTTCTTGAGTGGTTCACATGTATTCTAAAATTGAAGTTCGGGTAGAACATGGGTAAATATACAGAACTGATTTTACATGTTATTAATGATATTACAGGAGTTTTAATGATATTATAATTAATTATATTAGATCCATTTGGATTAATCAATAGATAATAATTAAATGAAGATTGTTTGGGTTAATTTGGGAAGTTTTTGGATCACAATGAACTTGTTTTAATTTATCACTTAGAAATATGGCCATAAGTTAGTTACAAAACTTTAAATGGGAAATAATAAATATAAAATATTCTTTTTCAACCATAAAAATGGTATCATGACTAGATATTAAGGTAGAAATGGATGAAGAAATCATTTCATTCTTGAAGGTGATAAATTAAGACCTCACGAACAATGTTCTCTTTAATAAAATAAAAGGATGAGGGAAAGGGGGTTGGATGATATAATATCCCATTATAATCATACAATTACATTATATGTAAAATACTAGAGTTACAATACAATTTGTATGAGGATAGGTGGGGAGAGATCAAGAAATGAACATGAATTTGAAAGGAAATTAAATGAGAAGTGGGAGAGAAATTACCTCTTCAATCCTCCTCTTGAGATACTCCTTAAGGAAGATAGTCTTGGTCTTTTGATGAGACCAGTAGCTCTTGGATGTGGTAGAGGGGCTAGGGAAGATTTTTTGTTAGATTTTAGATAATTCTTGGAGCTTGGGAGGTGTGAGGAAATGAGGGTGTGAATGATGGATTTTATAGTGGAGGGGAGAGGGGTTTCCTTAATATAAAATTCATTAGTTTATTATTTCTTCACAAGACAAGGAATATTGAGTATTACATGAACAAGAATAGTAATTTTATAATGTGATCCCGAAAAAATTGGGCTTACATCAGAAACAAATCACACATGACTATAATTAGCTTATTTATCTTTTCTTTGTAAATTACGGTATTTCACTGTTCATCAAAAATTCAAGTATTTTAGAAAAATCCCAAAAATTTACCCAACTATTTTTTGATGTGTGGAATCAAAAAATGAAGTCCATTTTTCAAAAATAATTTTCTAAATATTATTAATTTAATATTTAATTAAAATCATAATTTACTTAAAAAACAGTTTTTAAAAATTAAAACTAATTTTATAGTGCTTTCAAAAATTACGTAGGGTCTTATAAAATTATCTAAAAACTATAAGAAATTGATTTGATAATTAATGAAAAAAATTTAAGAAAATAATTTTCCTTTTAAATTAATTATTTAAAATTAATTATTTATGACTTACAAAATAACAAAACGTTTACTAATGTCAAATTGTCACTTTCTAAGATATCTAAATTTTATTTAATTATTCATCGGTAAGGGTACTCTTATGTTGGATGATTTAATATTCATAAGGGTCATATTACTGTTCATAAGGGTCATATTACTATTCATAAGAGTATGTTACTATTCATAAGGTTAGGTTACTATTCACCAAAAATCATTTTTGTTTTATTAGACTACAAAAATCATCTTGAACATAACTGTGTATGTCAGATTTTCAAAATTCAAAACACATAAGTGAAAAACTTATGTTTAAAGGTCACTTAGAACTTAGTAGTTCATTATGTTGTGTTTTCATGTGATTTTTGACATAATTATAAGAAGGGAATTTCCATTGAAAACTTTGGGTCGTTACATTCTTCCCCCCTTAAGAAATTTAGCCCCTGAAATTTCACTTTGCACAAACAGGTCAGGGTGTTTCTTCTTCATTGCCTCTTCTAGTTCCCATGTTTCATCCTCAAACTTATGGTTCATTCACAACACTTTCACAAGATGGGTTTTCTTGTTGTGTAGAACCTTATCTCTCCGACCCATAATCTTTACTGGTTTCTCCTCATAGGAGAGATCATCTTCCAGCTGCACCACCTCTGAGTTTAGTACATGTGAGGGGTATAGTATGTACTTCCTTAGTAGTGATACATGAATCACATCATGAACTTGAACCATATTCAGTGGAAGTGAAAGACGATAGGCCACAACTCCTATGTGGTCAAGTATCTCAAAGGGGCCAATATACCTTGGGCTTAGCTTCCCTTCCTTCCTGAATCGCATGACTCTCTTCCATGGAGATATTCGAAGGAAGAATTTTTCTCCAACGTCAAACTCCAAGTCCCTTCGACGGTTGTTAGAATAGCTATTTTTGCTGACTTTGAGCAGCTTTGATGTGTTTCTAGATGACTTGAACCTTATCTATCATATCTTGAACATGATCAGGTCCAAGTATATTTCTTTCTCCAACTTCATCCCAACAGGTTGGAGTTCTACATCTCTTTCCATATAGATCTTCATATGGAGCCATCTAAATACTCGAGTGGAAGATATTGTTGTATGATAACTCAACCAGTGGGAGATGCTAATCCCAACCACCTTTGAATCCAAGAGATCAGGCTCTTAGTATATCTTCAAGTGTATAAATAGTTCTTTCAGACTGTCCATCAGTTTGGGGGTGATAGGTCGTGCTGAAATTTAATTCAGTACTCAAAACATGTTGAAGGCTCCTCCAAAATTTATATGTGAACCTTGGATCATGGTCAAAGACAATTGAGAGTGGAACACCATGATGTCTCACCACTTCCTTCGCATATATCATTGCAAGTTGTTCAAGCGAGAGATCTTCCCGAATAGCGATAAAATGGGCAGTCTTGGTGAGTCGGTCAACCACAACCCATATCGCATTATTGGCCTTTGATTTCTTCGAGATGCCCATGAAAAAAGTCTACAGTAACATTTTCTCATTTCTACATGGGTATAGGAAATGGATGCATAATACCTTTGGACATTTTTCCCTCAGCTTTAACTAGCTGACATACCATGCACATTGATATACATTCCACAATCTCCTTCTTCATGTTATCCCCCAGAAGTGTTCTCGGAGATCACGGGACATCTTGGTACTCCCCGGATCGATAGAGAAATTTGATCTATGTGAATTTTACAATAGCTCCTTATTTATCTGGGGTGATTAAGGCACACAAACCTACGTTCCAAACTAAATCACAACATCATCGTCAATATGGAACTCTTGCAGCTTCCCTTCCTTTATAGCATTCACCCTCTTTTGTATCTCCACATCATCCCTTTTTTCTTCCTTAATCTTCTCCTATATAGATGGTTGCGCAATAATTTGGGCAAGGTAGGATGTATCACATGCCCTTATGATTTCCAAATCCATTCTTTGCATATCCAAGAAGATAGGGTCTTTCTCAATCTGTATCATGGATAGAGTATCAGGTTCTTTTCTGCTTAGATCATCAACTACCTTCTTCACCTTTCCAGGATGATAGTGAATAGATCAATCATAATCCTTGATTAGCTCTAACCATCTCCTTTGATGCATGCTGATCTCCTTTTGTTTGAATATATACTTTAGGCTCTTGTAGTCAGTGTATATGTCACACTTCTCACCATAAAGGTAGTGCCGCCCAATTTTCAAGGCAGAAATCACAGATTCCAGCTCTAGATTATGCGTCGGGTAGTTATGCTCATGGATCCTCAACTTATGTGAGGCGTAGGCTATCACATTGTCATTTTTCATGAGTACACAACTCAAGCCTTTCTTTGAAGCATCACTGTATATCACAAAACTTTATCCACTTTTTGGTTGTGTGAGTACAGGTGCAGTGATCAGCCTTCTCTTTAGCTCCTTGAAGCTTCCCTCACATTCTTCTATCTAGACATACTTTACCCCTTTCCTTGTTAACTTAGTTAGCGGGCTTCATAATCATGATAAGTTTCTCACCAAACATCGGCAGTACCCAGCTAATCCAAGAAAACTATAGATTTCTATGACACTAGAGGGTCGGGTCCATTCCTCGATCACCTTTGTCATTGAAGGATCCATAAAAATTCCCTCACTTGTGATCACATGTCCCAAGAATTTGACTTGATTCATCCAAAAGTCACACTTTCTAAACTTGGCGTACAACTTATCCTTTCTCAATGTCGCCAACACAAGTCTTACATATTCTTCATGTTCCCCCTTTCTCTTGGATTAGATGAGAATATCATCAATAAACACTACCACAAATTTGTCGAGGTAATGTCTAAAGACTCTATTCATCAAATCCATGAATATTGTAGGGGAATTAGTAAGTCTGAAGGGCATCACCAAAAACTCATACTGCCCATACCTTGTACGGAAGGAATTCTTCTGAATATCTCCCTTCTTCACCATTACCTGATGATATCCAGAATGAAGATCCACCTTTGAGAATTATTGAGCTCCTATTAACTGGCCAAACAAGTCATCAATCCTTGGGAGAGGATACTTGTTCTTTTTGGTGATCTTGTTGAGTTCCCGATAATCGATACACAGCCGTATTGTTTCATCCTTCTTCTTCACAAAGAGCACTGGTGCACCCTAAGGTGATGAACTAGGGTGTATGAACCCTTTTTCAATGTAGATACCCATACTTGATGCACATGGACATTACATTACTTTTGTGGAATACTTAATACATAAAAAAAACAAATACCGAAGTATTGTAATAGTTTAGTATCTTTGGAAACTCGGAATATAATATTTTAATCATGGTGAAAGATCTTTAACATCTCCCATAAATATCATCCCTTTTTGTTTTCTTACATAAAACTTTTCTTTATATCCTGGGGAAATGAAAACATAAAAAGGGTGAGCTCAAATGCTCAGTAAGGGTAAACATGGACAACATAAAACAACCCATAAACATTTGAACATAAAAACATGAACATGACATAAATATTAGCAGCACATAAGGAATATATCATAAAGGAACATCAGTCATGATAAAATAGCATGGGAATAAAACATTTAATTGTGGAAACCCATTAAGAACATGATATGATTCCAATAGTAGCCAAGGCATTGCTGCCAAGACCATCTTAGTGGACAAAGTCCCTTTCTGAATCGATTTCACTCCTCGTTCCAATCCAATATCACTGAACCAGATTAACTTACCATTCCAACCAAGTCTATCTCATAAGATATAAATCTTTAATCAATGTATTGGAGGGAGATATAGGTCCCAGCCATCTCATATTGAAATCATTCTTTCATGTGCCACAAAATAAACATACATCATTTATAATAACCCAACGAATAAAATGGGTTTCATAAATATCATCCCATCATAACATAATACATATAAAAGAAATGAATATCACTTCATCATAATAAAAATAAAACCATGTAAATAATAGATAAATTATACTTGAAACATCAACATACTTAATAATTCCATCTTAGATGGAAAATAGTTTTGATAAAACACATGAAATGAATTCTTGAGGAAAATATCCTTTCTTCTTCAAAATAATTTTATTTTCTCAAAATGCCATGAAATTTTAAAAGAAAAGTATTTTGTTGAAAATACTCATTAAAAGTTTTAGAATAATCTTCATGAAAATTAGGCGTTATGAAACCGTAAAAAAAATTTCATGCCGTATAAGTTAAAAAACATTATTCTCGTACTTTTGTTGGAAAAGTCAAAAAGTACCTCATATGGTAAACAAAAGAAATATCCCTTACATACCATGTAGTAAAAGTAAAAAATGGGTAAAAGGAAATTAAACATACATGAAAAAGTTTTTATAAAATAGGGACATGGATGATAAATATAACCCCAGTAAATACTTACGAATAAACAATCTTGGATAAAAATGAGATTGAAAAATTTATCCCTTACCTTAGGTATGATATGATTCTTACGTATCTGAAACTCCTATATAATGATTTAAATAATTTCATTGACTTATTATAGAATCATTTTAATTGTTATAATATCATATATGGTTCACTTATGACTTTATATTACCCGCCCTTTTGTAAATTTCATGTTAAAACAGTGTTTTGGGTAAAAACGTTTTATTTCTCGTACGTGTTTGGACTTATTGTTCTTGAAATTATTATTACTTATATCATGATTTACATACTTACAGAGTGTAAATCATGATTTATATATCATATATATTCAGTATATATATATATATATAATAGATAGATGAATGAAATTAAATACACCGTTCATGGAGACAGTAGGTCGTACGTACGCATGAACGTTGTTTTCCTTTCCTTATTGACTTGAATGGAAGTAATTAGATTAAATATATATATATATATATATATCTAGTAGATTAATTATGTCATATATTTAATTATTATCCATTATATATACTTTATAATCATTCTTGAATGGTTAACATGGAGAATGAATCTCATCGTGTCGTGGAGATGGTAATCCATACATACGCACGAGCGATGATATCGTTCCCATAATTATTGAATGGAATTGGAGTATATGATATAATATCTCAGAATCTGTATGATTTTATAATAACCATATATAGTTATTATTTACAACATTATACCCATCCAAGTAAGGTGGTGGTGGAAAAACAGATTACACCACGGCATGGAGACGGTATTCTGTAGGTACGCACGCGCGGTGATTTTGTTTCCCGTAGGATGGATAGAAGGTGAAATGGGGTTGTTTCATATTTATAATAAAATATCAGTATATTATTGATACTAATGTTATTACTTTATAATGAAACAACTAAATAAGAATAATATGAAGAAGAAAGAAACTTTAAATAATCGGTAGAAGAGTCTTCTTCGACGCACCTCTTTTAAGCATCCTCTTAAGGAACTAGAGTTTGTCTTTTGAGGAGATAGAAACCTCTATAATGTTTCTAGGGAAGTTTATAGATGAAATTTTAGGGGTTTTTCCAAGATTGAAGGCTCAAAATTGTGTAAATAGAAGAGGGAGGAGGTGCCCTTTTATAACGGAGGAGAGGGGCACTTTAAGAAAAAACATAAAATATTATTTTATATTAAAGTCGTATTCGGTTTATAATAGCTCCAAATTGATTTATTTCGAAGATAAACTGGGGATGGGTCTAAATCCTCTCAACAATAGGTTTTAGGCAAGTTTAGGTTACTATTTTAACCTTATAATTTAGATTTAAATCTATGTTAAATAATTTTACTTTTACTGTGTCTTCTTGTTTTATTACACTATATGGTTAATAAACTTACTATAACAACACAAAAGAACCCCAAGTGATTCATTATTAATATATATAACATTATTTAAGTCATTTGGCCGAACCTTAGATTTTTAGGAATATAATAACAATTAATAATAAAATATTTGTTTTAAAAACTATTTTATGTCATTTTTGACACTATTTGGTAATTCATTTTTGTGAAAATAATAACAGCATGATTAGTTATAAAAAATTAACTAAATCAATAATAACATGTCATGTTAACCTATAAAATTAGTGGAATTAATAACAAGTCTCAAATTACATTTATTTGGGTATTTATAACATCAATTATGTTAATATTTTATTAATAAGTTAATTACTGCATCATCATTGTGTCATAAGTAAATTAAATTATTTAATGTCTAAAAATCATAAATAAAATACCATTATGTAGGAAATATTTTTATTTTTATAATTAATATTTATAGTTGAATTTATATTGTCTTTAACCCTATATTAAAAGTTTTTTAGTTATTAAACTTTTATTTTAACTCTTTTATCTCTTCTTTGAATTAAATAATAATAAATGTCCTAATCTAATCCAAGTGTACGTAAAGGGTAATATTTTATTCCTAAGGTTATTTTTGGTCAAATTACACTTATCTAATAGAATTAGGACATCTGTTAGGGTAATAATAATATCATTTTTTCCCTTAATAACCTTATTTACTTTTAATTGTGGTAAATAAAAGTAAAAAGTTACTATTCACCAAAAAAAATTATCTTATTGAACCACATTTTACTCCTTGATATTAATCGTGTCTCTTGGATTTTTAAAATTAAACTCTCATAAGTGCTTAAATTAAGTTTTATGTACAATTTCAAATGCTCTTAGGAGGTGGGTAAAAGATGGTGAAAAGTTCAATAAACTTTTTATATATCTAAAATTATTATAAAATGACTACAATGAATTTCATTAAACTTATATAAGTATTACGTATCTATTTTTACCTAAAATAAATTTAAATAAAATAAATTATTATTTAAATAAAAAGTAGGGTTTAACCAATAACTTAGTGTTTTCACTATTCATCATAAATTGAAAGTTTTCAGAAAAATACCAAAATTTCACCCTAGGCTAATTTCGATATTCCGAATCCAAAAATTAAGTCCATTTTGAAAGATAAAATTTAAAAAATTTAAAAAAATTTGTATTACTATTCATAACGGATAGTTTATATAATATTTTAATAACATATCATTGTTTAGTGAAACTCGGTATTGCGTACAACACACGCTATCGTGGAAGGTTGAGATTTCATGTAAATAAAGCCAAGTTAGGGTTGTGTGTAGTGAAAGATTCATTTGTTGTTGTGTATAATTTAATCCAAACATATTTCATTTATACATTGAATATGTATATATATATATATACACACACACTCAATGTTGCGTAGAATAACTTCTATCAAACGAACTTGAAATTTTGTGTAACATGATCCAAGAATAGTGTTGCGTATACTAAAAGCTTATACAGTGTTGCGTATATCGCAAGATAATCCTGGTGTAGCATAAAACACAAGACATAAAATAAATTAAAAAGAATACTTCTCATAAAATCTCAGGGTGTTACATTCTACCCCCCTTAAAATGAATTTCTCCCTCAAAATTCTTCGGGTTGATAAATCATTTACTAATTGAAAGTTTCTTTCATAGAAACCCATATCGTAAAAAGGAATAATAAAACATAATTTTAAAAACTAATGTATGAAACGTAACAGTTACCCAAATTAACTCATCACTAGGTTTCCACATAGTAGAACATAGGTGAAAATATGTATATGGAAGAGAAATCTGACCATCGTGTTTGGATGAAGAGTGGTATAGAACATGTCTATGAAAAAACCAACAATAACAAAGCCATAAATTTCTGATAATCTATGGTACCATCTGATTCATCAGAAATGAGGGCACTAGGACAAAATTTTTGGTTTTTAAGATCATTTCCCTAATGTTGAATATTTTTTTAATTAAAGGAAATACTTACTTGATTTTGGTACAATCTCATTGTTGTTAGTGACTTGAACAATTTCCACTTCATCTCTTAAATAAATGAAGTTGAATTTGTCTTCCGTGAAGTGTTAGTGGATCATGTGATAGACTGATTGGTCATTCCATCTGTCTCAAACATAAGGTTACCAAACGTTATATACATAATTCTATCTATAGTGAGATTAATCATATATGGTTCCTAAAATGGACTTATACTTCATCTATCATACCAATTAATAAAATAAAACTAGTTTATACTAAGTAGGGAATTCTTGTAGGCCAGATGTAGGAGATAAAGGCCTGTCGCACTTCGGGTTGTGGGTTCGATTTCCGCAACCTTGTCCAACGCGACAGGTTACCTCCCGTCCTGCAGGTTGTCCCTTTTTCTAAAACTACATTATTATAACATTCCTGTAATAATATTGAAAAAATTTCTATCCTTAAACAATACTATATTATATCTACCTTAATTTATTCCAATCTTTAGGATTATCCAAAATACATCGGTCCAAGATCAAAGAATAAAGAAAACAATTACTTGAAAGGTCACATAACAAGCATGTGAATACCATCATTTATCCCCCATATATCATAAGATATATCTCGTTGATCACATTCCAAACATGTGAATACCTTAATCATGTATTCTTTTGAAATATAAATTACCATAAAACCTTAGTGAAAACCCGAATTCTATCAAAATTTATCTCGTTCCACATACCAAAATCCAAAAATTTATATATACTCACACCATGATATCACTTTGTCCTTATATCAGTCATGAGCTCATGAATACTATCAAACATTTCATTTTCCCCATATCCCTTCATTATGTGCATATCATCCACTTTCCAAAAATATTTCAATCGTTGTTCATGGTTACCGGTACCATACAATTATTGAAAACCAATACATAGATATTCCAAAATTCCACAATACTATAAATGAGATTCCATGATACTATTTTGAAATCCCATTACATAAACACTTAATCATTCCACAACATCATTTTCATACTCAACATCACAAATAATGATTGCATGTGACTTCCCTTTGTCCTTTTCCTTAAGAGGTTGCTCATGTCGATCATCATTAACCCTTTAATTAGGACATTGATTAGAATAATGCCCCATTTTCCTGCACTTGAATCATTGAAGTGTTGGTGGAGCATTCTCTATAGTATTTTCTCTATTCACATCATTACAAACATTTTTCACATTACTTCGGCAATCAGCTGCTTGATGACCTTCTTTTTCACACTTGAAACATTTTCTAGTACCTTTTATGAAATCTCCACCATGCTTCTTTCCACACTTTGAGCATAAAGAAACATTCACCTTCTTTTCACCATTGTTCTGAGATTTTTACTTAAACTCTATCTTTCGTTTCTTGTCAAAACCATGAGATAGATATGTAACACCAACTTCCAGTTCTACCTTGATATCACAATGCACAATTTCTTCATAGGTACTAAAGTCTCTTATAGCTAATGCCCTTCCAAGACTTGGTTTTAAGCCACTGAAGAATCGATCAACTTTACTTTCAGGTTGGATGATAAAGCCAGATGCATACCTTGCAAGCCTTGTAAAATTCACTTCGTATATACGAAAAGATTCATAATTCTTTTTCTTAAGCTCAAGGAACTCCTTTTCCATCTTTGTTCGAAGAATATGATGGAAGTACTTATTGAAAAATAAGTTCTTGAACTCATCACATTCTATGGATTCAATTTCATCTTGGGGCCTTGTATTCTTAATTAGAGTCCACCACTGGTCTACTTCACCTTCTAACCGGTAAACATCCAAAATGAATTTTTCATGTTCTTAACAGCGAAGTATCGTAAATATCGTTTCAATGGTACTAATCTATTGTTTGGCAACAAGTGGATTAGAAGACCCACTGAAAGAATGTGGATGTTGCCTCATAAAGGACTCAATAGAATATTGTGCCTTTATCTCCTCATTTGGAAGTCCAAAATCATTCATAGATTGTGTAAGTATAGCAATAATATTTTTCACTCCATATCCCATAACATTGGTTTGTTCAAGAGGACAATCATTGTGTTTTATATTACATTGATCAACATGGTTCCTTCGGGTTCCAGCCATCATCTAAATCCCAAAAAGAACAGTGTGAGAGGAAAAAATCATACTAGGAAAACATAATAATAAAGGGCGGTTACTTTCAATATATAACATCTTAAGTTTAATGCTAAGATCGTTATAGTAATTCTAGGACTATAACCTATATGTATACTTATCCTTAGGGACGTCCCTAGACATACGTTAGAAATATCTCTAGGGATTTCACTAAAGGTTTCGCATCTTAGTTTACAAAGGTTAACTAAAACATTCCTCTGATACCAACTGTAGAGACCCATACTTGACATACATGGACATTACATTAATTTTGCGGAATACTTAATACACAACAAAAACAAATACCGAAGGACCGTAATAGTTTAGTGTCTTTGGAAACTCGGAATATAATCTTCTAATCATGGTGAAAGATATTAAAAATCTCCCATAAAGATCTTCCCCTTTTGTTTTCTTACCTAAAATCTTTCTTTATATCCTACGGGAAATAAAACATAAAAAGGGTGAGCTCAAATTCTCAGTAAGGGTAAACATGGAGAACATAAAACAACCCATAAACATTTGAACGTAAAAACATGATCATGACATAAATCTTAGTAGTACATAAGGAATAGATCATAAAGGAACATCAATCATGATAAAATAGAATGGGAATAAAACATTTAATTGTGGCAACCCATTAATCACATGATATGATTTCCATAGTAGCTAGGGAATTTCTGTCAAGACCATCTTAGTGGACAGTCCCTTTCTAAACCGAGTTCACTCCTCATTACAGTCATGTATCACTAAACCAGATTAACTTACCATTCTAGCCATGTATATCTCATGAGATATAAATATTTACCCAATTCATTGGAGTGAGATATAGGTCCCACCCATCTCATATTGAAATCATTCTTTCGTGTGCCACAAAATAAACATACATCATTCATAATAACCCAACGAATAAAATGGGTTTTATAAACATCATCCCATCATAACATAATCTATATAAAAGAAATGGATATAATTTCATCATAAGAAAATAAAACCATGTAAATAATAGATACATTATACTTGAAACATAAACATACTTAATAATGACATCTTAGATGGGAAATAGTTTTGATAAAACACTTGAAATGAATTCTTGAGGAAAATATCCTTTCTTCTTCAAAATTATTTTCTTTTCTCAAAATGCCATGAAATTTTAAAAGAAAAGGATTTTGATGAAAATAATCATGAAAACTTGTATAATAATCTTCATGAAAATTAGGCGTTATGAAACCATAAAAAAATATGTTCATGCCGTATAAGTTAAAAAAACATTCTTCTCGGACTTTTGCCGAAAATGTCAAAAAGTACCTTGTATGGTAAACAAAAGAATGATTCCTTACATACCATGTAGTAAAAGTAAAAAATGGGTAAAAAGGACTTTAATCATACATGAAACCATTTTTATAAAACAGGTACATGGATGATAAATATAACCCCTGTAAATACTTACGAATAAACAATCTCAGATAAAAACGAGATTGGAAAAGTTATCCCTTACCTTAGGTCTGATATGCTTCGTACGTATCCGAACATCCTATATAATGATTTAAATAATGTCATTGACTTATTACAGAATCATATTCATTGTTATGATATCATATATTGTTCACTTATGACTTTATATTACCCGTTCTTTTGTAAATTCCATGTTAAAGCAGCGTTTTGGGTAAAATCGTTTTATTTATCATAGGTGTTTGGACTTGTTGTTATTTATATTATTATTACTTATATCATGATTTAATTACTTCCAGAATTTAAATTGTGATTTATATATCATATATGTTCATTATATATATATATATATAATAGATAGATGAATGAAATGAAATACACCGTTCATGGAGACGGTAGGCCATACGTACGCATGAATGTTGTTTTCCTTTCCTTATTGACTTGAATGGAAGTAATTAGATGACATATATATATATATTAGATTAATTAGGTCATATATTTCATTATTATTCATTATATATACTTTATAATCATTCTTTAATGGTTAACAAGGAGAATGAATCTCATCGCGTCGCGGAGATGGTAATTTGTACGTACGCAAGAGCGATGATATCGTTCCCATAATTATTGAATGGAATTGGAGTAGGTGATATAATATCTCAGATTCAGTATGATGTTATAATAACCATATATAGTTATTCTTTACACCATTATACCCATCCAAGTAAGGTGGTGGTGGAAAAACATATTACACCACGGCGTGGAGACGGTATTCTGTACGTACGCACGCGCGGCGATTTCTTTTTCCGTAGGATGGATAGAAGGTGAAATGGGGTTGTTTAATATTTATAATAACATATGAGTATATTAGTGATATTTATGTTATTACTTAATAATTAAACAACTAAATAAGATTAAGTTTAAGAAAAAAGAAACTTGATTGAACCGGTAGAAGAGATTACCTCTTCTTCGACGCACCTCTTTTAAGCTTCCTCTTAAGGCACTAGAGTTGGTATTTTGAGGAGAGAAAACCCTCTATAACTTTTCTAGGGAAGTTTATATGGTAAATGGGCAGGGTTTGGCCAAGCGTGAAGGCTCAAAATTGTGTAAAGGGAAGAGGGAACAAGTACCCTTTTATAAGGGAGGGGAGGGGCACTTTAGGAAAAAACATAAAATATTATTTTATACTAATGTCATATACGGTTTATAATAGCTCCAAATTGTTTTATTTCTAACCTAAAGTGGGGATGGGTCTAAATATTCTAAACCAATAGGTTTTAGACAATTTTATGTTACTATTTTAACCTTATCATTTAGATTTAACTCTAAGTTAAATAATTTAACTTTTACCGTGTCTTCTTGTTTTCTTACACTATATGGTTAATGTACTTAATATAACAAGACAAATGAACCCCAAGTGGTTAATTATTAATATATATAACCTTAACTAAGTCATTTCGTTGAACCTTAGATTTTTAGGAATAGAATAACAATTAATAATATAATATTTGTTTTGAAAACTATTTTATATCAATTTTGACACTATTTGGTAATTGATTTTTGTGAAAATCATAACAGCATTTTTAGTTCTAAAAAAATTAATTAAATCAATACTAACATGTAATATCAACCTAAGAAATTAGTTTAATTCATAAAAAGTCTCAAATTACATTTATTTGGGTATTTATAACATCAATTATGTTAATATTTCATTAATTAGGTAATTACTACATCATCATTGTGTCATAAATAAATTAAATTATTTAATCTATAAAAATTATAAATAAAATATAATTATGTATGAAAACTTTTTATATTTATAATAAATATTTAGAGTCTAATTTATCTTATTTATAACCTTATATTAAAAATGTTTTAGTTATTAAACTTCGATTTTAACTCTTTTAACTCTTCTTTTAATAAAATAATAATAAGTGTCATAATCTAAACCAAGTGGACCTAAAGGGTAATATTTTATTCCTAAGGTTTTTTTGGTCGAATTACACTTATCCAATAAAATTATCACATGTGTTAGGGTAATAATAATATCATTTTTACCCTTAATTACTCTATTTACTTTTACCCATGGTAAATAAAATAAAAAGTTACTATTCACAAAAATTATTTTTATCTTATTGAAAAACATTTTACACCTTGATTTTAACCGTTTCTCTCAGATTTTTGAAATTCAACTCACAGAAGTGGTAAAATTAAGTTTTATGTACAATTGCAAATGCTCCTAGGAGGTGGGTAAAAGACCGTGAAATGTTCAATAAAATTTTTATATATCTAAAATTATTATAAAATGACTCCAATGAGTTAATTGAAATTATATAAGTATTATTTATCTATTTTTACCTAAAATTAATTTAAATAAAATAAATGATTATTTATATAAAAAGTTGGTTTTAACCAATAACTCAGTGTTTTCACTATTCATCAAAAATTGAAAGTTTTCAAAAAAATACCAAAATTTTACCCTAGGCTAATTTCGATATTCTGAATCCAAAAATGAAGTCCATTTTGAAAAATAAAATTTATAACATTTCAAAAGGCGGGTATTACTATTCATAATGGCTAGTTTATATAATATTTTAATAACATATCGTTGTTTAGTGAAACTCGGTATTGCGTATAACACACGCTATCATGGAAGGTCGTGATTGTGTGTAAAGCAAGCCAAGTCAGGATTGCGTGTAGTGCAATATTTATTTGTTTTTTTTTATAATAGAATCCAATCATATTTCATTTATACATTTAATATATATATATATATATACACTCAATGTTGCATGAAATAACTTCTGTCAAACGAACTTGAAATTTTGTGTAACACGATCCAAGAATAGTGTTGTGTATACTACAAGATAATACGGTGTTACGTATAACACAAGATAATCTTGGTGTATAATTCAACACAAGACATAAAATAAATTAAAAAGAATACTTCTCATAAAATCTCATGGTGTTATAGTCTAGATGCTCTTGCATCTGCTTCTTTAACTCCGCTAGTTCGATTGGAGCCATCCTATAGAGACACTTCGAGATTTGAGTAGCTCCAGGAATGAGTTAAATTGAGAACTCTACCTCACGATCCAGGGGAATTCCGGGTAACTCTTCGGGAAATACATCATCGTATTCCCTCACGATGGGAATTTCCTCAAGGTTGGCACTTTCCTTCCACTCAACCATTTGGGCAAGGTATGCTTCTTCATAGAAAATCAACACCCACACCATTGAAGGATTTTTCAAAGGATATTCATGTTCTTCCTTGAATTTGTAGAGGAGCATGGGATGGTTTGGAATATGAAAAGATATTTCCTTTTCCTGGCAGTTCATATGTTCTATATATAATGAGAGCCAATCCATTCCCATTGTAACGTCGAATTCCACAGAGGGTAGTATTATGAGATTTAATAGAAGAATCATCCCACATATGCCAACAAGAGAAGAGTCAAACACTTGGGTTGCAATGATTTCATCAATTGGTATTTTTACAGATATCTCTACTTCAAGGTTTCTGGGATTCGATTCTATAGTTCTAGCAAACTTTCATGATATAAAGGAATGCGTAGAACCAGAATCAAATAAGACTTTTTCCATTCTTCATTGAATAGGAAGTGTACCTTGTATAACTTCATTATCATGCTCCACCTCTACAGTAGTGATGGAATAATCCTTCCCTTCTTCCTTTGGCATTGGTGGCTACTGACACTGATTACCCTCCAGAACTCGAGGTTTAGTGCACTAGTTTGCATAGTGCCCTAGCTCCCTACAGTTGTACCATTGAACCATGAGTGGTTATCTCCTTTCATCAGCAACATTATCCTTCCTTTTCATTTCTTTTCGACACTCTTGGGCATGGTGTCTTTCTTTCCCACACTTGAAGCATTTCCCTATCCCTTTGAGGCAGTTCCCATGGTGCAACTTCCCACATTTTTTGAATGTGGGTCATTGATTTTTCTTCCCATATTTTTCATTAGATCCACCAACTTGAAACTCCATATTTATTTTCTTATCACCATACCCATGGGAACATTCTAGAAACTCCATCTCCACTTTGAGAGCACACTGAAAAACTTCTTCATAACTCCCAAAGTCTCGAATTGCAAGAGCCTTTAGAAGTTCTTGTTTTAATCCACTAAAGAATCTATCAATTTGGTTATCAATCATGATAACAAAACCCGAAGCGTACCTTGCAAGCCTTGTGAAATTTGTTTCATAAGTTGTGATAGACTCTCCTTCTTTTTTCTTGAGCTCTATGAATTCTCTCTCCATCTTTGTGCAAAGATTTCGTGGGAAGTACTTATTAAGAAACATTATCTTAAAGTCTTCCCATTCCATCTCTTCAATTTCCTCCCTTGTATTGGTGTTCTTAATCAAAGCCCACCATTGATTGGATTCTCCATCTAGACAACAAATGGCTAGGGTAAACTTCTCCATCTCAGAACAGTGAAGAATAGAAAATATCTTCTCCATTGAGTTGACCCACACTTCCGCAACTAGTGGATCGGAAGATCCACAAAACGTCAGTGGTCGTTGCCGCATAAAACATTTGATAGCTAGTTTCTTTCTATTTGGTGAAGGAGGATGTTACCCATTATTGTGATTATTGTTCATAACATGTGATAATTGGGTAAGAATCATCATTAAGTTCTGAAATCCACCTCCCAAATCATTGGGGATGCCATTCGGGCAATCGTTGCATTGGTCCTCGCACGATTTGTTGGCCTGATTTCTCCTGGTTCCCACCATTTTCTAAAATAGAAATGCTTAGAACAAAACATAAGTAAACAAGTCATGAATAACTTATTCATTTAAACAATTTATACCAAAAACATAACATATGGTATCCCTATGTAAATATTCTTGTGTGCATATTTTTACTTAGTCTCCTGTTATAGGTTTTCTCTAGGGTTCACTAATCCTGATTCCCAAATTAACTAAACCTTTCCTCTAATACCAACTATAGCAACCTAACTTTTTTTTACTTTACTATTACATAATTTTAAAGATAAAAAACATAATATAATTACACATAGAGGATCCAAAGGTTTAGTTTCTTGGGAAAACTAGGACCATACATACCAATTACAACATCAAGCATAAACATTTATTTAATTTCTTCTTCTCTAGGTTCTTACTGGCACTTGTCCTCTCCTTAGTACATTTAGCCACCTGAGGATATACATAAAAAGGGGTGATATAGAATCCCATTAAGAGGATAGATAATAAAAATATATCATGGGGTGAGCATAATCATAACATTGGAAAAAGATCATGAATATGAGAGGAATCATAAATATAAGACTTGAAATGTGGCAATGCATAAAAAATGAAGCATCATGTCTTAGTGGTTTACTACCAAACATACTTGTGAACCAAGATAGTATCTTGTTCACACATGATTTCAAATTTACTCATGAGATTCATCACTTTACCCAATGCATTGGAGTGCTGTATAATTTCGGGCGCACCCGTCACTTTGAAACATTCATATAGCGCTATATAATTATGGGCGCACCCATCACATCATAACATTATCATTATCAGGCTTGCCACATGGAACATATATCAAAAGTTAACCTAACTAAACCATTTTAAGGAATGGGTTTCATATCATAAGAATACATTCATAATCTTTTGGTTCCCAAAATAAAGAGGAAATAACATACTTGATACAAGAACCATCAACCATGAATGAGAGGTAAAAGTTGAGTTCTTAAAAGAAGAGTTCTTTTGGAAAACATTTGGATTGACATAAACTTCATTAGAAAATATGTATATCCCAGAAAAAGTAATATAATTATGAAAAAATGATTTTTAAGAATCCACCATACCAAATTGGAGTGAAAGAGGGAGAACCCGGAGAAAGAAATTTGGGTTCGAGATTTTCCCCTTACCTAGTATCCGAATGCTTCCTTACCATTAATGTCATGTATAATGACATTATATTAATTAATTAGAAATCCAGAACCTTTGGTACATTAATATGATTCATTATGGTTTCATTAAGTGATTTTATGTTCCTTTGGATGAGTTATAGAGTTTAAAAACATTATTCGGGAATGTTTGTTTTTATGGTTTTCTTGCGTGGTTCACATGTATTCTTAAATTGAAGTTCGGGTAGAACATGGGTAAATATCCAAAACTGATATTAAATGTTATTAATGATATTGCTGTAGTTTTAATTATCTTATAATTAATTATATTATATCCATTTGGATGAATCATTAGATAATAATTAAATGAAGATTGTTTGGGTTAATTTGGGCCGTTTTTTGGATCACAAGGAACTTGTTTTAATTTATTACTTAGCAATATGGCCATATGTTAGTTCCATAACTTTAAATAGGATATAATACCTATAAAATATTCTAGTTCAACCATAAAAATGGTTTATTGACCAGATCTGAAGGTATAAATGGAAGAAGAAATCATTTCGTTCTTGAAGGTGATAAATTAACACCTCACGAACAACGTTCTCTTTAATAAAATAAAAGGAAGAGGGAAAGGGGGGTGGATGATATAATATCACATTAGAATCATAAAATTACATTATATTTATAATAATGGAGTTTTAATACCAATTTAATGAGAATAGGTTGGGAGAGGTCAAGAAATGAACTAGAACTTGAAAGGAAATTAAAGGAGAAGTGGGAGAGAAATTACCTCTTAAATCCTCCTATTGAGATCCTCCTTAAGGAAGCTAGGCTTGGTCTTTTGATGAGACTAGAAGCTCTTGGAAGTGGGAGAGGGGATGGGGAAGATGTTTTTTCAGGGTTTAGATAATGCTTGGAGCTTGAGATGTGTGAGGAAATGAGGGTGTGAAGGGTGGATTTTATAGTGGAGGGGAGAGGGGTTTCCATAATATAAAATTCATTAGTTTATTATTTATTCACAAGGCAAAGAATAGTAATTATTCCATGACCAAGAATAGTAATTTTATCATGTGATCCCGAACCAAGTGGGATTACATCAGAATAACATCACACATGACTCTATAATTAGCTTATTTAGCTTATTTTTTTAAATTACGGTATTTCACTATTCATCAAAAATTCAAGTATTTCAGAAAAATCTCAAAACATTACCACAACCATTTTTTGACGTTTAGAATAAAAAAATGAAGTCCATTTTTCAAAAATAATTTTCTAAATATTATTAATTTAATATTTAATTAAAATCATAATTTACTTAAAAACAGTTTTTAAAAATTAAAACTGATTTTATAGTGCATTCCAAAATTATGTAGGGTCTTATAAAATTATCTAAAAACTATAAGACATTGATTTGATAATTAATTAAAAAAATTTAAGAAAATAATTTTTCTTTTAAATTAATTAATTAAAATTAATTATTTATCACTTACAAAATACTAAAACATTTTCTAATGTCAAATTGTCACTTTCTAAGATGTCTAAATTTTATTTAATTATTCATCGGTAAGGTTACTATTATTTTGGGTGATTTAATATTCATAAGGTTCATATTACTATTCCTAAGGGTATGTTACTATTCATAAGGGTACGTTACTATTCACCAAAAACTATTTTTGTTTTATTAGACTCCAAAAATCATCTTGAACATAACTGTATATGTCATATTTTCGAAATTCAAATCACAGAAATGAAAAACTTATTTTTAAAGGTCACTTAGAACTTAGTAGTTCATTATGTTGTGTTTTCATGTGATTTTATGACATAATTTTAAGAAGGGAATTTCCATTGAAAACTTTGGGTTATTACAATCTTAATTCAATATTAAGTGCCTAATGTTTTTTTCCTACAAGATCTGGATAGTTCTACAGTATAATGTCTCTAAAATGTGCATCATGGAAATGATATAACTAGATTCATCAACACTAGTCAACTTACTATAGCATAGAGCATCAAACTTTAGTCCAAATATAACATATCATGGATTAATATCAAAATTATTAATATAAAACTTCTCAAAATAAAAAAAAATTGATTTAAAATTAAATAAGAACCCTTATTATATATCAATCATGGAATCATTCATAAACAATATAACCATGTCTAATATCTATTTTGAGTTAAACAAAATTCATATCTAGATAATATATAATTTGTCACAATTAATTAAATTTATATAATTAACTAAGTGATAAAACAATAGTTATTTATTAAATATAGTTTAATTAACATGAATACTTTTTCCTATTTTAAATCAATAACAATATATAAATCATAGCATGAAATTCCCCTATAGACTAGTTCAAACACCTAAGAGGGGGAGAATTATGTGTCATATAAGTTTTACCAAATTTAAGTTTCTCTTTTGAGTATTAACCTATTTGAATTTTTAAATTTGTTATTTGTTAGGATAATAGTGGATATATATAGTATTTACCACTAATATATACCACATTTAATTCATTAAATAAAGTAAAGGATAGCACATGGTATTTTTACAAGGATTATCCTTGATATGGGAAA
Source organism: Viscum album (assembly GCA_963277665.1). Classification (NCBI taxonomy): domain Eukaryota; kingdom Viridiplantae; phylum Streptophyta; class Magnoliopsida; order Santalales; family Viscaceae; genus Viscum; species Viscum album. The sequence goes on along the minus strand of OY728160.1, from coordinate 976,562,552 downwards.
CCTGCTCCTTCCCATGATTGGTTATTCTCCCTAATCATGGATTATCTTATCCACTATAAACTCAAGCGAATATAATAAGTCATTATTACCCAAAAGTTCTTTAGATATTGACATTTCTTCTAACCCTGATTAAAATTTATAGCATCTCATTAGACTTTATAGATTCTCACTGATGTCACAAAGTCACACTATGGCCACCTTGCATACTAAGAGTCACACTAGCTCTGTAAACTTTTATTATGAATAAAAAATTATTCATTTTAGTCCATTTTATGTATATCACTTATGATAATAGTATGTCACTAAATCCATAAGATATTATCTCCTTCATCACTGTAGAATATTTGATTTCCTTATGATGATCTCATGAACCTTTTACAACTATGTCTCTTTTTCTATCTCAGCTTCATAGGTTTTACACAACATTTTATCAATGATATTTATCAACAAAATATTGATATCTTATGATCTCCATTAATCCAAAAAAATCCTCTTTATCTACAAGGCATGATGCAAAAGATAATAATAGTGACATCATAATCGTTCTCTCCTTGGTTTCTTATTCCTTATTCTTATCACTATTTAAACTAGATCTAACTAGAAGAACCCATCCATGTTCTTATATTAATCAGCTTCAATACCCATATGATAACTATAGTTTATCACTAGATCATATCACCTTATTTTTCAAGATCCTAGATATTATATCTATTCATAGCTCCCATCCCCCAATTCAATCACACAAAAAGTTATCTTCTTCAAAAGTTCTTCAATTTTTTCCAGGTGTGATATATTTATCTCACTCAATTTTCTTATTTTATACATAAGTCACTAAAATAATATTTTATATATTTTAATATAGAAAAATATCCTTCAAATATATATGTTTATCCCCTCATTTCATTAATGGTTTGTATAAGGGATTTCACCCATAATCTCTGTGTATTTTTTCCTCAACCACTTTCTCCCAAAAAAATTATATTGGTTGCCATCTTCTATTTTTCTTTCTCATTTCACTCACTTGATAGATATTTTTTCTATTTTAAATAGGATTTTATACTCTTATTATCTTATTATATTTAATATAAATCCAAAACATTAATAATTATCAAGGCTATATTAAGAATAAAATAGTACACTTATGGTATAACTATAGATCACTATCTCTTAAACCTCCTTGCAGCATGAAGAACATAATTAATATAATAAAGATTATGTCTTAAATATATAAATCCTAGATATAATCTTATCTCACTCTTATTAATCATAATTATGTGTAAATAAAATCTCATTGTGATATATATAACATGAAGCACAACTATAAAATCTTCAAGCTCAATTTCTAGATTTAATAAATATTGAATTACCCCATTAGGTGTAATTATTTTCTCAAAATTTCCTCCTTATTTTTTTTATTTTTTTAAAAAATTATATTGAATTAAAAAAATTGGTGATTTGGACACTCATAATTATCTCTAATATCTTCTAAAATAATTTCCTCATAATGTCAAATATTCTGGAAATCTCATAATTCCAAAAAATATTCTTTTATGTTGATCTTCTTCTCAACATCCATCAATATCATCTTTTATGTAATTCAACACATTAATCACATAAAACATGAGAGTTTTTTATATTTAATACCTTGAAATAAAATCTTTATCATCATCCTAAATGCTTTCTTTATCATAAAATTAATTCTAGAGTCTTTATTTTTTAATCTATAGAAATATTGAACTTTTTTTATTACAAATGCTAACTCATATTTAGCATTATTTTTACATTTAGAAAAAATAATCTTTACATAAATAAAATGATCTTTAAATGGATTTCCATTCATGTTTATGAAAATCCAATGATGCATAAGCTGATTCATAAAAATTTTATATATGAAGGAATCATGTTTATTCATCTCAATTCATTCTCAAAATGTTTATTGGATGATGTTTATTCACATCATATTTTATCCTTATAAACTATGTAATCGTGTTTGTCATGAGATATAATCACTATGTAGATATCATTACTTATCCATTTTTTCATATTTCTAGTGTGCATGATCCATATGTAGGACTGGACTTTTTCAGATTCAACTTCAGATCCAAATTTTGATATTAATTATGATCAGTTTATAATTAAATCAAATAAACTCAAAGGTAACAAAAATCAACCTCAAACATATAAAGTGACATTAAATCACATTAGGAATTATTAGAATAATTCCAAATAACATTAATGAAATACCAAATTCATTTGTAGTATAATAAATACTCATGTTAGTGCATTTCAATTACTTCACTACCTTTTCATTTTTATCTATAAAATTAGCCTTTATAAAACTTCATCTAAGGGTGTTTTCTTATTAATTTTGGTATCAAATATTATAGATACTCTAATGATGGTTTCTCCTCAAAATAAATTAACTTACATATTTAGATAAATAATTTTCAATATCCCCACTAGAAATAAATATTCAAACTCTTTCAAAACTATTGTAAATAGAGGTTTCCACCATTTTCACTTTTATTTTACATGTGGATAATCCCAAAAAAACATTTTTTATAGTTAAGTATCATCTAACAACCAAATATTCAAACTTCAAGGGCTAAAACTGGACACTAGATTCATTTTCATGTTTAATGTAAACCTCTTATAAAGTGGGTGGATTCTCACTCCATCACTCATTATCATTACACAATTATTGATATTATCATTGAAAATTAATAATTATAAACAAATACAATCAACAAATTCAAATTTGACCACTTAAATCTCCCCTTTTTTAATACTATTAAACAATTTATCTTGAAATTATTTTCAATAGAAGTTCAAACTCTTTCTACCCCTATTGAAAATAAATGTAAAGGGTGAAAATTTTATTCCCTATCCTATTAACACTAGAGGGTATGGTCAAAATTTACTTCTAAAAACTATTCCTTATCTTTTATTACTTCTCCTTCGATGTTATATCGCTTGTTTTCAATTCTATGAGATAAGGTTGGAATAATCTTTTCTCTTAGAAATGTTCTATAAATCAATCAACTCTAAGTCTTATTTTGATGAATCAGTATAGAAAACAATGATGATAAATTAATAAAATAGGTTTTTCCACTAACTAAATATAATGTGATACTAACATTAATTTTTTTTAGGGGTTGAACAAAAATATTTTCAAGAAATTTTATAAAAGTACACGCAACATTATAAAACACATAAAAACATTCAAGTAAAAGTTTTTTTCTCTACCATTTTGTTATATAATCACTCCTTTTTAATATAAAATTCATTTAAAATAAAAATAGAATTGGGAAGTGAAACCCATATCTCAAGTTCAATATTTTGTTGTAGTTTTCACAATTTTCAATGTAATTATATAAATCTATAAGGTTTTTTTACTCTAAAATAAATCCCCCTAAAGAGACAGTCTTTATACTTCTTCACCATGGTCGCTTTCATCCAAAAATAGTCTCTAAGAATTTATTATGCCAGTTAATGTCTAATACAAATTTATATTTGACACCAATTGATAAGTTTTCCATGGTGGTGTTATTTCTTTAGCTATATAGGGATTATAGCATACATCATTTGTCCCTTTTTCAAACTACACCTTCAATTACCTATTCCATGATATATATCAAACATAGTATGGGGATAATGGGGTCATCATCATCTATTTAGTTCTAGAAGTAGGGATAATACTTCTTTCTCAACTTAAAAACTATTTTATTTGAGGGTATAAAGTGTTTATAATTCCTTATACATTGATTTTCTTTAGGATTATATATCATAACCTCTTTAGGGATCATGGATTTCTTTCCTTTATTATATGTATTCATAGTTGGAATTTTATTTTTCTGTTTGTATAATAAGGAACATTCATTTTATTTAGTCGGGTTTTTATAGCCTCTTATAACCAATTTGACCTTATGGTTAAATATTTTTTTGTTAAATGATCTATCTTATTTTTTTGTGTTGACACAGTCTTCACTATAGTTTTTTATGACATGGTTATATTGGTGATTTTACATTATTCTTCAATATCATTTCTTGTTTATTTAGTCATAAAATATATCTAACATCACTATGAATAATCTATTTTTACCTTCCACACACCTCACAGGTAACCTTTTGAGTATCCCTTTTGGTAAGCCTCTCAAACTCTTCACTAAGAGTGTTAACCACTAATCCAATCCCATTATCTATCTCTTGTAAGGATTCACAAGTTTGATTTAACTTGCTTTCTAATTTATCAAAATTTATGGCTATATTGTAATGGTCTGTGGTGTGGCCTTTATTAATACAACATAAGTATTTCTTACCTATTAGTTTGAAATCCATATTAGTTTTCTTCTGGGTTACCTTGAGATAATTTGGTTATTTTATCTTTTTTTGTTTTCTTCTCAAGGTGGATTGACTTTTCATTTTTTTCCGACTTATTTAGATATTTTAGACATATATTTTTATAAATATTAGAGTTTTAATTTGTTGGTATATACCATCAATTTATAAAGAAATAAAAAAACATTATTTAAGTTCTCATTGAAGTTATCCATACATTCTAATCTATTTTTCATTAACACTTTTTTACTAAACTATTATTTTTTATTTTTTTCCAGGTTATTTCCTATTTATTTTAGCACTTCTCCCTAAGAATTCGAGATTTCTATGTATTTCAAACAATAAAATGTTATTTCAACAATAATTTTTCATATATACACATCTCCAGTAACATAAGAAGTGTCTCACTTACCTTTTTTTACTTTAAATATTAGTCTATCCGAAAACAAATTAGTTATCTCTTTTTAGATGGAAAGCCCAAATGTATCGACTCATTTTCGAGGGATAATCTTCTCAATTGTTTTTTAAAAAATCCTTTTCACATTTTTCTATTTACCAAACTGTTAGTCTCTCCACATATATATATATATTTGTACTTTATTCACGCACTTTTAGATAAAATAGATTTAGTGAAAACTAATTTTTTAGGACAATGGGTTACCTTCCTCCATAAGATTGTAGTGAATGGATCAATAGATGATTGAAAGATTTTCTTTCCATTATTTGGAGAATACATAAAATAAATAATATTATTAGAAAATAGTTTTCCAAAATCCTTTCTCTTTAAAAATTTTGAAGTTTCTATAGGGATGAATTCCAAATTTATTATCTTAACATCCATCTCTTAACATTTTATACTAAGAAAGTAACTTTTAACCTTAAAGTGTTTTCACTATCTCTTCACAATGTCTTTTAAAATACCCCATATAATCCTAATAAATTTTATTTATATCTAATATTGAATTATTCATATCCTTCAATCTCTTTTATTCTACTTCTAGTTGAGAACATTTTATATTCACGAATACATTGTATAGTTTCTCTAATTCATGGATCACTTCCTTGATAACTTTCTCATGTACCGCTTTCTCAGAAATATATATTTTTAATATTTTATTAGAATAAAAATTTCATTAATTTCATAGTTATAATGATTCATAGTTTTCTTTAAAAAAATTGTGAGAATCTTGTATATGCTTACTTTCCTTACCAATAAATCTTCTATTTCATCATCCTCTTATTCCAACTGTGATTTCTTATCCTATAATCCATTGAAATGTGAATTTATAAATGAAACCACTTCAATGGTTACCATTTCTATATATTAATTCACTTATGAATAAAAAAACTAAGTGATTTATCTTGAAATTATTATTTATATTCCATGAATCTTGAACTTACTTCATTAGAGGAATAATAATCAACATATTTAACTGATAAACACTTTTCCTTATAACTACCTTTAAATAATTTTTTATCCTATTTTAGTTGTGATTTAATATTCATATTCTTAGACTATTTACACCCCCAATTTTGAAAATTCATGGTTGAAACTTCCAAATATATTTTAATAGGGACTGAAAAATATTTCTCAAATAGTGGATATTCTATTTCAAATCTGGAATTCATTAAATTTTGATAAAAATACTAGATAAAAAATATATAAATACAATAAAATAAATCTTAGGCTTTGGTACCAGTTGAAAGTCTCTTATATACTATTGTAGACACATCTGAGGGGGATGATCATGAGTTGTCTGATTTTTACCAAATTTAAGTTTTTTTGTTAATTTTTTAGCCCCTTTGGATTTGTACCTATATTATATGTTAGGATAATAGTGGATCAAATTAATATTTACTAATAACATATACTAAATTTTTTATATTAATTCAAGTAAACTATTGAATACAATATTTTTACAAGGTTCTTCCCTGATGTGGGAAACCTAATGCTTATCATGAAAGGTTATTCACCCTAATCATAGATTCTCTTATCCATTATTAACTCATATGAATAAAATAAGTCTTTACAACCCAACAATTCCTCACTCAATAACACTTCTTCTCATAGTTATTATAATTTATAATAACTTTATAGACTTCGTAGCTTCTCACTAATGATACAAAGTCAAAATTTTATCTCTTTTCGTACATAGAGTCACATAGGATCCACAGCTTCCCCTTGTGTATACAGAAGTATTAATTTCATCACCTCTGAATTAGATCACCTATCAGCATAGGATTTCACTGCATCTATAATACATGATCCCTTTCCTCACTAGAGAGTCTTCAACTACATTATGACAATCATATGATCATTTTACAAATTGATCTCTACTTTTAGTTCAGATTCACTGATCTTACATTAAATCTATTCACTAGGATTTATAAACCCAATCTAGTGGTCTAGTGATCTTCATGAATCTAGGAACACCTCACTCTTTAAAAGGATCAATATGATAGATAACAATAGTAGAATAAAAGTCGGTCTCTCCTCAATTTCTTTTTCCATCTTCTTCTCACTATTTCAACAAGAGCTATTTAGTAGAACAAGTTTTGTTTCTTCTTTTAATCAGTTTTAATACCCAAATGATAAGGATTTGAGACAAATTATTCCCTTCACAACTTCCATATAAATAAATATCTTAAATTATAATTAATTCTATATACTACAACAACACACTTACAACATGGCTACAAGTCACTATATTTTAACATTCTTGCAGCATGAAGAATGAAATAAAAATAATACATCTTCAGTATTTAATATATAAATCCTAGATATAAGTATAACTAACTATTATTTATCTATATTCATCTTTAATAATAACTCATTGGGATATGTAGAACTTGATAACATATCCATCATATTCATGCTTAATTTCAGGATTAAATAAATCAATAATTTCAACTTCAGGTTTAATTATTTTCTCAAAAATTCCACCCACTATGTTCTTATTCTTTCATAAAAACAGAATGAATAAAAAGAATTTTTTTTCTTCAAATAGTTAGTATTATCTCTAAAATTTTATGAAATAATTTCCATAAAATATCAAATATTTTGAAAATCTCATAATATATAAAAAATTTCTTCCAAGTTGTTCTTCTTATGAAGATCAAATTCTATGTAATATAGTTCTTAAATAACACAACTTTTTAGAGTTTTTGATGTATAATACTATCAATAATAACATCAAAATCACCCAAAAAAATTATTTACCGTACAATTAATTTTATATTATTTATTTTTCATTTTGTAGATATATAATACTTTTCTAAGTATGGAAGCTTTTGCAGATCTGGATTCTTACATACATAGATAAAATATGATACTTATTCATAGAAAATTATGTTCACTCAACTCGGGATTCATGTTTGTGAAAATACAATTATATATACATAAATCATGAATGATTTTTAAATAATAAATAATAATGCTTATGAAATGCAATTCATCCTTATAGAGATAGATGAATGATGTTTACATCTATCGTAGATCATCATTACCAACTATTTAATCATGTATATATTGAGGAATGATCCCAACAAAAATATAATGTCTTAGCCATTATTTATATTTCTAGTGTGCATAATCCTCACATAGGTATGAACTTTGTTGAATTTAGCTCAATATTTGAATTTATAGATTAATTCATTTTACTATAGAATCAATTCAAATTTTTCTAGAGGAAATATAAATCACTATAAAAGATCTCAAGTGACTTTAAATGAATTTGGTAATTATCAGAATAGTTCCAAATAACATTAATACAACACTAAGTTTATTTTTAATATAGTGAATACACAAGTTATAGTATTTTAAGTACTTAATTTCCCTCTCATTTCCATTATACCTTTATAAACCTTCATCTAAGAGTATTTTCTCAATAATTTCAGTAATCAATATTCTAGATATGGTATGTATGGTTTCTATATAGATTAGCATAGAATCCATCTTTGAATAAATATTCTTAAATCTATCTTCTCTTTGGAAACTTCCAATGTCTTTCAAAACTGTTGTAAACACTATTATTCTCCATTAGAACTTGTATTTGACTTGGGTATTAGGTAAAAAATCATCTGATGTAGTGGGAGTATCATGTAGAAACCAACTCTTCTAACTTAATTTTCCAACATGAGACGCTATCTTCCTTTTCATGTTTAGTGTAATACTCTTCTTATGTGGGTGGATTCTCACCCCACTACCCCATATCATCACACACATATCAACATGCTCATTGGAAATGACTCATTGAAAACAAATACAATAAAAACATGCTATTAGGTTCTTCATAACACATTATCTCAATCACACTCACATGAATAGTTGTTGATTCCTACATGCCTTCCATGATGCATGAGACTCAACAAAACTTCATCTATTATAGATTGAAATTTAAATCTCATAAAGATAAATATTAAATGGGAACCCTCCTAACCATATCACTTTTCTAGACTTCCTTGAAAACATGAGTTTACAATAAAAATAGTTTGACTAATTATATTTATAGCATACCTATATATCCCAAAACCATAATATCTTCACCTATATACATTCCCAGAAAATAAAAACACACTCTGATATCATTTTTTAAGGACCCAGACCAGATTACTTAGATTATAACCTAAGCCAAATATCCATAGGACCTCAAAAAAACCTATTCAAATTCTATAGGAAGTTGAATAGTGGGGAGGGAACTAAAGTTTTATTAGAGAAACTATTCCCATAATAAAAATATATTCCCAAATAAAAAAAAAGAAAAAAATAAGTTAGTTCTCTTGTGAAACCACTCTGACATATCTATCAACTATCACAAACACTAAGAATCTAGAATATGGATACTAAAATAACTAAATATTTCATGTCATATGACACACACAATTTAGATGTCCCTTGACCAAATAATGATGCAATGCATAAATAAATTATAAAATAATACCATTGAATCCTCCGGAAACAACCTCTACAATAGTATAACCGACGATTTAAATATCCATAGACTTACCCTAGGATATCAATATGATTCTATGATAAAAATAATAAGAACTGAATATATGAATCAGAAAGTAATAATAAGATAACCAAAACAAATGAAAAAATATCCACATGTATCTATGTTCTCATGCGGTGACTCCAAATATGACAAATAACTTAATTCCCCTTATGTAGAATTGTAGGAAACAATAATCATCAATAATATATGTATATATACATATATGTGTGTGTGTGTGAGTTCCTTTTGGTTCTACCAATCCATTAAATTCCTTAACTAAATCTAATTTATCTAACTATAAATTATCTTATGTCAGAACAATGGGATCAGCACTACACTAACTCATAGTCCCGATAAAAATCATAAGTGCATGAAAGAAGGACCCACATATGCAACATGCCTATTTTTGATGGCGAAGTCACTCTAAAAATTCCATCCCACAATTAACTCGAGTGATATCAATCTTACTCAAGACACCTTGTATCACATGTCCCTAAGAGGGCACTGATGGGACTCTAGATACCTTTTCCCACACTTTTCTAATATTTTCTCCATTACAAAATATACACATTATATCATAAGTCCCTAGGTGGATATCGATATGGATATAGCACCTCATACCACCCCTATTAATAAATAAATGTTCACCACATACAATAATTGGGAAACGACATCACATTGTTGACCCTACACTCAATCAAGACCTATCACACCAACTTGTCACCCTAAATAATGAAAATAACCTTGTAGTAGATATTTTACTTAAAAATAAAACCTTTCTCAAAGGATTTATGCCTTTAAAAAATATCCCTGGGTTTCCGTGGCCCACTACTAGGGAAATTCTCACATCCCATCACACTGGTACTCTACTTTGGAGAACATCAAGAGTCGTTTTGGGAAGACACTTTGTTTCAACCTCAAAAAAGTGACCTCACACATCACTAGTCAAGTAGATACCCCATATAACATGTAACAGACCAACTCGGGGAAAAAAAACCATACACCCGAGCTGGTCATCACATGGTAAGTTATAATAAAAACAACAAAAACAAGTCTTGAACATATCCAAAAAAAGACATACAACTAGAGTAAAAAGTGGAATAAAAAAGATACAAACAAAAACCATATGATCTAATCCAAAGTAGACTAAACCAGAAGGTATGAAAAATATCCATGTGATCAACATTCACCTCTAAACCACCCCTCAATAAAGGTATTGACCAAAGGTAAATCTAAAATGATACATGATTCCCTTACCTTTACCTATATCCTACAATACAACATTTATAACCGTTGTAGACGTTGAAAACGCTCAAGGGATGAAGAAGGTTTGGGCGGGACAAAGTGAAACCATATTTGGAACCGGCAATCCATTCTGGGGGGGCTGGAAAGGCCGCATGAAAAAAATTCAGTGGCGCATGAAAAAACTATCCCGCATGAAAAACACTGGTATTTGTGAGAGTTTTCCGCGTAGGCATGGAAATTTATGTGCCACCGCCCCACGTTGTTGGATTTTCGTGCTACCAATGCTGGTGTGCAATATTACATGCAGACCTATTTTCTACACAGATCCGCGACCCCAAGCACCTATAAATAAAAGGTCACCTTCTTCGACTTCCGGTCTGAAAAATCTAAACCGTCTCTCCAGCGCAAAATTCACCACTCGTGAACACAAAAGATGGCTCTCGGGTACTGAATTTTTGGTGCCATGTCACCCGGGGGTCCACCTTTGCATGCGACCACTCGGGCTTGATCCTTGTCTGAATCCCATCGAGCCCCTTCCTCTACGCGCAATTCCCTCCAATTGTGCGCAATCATTTCTTCAGCGCGGAAAAGGAATTGCGCGCCGCCCCGGCCGTTTTCACATGTGCAATTCTTTTTTCGCGCGCACAGCTCCATTGCACGCCAGCTTGACCTTTTTCGCACCTGAAGCTCAATTGCGCATTGGCCCTGGCCTTTATCGCACACTCAATTCCATTTCGCACCATCCCGGCCTTTTTTTCACAAGCATCCCTATTGCGTGTCGGCCCTCCCCTTTTTCGCGCAACTATCCTTTCTTTGTGCGCAAGCCTCCCACCTTGTGTTCTCATGATGTCCCTCTTCCAAGCATCATTTTCGAGCGCCTCCTACACCCAAAGCACATTTTCCAAACACTCTTTTCTCGTGTAACCTCCTAGGTTCGCATGAAGTAACTTTAAAGTCCCATGGACAATATTGCCCGTTGCGTTGCTTCACCTCATGCTTCTTCTCATAGGAACGCTAACGGCTATTGCTTCTTTGCATAGCCACGCTAACATGGACCCCCCCCCCAATGGTTCTCTCCATAACACCCCCTAGACACGGCATTGCCTATCCCTTCTCTTCACCAAGATGTAGAGGGTACCAGTTACGTAAGTCCTAGGGGTGCGGAGCACACCTACATCATCCGAGCTGCGGGACGTTAAACTACCAAGCACCTTCATCCTCCCCACATGATGTTAAACTGTGACCTCGCCTTGTGCCTCGCACGTGGGGTGCCACCCCCCCCCCCCCCCCCACCCACATTGGAAATTATGTATGCCCACTGGTCTCCATGGGAGTGAGATCATTACTCACATGGAATGATATCCTCTTTATCAAAGCGGCATCTGTCCGTGGGGAAAGGGAAACCACCCTGGTATAAGCCCCATATATTGTCTTACAGGAGGTAGCATCCCTTCCCCTCTTTTCTTCGGTGCCAAATCCCTCTCCCACTGGGTTTTTTCACCACCAGGCCTCCATCTTGGAGTAAGTCCCAACCTCTTTGGGCTGATAACCACGCATAAGCCCCTGTTTCATCTTTGGGCCACTAGCTACGTGTACGCCCCACTCCACTTTCCACAGATGCACCTTTCACGACGTGATCATCAGGTCTCTACTGCCTCTTGTTTCTCACACCGATCATGAATCACGTGGGATTAGATCAAGCACCGACCATGACAACACTCTAGGAATCCTAGAGTGTAATCCCCACTCCCACACCACCTAAACTATGAGGATTTTGATCTTTGCAAAGGCATGGTATGTAGGAATCCCCCACGGGGTTCAAATCCACCACCCATTGGTCGCTCCGAACGCCTTCATGTTGGTTCACCAACACCTTGGGTAGCCTAGAGTGTAAGCCAAACACAACATGAACTACACGGTCTTTAATCCATGCCAAGGCAAGGTATGTAGGAATCCTCCACGATGTTCAATCCCACCACCCATTGGTCGCTCCGACCGCCTTCATGTCAGTTTACCAACACCATAGTCCACCTCAAAGTGTAACCCCCAAATGTCCCACCTGAACTATGAGGACTTTGATATTTTACAAGGCAAGATACGTAGGAATCCTCCCTGAGGTTCAATCCCACCATCCACATGGACCTTAGGTCCTTATTCAAGTCAATTCACCGACTCCTGCCCCATACCGGAACTATGTGATCTTTGATCCTTGCCAAGGCAGGGTACATAAGAAGCCTACCTGGGGTTCAAACCCAAAAACCTATGGTCCCAGCCACTTCACGTCGGTCCACCCCCTTCCTGCATGATGGTAAACTATATTCCACTTTTTTGTTCATATTTCAGCGGCAATCCATTGTCACACCATTCAGCGGTAAGCCGTTGTCAGCCTCATTCAGCGACAAGCCGTTGGAACTCCAACCAACGGTAAGCCGTTTTCAAGATGAACTACATTCACCAAATTAAACGGAATTTGATTCCCTACCACGGGGATACAAAGTAAGTATCTTTGAGGCTTAATCCAGACTTCACCGTCACCCTTGCGATGGTCCTATTTCACTTCCCCTACACTACATTAATCCAACCATCATTCATCCTGATTCTTATCTGGGCCTCCACATCTTGGTGGGATCATGCCACCTCATACTCCATTCCATTTACCAGTATTTGGAAATCCAACCACACATTGGCCACAATATCGGTGTTCGCTCCAGGGGTTGCACCCATCTGATCCAATACAGTCAGTGTTCTGATCAGTCTGATCCATCTCTGTTGGACATTAAACTTGTGGCATACCCTGTGTTAAACATGGGAAGCTAAGTAAAACCTCAGATACATGCTCATGGAATATGATTCCCCGCATTCAATGTGGGATGCCTCGGGCTTCCGCACCCTTGAGAAGCCCGATAATAAGGGACAGAAGATAGACATGCCAGTGTCCCAGTGTCCAGACACGCCAGTGATGCCCAACGTGACTACTCCCCTGACTGAAGGTTGCTGCCCTGACTAGGCCCCTTGGAATGTCCCGACATAAGAAGTGTAATTAAATGGTGTCCATAAAAATATGGCGCTAGGAAGAGTTTCATGAACAATGTATTAAATCTATAAAGGAGACCCGATCTAGGTGAAAAGTTCCGAGGAGGAAACCACGGAAGGAAAAACAGACATCCCATCATCCCATTTCGATCAAGGAGGAAACATCCCTGAAAAGGTGATGGATGCCTCCCACCTTTGGAAAGCTGGATTGTGGGGCAACAGCTACACGTCCTCCACAAACGGATGCACGCGCCCCAAAAAAAGCATCAGAAACAGAAATGGTGAACCTGACATGAATCTATTCTCCTCAATATGGAGATTAGTAGAAGTTGAGGTATCAATGGATTAGTGTGTCACTGGATCCAGCTATCTGGCATTGGATCCCGCTAAGCAAATAGTGGTCCTTGTGTGAAACTCACCAGAAGTTGGGGAAGTAGAATGATGGACATCCCATTCTACGAAGTTATCAGCATAGATCCCTCTTACCGGTCAGGGAAGAAGTAATGGCATTGGGGAATTGGTCGTCAATTCCTTTTTCTTTTAGCACTGATGAGTTAATCTCCCAACTTCTCATGAATCAAGGTTCTGCACCAGGGACGCAATCACAGCCTACCCATCAATGCAGGGGCAGGGTCAGCGCCAACATGATTGTCCCACATGGCTTCACCACTTACATGACGGCCTATAAATCTACAATCATGGGGTGCCCATGCCCCCTCTACCCGTCTGAGGTCATCCAACGAAGGGTGATCAATGACCTCGTGCGCCCTTACGATGAGGAGGGAATAATCCCGACCCGGGATATGGCCTTCCTGGACTTGGAGGCATCTGTGCCTCACCATCAATGCTGCCCCCGAGGGCCGCATAGGGAGCCATTTCTCCCCACCTCAATATACAACCGTTTTGGGAGCCTGTCCCCAGAACGCTTTGATGATTCCCTACTCTACGCATATGAGGTAGGTGAGGTCTGGGCCAGCCTGGTCAGAGTCCCATTTCGAGGGCTCCCAGTGAGGACTCCCACCCAACCACGTCAGTTCCGCCACCCGGTCTTGCTGAATGAGGAACAAGTAAGCCACATACCTGCACCACCGGTTTCGGTTTGTACCACCAAATTCCAGTGTCAGGAGCAAACTGAGGATGCCCGCCAAGGGGCGTCAACGTCGGCAGCTACTGTGTCTTGAGCCACCACTGATGAATATCATTAGTTCCCTACAAACATTGAGCAGGGGCACTTATATGCCCAACCTAAATTGAGGCCCCAACCGCCCCACGGGCAGTCTGGGTCGACTCTCTTGGTTGCCGGCATAAGTAGTGGCCTCTGCGAGCTAACCCATAATGATGCCACCTAGTATGTAGGTCCTCCTTGTACCACTACCACGGAGAGTGTGGGACTTCCCCTCTTTAAGGCTCGACATGGAGGCCCACCTCATACCACCCTCAATCTGAATGAGGGTCTTCTCCGCGACGGTGATACTCGGTACAGAAGCCTATCATGTGCCCATTACACTGGGTATGGAGTCATTTCTCCTGCCCTTGACCGCTGGTGTAGGTACATTTCACATCCGGTCTCTCCTCAATGTGGGGATCCTCCTCGATTCCTTTTAGTAGCCAGTGAAGGTTCTCCTCACCTAGGAAACCCGAGGGGTGAAGGCCATCCTCGCTCCACCCGCACCCAGCATGGAGGTCCTACCCGGGTTCAGCTAGAACAGTACAAGGACACTCCTCATACTGGGGTTGCTAGGGAAAACAAGCATGGAGGTCCTCCCTCTGCTTCTTCCAGTTCCAGTGGAGGTCTTTCCCACTCCAATGATACCCATGGAGGTCCTATACATGTTCCCTTTGACATTTTTCCCGGTGCTTCTCGCACCCCGGATTTCTCGAGTCGAAACCCTCTCTACCCCATCACCAGTGTAGCCAAAGGACCTTGTGTCAGAAATCAGCCATGTCCTGATGAGCCACCTAGGGGCAGGAAGGCGGGTTGTCACCGCCATAATAAGAATTCTTGGAAGGTCCAGACAGATATCAAACCTGTCCGCTTCTCAGACTCTGAAGTGGAGTACGAATCAGCACGGGAACCCTCCTCTCACTCATCCGAGTCAAGGGATGTGGCAGGAACAAGGCGCATCAGCCTAGTACTCCCAAAATGTGAGTTCCATAAGATTCTCTCCTCCCTCAATAGGTATATAAAAAAGGATGAAAATATGGCAACCCCATAGGTAACAGTCACGCAATCACCACCATCGTCACTGGAAGTGCTCTCTACCTTGACAAGAGATCACAGAGAACTATTCTGGGGACCAATGGAAGGCGAGCAGCGTCACAGACTATCACTAGTAGCCCTATCCCCTAAGCCAGGAATTTCAGTCTTCATCTCATCTTATCATGACATAGCGGCCAGGTCGCTACACTCTTTGGTAGATAGCCCGGGATTTGGCAGCCAGTCAGCCCGCACGTCATACTCTCCACCGGCTAGCCTGCCATCCTAGCAATCTGCCTCAGTACCGCTGCCAGTTCCTCAGCCACCCCCAGTTGACGAATGGGGCAATCAAGGTCCAGACCCTGAATCTGATCCGAGGAGCTTATGGAACATCCTCACAGCGGACACTTCCCCGAGATATTTGGGCTCGTGGAAGCACCGAATTTTCACGCACCAGAATCCCTCATCCCAAAGGAGGTTGAATGTTTCTACCAAACCCTTTGGGTGACACACTTTCAACTTCGTCATCAGCAAGTGGTTTATCATAGGAGCCAAGAACATTTTGAAGACATTGGTGAGCAATACCGTCAAGTCGATCTGGTTGCGCTCCCTATGGCCTAGCGCCTCGAGTCAGCAGGTCACTGTAAGGCCCTCCAACAGCAATGCGTTTAGAGTATCAATGTTCTTTGCAAGATCATCTAAGAGGCTTCCCCCCATGTGCAGATTCGTGGTTGGGGGTAGTATGTTTCCCTCCTCTTTAGTCATATCTGACGGTAGCCCTACCTTCTAGGCGACATCGAGGACATGCCCCCAAGAAGGTTCATGGTCAACATGGCCAACATAATGGATGAGGAGGGTGAGTTGGAGCTTCTTGATGAGGAATTACCCCCCCCCCCCTGAGGGCGTGCCACCACTATTGGACCCATCAGGGAGGGTTACGCGCCAGAAGAAGAACCTACTAGGTCTCCCTGCACCCACCAAGGCATTGGTACATAGCCGGAATCCTAGTAAGGGATAAGAGCATGTCGGAGCTGCCAAGCACTCTGACCCATCCGCCTCAGTGTAGAAGATGGAGGACGACCATAAGAAGGTTTTGTTGTGCCAAAAACTTTCAGAGAAGAAGAAGTTGGCCGACGACCTCCTGGATGAACTCGTCGTGGAGCGACGGCCCGACTATGGAAATCCTAGGACAGTACAGTAGGGGAAGGAACAACTTCCCCTCGGAGAGCTGTCTCTAGGAAACCCTGATCATCCTTCCCCCACAGATAGGGTAGAGGCCATAACTTACAGAAAGAGGGCACAATTTGTCATGCCAAACCCTCTCGAACAGTGCGACATTCCAAGGGACCCAGCTCGGGCTCCCCCAACTACCCCGAGGGTCGTGACTCCAGCCTTTCCACGAGCCGTTGAGCATGTTTACCGTGTTGAAGAATCCACCAATGTGCTCGTCTTTAGGGATCCCCGTCAAGCCAGAGACCCCCACCCAGATGATACTATGCCGGTGCTTATAGCCTTCCTTGAGGCATTGGAAACACGACAGGTGGCAATTCCTCCTGATGGTAAGCCATACCCTGCATGGGTGGATGATATGTTGGTGCCTCCAGGTTTTAGGAATCCCACATTCTCCCTCATTAATGGGACAAGGGACCTGCCTCAGCACCTGGCCCACTTCAACTCAAGGTGTGGGCCCATGTTAAGGACTCCGTCATAGTAGGAGGCTTCCAAGCTCTGCTGTTTTGTTCAGACATTGGAGGGGTCTTCATTTTTCTGATACAGCCAGCTTCCTATCGGATCTGTAATTAGCTGGTAGGATCTTCGCAAGCAATTCCTCTACCATTTCAACTCTACCACATAGAAAACAAGAATCACGAACTCTTAAAGTGAAAACAAAGTCCTGATGAGCGTGTCGCGGACTTAATCACCTATTGGAAAGGGATCACATACTCCCTTGACATGCCACTGACTCAGGAGAAATTACTGATGATGTGTGTAGGAAATGTCAGGATGGAACTGGTCCCCTCTCTAATAACCTATAACTACCCTGGGGGATTTTGAGACTTCTCTGATAAGGCACAGTGCCTGGAGGAAGCCTTGTAACAGTTCGGACAGGCACGACCATTGCTTCCCGTAATTCATACGAGAAGAGCTGTCAGAGCTGAGCCCGCCGTGGTGGCCCAAATAGAGGCCCCTAGATAGATGAAATTATTACCAGTGGAGCCACCTCCGCAACCTCATAGAGGCCCTCCACCACATGCGCAGCATCCATCTCAGTAGTGTCCACCTCAGAATCGACAGGTGCCCCTGCATAATGCGCCGCCACCGCCCAGGCAGGATAACCAGGTTTTGCCTCCTCGATAGGCTCCTCCAGCTCCTCATCAGGGCAAGGCTCCAAGGGACCCCATTCCAGATAGAAGAAACGAGACCTACTCATTCAATGAGAATTAGGTCCTCGGCTATTTCAGATGTTTTTTGGAACAAGGGATCATGCGTTTTCCTGAGTGCAGAAGGCCAGAGGAGGTGAACCTCACTGATCTCCCCAACTATTTCCCCTATCATCAGATCCTGGGGCACACCCTCAAAAAGTGATATGTGTTCAAACAACGGCTTCAAGACCAGGTCGATAACAACATAGTCTGGATGGGCCCAGCCCTGGCATAAGTGGTGGGTGTCTTTGTAAGGCCAGATAGCGACAACGACGATGAAGGTGAGTGGAAGAAGGTTTCTAACCACGGGTCCCAGAAGTATGATGACTGGATGGCTCGCAAAACGGTATCCCATTCCCATGGTATCATTCGGGAACGCTTGAATCATATGGAGCCTTCAGAAGCTGTGACCACCACTTCTTCATCATCAACTCAGTCGGCCTCTTCATAGAAGAGAAAGGATCGGCGACGCAAGGGAAAGCAATGTGCCCCACCAATGCCATCGTTGTCCCGCACTCTCAGAAACTTCATGCCTCTGGAGATGAGGATTCCTCCCAGAATCTGCCCGGTGATGGATGACTCTTCAAGTGATAGTCAAGGGTATGATTTGGTTAATACCATAGATTTGGTAAACCCCTATATGACTCCTGATGACAGGGAGCACTAGGATAACCTCCCAAACGCTCCCAGCCGACACCAATGCCTGTGGAGCTGTGACCATGTGGGTCATTGAGTAATATCAGTTGGCACCTCTAGCTAGGTCATGAATGACACTGAGACCAAGAATTAGGCCTAGTGTAGAGCTCAGCATGTGCAACCTCTTCATCTGGTGTCGTTAGGCCCGCCACCACTGCAGTTTGTATTGTTGGATCACGCAAAGCCACTTAGACCATGTCGCGACTAGAATCAACCTGCTATAGGCTGGTCTCAGCCATCCATCCCTCATCAGGTAGCTACTCTACAGGCTTCAACTAGTGAGAAGTAGGATATTCCTAGCACCAGTCAGTCATCGGCCCAACTGGCAGGGCCTGCCATGCCACCCATCACGGAGCGCCCACCTACAAGAAGAAGTTCGTGCCTGGCACAGATGTATGATGTTTTCAAGCACCTTTCCATCATCCCAGTGAGGCTTTCCATCCTTGAGGCCCTTTTTCTGTCATCAGATATGAGTGAGGCACTCACTGAGGCTTTACGAAGCCCCCTCCCATTTGAGATGGAGGTAGCAGCTGCAGAATCCTTTCACGTTGAAGCGGTT
Source organism: Viscum album (assembly GCA_963277665.1). Taxonomy (NCBI): domain Eukaryota; kingdom Viridiplantae; phylum Streptophyta; class Magnoliopsida; order Santalales; family Viscaceae; genus Viscum; species Viscum album. Next base: position 976,543,067 of record OY728160.1, on the reverse strand, counting down.
GAGAACACTGAATGTCAGGACATCATTTCATTCTCTGAAGAAGATTAAGGCTCTCCCATACTGGGGAAAATCCCCCCACTATACATCACCATCCAATTTAAATGTGTGGAGCTCCACCAGTGTCTTGTTGACACCGGTTGTAGGATTAACTTTATCCTGACATCGACACTGCAGAAGCTGGGGTTATCTGAACATGACCTAATTCCCTCCAATTTAAGAATCCAGGGATATGGTAGCATAGAGCAGTCCCCAGTCTGTAAGATCTATTTAAATACCCAGTTCGAGAGCCTAGTTTCTAGCACCGAGTTTATGGTTGTCTCCCAGGACACCGCGTGCAATGCATTGATGGGTAGACCATGGCTCCACCTGCACGCAGCGGTTACCTCATCATATCACCAATGCCTCAAGTACTCCCTCAATGGTCGAGTGAGCGTACTCTAAGGTGACGCGTCTCCTTTTTCCTCTTTTGAAGACCGCTACCTGGATTTCCACTATTACAAGAGCAAGGATAAGCAGATTCAATCCAGTGAGGTCAAACCCGTCGTAGTTGCAACTGACCCCTGGGAAGGTCTGGATGACGCCTACGTCTTCTCGATCCATCGATTAGAGGCCACAACCCCCGACATGGGGAAATGTTTTGTTTTCTTTGGTATGAGGGGGAATCATACTCCCAAGTCCAAGAGACGGCAGAAAATTACCTAGTACTACTACACAAATCAGGCTCAGGTGATCCCGGAGCCTCCTACCCCTGTAAGGTATCGGGATGTCCACCCCATGGTAGTGGAAGTACATCATACATGTCTATTTCTCCAGGCAGGAATTAACTGGATCCAGAAAATGTGCCACTATTGCTTCGATATCATCAAACGTGGGCCCTTGGGCCGAACACCAGATGGGATTGGGTCGACAGCCTTCATTGTTATGCATTCGGCAGTACCGGAATCTCTCGATGCAGTGACCACTGCCACTCCGGCTGGTACCAGCCTCCCGTCAGAATCTTCCGACCCAGGGAAAGCTTCTCCCATTAGGGATACCTCCAAAACTGAAGAAGATGATTTGGAGGGCGCTCCCCCAACCATTGAAGAGGGTGTCTCCTCTATAGTAGATGAACTAGTACAGGTGAACCTTGGTTGTGAGGTAGATCGGTGACCCACATTAATCAATGTTGTCATGCCTCTCTAGGAGAATTAGTTGTATGTAGACTTCCTGAAACAACATCGTGATATATTCTCCTAGATCTATGATGAGATTATAGTACTAGATCCTTAGGTAGCCATCCACCACCTTAGTCTCTGGACAAATCATCGCGGGTTCAAGCAGCCTCCCAGGAAGATGCACCCTTCTCATGGTGCTATGGTTAAGGCTAAAGTTGACAAGCTCATCAGAGCCAACTTCTTCAAGGAGGTCCAGTACCCCAAGTGGATAGCCAATATTGTGCCAGTTAGGAAGAAGAATATACATATTAGAGTCTGCATTGGCTTCCGAGATCTCAACTATCACTGTCTAAATGATGATTTCCCCCTTCCTGTGATGGAATTTCTGATTGATTATATAGCTGGGTTCCAAGCTCTATCCTTCATGGATGGGTACTCTGGATATAATCAGATCTAGATGTCCCCCGAGGATGAGGAGTCTACTTCTTTCAGGGTTCCACAAGGTATGTTTTGTTACCATTTCATTCCCTTAGGCTTAAATAATGTAGGTGCCACCTATCAGTGGGCCATGCACCGCATATTCAAGCCAATCCTAGAGACATTGGTGGAATGCTATGTGGACGATCTGGTGGTCAAATCTCGCCGGTTCCAGGACCATCTCATGAACCTTGAGAAAGTGCTTGTCTTCCTTCATTCCCACCACCTGAACATGAACCCACTGAAATGTACCTTCGGGGTCACCTCTGGGAAGTTCCTTGGATTTATTGTCAGGTACCGAGGCATTGAGATTGACCTTGAGAAGATCAAGGCCATCAGCCATATGCCACCCCCGAGCAATATTTGGGACCTTTGAGGTTTCCAAGGGCACTTAGCCTACATACAGCGATTCATTGTGAATCTGTCTGGAAAGTGTAAGCCCTTTTCTCAGCTCAGGAAGAAAGGCTCCACCTATGAATGGGACGAAGAGTTCCAGACCACGTTCGAGGAAATCAAGTAGTTTTGCTCCAGCCTCCGGTTTTGATGCCACCCATATCTGGAAAACCACTAGTCCTTTATGTGACTTCCTTGGAATGATATCTTGGTGCCCTTCTTGCCCAGAAGAACAATAACGGGATAGAGAACAATATTTACTACCTCATTCATATGCGCATCGATACGGAGACCAGATACTCCCCCTTCAAAAAGATCTTCCTTGCACTCATATTTTCCGTGCAGAAGTTGTGACATTACTTGTAGCACCACAAGGTACAGATAGTGTCTCGGATAGACCCATAGAAGTACAATCTAAACCGCCCCATGTGTACTGATGGACTTTCACGGTGGGCGGTGATCCTCTATTAGTTTGACATTAGGTTTGTGCCTCAAAAGGCTATCAAGGGACAAGCATTGGAAAATTTTCTTACTGCCCATCCAACCCCTGCGGACCAGTCCCTGGACCTGGATTTCCCTGATTAGGAAATTCTCTCGGTAGATCAAGTCATCACGTGTTGGAAAATGCACTTCGATGGTGATTATTGAAACCCCACCGGCAGGAGGCTCAATCATCCCAGGATTAACAGGGTAGGCTTAGGTATTGTCTTTATTACCTTGGCCCAATCCATTCTATCATACTCATTCCTGTTGTTAGAAGGCTTCACCAACAACGAGGAAGAGTATCATGCTCTTATCACTACCTCAAGCTAGCCCTCGAGATCAATGTGCCCAATTTTCATGTGAAAGGTGATTCTGAACTAGTCATCAAGAAAATCAACGATGACTACATCGTTATAAAATCAGAGCTCGTACCATTTTTGGACCACATCCTCTGGCTAATGTCCCAGTTTCCATCTTGGAAGGAAGTTACTAATATCCCTTGATCTCAGAACGGCTGAGTTGATGCCCTTCCTGGCCTGGCTGCATCACTGGAAGAACCCGAGTAAGATGATTTGATTATACATGTGGAACACCGGAGAGTCATTGATGTCGTCACCCCGAATGATGATGACGGCCTACGGGTAAGCCATCTTACCACTGGAGCCACCACGTTAGGACCCCCAGGTTCCTCGGATGTAGTGTTTGAAGTGACCCCTGACTGGAGAGCCCCCTTTGTCGAGTATCTCCAAAATGGTTACCTCCCAGCTGATCGGGCCAAGCACGAGGGAATCCAACGTTGTGCGCTACAGTTTACCCTCCAGAATGGTCCTAGTCTTGATTAGATCCCCTAAAAGAGTGAGTTCGATGGTGTTCTCCTTCATTTCATCCAAGGAGTCGAGATTTCACAGGTCATACAAGAGGTTCATGATGGTTCTTGCGGTGCTCACCAGATTCGGCCGAATCTGTCCCATCAGATCTGGAGACTGGGGTACTTCTGGCCCTCCATGATCCATGATTGCATCAAGTTCTCCAAGAGATGTCACACGTGCCAAATTCATGCTAATTTCTTGCATCAGCTACCAGAACCTCTCCACTCCACCAAGTAATCTTGGTAATTTACGGTGTGGGGACTCGAGGTCGTGGGACCATATCCACAGGTGACAGCTCGCCACTGCAGGTTCATCCTGACCACCACATATTTCTTTTCCAAGTGGGCAGAAGCAGTTCTGCACAAGGAGGTCAAGGCCCATTCTATCTTTAACTTCATGAGCTCCAATATCATCTATCGGTTTGGATTCCCTCACGCTGTCCTCACCGATAACGATACGAACTTCTGAGCATCCGATCTGAAGAAATTGTACGCCAAGTACAACATCCGTTCGAACCATACCTCCCATTATCATGTGCAGGAAAATGGGGAGATTGAGGCATATTTTACAAAACCCTCTCTAACATTCTATAGAAAATGGTAGGTCAGAACAAGGAGAGTTGGCCGGACAAGCTCCCCAACTGCCTTTGGGCTTATCGGACGACGACTCATAATTCCACCCAGGTGACTCCATACTCCCTGGTGTACGGAGCTGAGGTCATCTTACACATTGATATCCAGCTACCTTTGTTATGCACAGTGGTCTATGACCAAAAAGTGCCAGATAAGGTAGCTGAAATTCATCTGGTTTAATTGGAATCACTTGATGAGAATAGCCTTTCTTCCCTGTACAATCTGGAAAGGCATCAGAATAAGATAGTTAGAGCCTTCAACAAAACGGTTTGCCTCCACTCTCTGCTACAAGGTGACTTGTTATTGGCCCTTCAGATGCCAATGATCCCTGGAAGGAAACCACCCAAGTTGAATCCCAAATGGGAGGGACCTTACATAATCCATAGGGTTTACCCCAATGGAGCATACTCCTTGGTGACCATGGATGGTGAGCGTATAACTCCTCCCACCAAAGCCAAGTTTCTCAAGAAATACTTTGCCTGAGACAGATGGTTCTGCACAACCTTAAACTATTTGGTCTTACATGACCTTAAATTGTTCGGTCCTGCATGACCCAAAACTACATACTGGTCCGACACAAACATAAACTATTCGGTACCGCATGAACCTAAACTGGATGATGGTCCTACATGACCTTAAACTGTTTGGTCCTACACGACCTTAAACTATTTGGTCCCGTATGACCCTAAACTACATGTTGGGCTGGCACGACCTTAAATTTTTTGGTCTCGCATTACCCTAAACTAGATGATGGTCTTGCACGACATTAAACCATACAGTCCCGCATGACCCTAAACTACAAGATGGTTCAGCATGACCCTAAACTCTTTAGGTCCTACACGGCCCTAAACTGCTTCATCCCACATGACGCTAAACTATATGTCAACCAAAAATACATTAAAATTCACCCTTAGAACTACATGTGGCTTGATTCCCATCTTTATGGGATATGTAGTAATGCTCAAGAATTTCATCTTGGGCGCATCCCCAAACTCTTCTCTTTGACTATCCCCCTGAGTATAGTTCTCTCGGAGGATCCTTGCATGATATGGTGTCATCTTCCTTAGCCCCACTCATGCCAGGATTACAACAGTCGCACCATGTGCCCAGTCCCCATTCTTATATCCTCTCGCATCCTCACCGCATGACGTTAAACTGCATGGCCTTAAAGAACTACGTACGGCTTGATTCCCATGCTTATGGGATACGTAGGAACACCCGGACATTTTGTCTGTAGGCCCAGCCCAAATGCCAAAATCTTCCCTTGGGTCAAGACATATGGTGTGGTGCAGGCCTTTTCCTCAATTCATGTCGAGCTCACCTTGATCCCACCATACGTCCCACTCCCCTAAGGTGTTCGCCTCTTTCACAGATGGGTACAACCATGTTTCACCTACTTTTTTGATTGGGACTTCATCATATTTCCCATCCATAAGGCCCCCCAAATGGTAGGGATTCTAGGCCCAAGAAATCTCCTACCACTCTGATCCAACACCCTTGGGGATGTTGAGAACAATCGATACAAGTCCCGCGTTGCGAATATGGTCAGCGGTTGATGCTCATTCGTTGTTCCCATTCTGGGTCACTACGAGGACGTTGTGTTTCAAATATGTTCAACAACTATCCTTTTTCGTCAGAGTCACCCCACTATGTCCAAAACATTGAGTTTAGTGGTCCATTATGCCCTGTTGTATCTCCAAGAAACAAACTCCCTTCGGGCGATGCCAGCTATTAGACCCCTATATGGCAGGGAGAGCCGAATCCAGCTCCTTGTTTCCCACATCCATCACTAATCATGTGGGATTAGGAGCTGTGATGAGGTGGTAACCACACAAGAGGTCGTATGGATACCATTGGCCAAGATGCCCAGCCTCAGGCCCCTTGGCCTTTTTCGGCCCCTGGCCCAAGTTCTCGTTTAGGGTTGTATGCTGTGGAGCGTACTTGTGTCATCATTCACTTCTTTCTATTTCTCCATGCCACACATATCCCCTTAAGGCATCCCACCCTTTATTTATCATCCATACCACGAGCACAGGCCACGTTGTGCTTCGTGTGCCCAGTTTTGGGCCCCAGGCCCAAGTCTTAACTCTTATGGGATTGTATGGTGTGGTATAGGATTATGTCCTCATTCACGTTAGGTTACTCCCTGTGCCGTACACCTCCCTTGTTTGGGGTATCTTACCCCTTTATCAGTCCTCACTACATGACGTTAAATATCGAATTGATCGGGCCTTCCCATCCAAGGCCCAGCCTTAGTCCCCTTGGCCTTTTCAGGCCCTCGTCCCAAGTTCCTATTTAGGGTTGTATGGTGTGGTATGGGATTACGTCCTCATTCACATCGAATTACTCATCATGACGTACACCCCCCTCGTTGGGGTATCTTACCCCTATGTGCATCATTTTTAGAACTATATGTGGCTTTATTCCCATCCTCATGGGATATGTAGGATCGCTTGAGCATCTCATCTTCAGGTCCAACCCCATCTTGGCCCCTTGGCCCGCATTCCCCCAGAGAGAGGAATATATGTTGTGGTATAGGATTATGTTCTCACCCACATCTGGTGTTGTAGTGACCATGCCTTGTACCTCATTCTCCTGAGAGTTCTCTGTCCCCTTGTTCCATAATCATCCTTTTCGAATCGTCTACCCTCTAGTTGCCCCCCTGACCCTCTTCGATGATTCACCAACATGCCCGAGAGTACTCTGGTTCAACACCTAGAGTGTCGGATTCTGCCCAAACATGATTTCACCCATTTCCCAGTCTTTGTGTTCCCCTTCACTAGGGCTTCCATCGCCTTTCATACCCAAAGGGACCCCAGAGTGGCATGGATTCTAGGCCCAAGGTCCCTCTTACCATTACAGGCCAACGTCCTCAAGGGTTTCAAGCAACAAATTGATACAAGTCTCACGTTGTGAATTTGGTCAACGGTTGATGCTCGTTTGTTGCTCCCACCTCATGTCACACGATATGGATGTTGTGCTTCAAACACGGTCAACAGTTATCCTCCATTGTCACGCCAACCCCATTAAGCCCAAAGTGTCTGTTACATGATTCACACCCTTGTCCACTTAATCATGTACAGGTAGAATTTCGAAACTCTTGGTATTATTCCTCAGTGTGCATCCACACGTTAGGAAGAGAAAGCAGCGATAAGGCAATAATTCAGGTCTCCACACCAATTTCACCTTTCCATGTATTCCATGTATTGAAAATACCTTACCCGACCTTATTTCTTACACCGAGTTTGACTCATGTAGGCTTAGGGATCGTGGTAAGGTTTTCACTTACTTGGAATCGTCCCGCTTCTCCACGGTCCAAGTTCTAAGACCTTAAACTAAGATCTTTTCATATTGCCTCTTTGTGAGAACTAGGTATAGCTTGATTCTCATCCTTATGGGATATGTAGGAATGCCTGGGCATCTCGTCTTCGGGTCCATCTTAACTGAGAGCCAACCTCTCCTACTTCCTACCCTCTTACCTCTTTTTGTCCCCTTGGCCCGAGGTCTCTTTCTCGAAATTGTGCACAGTGTGGTATGGGATTATGTCCTCATTCACATCGGGTATGCTTTATTTCACTGTTCACATTACCACTTTAGGCTTTTTTCAACTACATATATACCGCACGAAGTTAAAATGCATGGATGGTCCTATCAGATGACCTTATACTGTGACAATATCATTCTGGCCGCACGACAAAAAGCGACGCTACATTGTGGTGCCCTTTCTCAAGGGAAATTATGTTTGGTATCAGAAAAACACTACCCCATTTGTCAATTCCTTCATTTTTATTGATTCTTTTGGTGATGCTGGGACTTTCTATTCTAGGCCTATCGCTTCACAAAAAAACATTCACCCTAAAAGAAAAAAAGATACATCAAATACCACTTCTTTTGGTACGAGGGCCAGACCCGCACGCCCCTGTTATCCCTGGCACTTGTACCTTACTGTGCCACCTTTTAGAACTACGTATGGATTGATTACCATCCTCATGGTATATGTAGAGACACCCAGGAATTTTACCTTATGTCTCACCCCAGGAATCATAAATCATATTCCTCCTCATTTCTTCCCCCTGGCCTGACCCCTTGTGGGGAACTATGTAGCTGAAGATTTTCCCTGAATGAGTTCGGGATGCCCCACAATGACATTGGGAAGCGATATCTCCCTCTCTAGATATGTCCTATCTAAATGAAGGAATGATCCACGATTATACTGATGCGCACATCTAATGTGCTTCTACCATGGTGGTGTAATTTCAAGAGTTTTGGATTCCGTTCGAACAAACCATCACTCCACATTCCATGCATTGTGTGCCCCTTATTTGGACCCTCATCCTCTTTCACGTCTAATGGAACCCCCTAATAGTATGGATGATCGGCCTATGGCTTGCCTACTATCCTGGGCCAACATTCCGAAAGACTAATCTATGACATTCTGAGTTAGGCTCCGTGTTTCGAACATGGTCAGTGGTTGTCCCTCATTTATCATCCCCATTTCAGGATAATACAATATGGATACTGTTTTTTGAACAAGTTCAGTAATTATCCTTTCTTGTCACACCACCCATGTAGTGTTCCGAATCTGGGGTATCGTGGTTTACATTTTCCATTCCCCTATGTTTGGATTGATTCAAATGCACCTGGCGTTACCCCGCTCGTGCACTATAGCACATTGGGAAGATTTCTTGATATGTTGGTTTTTTTTGAGGCCCTCTTCCTTTAATCAATCCTACCTCTTCTCTTCTCGAAAATCCAAATTGGATATTCGAATCTTGAATGCCCGAAGCTTGATTGACGCTCCCATGATTAAACGAAGTAATAGTACAAACATCCCTTATTTCTCAAATTGGGTGTGACCCGTGTGAGCTTAGGAATGGATTTCTATTTATTTCAGGATTGTGGTTAAATGCATTAAGCCAGATGAACAAGTAAATAAATTTACTCATACATGAAATTCAGAATAAGAAGAAGTAAGGAGAAATGAGTTTATGAGTTCGGCCAAAACAGGGCCCTTAAGGGTCAGCTTCTTGGATGGATTGTTCCTGTGCCTCTACCTTTTGGTTGGTGGCCTCTAGGTTTGATTCCCACCCCCTGGGGACTCTATCTTCATTAGCGGCAGTAGAATGCAGTCCACTGACCCTAGCCCATTCTTAAGCCTGTTCAGTTTGAAGCTTAGTCATTTGGTGACCCGCTTCCACTATTTGCTCTTGGGAGTCTGCCAATTGGGCTCTCAACTACTCCACAAGATCAGAATAGTTTGCAATGAATATCTCCTTTTCTTTCACCAGTTCTTCAAGGCATCGAGCCTATTGTTCTACCTTTATGAATTCTTGGGTACTCCCTGACTCCTCCCGACACTTGGAAATGCCGGAGCGTCGGCTACTCTCGCATAGCTTCTCGGCCATATAGTCACGGACTGTCGAATGAAGGTGTTGAGCATCCACCCCTCCAACACAAAGAAAGCATATCCAGGTGTGGATTGATCCCATCTGTTTTATCCAATCCATATGAGGCTGGCCGAGAAAGTGTTTGATGCACTTCCACCCTTTGTGTCGCGTCATCTGGATCTCCTCGTCTGCCTTGGATCCAGAATCATCAATCTTCTCAGGTTCTGTGGACTGATGGTCGGGGAAAGAAGCCAATAGGCTAGTAGTAGGGTCCTCTTCGAGTGTTACTCCTAAAGGGTTAAGCTCTTCAACGCATGGGCGACCATCCTCTCTAGCCTCAGTCCCAATAGTTTCTTCGTCAACTTCCTGCCCCGCCCCGACATTGGTGCCGCTGATATCCATATCACTTTGCTCACTGAGCGTCAGGGCCGGCTCAGTTTGAGAATTGTTTCCAGAATGGGACGACACATTTTCCGTTGAATAAATCATGGATGACCCAGGTTCAAAATCCCGAAGAGCCTCCAAGGATTTGATTACTACACCAACAATGAACACTGTGATCAACTGAGCTCTTCGACGGTAAATACTGGCGTTGAAGTAATGAACTTACAAGAGCCCAAAGAATTATCCTCCAGTGTTCTAGCCACTATAGGAGTTGTCATTGTAGGGGATCCCTCGGTGATCGTCAACTCAATAATGGGTGTCAGCTCTCCACCTTTTTCTATTGGCGCCTCCTCCTCCCCTTCGAATGGAGACCCCTGGTAGGCTCCAATATGATCTTGAACAGGATATGGAGATCTGATTGAGGGCTACAAAAAAATAATGAGGGGAAGGGATAGACAAGGGCTGAGATGTACCTCAAGTAGCTCAGTTATGTCTACATCAGAGCCAACAATATCTCCACTCTCCTGGAGACTCTCTTGGTGGGGTGCCCCTGAGACCCTCCGCCTTCAGGCTCCTCTTCTTCTTCACCCCCCCCCCCCCCTTCACCTTCTCCTTATTCTTCCTCTTCCATCTCAGCGCCCTTCGGTTCATCGTCACTGTGGTCATCCTCTGATGGCATCTTTTCTGGATCATGCTCCTGGACGAGCATTACTTTCCCCAAGAAATATGGATCCTCACGCCGAACCTGTTGGCGTGCATACACATCCATGGCCGTCAGATACACATGTTGATGATGAAAGTTCACAATGTCGAAAACCTAAATGAGTCTGACCTTCGACAGGTGGATTCCATCTCACACTATCTTTTTCCAAAGAGGTTCAATACCCATCGACTGTCACAGGGTCATCCAGGCTGACCACAGAGCTGGGAGGATTTCATTATTGGAAGGTTGAAGCAGATACCTTATCTGCTTCCTGGGAAGCTCCCTAACTACTCTGTAATCCCCTCTCCCCCTAGGCAATGAGGGAACGAACGCATCATGCAACATCCCCACTACAGAAGTCCCAGCCTGTGTAGGCCCAGTTGCTCAACATGCTTCCAACCTCCCCCCCCCCACCCCCACCCCACCCCCCCCCCCAACAGCACCCTGTCTTCTCTCTCAATAGAAAGGTTCTACACTAGCTACCTCGAGTTTCCGAACTCGCTTTCGCAAAATCCCCTCAGGGTATGCTATGGACCAATGTTTGACTTATTTGGTTGAGAGTCCAGCATCAACTTTGGTGGGAGTAAATGTGATAACATCGCCAGAGACTTGGGTCGTGAACATCAACCACATTTGGTGAAGAATGCAGCGATTCCTTTCATCCTAGATATATGTGTGCACTTTCTTTGGAATCCACTGAAGGCATCCAAACTGCCTGGAAAACTTGGAAGGCACGTAGGGCTCACAAAAGATTTTCCCATCCATCCAATCCACAAGCACCCCACCTCTGATGCTCTGGAAGTATTCCCTTTGATCCAGTTATCCTTTCCCATTATCTATCATCTGGCTAGTCAGGGTGGGGAATGGGATGAAAGTAAAGCTGGCATGATTGCCAATTCTAATCCTTACTCCCTCCTCATTGAGCGTCAATGGCATGACCCTGGTGATGTTCATCAAGGAAGGTCGTAGGCCATTAACTAGAGGACGAATGGCGTTCAAAAAGGTATACCCACTGCAATGATCCGCGACCCATCCATAAAAGATCTGGAAGGGACCACAGATCCTCCTCGGTGACCCTCCTCTCGAAATTCATCCCAAAATGGCATACAGACGAGCCAAAAAGGGGACTCCTATATTGAATCTTTGATTAGTGGCCATGATTCCATCCATCACCAGGGTCGTTGGATGAACTCTCATCCTTGAGTCCCTCATCGATAAGAGCCACCCACTCAAGAATGTGGCAAGAAATTCGGCGTACCGAACGTTCGGGTCCCGACTTTCATTCATGCTGAATCCCCATGACTGATAGTCCCTCGCCTCCAAGATCCTCCAGTACGATCTGATTTTGCTCCTCTGTGCCACGGTCGGACACTGTCTACCTCGCCCCGACATCTTGAATTATGGATCTCTTTATAGGAACAAGCTAAACAATTTATTTTAAGCTATGTCCTTCAAAACATTCTTGACCCCTAGCCTCTCCTTAGCCAGCTCCAACAGGTTCCATGTCAGCATAGATGTTTGTGATCCGTATCCCCAGATGTTCCATTGCGGGAGGAATTCATCGTACTAGTGCCCATCCAGAGGGATACCCCCGATGCAATGAATGTCCCAAAGGCTGATACCAACTTCCCCATGATAAATAAGGAAGGTATTGGTATCGGGGAACCATCGAGTAAACAGATCTGGCCCGAGCTCATGATGGAGATAGAAATTAAACTGCGATGTCCACACCACCTCGAACAAACTAATGTGCCGCAGTTCAGCCCCAAACTGGTCACATTTTTGGCGAACCCAATACGCCCAGGCCCATTCACTCGTGAAATTGTCTCCAAACTATAGGTCCCAATCCTGCATCCAGACTTTAGTCTTTTCAGTAACACTCTGACAGAAGGCACTTGCGTAAAGGGCCATAGAATTCTACGCGACAGGGTCACTCCCCAGAATGGTCTTGGTTCTGGTATTCAGGATGTAAATGTCCATATGTCTAGTTTCCCTAGCAGGATGGACATTTTAGGTGATATTATACTGAGGTAGTTCATCTTCGTGGGTCACCCATGACCGCGGTGTATTGACTTCAAATCTTGGCACGGGTACCTCCTCCAAGATACTAAAGTCCCGTATCGATAGGTTGGAAGATAGTGCATATTCCTTCTAAGCTGTGGTCAACATGTTGAAAAGAGTATGGTTGTTGGATATGATCCTTCAGGTTCCATAAACCTCAGGGTTGGAAACCGTCTCAGCCCTTCGAGTAGAGAATGTGGCTTCTCCCTCACCGTCAGCCTGATTAGCAGCCATCTTCTATTGAAAAGTTCTTAAGATGTTGGCGCGAAAAATTAGAAGTTGGCACGAAAAATTAGAGGTCGGAAAAAAATATCAGAATCTGGCGTGAAATATCAGATTCTGGCACAAAAAATCTTGGGATTGCGTGTAAAACAATGGCTGACCTCAGTGAATTTCGTGTAACCTGATTGTTTTTTTCGCACCGGGAAGAGGAAATCTTTCACGCGTGAGAGCTCCTGACTTATCACGTGAGAAAATCCATATAGAATGAGGGACCCATGGGGATTATATAGGCCCAGAGATGGGTTTCCTCACACACGCGAAAAGTAGATTGTGCACCCCACATTAGTTTTACATACCGTTCTAGTTTTGAGCGCACGTAGTCCCCAGGGAGTCCTGCATCTTGACGTTTCCCTCGGAATCTAACCTTTTCGGCCCCTCGCCGATCTGATTCTGAGGGGGGCATTTGTAGATGCCAAAAAATGCTCTAGGGCTGAAGAAGGTTTGGGCATGAAAAATTGAATCCATATTTGGAACCAGTGATCCATTCCGGGGGACTCAGAGGGGATGCATGAAAAAAAATTCAGAAGCGTGCAAAACAACTATCCCGCATGAAAAACACTGGGATTCACAAGAGTTTTCCACGAGGGCGTGGAAATTTATGTGCCACCACCCCGCACGGTTGGATTTTTGTAGTATTGACGTCGGTATGAAATATTTCGCACAGGATTGTTTTCTGCGTGGATCTGCGACCCCGAGCGCCTATAAATAGAAGGTCACCCCCTTCGACTTCTGGGCTGAAAAATATGAACCGTCTCTCCAGCGCGAAATTCACCTCTCGTGTGCACAAAAAATGGCTCTTAAGTACTGAATTTTTCACTCCATGTCTCCCGGGGGTCCATCTTTGCCTGCGACCACTCAGACTTGATCCTTTTCTAAATCCCAAAGAGCACCTTCCCCCACGCGCAATTCCTTCCAATTGAACACAATTAGTTCTTTGGTGTGAAATTCCTTTTGCACGTCGCCCCATCCATTTTCTCGCGTGCAATTAATTTTGCGTGCTGTCGCGGCCTTTTGAATGCACGCAACTCCATTGGGTGCTATCATGGCCTTTTTTACGTGCACAGATCCACTGCACACCAGTTTGGACTTTTTCTCACCTGAAGCTCAAGTTCGCACCGGCCCCAGCCATTTCCGTGCACTCATCACCATTGCGCGTCATCCTGGCCTTTTTCATCCAAGCATCCCTATTGCACGCTGGCACGCCCCTTTTTCACGCAACTATCCTTTCTTTGCACGCAAGCCTCCCGCCTTGTGTGCCCATGATGTCCATATTCTGGGCATCATTTCTGAGCACCTCCCATGCCCAAAGCACATTCACCATATACTCTTTTCCCGTGAAACCTCCTAGTTTTTCACGAAATAACTTCAAAGTCCCATGGACAATACTACCCATTACGTTGCTTCGCCTCATGCTTCTTCGCATAGGCACGCTAATGGCTATTGCTTCTTCGCATAGCCACGCTAATGTGGACCCCCCAATGGTTCTCTCTATAACATCCCCTAGTCACGGTATTTCCTATCCCTTCTCTTCACCAAGGTGTAGAGTGTACCGGTTATGTAAGTCCTAGGGTTGCGGAGCGCACCCACATCGTCCGAGCGAAAGGACGTTAAACTGCCAAGCACCTTCGTCCTCAGGACATGACGTTAAACTATGACCTTGCCTCGTGCCACGCACGCGGGGTGCCCCCCCCCCCACCTTGGACATTCTGCACGCCCACTAGTCTCCATGAGAGTGAGATCATTCGTCACATGGAATAAGATCCTCTTTATCAGAGCAGCGTTTATCCGTGGGGAAAGGGAAACCACCCTGGTGTAAGCCCCTAGCTTTTCTTGCTGGAGGCAGCATCCTTGCCCCTCCTTTCTTCGGTTCCAAATCCCTCTCCCACTGGGCTTTTTCTCCATTGAGACTCCATCCTCGAGTAAGTCCCAACCTCTCTGGGATGCTAACCATGCATAAGACCATGTTTCCTCTTTGGGCCGCTAGCTATGTGTAAGCCCCACTCCAATTCCCATAGATTCACCTTTCATGACATGATCTCCAGGTCTCTGCTACCTCTTGTTTCTTCACCGAGCATGACTCACATGGGCTTAGAGAAAGCACTGACCATGACCACAATATGGGAAGCCTAGATTGTAAGCCCCACTCCCACACCACATGAACTACGAGGAATTTGATCATTGCCAAGGAAAGGTACGTAGGAAGCCTCCACAAGGTTCAAGCCCACCACCCATTCGTCACTCCGACCACCTTCATGTCAGTTCACCAACACCCTGGTGAGCCTAGAGTGTAAGCCCCACACAACATGAACTACAGGGACTTTTATCTTTTCCAAGGAAAGGTATGTAGGAAGCCTCCACGAGGTTCAATCCCACAACCCATTGGTCGCTCCGACCCCTTCACATCGGTTCACTAATACCCTTGGCAACCAAGAGTGTAATCCCCACACAACCTGAACTACGTGGTCTTTGATCTTTGCCAAGGCAAGGTACATAGGAAGCCTTCATAAGGTTCAATCCCACCACCCATTGGTCACTCCAACTGCCTTCATGTCAGTTCACCAATACCGTGGGTTGCCTCAATGTTTAACCCCCAAATTCCCCACCAGAACTACGAGGACTTTGATCATTTCCAAGGTAAGGTACATAAGAATCCTCCCTGAGGTTCAAGCCCACCATCCACCTGGACTCAGATCCTTATTCACGTCGGTTCACCGACTCCTAACCCATACCTGAACTACTTAGTCTTTGATCCTTGCCAAGGTAGGGTACATAGGAAGCCTCCCTAAGGTTAAAACCCAACAACCAATGGTCCCAGCCACTTCACGTCGGTCCACCCCTGTCCTTCATGATGTTAAACTATATTCCACTTTCTTTTTCATCTTCCAGCAGCAAGAAATTGTCACTTCATTCAGCGGAAAGTTATTGTTAGCCTCATTCAGTAGAAAGTTGTTGGAAGTCCAACCAACGGCAAGTTGTTGTCAATATGAACTACGTTCACCGAACTACGTGGACTTTGATTCCCTTCCATGGGGATATGTAGGAAGTCTCTTTTAGGATCAATCCCAACTTCACTATCTCCCATGTGATGGTCCTATTTCATTCCCCCTCCACTACATTCATCCACCCATCATCTATCCTGATTCTTATCCAGGCCGCCACATCCCGGTGGGATAATGCAACCTCATAATCTATTCCATTTACCAGCATTCGGGAAGCCAACCACATGTTGTCCCTAATATCGGTTTTCCCTCTAGGGGTTGCACCCAACGGATCCACTCTAGTCAGTGTTCTGATCGGTCTGATCCGTCTCCGATGGACGTTAAACATATGGCATACCCTGTGTTAAACAAGGAAAACTGAGGAAAACCTCATATACATGCCCATGGGATATGATTCCCCATGTTCTATGTGGGACTCCTCGTGCTTCCACGCCCTTAAGAATCACTATAATAAGGGACGGAAGACAGACGCGCCAGTGTCCTAGCGTTTAGATGTAACGCCCCAACCCCTCTAGACTAGAGCCGGTGCATTAATTGTAATATTGGCATGGTTAGAATGAATGAAAATCCATAAGGAATGATCAGTTTTGTAGTCTTGAAGAAACTAGATACATATATGTAACACAAATTACATTGAAATAGGTTACAAGATACAATACATAACAAAACTAAAAACTGCAACCACATGAACTGAATAAATGACCATCTCTTCATCTTCTATTGAAGGTAAAAAATGAAAAGGGTGATCTCAAACACTCAGTAAGGGTTACAAATAGCATAAGAATTAATAAAATAATAATTTAATTGTAAACAATTTGACATAATCAATATGGCATGGTGAATAAATAAAAAACACACACCATTAATAAACTTATAATGAAACTGCATCCATAGATTTTGTCATAGTGAAAACCTCATGGATAGTAATAACTGATAATGAATAAATAGAATTATTATTAATTGGATTTCATATATCTATAACATGATATCATAATACTGTAAAACCAGTTTAGTTATGTGGGTAGAAACCTGTTTGATTTTTGGAAACAAACTCGAAGGGTTTGTCGCCAAACTGATTTGTCTCATGAGACCTACCGATGCATCGAGGGACTATAGAGGGCCCCAACCGCCACTTCATTTCCAAATAATTATTTATACATTAATTCAATACAAGAGTATTTTTCCTTTTCAATATCCATAGGGAGTGGAGTATACAGATTCATCAATATTTCCAAAATTAAAATAACTTTCCAAATAAACACCATATGTAAAATGGTATAAGGTTTAGAAAACAAACATATCCATGATATGATATTATGGATATTTAATATAAATAGGATTTCAAATGAAAAGTGATCTCAAATGGGAAGTAGGTACACCACGTAAGGATTATTAGGTGCACCACACAAAGTTAGTCACAACAAAATAGTAGTTGAGACAAAGTCTCTTACCACAATGTAATCAGTCGAATCATATTACCAGAACTTAATAAATCTCAAATGAACCATTTAATAACATTAATATAAACATAATCATTTTATTATATATAAAATGGAAATACACATATACCACATGCAATAAATAAGTGGTGAACAATTGAAATCTCATAGAATTAAAAGTGAGATGAGAAACCCCTTACTGTTTTCTTGAGTGTGTTCTTTGTTTGTTTTAATGACCTGAATAATAAAATTTAGATTCATTAATTAATAACTAAATAACCTCCTATACATGTAATCAATTTATTATAACCTTATTAGGTTCATTCATGGCTCTTTTAATGGGTTTAAGAGTTTCAATTTTATTGGTTTGGTAGTATTTTCTTCCTTGCTTTACATGATTCGTTTACTTGATTTCATGAATGGAAGTTTGTTTGACATGTGGTTAAACATCCATAATTGTTAATATATATTATTAATGACATTAAGGAGATATAAATAATCTTATAATTATTTTGGGTTATATACCATGATGATGATTCATTAGTTAAATGTTTATTACAAATATTTGGATTAACTTGGCCATTTTGTTCATAATGAACTTGTTTTGTATTATTTTTTCATATTATGAGTGTATAAGGATTAAATAACATTAATGAGATGAAATATATATATTCTTATCTATTTCAACCATTAAAATGGATTCATGATCATTAATGAAGGAGAAAGTGAAGAACGAAACTCCATCGTCCACAAAGGTTATAAATTGGAACCTCATGGATGTTGATTTCATTTATAAAAATAAAAGGGAGGGAGTAAGAATATTGATGATGGTTCTTACATTAACATGATATAATTATAGTATATAGATGATACTGGAGTTTTTCATGTTCATTTGGACAGAGGAGGTGAGGAGAGAAAAATAAAAGAGATGAACTTGAAAATAAAAGAAAAGGTGAGAGATCCCTTATGAAAATTCGGCAGCATAACGATGTCGCTTAAAATTTCATAAAATGAAATGATGAGAGAAAAGGGTATCTCATCATATTGAAATAAAAATTACAGTATTAAGAACACATAAAATCAAACCCCAACATATGATAATGTAAAAATCAAATAGATAAAATAAAATAAGTGTCGACTAGAAGAAGAGAATGAAAGATTCCCTTACCTTGTAGAGTTAATCCTAGATCTTGAAGGATGAGACCTTGGGGGATTAAGGTAACTTTGGGAGGACTCATAGTTAGGTAATACCACCATATATTTGAGGATATTGAGTTTTTAATGAAATAAAACGAAGGGTGTGAGTGGGTATTTATATTAATTAAGAGAGAGTTTTTTATTAATTAAAAAAGCACACCTCGTTACTGGTTTTCGCAAAACCATGGGATTTACGATGCTATTTGCACATGATTTAAGACACTTGGGACACCTCATGTCATAATATATTGTACAAAAGTCGACCATACTTTTATATTTAATTATTACATCATTGTGATGTCATTAAACTACCGAAAACTCAAAACAGTATTTTTATTATTCATGAAAAATTCATGTATTTTAGAAAAAACCCAGAAATTCACCTTAACCATTTTTCTACGTGTAGAATCCAAAAATGAACTACATTTTTTGAAAATAAATTTCTAATTATTTTTAATTTAATTTTTAAACAAAATCATAGTTAATTTGAAAAATAACAATTTTAAAGGTATAATTAGTTTTATATCACATTGAAAAATTAATTAAGATCTCATTATATTATTACATTAAGAAAATAAAATATTATCATCATTTACTATTTATAAGGGTCATAGTACTATTCATATTACTATTCATAAGGTTATATTACTATTAATCAAAAAAAAAGTTGGCTCTATCAGACTCTAAATGACTTACTGGTCACAACTCTAGATGACCGTTTTTTGGAATTCCAAAACATAGAAGTGGAAAATCTATTATTAAGGGCTTGGTTTTGACTATCTCCTAAATAACCAAGTGTTGTTTCAAAGGAACAAAGTTCTTTATGAAATATAGGCTATGAAAAGAATATATTTAGTAGAATCATACCATAAAATTTTTGGGGTGTTATATTATTCACTCCTTCAGAAATTTCCTCCATGAAATTTTATGTATAAAGCCCAACAAAAAGATGTGGGCGGTTCTTCTTCATGAAATCCTCTGGTTCCCATGTTGTTTCCTCTATATTTTGGTTTCTCCAAAGAACCTTTACTAGATGATTTTTCCAATTACTCAATACCTGCTCCCTTGTGTCAAGAATTCCAATAGGCTCTTCACAGTATGACAAATCGGGTTCCAGTTCTATTTCTTCATATGTGAGTACATGCATTGGGTCTGGCATGTATTTCTTCAATAATGACACATGGAATACATCATGGACTTTGAAAAGATTTGGCGGCATTGCTAAATGGTAAGATACTACTCCGATTCTTTCTAGAATTTCAAATGGTCTGATATACCTGGGGCTCAGTTTCCCTTTCTTACCGAACCTTAAGACACCCTTCCAAAGAGAAACTTTTAGAAAGACATGATCTCCCACCTGTAATTACAAATCCTTTCTCAGATTGTCAGCATAACTCTTCTGCCTACTTTGGGCTGCTTTAATATGGGCTTGGATTGTCTTCACCTTTTTCTTGGTCTCTTCAATAAGTTCTGGGCCCATAAGTTTCCTCTAACCAACTTCATCCCAACAAGTTGGAGTTCGACATCTCTTTCCATATAATTCTTTATATGGAGCCATTTTAATACTATAATGGAAACTATTTTTGTATGAAAAATTTACAAAAGGAAAGTATTGATCCCACATACCTTGGAAGTCAAGAGAAAATGACCACAACATATCTTCTTGAGTTTGAATAGCCCTTTCAGACTGTCCTTCAGTTTGGGGGTGATAAGCAGTACTCATATGAAGCTCAGTATTCAAATCCTTCTGGATAATTTTCCTGAATTTTGATGTAAATTGGGGAACTTGATCAGACACCATCGATAGAGGTACACCATGAAGTCTTACAACTTCATTAATATAAATTCTTTCCAGACACTCAAGTGGTAAATTCTCTCTTATAAGAAAGAAATGTGATGATTTTGTGAGGCGATCAACAATTACCCATATTGCATCATTCCTTCTAGATGTCCTCGGTGTTCTGGTGACAAAATCCATCATAATGTTATCCCACTTCCACATAGGAATAGGAAGAGGTTGTATCAATCCTTTGGGATGTTGTCTCTCTGCCTTCACTTGTTGACAAACTAGACACCTTGACACATAGTCAGCAACTTCCCACTTCATATTATCCCACAAAAAATATTCCTTCAGATCTGTACACATCTTTGTGATACCCAGGTGTATAGAGAAATTTGATATATGAGCATCATCTAATAGTTCCCTTTTTATCTTAGGTACTGATGGAACACATAACATCCTCCCAAATTTTAGAACTCTTTCTTCGTACATGAAGTCAGGAAGTCTCCCATCCTTGATAGCATTAATTTTCTTGTGCAGATTCTCATCATCAGATTGAGAGATTTTTATCTTCTCTAATAAAGATGCTTTAGAAATAATTTGAAAGAGACAATATGTTTCCCCTTCCTTAAAAATTCACATATCCATCTATAGTAGATCCAAAAATATAGGATCTCTCTCAATCCTCATTTGAGTCAGAAGTCCATGATCCATCCTTCTTAATGAATTTTCCACCTTCTTAGCCTTTCTTGGGTGGTAGTGTATTGAACAATCATAATCTTTCAGTAACTAGAGACATATCCTTTTCCTCATGTTGAGTTCTTTTTGTGTGAAAATGTATTTCAAACTCTTGTGGTCTGTATAAATCTCACATCTTTCTCTATAGAGATAATGTCTCCATATTTTCAGAGTAAAGATTACGGCTGAAAACTCAAGATCAGGTGTTGGATAATTTTTCCCATGGTTCTTCAACTATCTTGATGCATAATCAATAACTTTATCATTTTGAATAAGGACGCAACCCAGCCCATTTTTTGAGGCATCGCTTTATATCACAAATCCATCACATCTAGATGGAAGAGTCAAAATTGGAGCATTGACTAATCTTATTTTCAATTCTTTGAATAATTCCATACACTTTTTTTTTCACACAAACATAACTCCTTTACGTGTGAGCTTGGTTAGAGGGTTAGCCATTCGTGAAAAATTATGAACGAAATGCCGATAGTAACCTACTAAGCCAATAAAACTACGTACATCAGTTATGTTTTTTGGAATGGGCCAATCTTGGATTACCTTTGTCTTCTCAGGATCAACTATGATTCCATCCTTAGAGACAATATAGCCTTGAAAAGAAACTGATTGAAGCCAGAATTCAAACTTTCTAAAATTCCCATATAATTTATTTCTTCTAAGAGTTCTCAGAATAACCCGCAAGTTATTCTCATAGTCTTCATAGATTTTTTAGTATAAGAGGATATCATCGATGAATACCACAATAAATTTATCAAGATATAATTTGAAAACTCTACACATTAAATATATAAAAACAAAGGGTACCTTTTTCATTCCAAAAGGAATCATTGTAAACTCGTAATGCCCATACCTGGTCTAAAATACAGTCTTTGGAATATCTTCCTTCCTAACACGCAACTGATGATATCTGGATCGAAGGTCAATCTTCGAAAATTATTGATCTTCACGAAGTTGATCAACTAAATAATAAATCCAGGGTATAGGATACTTGGTCTTTATTATAATATCATTGATTTCCCTATAATCAATACAAAGCCTCATGGATCTATATTTCTTCTTTACAAAGAGGACAGGGGCTCCCCATAGAGAAACACTAGGTTGAATAAATCTCTTTTCACTCAAATACTCTAGTTGTTTCTTTAGCTATACTAATTCCATAGTGTCCATTCTATAGGGAGTCTTTGATATAGGTCTTGCATCATGAATTAAATTAATAGAGAACTCAACTTCCCTCTCTAGAGGATGTCCAGGTAAATCCTCTGGAAATACATCTATGTACTCTTGCAATATGTGCACATCTTCAATTTGAATATTTATTTCCTCTCCCATAGATATTAGTTTATCTTACTCTACAAGTATTGAATTCAATAGAGATACTGGGGGTGGTTCTAGATAAGAATCAGGTGGTGAAGTTTCTTCCCTAATGGCAAGGGATTCTACACCATTTTCAAAAATTGTAGCTTCCTTCTTCTTGCAATAGATCTTTGTATAATAATTTGATAGCCAATCCATACTGAGAATTATATCAAATTTAGTCATTGGTATGATGATAAGGTTAGAAACTAAATCACATTTTTGTGTTAGGATGGGGACTAGTCGACATGCCTTTGTTGCAATGATACATCCCCTAAGAGTTTTTACTGACAACTACTTTATTAAATCAAATTGGGAATATTGAATTTTATTGGAAAATGGGGAAGATATAAATTAATGTGATGACCTGAATCAAATAAATTGTTGGCTATGTTTGAGGAAACAATTAAAGTGTCTGCTAGCACGTCATTAGGAATTTCAACCTTTGCAGTTGTAATCGCATAGGCTCTCCCATGTTCTCTTGTCTTTTTCTGAGGCATGTTGCCTTGGCTCTTAAGACGCTCATTTTCATAGTGTCTCATCTCTTTGGAATTTTAGCATGGAATATCATTGAATTGTTTCTTCCCCTTACATTCATTAGATCGATGACCCTTTTCTCCATAGTTATAGTAGACTCCCATGCCTTTCAAGCATTTCCCGAGATTATTCTTTCCACAGTTCTCACATAATGAGAATAACTTTGTTCCCTTGCTCTTATTTGGTGCTTCTCCTTTTCCTTTTTTATCATAGTACCACTTCCTATCTTTTTTCCTTTGAAAAAATTTGATCTAGAAAATTCCTTCTCTATTTTGATGGCACTTGATACAATTTCATCTTATGATGAAAATGATAGAGAAGACAATGCCCTTCGAAGACTTGGCTTAAGACCTTCAAAGAAATGATCAATATTGTCTTCCGAGTCATGTGTGTAATCTACAGCATACCTGGTCAACCTTGTGAAGTATCCTCATACTCTACAACACTGTCTTATTCCCTTTGTTTTAAGCTAATGAATTTCCTTATCATTTCAGTTCATTTCTCATGAGGGAAATATTTTTCAATGAATATTTCCTTAAAAGTCCCCCATTCCATATCTTCTATTTCTTCTTCCTCCGTGGTATTCTGAATCAAGGACCATCATTGATCAGCGTCACCCTTGAGACAATATACTGCTGGTACTACCTTTTCATTTTCATTGCATCTTAATTCCATGAATATATTTTCAAGGGACTTGATCCATTGCTCAGAAACCACTGGGTTAGTAGTCCCGCTAAAATATGGGGGCTTCTGCCACATGAAACAATCCATCGCAGTTGTGGAATGGTTATTCGTTACAACCTGAGTAAGTTTTCCCAATATGGTCATGAACTGATATGCTCCAACATTAACTGTGTTGACTTACTCAGTAGATAGATCCCTATCTTTCCCACGAGTATTGAATCTCCTTCTTCTGTTAGATTCCATTTTTAAATAATGGGATACACTAGATTATTTTATGAATCTAAAATAGAAAATAATTCAACATAGATTGAAATTCTATTAAAATCTAATCTTAAAAACATGGTTTCTATGAGGAAAAAATTACATTAAACTCCTTCATAATTGATTGTAAATAAAATTTGAATTATACTAAGCATATCCCCTAGGACTGTCGTAACCAAGAGTGCAGCAAGGCTTGTTTTCATTCACCAATTCTCGTTCGAGTCTAGCTCAAAGCGGTGTTTTCGGGTTTTACCCCTAGATACATATGGGATAGAGCCACCTCTACCTGATCGTATCTAGACAGGGATGTATTTCTTAAAAGATCCACATAATCTATTACTTACCAAAATACCAGGATGTTCTTGTACATTTATCCTCAAATACTACCTTAGGGCTTTATTCCCTACTATACATTTCATACTCTAGTTTCCAAGTTTTCTACTAAACTTCCTTTGATATGAACTGTAACGCTTTGACCCCCCTAGACTAAATTCGGTGCATTACTTGTGATATTTTAATGGTTAGAAGGAATGAAAATCCAGAAGGAACAATCAGTTTAGTAGTATTGAATAAACTAGATACATAGATGTAACACAAATTACATTGAAATAGGTTACAAGATACAATACATAACAAAACTAAAAACTGCAACCACCTGAACTCAATAAATGACCTTCTCTTCATCACCTACTAAAGGTGAAAAATGAAAGGGGTGAGCTCGAATTATTATTAAGGGATACAAATATCGAAATAATGAATAAAATAATAAGTGAATTGTAAACAATTTTACATAATCAATATGGAATGGTGAATAAATAAAAAACTCACACCATTAATAAACTGAGAATTAAACTGCATCCATAGATTTTGTCACAGTGAAACCCTCTGGGATTGTAATAAATAAAAATGAATAAATAGAATTATTATTAATTGGACATCATGTATCTGGAACATGATACCATAATACCCTAAAAATGGTTTATCTTTGTGGGTAGAAACCCGTTTTATTTTTGGTAACAAACTAGAAGGGTTGGTCGCCAAACTGATTTGTCTCATGATACGTACCAATGCATCACGGGGCTATAGCGGGCCCCACATTCCACTTCATGTCCAAATAATTATTTATACATTGATTCAATACAATGTAAATATTCCTTTTCGATATCCATATAGAGTAGAGTATACGGATTCATCAATATTTCCATAATTAAAATAACTTTCCAAATAAACACCGTATGTAAAATGGTATACGGTTTAGAAAACAAACATATCCATGGTATGAGATTATGGATATTTAATATAAATATAATTTCAAATGAAAAGTTATCTCAAATTGGAATTAGGTACACTACATAAGGATTATTAGGTTCACCATACAAAGTTAGTCATAACAGAATAGTAGTTGAGACAAAGTCTCTTACCACAATGTAATCGGTCGAATCATATGACCAGAACATAATAACCCTTAAATGAAACATTGAATAACATGAATATAAATAGAATAATTTTATTATATATCAAATGGATGTACAAATATACCACATGTAAGAAATAAGTGGTGAACAATTGAAATCTCATAGAATTAAAAGTTAGATGAGAAACCCCTTACCTTTTGATCGAGTGTGTTCTTTGTTTGTTTTAATGACCTGAATAATAAAATTTATCTTCATTAATTAATAAATACATAACCTCTTATACATGTAATTTATTTATTATAACCTTATTAGGTTCATTCATGGCCTTTTTAATGGGTTTAAGAGGTTCAATTTTATTGGTTTGGAAGTATTTTCTTCCTTGGTTTCCATGATCCGTTTACTTGCTTTCATGAATGGAAGTACATTTGAAATGTGGTTAAACATCCAAAAAAATTAATATATATTATTAACGAAATTAAATATATATAAATGATCTTATAATTATTTTGGGTTATATACCATGATTATGATTCATTAGTTAAATAATTATTACAAATATTTGGTTTAACTTGGCCATTTTATTCATAATGAACTTTTTTTGTATTATTTTTTCATATTATGAGTATCTAAGAATTACAGAACATTAATGAAATGAAATACATATATTTTTATCTGGTTCAAAAATTAAAATGGTTTCATGACATGTAATGAAACAAAAATTGAATAACAAAACTCTGTCGTCCACAATGGTTATAAATTGGAACCTCATGGATGTTGATTTCGTTTATAAAAATAAATAGGAGTGAGTAATAATATTGTTGATGGTTTTTCCATTAAAATGATATAATTCCAGTATATAGATGATACTATATTTTTTCATGGTCATTTGGATAGAGGAGGTAAGTATAGAAAAATAAAAGAGATGAACTTGAAAATAAAAGAAAATGTGAGAGATCCCTTATGAAAATTCGGCAGCCTAACGGCATCGCATAAAATTTCATAAAATGAAATGATGAGAGAAAAAGGGTATATCATCATATTAAAATAAAAAGGAATGTAAGAAGAACACATAAAATTAATCCCCAATATATGATAATGGAAAATCAAATAGATAACATAAAAGAAGTGTCGACTAAAAGAAGATAATGAAAGATTCCCTTACCTTGTAGAGTTACTCCTAGATATTGAAGGATGAGACCTTGGGGGATTAAGTAAACCTTAGGAGGAATCATAATGAGGTAATACCACCATATATTCTAGGATATTGATTTTGTAATGAAATAAAACGAAGGGGGTGAGTGGGTATTTATAGTAATTAAGAGAGAGTTTTTTGTTAATTAAAAAAGGACACCTCGTTAGTGTTTTTCGCAAAAACATGGGATTACACATGTTATTTTCCCATGGTTTAAGCCACTTGGGACACCAAATTACATAATATACTGTAAAAAAGTCAACCATACTTTTATATTTAATTATTACATCATTATGATGTCATTAAACTACCGAAAACTCAAAACTGTATTTTTAATATTCATGAAAAATTCATGTATTTTAGAAAAATCCCAAAAAAATCACCCTAACCATTTTTTGATGTGTAGAATTCAAAAATTAACTCGATTTTTTGAAAATAAATTACTAAGTATTTTTAATTTAATTTTTAAATAAAATCATAGTTAATTATAAAAATAACAATTTTAAAGGTATAATTAGTTCTATATCACTTTGAAAAAATAATTAAGATCTCATTATCTTATTACTTTAAGAAAATATAATATTATCATTATTTACTATTTATAAGGGTCATATTACTATTTCATATTAATATTAATAAGGGTATGTTACTATTCATAAAAAAAATCAAGTTGGTTCTATCAGACTCCAAATGACTTACTGGTCACAACTCTAGATGACCGTTTTTCAAAATTCAAAAACATAGAAGTGGAAAATCTATAATTAATGGCTTAGTTTTGACTATATCCTAAATAACCAAGTGTTGTTTCAAAGGAGCAAAGTTCTTTATGAAATATAGGCAATGAAAAGAATGTATTTAATAGAATCATACCATAAAATGTTTTGAGTTTTATACCCGACATGCCAGTGATGCCCAAGGTGACGACTCCTTGACTGAAGGTTGCTACCCTGACCGGACCCCTTGGAATGTACCGATAGAAGCAGTGTAATTAACTTTTGTCCATGAAGATATGGCCCTAGGAAGAGTTTCACAAATAACGTATTAAATCTATAAGGGAGACCCGAACTAGGTGACGAGTTCTGAGGAGGAATCCACGGAAAAAAGAACCAACATACCATCATCCCATTTCGATCAAGAATCAAATGTCCCTGAAAAAGTGACGGATGTCGCCCACCTTTGGAAAGCGGGAATGCGGGGAAAAATACCTCTCCCTCTGGGCTTTGTCACCACTAGGCCTCCATCCTAGAGTAAGTCCCAACCTCTCTAGGTTGTTAACCACGCATAAGCCCCTATTTCCTCTTTGGGTTGCTAGCTATGTCTAAGCCCAACTCCACTTCCCATGGATGCACCTTTCATGACATGATCGTTAGGTCTATTCTACCTCTTATTTCTCACATCAATCATGATTCACGTGGGCTTAGAGCAATCACCGACCATGAAAACACTCTGGGTAGCCTAGAGTGTAATCCTCACTCCCACATACCTGAACTACGTGGTGTTTGATCTTTTCCAAGGCAAGGCATGTAGGAAGCATCCACAAGGTTCAAGCCCACCACCCATTGGTCGCTCTGACCCCCTTCACGTCAGTTCACCAACACCCTGGGCATCCTAGAGGGTAAGCCCCACACAACCTGAACTACAAGTACATTTATCATTGAAAAGGCAAGGTACGTAGGAATCCT
This sequence comes from Viscum album, assembly GCA_963277665.1. Lineage (NCBI taxonomy): Eukaryota > Viridiplantae > Streptophyta > Magnoliopsida > Santalales > Viscaceae > Viscum > Viscum album. The sequence continues at coordinate 976,514,947 of OY728160.1, read as the reverse complement.
CCACGAGGTTCAATCCCACCACACATTGGTTTCTCCGACTGCCTTCATGTCGGTTCACCAACACCCTGGGCATCCAAGAGTGTAATCCCCGCACAACCTGAACTACGTGGTCTTTGATCCATGGCAAGGAAACGTACGTAGGAAGCCTCCATGAGGTTCAATCCCACCACCCATTGGTCCCTCTGACCGCCTTCATGTTGGTTCACCAACACCATGGGCCACCTTAGAGTGTAACCCCCAAATGCCCCACCTGAACTACAAGGACATTGATCTTTTCCAAGGCAAGGTACGTAGGAATCCTCCTTGAGGTTCAATCCCACCATCCACCGGGATAGGGAGTGATATTATACCGAGGTAGGCCATCCATGTGGTTCACCCATGACCACGGTGTGTTGGCTTCAAATCTTGGCATGGGTACCTCCTCCAAGATACCAAAGTACCATATCGGTAGGTTGGAAGACAGTTCATATTCCTTTGGAGCTGGGGTTAACATGTTCAAAAGAGTATGGTTACAAGATAAGATCCTTCGGGTGCCATAAACCTCAGGGTTGGAGACCATCTCAGCCCTTCGAGCAACGAATGCATCTTCTACCTCAATGTCAGCCCGATTGGTGGCCATCTTCTGCAGGAATGGTCTTAAGAGGTTGGCGTGAAAAATAAGAAGTTAGTGCAAAAAATCATAGGTTGGCACAAAATATCAGAAGTTGGAGTGAAATATCATAAACCGGCTAGAAGAATCATGTGTTTGCGTGTAAAACGATAGCCGACCTTGGTGAATTTCTCGCAACTGGAGCATTTTTCTCGCGCAGGGCGTAGGGAATTTTTTGGGCACGAGAGCTCCTCACTTATCAGGTGAGAAAATCCATACAGAATGAGGGACCCGCTAGGATTTTATAGGCAAGGATATGGGTTTCCGTGCATGCGCGAAAAGTGGATTGCACGCCTTGAATCGATTTTATGCGTCGCTATATTTTTGAGCACATGCAGGCCCCAGGGAGTCCTAGATCTCGACATTTCCCTCAAAATATGACCTTTGCGGCCCCTCGCCGATCTGATTCCGAGGGGGCATTTATAGAAGCCTAAAAATGCTCAAGGGATGAAGAAGGTTTGGGTGCAACAAAGCTAATCCATATTTGGAACCAACGATCCATTCCAGGGGGGCCAAAGGGGTCATGCGAAAAATGTTTAGCGGCATGAAAAAAATTGTCCCACACGAAAAACACCAGGATTCATGAGATTTTTCTGCACGGGTGTGGAAATTTACACACCACCACCCCGCGTAGTTGGATTTTCACGCTGTCGACACCGGCATGCAATATTTCGCGCAGGCTTGTTTTCCGCGCGGATCTGCGACCCTCAGAGCCTATAAATAGAAGGTCACCCCCTTTAAATTCTGGGCTGAAGAATCTGAATCGTCTCTTCGGCACGAAATTCACCTCTCGTGCGTGAAAAAGATGGATCTCATGTACTGAATTTTTCATTCCATGTCGCCTGAGGGTCCGCCTTTGTGCACGAGCCCTCGGGCTTGATCCTTTTCTGAATCCCATCGAGCCCCTTCCCCTGTGCGTAATTCCTTCTAATTGCGTGCAATCAATTCTTCGACACACAATTCATTTTGCATGCCGCCCTGGCCATTTTCGTGCACTCAATTCCTTTTGCATGCCGCCATGGCCTTTTGCGCACACGCAGCTCCATTACGCGCTGTTGTGGCCTTTTTCATGTGTCCAGCTCCATTGCGTGCTAGTCAGGCCTTTTTCATGCCTGAAGCTCAATTTGGCACTGGCCGAGACCTTTTTTGCGCACTCAACGCCATTGCGCGCCGTCGCGGACTTTTTCGTGAAAGCATCCCTATTGCGCGTCGGCCCGCCCCTTTTTCACACAACTTTCTTTTCTTTGCGCACAAGCCTCCTGCATTGTGCACCCATGATGTCCCTCTTCTGAGCATCATTTTTGAGTGCCTCTTGTTTGCAAAGAACCATCGCCAAATACTCTTTTCTTGTGCAACCTCTTTAGGTTCGCATGAAGTAATATCAAATTTCCATGGATGATATTTCCCGTTACATTGCTTCGCCTCATGCTTCTTCTCATAGGAATGATAACGGATATTTCTTCTTCGCATAGCCATGCTAATGTGGACCCCCCCCCAATGGTTCGCTCAATAACACCCCCTAGCCACGGCATTGCCTGTACCTTCTCTTCACCATGGTGTAGAGTGTACCGATTATGTAAGTTCTAATGGTACGGAGCGCACCCACATCGTCCGAGCTACAGGACATTAAACTTCCAAGCACCTTCGTCCTCAGTACAAAACGTTAAACTGTGACCTTTCCTCGTGCCTCGCACGTGGGGTTCCCCCCCACCTTGGACATTCTGCACGCCCACTGGTCTCCACGAGAGTGAGATCATTCCTCACATGGAATGAGATCCTCTTTATCGGAGCGGCGTCTGTCTGTGGGGAAAGGGAAACCACCCGGGTGTAAGCCCCCTAGCTTTTCTTACAAGAGGCAGTATCTCTGCCCCTCCTTTCTTCGGTGCCAAATCCCTCTCCTGGTGGGCTTTTTTGCCATCAGGCCTCCATCCTAGAGAAATTCCCAAACTCTATGGGCTACTAACCATCCATAATCCCTAGTTTCCTCTTTGGGCCGCTAGCTACGTGTAAGCCCCACTCCACTTCCCACGGATTCACCTTTCGCGGCGTGATCGTCAGGTCTATTATGCATCTTGTTTCTCACACCGATCATGACTCACATGGGCTTAGAGAAAGCACCGACCATGACAACACTCAGGGCAGCATAGAGTGTAATCCCCACTCCTACACCACCTGAACTACGAGGACATTGATATTTGCCAAGGAAAGGTACATAGGAAGCCTCCACGAGGTTCAAGCCCAGCACCCATTGGTCGCTCCAACTTCCTTAATGTCGATTCACCAACACCCTAGGTAGCCTAGAGTATAAGCCCCACACAACCTGAACTACATGGTCTTTGATCCTTGCCAAGGCAAGGTACATAGGAAGCCTCCAAGAGGTTCAATCCCACCACCAATTGGTCGCTCTGGCTGCCTTCAAGTTGGTTCACCAACACCGTGGGTCGCCTTAGAGCATAACCCCCAAATTCCCCACTTGAACTATGACGACTTTGATCTTTTCCAAGGAAAGGTACGTAGGAAGCCGCCCTGAGGTTCAATCCCACCATCCACCTATACCACAGGTCCTTATTCACATTAGTTCACTGACTCCTGTCCCATACCTGAACTATGTATTCTTTGATCCTTTCCAAGGCAGGGTATGTAGGAAGCCTCTATGAGGTTCAAACCCAACAAAAAATGGTCCCTGCCACTTCACATTGGTCTACCCCCATCCTGCATGATGGTAAACTTTATTCTTCTTTTTTTTCTTCTTTTAGCGGCAAGACATTGTCACTCCATTCAGCGGTAAGTCGCTGTCAGCGTCATTCAGCGGCAAGTCATTGGAACTCCAACTAGTGGTAAACCATTTTCAAGATGAAATACATTCACTGAACTACGTGGACTTTGATTCCCTACAACGGAGATACATAGGAAGTCTCTTCGAGGCTCAAGCCCGACATCACCGTCACCCTTGTGATGGTCCTATTTATTCCCCCTCCACTACATTCATCCACCCATCATCTATCCCGATTCTTATCCAGGCTGCCACATCCCGGTGGGATCATGCCACCTCATTCTCCATTCCATTTACCATCATTTAGGAATCCAACCACATTTTGGTCCCAATATCTATGTTCCCTCCAGAGGTTTCACCCATCTGATCCACTCTAGTCAGTGTTTTGATCAGTCTGATCCCTCTCCACTAGACGCTAAACTTTAAGCATACCCTATGTTAAACATGGGAAGCTAAGGAAGCCTTAGATACATGCCCATGGAATATGATTCCCCACATTTGATGCGGGATGCCTCGAGCTTCCGTGCCCTAGAGAAGCCCTATAATAAGGGACAGAATACAGACGCGACAGTGTCCCGGCGTCCAGACACGCCAGTGATGCCCAACATGACTACTCCCCTGACTGAAGGTTGTTGCCCTGACCAAACCCCTTGGAATGTCCCGACAAAGGCCGTGTAATTAACTGGTGTCCATGAAGATATGGCGTTAGGAAGAGTTTCACAAACAACATATTAAATCTATAAGGGAGACCCGGACTAGGTGACAAGTTCTGAGGAAGAATCCATGGAAGGAAGAACTGACATCCCATCATCCTGTTTCGATCAAGGATCAAACTTCCCTAAAAAAGTGACGGATGTCGCCCAACTTTGGAAAGTAGGAATACGGGGCAATAACTGCACGTCCTCCACAGACGGATGCGCGCACCCCGGCAAAATCATCAGAAACAACCGCCCAATGAAAAATGTAGGGTGTGAGCCCAAAGTCGAGTAGCATACCACCATAGAGTATATAAAAGGTCTAATATCAATAATTCTGCATATATGTCTTTCAAAATAAAATAGATTTTTAAAGCATTCTCAATAATCCAAAATCCATTTATAAATCATTTTTTCTTGGGTTTTTTTAAAATACTTTCATATTCACAAACCAAAAATATTTCAAGTAGAACTAATATAATAGAAAACTCATAACCATGCATCATAAGGTAAGAAAGTACACACATATCCATTGAATACCATCATGTGATATCATGTGATACAAGCTCATATAAAAACCTATGATAAATAATTCATGATAAAGACCAATCACGTGATAAAAAACCATAACTAAAAAAGCGCCTCATATTAGGCTCTAAGAAATGGAAAAATTCTTACTAGACACTAAATATCCTAAACATGAATAATATTGGATCCAAACAATATTGAGTCCTACCACGGTACATCGATATCCGAATGGTTACCTCCTAGTGATTCCATGCACACTAATTATACTCATGTCTATTTCCTGAAATGCCTGAGGTTCCCAATGTGTCAATTGTAACCATTTCAAAACCATGATCATGGTTTTTTAAAACATTTTCAAATCTAAGAAAATGTACTTTAGTGTTTAAAAATAAATTTCCAAATCAAGAAAATCTATTTTTTTTACACTTTAAAAAAAAATCATTTCAAAGAAATTATTTGAAACCACATATCACTTCAAAACAATGAACAACCCAAAATAAATTTACAATAGTGTTAATTAATTCATCATATTAACCCATTATATAGAAACACCTACCTCAACATGTTATAAACCTAGAGTCCTTCTACAACTATGATTGGAAACCAAGAGATCACACTTTGAGAGACAATGAATGGTAAGGAACAAAAAAGTATTGATAGAAAATACTATCTGACAAAAAATTTGAACACAACCATATCCAAAACCATAGTCGCAAAAAAATACGAAGAAGAAACAAAAGTAATGATTGCCTAAAGAGGCGTATTGCAGAAAAATTGATGAACAATCACTGAATGAAAGATCTAGACGGAGTGGAGATCCCTCAAAATTTCATGGTATCTCTTCGGGTCGTATAAAGGGAGGTTGCACATGGAATAAACCCTTAATCACCCATACATCACACTAAAAAGGCACTAATACTAACAAGTACATGTAATGAAAATATTCCATGTCATGTATTTATTAATTAAAAAGATCTTCTAAAAGAAATTTCACCTATTATTAATTTTTAATCTTAGTCGGCATTTACAGGACATGGAATCTTTACACGGTGTGTTAAGTTTCAGGCTCTAAATTTTTTCATGACATCCTCTTGAAAAATATTACATGGGATGTAAACTATATGTGATGTTTAATTGTACCACAGATAATAGAAATTATAGGTTCTACTAAAAAACCCAAAGCAAACATCGAGGTTCTCCGAACTCTGGGAGAACCATGTACGGGATTTAACAAATTTATTCCCAGAATCCATTAATTCAAACAAACATATATCCCCAAAATTTATTTCATATTCCCAAAAAAGTATCTCCATCCTTGATAATCATGCAAACACACCCAAACATGGAATATAAACAAATCATGAACAAAGGAGTACCTGAAAATCATAATGGGGTGTTACAATCTCCCTGCCATAAATGCTTTTCCCCCAAGAAAGCACTTGAATTTTCAAACTCACAAAAAGTGAAGGCCACTACTGCCTCATCCAAAATAACATCTCCCACATCCCATGGTTATCCCATATACAATACCATATTAACTAGACTAGAGAAATTTTTTTACCATGTAGTACCTTCTCTTGGAGATCCATAATCTGAACTGGTCACTCAACCAAAGTGGTTTCAGTCTCAAGATAAGCATCCTCCCATACAATAACATGGTGATGATCTATTATATTCCTCCTAAATTAGGAAACATGAAACATTTTTTGGATATATTTCAAACCATATGGAAATTAAAAATTATAGGCCAACTTCCCCAGTCATCCAATGATTTTAAAGGGGGCCATAAAACTCAATTCCAATTTACCCTTTTCACTCAACCAATGATGTCCCAAGCATGGTGAAACTCTGAGTAATACTTGATCACCAACTTCAAACTCCAATATCCATTGATGATGGTCCACATTAAATTTTTATGAATATTTTTCTTTATCAACTACCTCTAGATCAACTACACCCAATCTTTCATCTCCTAAACAAGACCAATCCCCGCCAAAGACTACTCTTCCAACTCTTCCCAGTATAAGGGAGATCTATATAGCCACCCATACAAATACTCAAAGGGATTTATCTTTATCGAGGACTAATAACTATTTTTATAGGTAAACTCAAGAAGACTAAAAAAATTCCATGGTAATCTAAAATCAATCACACAAGCCCAAATCATATCCTTGAGATCCTTGATATCCCTATCTATATATCCTTATTTATACAATTGATATAGAATTATTAATATAATATGGGAACCCATCACCTAATACAAATCATTATGAAAAACTAGATTTTAACCTTGATTCCCTATTAGAAAAGAATGTAGAGGGAACCTCATAAAGCCACACAGTCTGTCATACACAAAAGTCCCCAATCTATTCCACCTTCATCATCTCCTTGATAAGGAGGAAATGTGTTGATTTCATGAGTTGATCAATGATCATCCAAATAAAATCCTTACCACAAGGAGTCCATGGAAAACTAATGATGAAATTCATGGATATTTAATCCAACTTCCATACCATAATGGGTAAGGGATGCAAAAAACTAGTATGTCTCTAGTTTTTTATATTAATTATATGACTCGTAAGACACCATGATACAAAATCTGCAATTCACCACCTCATCCTTGTCCACCAATACTAATGTCTCAAGTCATGATACATATTGGTATTCTTAGGGGGCACAAACCAATAAAATGAGTTCCTATTTTCCATCAACTCCTAAATCAAATAAAATGAAATAATCAACCTACTATAAAAGAAAAAATCACCATTGGGAGACTAATACAACTCACTCGTGGTCCCCCACCATAAAGGCTTCTACCCAAGCATTAGAACTCATTATCTATCATAAAATCGATCTAGACTCACTCATTAAAATACAATTCTTATTTCATCAAATACATGAACATCTTACCACCATCCTCTTCCATTACCAAACTCATATCATCAAATAAAACACATCAGATACCACTCCTTAACTGATTCCTTTATAGATTGTGTCAATAATATTCTTCTTAATGCATCAGCAACCACATTTTCTTTTACAAGGGTGTACTCAATGTGGAAATAATAAGTTTAAAGGTATTTTTTAGCATCACTAACTGAAGTTAAGATCCATATATGTAAATATATATTTTAGGATCTTATGATCAGAATACATTTTGAACCACTCCACAAAGATATAGTGTATCTACATTTAGAGTGTATGCATAACCGCTTCTAACTCAATATCATGGGTAGAGTAGTTCTTCTCATGAGGGAAAAACTAGAATGATCCGTAGTTCACCACCTATTTCCCCTATATCAAGACACATACCTAACCTATACCAAAAGCGTCATAGAAAACATCATAACATGACCCCAATTTCAGTTGAATAAAAACTAGTGTTGACGTCAAGCTCAACTTCAACTCCTAAAAATATCTATGAAACTTTTTGTTCTATTCAAGCTTTAAACCCTTATGGTTTAAAGATGTTTTCAAATATGTGAAATTCGAGAAATCCTAAAAAAATTTCTATAGTAACATGCTAAACCCAAGAATCTTTGAATCTCAAACATGGTTCTAGGATACTCCCAGGACACAACAACCTTCATCTTTTTGTGATCTACTATGATTACCCTCTCAAATATCACATGCCCCATGAATTTAACTTCCTGGATCCAAAATGTACATTTTTAAAGCTTTCCATATAGATGATGTTCTCTTAAGATCCAAATAATGATATAAAAATGGTTTTTATTCTCCTACTATGTCTTATAGTGAACCAATATATCATCCATGAACACAATGACAAAAGAGTCTAAGAATTGATAAAAAATATGGTTCATCAAATCCATAAACACCACATGAGCATTAGTTAGACAAAATAGAATAACTAAAAACTTGAAATTCCCATACCATATTCTAAACATTATCATAAGTATATATTATTCTTGGACTCTGAACTAGTGTTACCCTGTCCAATGCTCAATATTTGAAAACCAATATTCCCTTCAAAGCTGGTCAAAAAAATATTTCCTCAGAAAAAGACATTTTTTCTTAACAATCACCAAATTTAGCTTTTGATAGTCAATAAAATTCAAGAGGCTATCGTCTTCCTTCTTAGAATAGAGGATAGGTGAAGCCTATGGTGAAAGGCTAGCATGAATAAATCATTTATCCTCCTTGTCCTCTTGTTGGACCTTAAGTTATACCAAATCAATTGGTGGAATTAAAGAAGTTGGCTTGGAAATATGCATCATAAAAGTGAGTAGGTTAATCATAAACTTCACCTCTCTCTGTGGTGGTAAACTAGAAAAAACATCCATAAATACCTCAAGGTATTTAAACACCAATGTAAGAAGCCAACCACCTAAAAAATGGTCAAATAAATCAAGAAAAATATCTTAAAACTATCATTCTATTACCCCCCCCCCACATAAGTAACAATAGGCCCCTCCCTTTCCAATCTAGAGTCCCACTCACCCTAAAAAACATGATTGACCCTTTTATAGGTAATAATTATACCCAATAGAGTTAACAGTCTATCTATTCCTTAACACTGTTCATTAAATCCATGTCAGTAATCAAGTTGAATATGTCAAGATTTAGCACTAATAACTCTCAATCCTCCTAGAAGTCATTTATCATCACCCAATACATGGGACACTTGAGACCTTTTTTGGGCCTCTTTCCCATAGGTGTGGAAATATCCAACAAGTATGAAATAATCCCTAACACAAACCTTATAAATAAATAAACTTTCATAATATAAAATAATGAGTAGAACATGTTTCAAACAAATATAGTACCATAAAATATGAAATAAAAATCATTTCTCTAACGATAGCTGACCCTACATCAGATTCCTCTTGTGCATACTCCATTGCATAAATACATCTAATCTTAACTTCTCTGTAAGATGTATTAGTCACATGGACATCCCCATTAGCCTGAGGATAGACCCACCACCCATGGAAGCATATGCATGAACATGAGAAACCTTGGTGAATGTGGATCCTGCTATACTACCCTGAGATTCCCTATCACAAAAACATTTCATATAGCTAGATCATCCACAAAGATGAAAAGTCTTGGGAACCTCTACATAGTTAGTCTTAGTTTGACCTTTACTTCCACACTACGAGTAGAAACGTATTGATACCCTATAGAATCCCTTGAAACTATTCAGGAAGAAAACATACAACCCCTGTGCTTCTTTTTCTAGATAGAAGACACACCTTGGATTACAACTGAATGAACTAAAGCTATATGTAAACCTATCTTTCCAGCTATATCTTTCTTAGACAAAGATTCTTTGTCAACCACTCCACAAAGTTTAAAGTAAACATGATAATAATCATCAATCAAATTTCATGCCTCAATAAAAACTTAAAACATCAATCCATTAGGTTCTCATTTTCGACAAGATCCAGTGCCAAATTGACCAGATCTGTAAAATGGGTTAAATACTCTAGAATGGTACACTCCCCCTAATCCGGGGTAAAATCTCATTAGTCTTCACCTAAATCAAAGTCATAGGGTAAAACTTCTAATTAAATATTTTCTTCAAGGATGTCTAGGTAATATCCTCATGCAAAATAGCTTATATAATAGAGTCTCAACATCTTCTTCCTACTCTTTGAGCATGTATGTGAAAAAAAACACCTTTGAGTCTTTAAGAGACTTCAAGAAGTTTAATATCCATTAAATCCTCTCAAAACACTCCTAATATTCCTATGTTCCCTTTTCACCATGGAATATGGGTGGATACTTCTTAGAAAACTCATAACCATGATCCACCACGCGTCATGGGTTCCCGACACCGACTTGAACCATAGTCTAAATAGTTCGGATTATAGCTTCAGCCAAAGCAGGGTCCACTTGAGGATTAACCTTTGTATCTGGTCTTGTGGATTCCAATATTATATTTAGAAGAGATATTCTTGGAGGAATTTTCTAATAAACATAATATAATAACCAATTGGATCATGAGAATATTCCCAAATCTTAGGATTACTTTTAGAATTCAAACTGATGCTTTAAAACAATATTAATTTAAATTAATTGTAAATTCTATAAAAAAAGCAATTTCACAAAAAGTAATAGGTAAATTAAAAAATCCTATATAGTTTATTCAAATTACCTCAAATATCAAGTCTTAAACCTGGTAAAAGTCCCTAACAACCCATTTTAACTTAGTTTTAGTCACAATAGTGAGCTGGCTAGGCCCCTTTTCTTCACCTACTATTCAAATTCCAATGGTCTTAACTCTTGTTTAACCAAGACATAGAATCATACTCAGGAAGTTTTAACACACTTCAGGATGAGTCCCCCTTTGATACTAAATTGTAGTAGTTCAACCCAGTTAAACTAAACTATAAACCTGAGTTAGTAGTCACATGGTATGGTATAATAAAAATAACTAAAACAAGTCTTGAATATATCCAAAACAAGACATACAAAAAAAGTAAAAAAATTTAATAAATGGGATATAACCGAAAACCATACTATCTAATCGAAATAACGCTAAATGAGAAAGTATGAAAAATGTCTATGTAACCAACAGTCACCTCCAAACCACCCCGCTATGAAGGAAATGACCAAAGGAGAATACCATATGATATAAGATGTCATTTCCTTTAATTTTATCCTATAATAAAAAATCTAAATTCTACCAAAGGTAAAATTTGGGTGAGAGAAAAAATCCTAGTAGAATAACCCAATAGAGTTTATACATGGTCTAATATCAGGAATACAACAGTTCTAGGTTTCAAAGAAAATCAATTTTTTAAAGAATTTTCATAAATCCCAAATCCATTTATAAATAATTTTTCCTTTGGTTTTCATAAAATAATTTCATATTATAAAATAATAAATATGGAAATTGTAAGTGATATAACAAGAAATAATAACCATTAATCATAAGTCAATCAAGTAAACACATATCCATGAAATTCCATCATGTGATTTCATGTGATAAAACCTCATATAAAAACCTGTGATCAGTAATCCTTGATAAAAACCTGTCATGCGATAAATAAACATAAATTAAAAGGCACATAATATTATTCCCTAGCCTATGGGAAAATGTGTATTGGACACTAAAGATCCTAAATAAACACAACATTGGATCCAACCAATATCGATTCTAGCCATAGTCATTGATATCATAAAGGTTACCTCCTAGTGGTTCCACGCACACTAAGGCTACCTGTGTCTATTTCCATACACACCCAAGGTTCCACGCCATGTATTTCTGAATAAAAAAGATCCACCAAAAAATGTTTCACCTTAGATTAATGTTTAATCCCTATCAACATTTACACAACATGAACACTTTACATGGAATGTAAATTTTCAAGCTCAGAATTATTTCATGGAATCTACCTAGTGAACATTACATGGTGTATAAAATATACATGACATTTAACTATTCCACGGATAGTAGTAACTACAAGTTCTTCTAAAAAACATAGAACCAAACACCATGGTTCTCCAAACATGGGGAGAACCACAAAAATATTTTAACATATTTATACCCAAACTCCATTAATTCAAACTAGCATACATCCCCAAAACATAGTTCATTTTCCCCAAAAAAGACCATCCATTCCCAAGAAGCCTAGAAATTCACCCAAATAAGAATGATAAACAAACTATGAACAAAGAAGTACCTAAAAAATTAATGGGGTGTTAAATAACATAATACACTCACATGAGTCCCTTTCATTGAGATAATATCCTCTATCTACCTAGGACACTTACCCTCAAAAACCTACATCCTGGGTCAACCATTATTTCTCATAGTTAACCCTCCATGGGTGGTTAGATCATATGAAGAAGAAACATTTTCATCCCATATAATTTAAAAAATAATAATAGAATATAACATCATAAATTAATAAAAAGGGGAAATAAAAAATTAGTTAAGGATGAAAATCTCAGTCCATCAAATAGATGGATAGTAAAAGAAGGACCAATAAGTAAAGATCATATTGGCCTCATGCTACAATATATCCCAATTACATTGGGTAATTGTTTCCATATCTTCCCTCTTATCCCTTTAATTTATTTATCATCATACATTCTATCACACACTTACATCAAGTCATTTTCTCATGAAGTACGTATTCCTTTGAAATTTCAATACTAAATCATGCATACAGAATATCATAAAGTAATAAATTTCATAGAAACCAACCTCAGCATGATCATTAATGTAAACATTTAACATCAACTAACACATGGAATAAACATAAATATCTTCATGAAAAAAATGTTACATAATCATAATAACAAAAACATTATCATCATTGATAATAATAACCATATAAACATTAAAAATGAAAATTATTAGATAAAAAACTCTTGAAAAAAAGTGAAACAATGTTTTCAAGCGCATAAAAAGATGTTTTACATGATACAACTCTAACACCCTTACTTAATTGGCCTCCATGAATATTTATTACATATTTAAAACACTATAACACCTATTTGGTTTTATTTCTTAAAAATTACATATGATCACCTAAAGGTAGAACTATCATCATGATGCCTAAAAATATGTTTAATGTATCATAATATTCCTTTCACTCTTCTTTGTAATTGTAAATTATCACATGACTTTATAGATACCACAATTTCCTACACCAATACCTTTTGTAATTTTTTTATTTGTTTATAAATCTATTATATCACTAGAAAATATGAGAAAATATTCTAATTAATAAACTATATCCATCTTAGTTCCACTGTATCCCATGAATAGTACCATAATATTTAGGGTAGATGGATTACTTTTTCGGGCTCTATTTAACCAAAGGATTCCTTTTATGATGCTATTATTTTACTAACTAATCACTTTATAAAAATGGATATACATATTTATCCCTCACCCCATGTCACATGAATTATTTGATAATTTTTTAGGCACTCAGTTATTAGGAGAAAATTATTTTTCACTGATTTTTTTGGATCCCTGTGTGATGATGTTGTTGATGCATCCTAAAAATTCCTAGTCTGAGGAATGTGGTAACATTAGTCTATATATATCCTATTATTTAATTTATAAATTTCTATAAACTTTAGGTAATTTTTCAGATCCCCTTTGTTTGTTCCCATTCCCAATCATATATAACCACTTTCGTAATGAAAACTATGAAAATATATCTAGGGTCAACCACCTTGGGCATTGATTGTATCCTACATGTTAACTATAATTAGTTGAATAACCCCATAAATAATCAATATATAAAACCTATGATAAAATGAATCATGAAAGAGAGATTTAGGGAATATATAAATATATATCAAACAAAAGTAGAGGTCTTAACTTTTTCACAGCATGATGAAATCATTACCAAATATGGATCATGATTCTTATCCCTAATGATACATTAAGATCAGATATTATAAGGGATATAAAAGTGAAATGGAATAGGATTTAACTCTTTTTACTCCTATATAATTATCTACATAGTTATGGGTTAGTAATTTTAGATAAAATTAGAATTGTGTGTCTCAAAGTGGGGGTGTTTTGAGATTTGGGATTCAGGATGTAATTTTAAGAGTTAGAACTTCTCTATGATGTGTTTTTGGATGTGTTTAGATATTCAAGAGGGGTATTGGGTAATCATGTAAGGTTTAAAGTAGGTATGTGTTATATAAAATTGTTATTGACACCATCAGGTGCCTGATAGTGGTGGATAGGGTGCCTAATAAGGCCCAAGTTTTTTAAATATTCTATCAAAAACCACTGGTAACCTAGTGGAAGGGTACCAAGAACCCAGGGTTTTCTTAGGCTGGGTAGCTTTTAATAAGTCCTCTAGGCACCGAATGGTAGTGTACTAGGTAGTTGGTGTAGTTTAGGATGTTTTTTAAAAAGAGGTTAAAGATTATAATTGCATAATTGGGACCCCGCCTTTGAATTAAGGAAGAAAGGGACATTGGGGAAGTGTCATTTGGATAAATCCTCCCCTACCCATTCCTTGATTGACCTGCTTGGTAAAGGGAATTTCAACAATATTTTATATAGTGATTGGAGGTTTGATTTTATCATTCATCCCTTTATTCTCATTCATTCTGGTTACCCACATATTTTAATGGTTTGGGGTTAGAGTTTGATGAAAATTCCACAAAATAATAGTGGAATCATCCTAAATAAAGGTTTTTGGCATGTAGTGGATAGATGATTCGTAATTATGATGAACTCATGTATTTAATCACTATTTAAATGTATTTATAAAACTTGGTGAGTTTTTATTGGTTTTTCACTGATTCCTTTTTTAATTGGAAATCAATTGAATGTCAGTTGGCGAAACTTTTTATTATAAATATTTTTGGAGTGTTCCTTCAAACTTTCATGTGTGGTTTTTCATGATTCCGATGTCCTATAATTTCTCAATGATTTTCTGAAGATTATTACATATTTTAATAAAAAAAAATTAACTAATTACAATTTTTTATAATTTATTATATGATCCTTGTGAAGTGAGATATGGGATATGGAGTTGGCATGGGCTTGACCAAGGATGGGTGGAACTTGGTTTGAGGATGGTAACTTTGATATTGTGGTAGTGGTCCTAATAATACTTAACCATATAACTATTTATGAAATATTATACATGATTTTATAGGGTTAGGTATTTGGTAACATAGGTATGGTCTACAAGTACCCTAAGTGGAGAAACTATATGGAATTGATCCACATGGACTTAGAGTGATTTCTCTACCACAATGAAGGTAATATATAGTTTCCTAGAAACATCATCGCCAAGGGGTGAGGATATTATTTTCGTGTGTGAGTGGATATAGTAGGTATTTTAGATCATGATGAGTATGGATAGCATATGTTGGATCTCCTAGATCTAGTATAGTTCAAAAATTGAGATTTTTCCAAACGTATGTGTTGTACATTTTTTATATTACAAGTGTTTGGGGGTACCCACATGAGGGTGAATTAGATCCTTAGTATTGGGGTGAGTGTGATATGTCCTCTAGGGATCCTTAGAGTGTAACAAGGTGGGTTTCCTCTAAATTAAGGGACTGAGAGATCTCCTATGGGAGATTTGAAATTATACCTAAAAATGGGTTATGGGAATTTTTCTTGATAGCCTGACCATTAGCTCCCAAGGTAAATTGGGTGTTTCTATCATGGTATGTACATTGGAATAATTTCCATTATAGATATGGGAATTTAAAAGGGAGTTGTACTAATCTATTAGGAGTTAGGGTTAGGTGCGGTCTATGGCTAGTGGGATCACTACTCAAGGTGACAGATGTGGGTTGGTTTAGATGATTCAAGGTCATGTTAGTCTAAATAACCTAGTAGTTTCCTTTATGTGAAATAGAGTCATTAAAATGGGTATATTGTTAATTTTAATGTATTGGGTCTCATGATATGGGACCTGGCGGAGATAGAATATACTTAGGGGATAAATGTCAATGAAGTGTAATGTGGGTTATGGGGATAAGTCATATGTTACTAGAATATTTATTGTAAGTTGAGTATATGGTATGATTATAATTCTATAGGTTATCATAGATATAGGGCATAAGCCATGTGATCCTTGAAATATAACAACCCCCTCTTTTCATAAATAGATATTACATTAGAATATATGGATATTAGTATTAAAAAACCATGCCATAATCATATGGTTTTAGTCTCTTTGGAAAATTGGGGAAAACCTATTCATAAAATATCTACATTATATCTCGCTTATTCCTTCATAACTAGAAAATTTTTTGAAATATTTAACCTAATACCTTTATTCATATCTCGGGGAAAAAAATATAAGAAAAAAGGTCACTACAAATGATTAGAAATGATAAAAAAGGGAGATATAAAACATAACTTAAACATAAGTGTATAATAATATAAGCACAAAATTTTAAAATCATACCCTATATATCCAATATCATAATCTTAAATCATATAATAAATCATAAAAACTCATAAGACATGAATCTTAAAATAATAACTTGTAATAAATCATGGAATTGTGGAGACCACATAAGAATAGAAAATAATTTCATTGGTAGTAAATGATTTTTTCCAAAAATATCATAGTGTAATGGGTTCACTCCCCAAACCATCATATTAGTCAAGGTTCACTTCCAATACTATCATGTCGGAAAAGTTCCTTTACTGAACCAGTTTCACTTCTAGTTCTAATCATTTCTAAATAGAGTTAAATCCCTATTCAAGTTGTTTCTATATCTTGAGATATAATATCATTACCAAATGAATTTTAGGTATATATAGGACCCACACATTACATAATGAGAATAAAAAATGCACAATCCATAAGAACATAAATCATTCCTCATAATAAAACTCATGAAAAATATAGGATTCAAAAACATTTCATCACAGAATAACCCATGGAAAAGAAATACGATTCATAAATATCAAGAAATAATAAACATAGAACATCCTTAAAAATAATAAAGATGATTTCATTTAAAAATATTCCTAATAAATCATAATGAACATAAAATAATGTTATTGTATATAGAAAATAATTGTTATACATCACTTGAAATAATTCTTGAGAAAAACATCCTTCATATTTTAAAAAGTGATTTTTAAATCATAAATTTTTTTGAAAAAATTTAATTTAAAATAACTTTTAAAACATATAAATTATGTTAAAAAAATTAAACATCTTTTAAACACTTTTTTGTGAAAATGATTTAAAATCACTTGAAAACATTTTTAGAAACTGCATATTTTGAATAAAAAAAATGCGATCATTGGGAGAATAACATCAAATTAAATATATAATATCAGGAAAATAATTATGTTAATGATACAATATTTCAATTTTCATTATAAACACCTCATAAAATATCATAGGTGCATAACATAACATGTGTCTCAAAGAAAGAAAATTGAGACAAAATCACCTTACCGATTTGGTAACATTTGAAATGTAAACTCCATGAAAGAGAGATCATAAAATTGACATGTATATTCCAATAAATTAAAGGATAAGAATCATATATTAATTTTATGGGTATTATATACACCAAAAAAAATAAGTGGTGAATAAGACTTATATCTCACAAAAGAAAAAGTGAGATGAGAAACCCCTACCTCACACTTCCCTTTAGTTTTGAAAACTTAACCCTCGTGTATAATTGTGTAGAAATATTATTAATTCAGTCCATAACCACATTCTTGTTTATAATACATTATATGATATTTTTAAAACATCTAACCACCACATTGAGGGGTTTATTTATACATGATGAGATATGGGTTTAAGTGATTGAATAATGAATATTTTATAATTAAATCCAACCACATTGAGGTCGTATTAATTTTAATTAATTTGATTGTCAATTAATGTTTTGGAGTATTTTTAGTGTAGATAAATACTTAAAAACATAAATTTTGTAAATTTTTTGTATGTTAATATTTTACCATTTAACATTAACCCTTGTCACTATTTTACTTATACTACGGTATATATTTTTTTTACCACGAAAACGTTTTTATACATAAAAATTAAATTGAAATTAAAACCTAATTTATACCTCCAAAATCAAAATATAGAATTTATTTTACCTAATTCAATTAAAATATTTGGAAAATATATATTTATAATTAATCTCGTAGATAAAACTAAACAGCAGTTTTTAAAACTGAAAATTTCAAAAGTTTAAAAAACATTATATGTAATTTCAAAGTGAAATTTATTCTGATAACATAAATTGGATTTATTGATGTATAATTAAACTAATTAAACTTATAAATAAATTTAGAATATAATTTAATGATATAAATAAATTATATGGAAAATAGTTTTTAATTAAAATTCAATATTTTCACTATTCATCAAGAAAATAAACTTTCAAAAAAAACCAAAAAATAACCCTAGGATAATTTTGGTACTACAATTTAAAAAAATTAACTTTATTTTATCAAATAAATCTTAGAAAATTTTTAAAATTAATATTTAAAAAAAATGCACCATCAAAAAGAAGCAACATTACCTTTTTGAAAAATATAACTTATAATCCTTGAAAATGGATTTATTCTAATATTAAGACTATAAAAATTGTTGAATTAATTTTAAGAACATTTTATTTAATATATAACATATAAATTTCATTGATATATTTCAATAATAGTTATTAATTCAATTCATTAAGATACAATACCATTTTGGACAAAAAAAATATTTGTTTTTATAAAAACAAATCCTTTATGTTCAACTGGATTTTATTTTCAATTCTAATTAATTGGTAACCAATGAATTAATTTTATAAACATGTGTAGATTATATTTTTATAATTTATTTAATCTCATTAATTCCCTCTATTACAATGGCTAAGTAATACTAGTTGTGTTAAAATGATAATATTTTGGAGTTCATTTAAGTTGGGTGTTTTGTGTAAGGTAAGATATCAAAGAGAATATGTTTATTTAAAAAATAGTGTGAAATCTTGGGGTGTTAAATGAAATTTGTGTTGGTTAATTCACCCTGAGTGATAGGGTGGTGGTAGAGATGTGATTGAAGAATTCACACCAACTGATAAGGTGGTGGTAAATATTTTTTATGAGAATTATCCCTGAGTGATAGCATGGTGATTGATACATGATATGATACCTCACTCTGAGTAATAGGGTGGTGGTCAAGACTTGTTACATGATCTTACCCTGAGTGATAGGGTGGTTTTTGATACATAACACATGACCTCATCTTGAGTGATAGGGTGGTGGTTGAGATATGATATGAGACATCACCCTAAGTGATAGGATAGTGGTTGATATGTGATTTGATACAACACTATGAGTTATAGGGTGAAGGTATGTTATTTGGATATGATACCCACCATGAGTTATAGGGTGTGATTATGATATTTGATTAGTAACATTTCCATGAGTGGTAAGGTTTTAGTCGGATTATGTGAAATGATTCATCAATTTTGTGTATGCCCATGTTTTCATATATTTATCTATTACCATAATCATATTCTTATCACATGTGTTCCAAATAATGTGTTTCACTAGAGGTGATCAAACCAAGTGTGGTAAAGATTCAGACTGTCCTATTTAGCACATGATCAGCTGACATGCATGCTTTTATGAACTTTTTGTTCTTTATTTCTTATTTTCCTCATACATACACATGCATATAATGAAATATATTTGGATAAAATGGTGAGACCCTATTGATATGTATTTATCATACCCTTAAAAATCACCCAGGTACACATGTAGAGCTTATGTTTGGTTTCCAAGTCTGAGCACAAGTTTCAAAGGTGAGCTAGTCGGAGAGACTCTTCTAGGTTGTGGTGGAGGTATGGATTGTGGTTGGTAATAGATTACTTTGTACTTCGGTTATTTTTTTTAATTTTTATACATGTTATATGTTAGAGTTGGTTCCCTAGAACCAAATTCTATGAACTTTAGGATTACATGTATTAATAGTTTTCAATATAAAAAACTATTTATCATAGTATGGTTATTCTTTTTTGTTGCATAGTTTTTGTTAATGTCCTAAGAGTAGTTGTCACATTGAAAGGTCATAGAGATTCCCCCACCATTATAGGAAACCATAAGTTCCATGATTGAATCCTTAAAATATATGTTTTTAGATGAATTAAATAATTTTAGGGACATTAATGATATAGGCTATTAGGGTTGGAGACTCATAGGACATTTAGGTGTCTTCTCATGGTGTGCGCCATTAGTAATTTCTAGTGTATGAGATTAGGAGAATGAGACCCATCAGTAGGAAATACACATTTGTATGTTTGATTTTATTTTTCAATATCTGGATGTCTGTATTGATCCTTAGACATTAATATTATTATTAATGGATATAATGAGTCACAAACATTGATATGAAAACCATGATGATATATGTTTGCAATGAAGTGGGATACGGTGGGTGCATCCGGAGTAATATTTCATTAATGAGTAACGTGAGAAAGTATTTTTCCCTTTTATTACTTAAACGAAGTTAATATCATTGTCCCTTTTATAGAAGTGATACATCCTATGTAACACCTCAAGCTTCCATAGTACACTTCTCTCTGAATAATACAGTAGCGTGTGTTGTACGCAACTTCAAGTTCTAACACACCACAACTAATCAAACTAGCCGTTATGAATAGTAATACCTACTTTTTGAAATTTTATACATTTTATCATTCAAAATATAATTCATTTTTGGATTTGGAATATCGAAATTATCCTAGGGTAAAATTTTGGTACTTTTCGGATAACTTTCATATTTTGATGAATAGTGAAAATTACTAAATTTTAATTAAAAACAACTTTTTTAATCGAAATAATTAATAGTGATAAATTATTAATTTGGTTGGTTTTAAAGTATATTTAGAATTTATTTTTACCATTTAATACAATGTTGGTCATTGGATGTAATTTCACATTTAAACCAGACATAAACAAGTGTCAATCTTTTGATAGTTATTATCTCTTAAAAACATGCTATTTGTTTTGACGATGGAAATTAATTTTTAAATTAATTAATGAAACTGATATGTTTTTAATTTGGTAAAATAGAAATCATTTTTGAATTCATAATATCAAATATATCTTAGGCCTAATTTTTGGTATTTTTCTGGAAACTTTCATTTTTTGATGAATAGTGAAACCACTAAGTGGTAGTTAAAAAACTGAATTTTTCATAAAACTTAATTTTACCGCTTCTATGAGTGGAATTTCGAAACTCCAAGAGAAATGGTTAATATCAAGTAGTAAAATGTGGTTCAATGAGATGAAAATAATTTTTGATGAATAGTAACTTTTTACTTTTTTTACCACGGTTAAAAGTAAATAGGGTAATTAAGGGTAAAAATGATATTAATATTACCCTGAAACATGTCCTAATTATATTGGACAAGTTTATCTAGACCAGAAAAAACCTTATGAGTAAAATATTATCATTTAGGTCCACTTTTATTAGATTAGGACATTTATTATTATTTAATTCAAAGAAGAGTTAAAAGAGATAAAATGAATGTTTATTTACTAAAACATTTTTAATATAGTGTTATACATAAGATAAATTAAATTTTAAATATTAATTAGAAATATAAAAATATTTCCTACATAATGGTATTTTATTTATAATTTTTAGACATTAAATAATTTACTTTATTTATGACGGAATGGTGATGCAGTAATTACCTAATTAATGAAATATTAAAATAATTGATATCATAAATATCCAAATAAATGTAATTTGAGACTTTTTTATGAATTCCAATGATCTCCTAGGTTAATATGACATATTAGGATTGATTATATAAATTTTGTTCAACGTAATAATGCGGTTATGAATTTATCAAAAACAAAATACACAATAGTGTCAAAATTGACATAAAGGAGTTTTTAAAAACATATTATATTATTAATTTATATTCAATTCCTAAAAATCTAAGGTTCGTCCAAGAGACTTATATCATGATAGGTGTATCATTAATGGACCACTTTGGGGTCGCTTGGATGTATATAGTAAGTTTATTAACCATATAATATAAAAATACAATGAGACATTGTAAAAGTGAAACTAATTAACTAAGAGTTAATACTTAAAGATAAGGTTAATATAATGCCCCAAACCTGTCTAAATTATATTGTTTGAGTGTTTTTCGACCCATCCCCACCTTAACCTTTAAATAATCCACTTTATATCCATTAGAAACCGAATATGAATTTATTATAAAATAATATTTTTAGCTTTTCCAAAGGTGCCCATCACCCCTCTTATAAAAGGTCACCCCCCCCCCCCTTCTCACTAATTCACACATTCAAAGCCTTTTGGCTCGGCCAAACCCTGACCAAATACTCTCTCAACTTCACTCACTAAAACTTTAAGGCCTTAGTTTTATCAGAAAGCCAACCTAAGGAGCCCTTTTGATCAAATCAAAAGGAAGAACCCGAAGAAGAGGTAATGTTTTCACCACCCTCTTTCAAGTTCCTTTCTTCTTTAACTTCTTCTTTCTTTGTTATTTATATTCTAAAAAAATAACTCCAGTATCTTCTATATACGGTTATTTTATTATAAATATGGTACAACCATATTCAGTATTCTATCCATCCTTTGAATGACATTTCACCATACGTGCGTATGTACGGCTTACCGTCTCCACGTCGTGGTGTAATTGTCATTCAATAAATTATTATTTGGATGGGTATAATAATGATGTGTAATTCATGTAAATAATAAATATAACATAATAATTATTCTTTCTATATGATATATCATCAAATTATATATTATTTTAACATCAAAAGAATGATATTGTCGCTCGTGCGTACGTATGGACTACCTTCTCCACGAACGCGATGAGATTCATTCTCCATCATATCCATTCAAGTATAATTCTCATTTGATGATTAAAAATAATGTTTAAGGACTTGAAATAATTCTGGATATGAATAAGATACAACCTATCCATAACAAACATGGCTTACGTAACAAAGAATATAAAGGAAATCGAGTAAGTTAACAACTGAAATGACGATAATACTAAGATATTATTAACAAATCAATGTTAAAATATCATATATGATATCAAATTAATGTAAATGATTCTTGTATAGTCAAATAACAATTATTTCACCATTATACAGGAGGTTAACCTACCTTTGACCAAGGAAAAAGTACAAAGTAAGGGGTTTCATATCTCACTCTTAATTTCGTGAGAATTCCATTGTTCACCACTTATTTATTGCATGTGGTGTATGTGTATTTCCCATGATTGTATTCATTTTGTAATATAATTTAATTTATGGTTATTTACATCATCATTGTATGATCCTTCTTTCATGGTTTTATGTTTCTTAAGTTACCTAATCGATAAGAAAATTTGAAATTTCAATTTCCACTCATTCGGCTTTACGCATACTTCATTGATTATTTTACTCCAAGATTATGTGTAGAATCACTATTCATTTGATTTTGTCATAATTTACACTCCGCTTTCTGTGGATATACTTTTGGTACACATAATCACTCCATTAATTAATTCTCAAGTCATCGATTTGAACTTGATAAGTGTAATTTTAACTCAATATCCATTTGTTGAGTTAAATATCCAATTCATTGGTGTTGTTTTTACACGAATATGTGTGAATTTACTCTGATTGATTTACACTGAATATCCAATCATATTGAGTGTATTGAAATTTTCCAAACATTATTATGTCGTTGATTTATCCTTAACCGAAGGATATGGTCTTTATAAGAGAATTCATCTCAATTTACATTCCATTGAGACTTCTTTGTTGTTATACACCAAATCACTTTTATGTGGTGTATATAATGTACTTTGACATAGTATATCATGAATCCCTTTATTCTCATGATATTACAAAGTTTTTATTACCTCAATTATTTGTATTCAAGTGTATCTCTTTTGGTTAGAAACTCTAACTAAAATACCATTTTTAAATGTTTTAAAGACTTATTCTTTTAAATATTTCTCACTAATGTCCATGTTTCAAAAATGGTTTTAAGGATTTATTTATATGCACATTAATGTTTTAAAATTAAAATTAATCTTTAAAGTTTCAAATTGGTATGGGACACTTTGATTCAAAAATATATTTAAAATGGCTTCTTGATAAATAGTGATACTTTTAATTGTTTTCAAGAAAAAGGGTGATATTTCTCTAAAATGGTTTTGATGATCATTTTCATCTATGTCAATATCCTTCATTATTCTCGATTGAGGTTAATCTAATACAATAAAATATTCCATATTGTATCAAATGAGTTATGCTTGACTGTGTATGTGCTATTTTTATACCGTTCATGGTTTGTGGATAAAGTATTGACATTTAGTATTCTAGTTTTAATACGAATGTTTATGTTATGTTTAAAACTTTTAATATGAGGAATGCATTGGACTTAGTAAGTGATGGGTGGAGCCCGCTATAGCTCTTCGATGCATCGGTAGGTCTCATGAGACAAACTAGTGTCTTGGCACAAGGCCTTGACAAAATCTTATTTGTAGTCTTGGCACGAGGCCTTGGCTCTGTGGTTATGATAGTCCGGCATTATGCATTACATCATTATGAAAGTGGTTATTGATATTGCATGTGATTATTCGATTAGTAGAATATCCATGTGAATAAGTAAATGGCATTATTTCATTTTATTTCTGCCATATTATGTTGAATTTCAAGTTTAAAAGGCTTTTGTTTTAGTTATACATTTCCTTAAATGTTTATCCCTATTTATGAAAGTTTCCACTATATTGTTATCCTTACTGAGCATTTGAGCTCACCCCTTTATATTTTTATTTTTCCCAGGATGTGAAGAAGTCTTTTATGAATGACCTGCAGGGATAGTATGAGGGGATAAGAGTTTGGACTAGGGAGACTATAATGTTTTAGTTTTCATTTTATGATGTAATGTAAACTTTATGAATGTATCTAGTTATTCCAAGGCTACTAAACTAATTGTTCTTTCGAGACTTGATCTTTCTTGTGATCATTCCAACGTTATGTAATAATGCACTGACTCTGGGTAACTGGGGTCGGGGCATTACAGTTGGTATCAGAGGAAGTTTAGTACAAACCTTGGAAGCTAGATTTAGATAAACTCTTATTAGATCACGTAGACCTAAGATGAACTTTGAGGATTAGTATAGAAGAACTTCCTAGAATTTTGGTATTGTAGAGATTTTGTGAGTTTTCCTAGCAATACATCCCTGTCTGGATACAAGCAGGTAGAGGCGGCTCTGGCACAGATGTACATAGGGGTAAAACCCAAAAACACCACTTTGAGCTAGACCTGAACGGGAACTGGTGCATGACAATGGACCTTGTTTCACTCTTGGTTACGACACTCCGGGGGGATATGCTTAGGATAATTTACATTTTCTTTACAAACCGATTTGAAATATTATATATAAGTTGATAGTAAATGACCTTGGTAAATCCTAATGTGTTTCAAATTAAGAATATGGTGACATGATATTCTCTAAATGATTTTATGACTACTGTTACTCACACAATGATTTCTGGTTTTAGTCAATGGATGGATTCCAAGGAAGTCATAGTGACTTTGAGAATGATGTACAAGGTGGGAACGGTGGTGGAAATGAGCAAAAAATGGAATTTTGATAGGCGTAAAAGATATCGCCTTCATGCCAAATCAATTTTACAAAAATATGATCAAAAATATATATATTAACCAATTCCTAGACTCAAAAAAGAAGAGAAAGGTGATGAATGATAAGATCTCCAGCAGTGGAGACCATGGAGAAAGGAATCCTCAATTTCCATCATGCAAGAAATGTGGAAGGAGACACCCAGGAAAGTGTCTCAATGGGACTAAGAAATGCTTTACGTGTGGGAAGGAAGGAAATAAAGTGAAGAATTGCCAAAGAAAAATGAAGAGTACTATGGAAGAAGAAAAAAATGGTCCCAAGAATCCATTTATAGTCATTTTCCATAAATGTAGGGGACCTGGCCATTACCCGAGTGAATGCCCTATTCTATAGGATATTTTCTTGGTCAAAGAAGAATATATGTGGAAAAAAATGGTTGGAGAAATGTTTAAAATGTATTAGTTCTCCTTGTTGATGGGTTTACTTTGGAATAATTTTCTCTTGTATTTTTAACCCTGCATTTTTTCATGTGAGAATGATATTTGAGGAAGAATTATCTTTTCTCTTGTGGATATAGTTATAAATAACCATTTGGTTTTATATGATCGTTGGGTTTGAGGAAATTATAAGTTATTATAATTTGGGATGAAAATTAAAGGTATGAGATAAGATTTGTGGTTAAATTATGTTATGGTTATTTTGAAGAATTTTTCTCATTTTGGTAATGTTAAAAAATATATTTTTTGAAAAAGGAAAACACGCAGACCGTGTGACAACCCGTCGCATCGGACAAAGCTGTGGGAATCGAACCCACAACCAAAGTGCGATTGTGATTTATCTCCTACCACTGGACTACGTGAAGTCCCTGGTTAGTGTGACTATTATTTTTAGTTAAATGATTTTATTGATCAATAATAATTTGATTTGGGATCTTATGTCTTATCAAATGAATACCCTTAGTATAGGAAAATGATTTGGTGATTAAGTGATAAATGTTATTTTGGAAGTTGTTCGCTTTGTTGTGAACACTATATGCCCAAGGAAAATAGAATAGTATGGGATTTCATTTGAGGAGTAATGGTGTATTTTTATCTATGTTTTTATGGTGGATTTATAGTGATTTGGGTTATTTATGGAAATGATTAGGTTAATTACTTTTAAGTATGTGACTTTAAGAGTAATTAATGTCATTTGGAGATACAATTTAATGTGGAAGACTACATTCTTATAAGTTTTGGGTTTCAATATTAGTTTGGATTATATTAAATGATTTTAAGGACAATTGATTATTGAATGGTATTTATTTAACTTTGGGGTATTGATGGTTTAATTTGAGAAATTAAGATTAGTGTTTTTTTTCTTTAATGGAATATCCATTTGGGGGATCATCAGATATTATACTAACCGTTTTGGTTTTTGAATAATCTCTAAAGACAAGGTAAATATATATTTTATCCTACGTGGATCATGTATTTCTATAGAAGTGTATTCTAGCTCTTCCATTGTGACCAAGTCTTCTTGAATACTCATTGTTAAAAAAATGAGTTAGTGGTAAAAATTTATTATAGAATGAAACTCTACTTAAAAAGTAATTATATATCTTTATGTTATTATTCAATATCATAAATTAATTCCGCGTCCTTATGTAATGTAATTTAAAACAAAAAATGTTGTCCGTTTACTTTTCCTACTAGGAGACTAATGACTGTTTGTCCCAACACAAGTTTGTGATTTTATTATTGTTAACTTTCTCCTGATCATGTTTTATATCCCTCTCCATCAGAACATAACACTTAGTTACTCATCCATATACATGTTTTCCTACATGGAATGCTAGTATGGGTTATCTCGGGTGACCTTTGTACTTCTCTTTATTTATTTTAAAGTGATAGTTTTATTGACTCTTTTTCCGATCTAGGACTTTCCATTATATTCCCAAGCCCAATTTTAAAAATTTCGAGGATGAAATTTATTGAATGAGGGGAGAATGTAACACCTCAAGCTTCCATGGTACGCTTCTCTCTGAATAATACAGTAGCGTGTGTTGTACGCAACTTCAATTTTTAACACACCACAACCAATCAAACTAACCGTTATGAATAGTAATACCTACTTTTTGAAATTTGATACATTTTATCTTTCAAAATGGACTTCATTTTTGGATTAGGAATATCGAAATTAACCTAGGGTGAAATTTTGGTACTTTTCGGATAACTTTCATATTTTTATGAATAGTGAAAATTACTAAATTTTAATTAAAAACAACTTTTTTAATCGAAATAATTAATAGTGATAAATTATTAATTTGAGTGGTTTTAAAGTATATTTATAATATATTTTTACCATTTAATACAATGTTGGTCATTGGATGTAATTTCACATTTAAACCAGACATAAACAAGTGTCAATCTTTTGATAGTTATTATCTCTTAAAAACATGCTATTTGTTTTGACGAAGGGAATTAATTTTTAAATTAATTAATGGAACTGATATGTTTTGAATTTGGTAAAATATAAATCATTTTTTAATTCATAATATAAAATATAGCTTAGGCCTAATTTTTGGTATTTTTCTGGAAACTTTCATTTTTTTATGAATAGTGAAACCACTAAGTGGTAGTTAAAAAACTGAATTTTTCATAAAACTTAATTTTACCGCTTCTGTGAGTGGAATTTTGATAATCCAAGAGACAAAGTTAATATCAAGGAGTAAAATGTGGTTCAACGAGATGAAAATAATTTTTGGTGAATAGTAACTTTTTACTTTTATTTACCACGGTTAAAAGTAAATAGGGTAATTAAGGGTAAAAATGATTTTAATATTACCATAACACGTATCCTAATTCTATTGGACAAGTGTATCTTTACCAAAAACAACCTTAGGAGTAAAATATTATTATTTAGGTCCACTTGTATTAGATTAGGACATTTATTATTATTTAATTCAAAGAAGAGTTAAAAGAGTTAAAATGAAAGTTTATTTACTAAAACATTTTTAATATAGGGTTATACATAAGATAAATTCGATTTTAAATATTAATTAGAAAGATAAAAATATTTCCTACATAATGGTATTTTATTTATAATTTTTAGACATAAATAAATTAATTTATCTAGGACATAATGGTGATGCAGTAATTACCTAATTAATTAAATATTAAAATAATTGATATCATAAATATCAAAATAAATATAATTTGAAACTTTTTATTAATTACACTAATTTTATAGGTTAATATGACATATTAGGATTGATTATATAAAAAAAATCGAAGTAATAATGCTGTTATGAATTTATCAAAAACAAAATACCCAATAGTGTCAAAATAGACATAAAGGAGTTTTTAAAACAAATATTATATTATTAATTTATATTCAATTCCTAAAAATCTAAGGTTCGTCCATGAGACTTATATCATGATATTTGTATCATTAATGGACCACTTAGGGGCCGCCTGGATGTATATAGTAAGATTATTAACCATATAATATAAAAATACAAAGAGACATTGTAAAAGTGAAACTAATTAACTAAGAGTTAATACTTAATGATAAGGTTAATATAATGACCCAAAACTGTCTAAATTATATTGGTTGAGTGGTTTTAGACCCATCCCCACCTTTACCTTTAAATAATCTACTTTGGAGCCATTAGAAACCGAATATGAATTTATTATAAAATAATATTCTTAGCTTTTCCAAAGGTGCCCCTCACCCCTCTTATAAAAGGCCACCCCCCTCTCACTAATTAACAAATTAAAAGCCTTTTGGATCGAAAAAAACCTTCCCAAATACTCTCTCAACTTCCCTCACTACAACTTAGAGTCCTTAGTTTGATCATAAATCCAACCTAAGGAGCCCTTTTGATCAAATCAACAGGAAGAACCTGAAGAAGAGGTAATGTTTTCACCACCCTCTTTCAAGTTCCTTTCTTCTTCAACATCTTCTTTCTTTGTTATTTCTATTCTAAAATAATAACTCCATTATCTTCTATATAATTTTATGTTATTATAAATATGGTGCAACCATATTCAGTATTCTATCCATCCTTTGAATGGCATGTCACCATACGTGCGTACGTACGGCTTACCGTCTCCACGTCGTGGTGTAATTGTCATTCAATAAATTATTATTTGGATGGGTATAATAATGATGTTTAATTCATGTAAATAATAAATATAACATGATAATTATTCTTTATATATGATATCCCATCCAATTATATATTATTTTAACATCAAAAGAATGATATTGTCGCTCATGCGTACGTATGGACTACCGTCTCCACGAACGCAATGAGATTCATTCTCCATCATATCCATTCAAGTATAATTATCATTTTATGATTAAAAATAATGTTTAAGGACTTGATATAATTCTGGATATGAATAAGATAAAACCTATCCATAACAAACACGGCTTACGTAACAAATAATATAAAGGAAATCGAGTAAGTTAACAGCCAAAATGACGATAATACTAAGATATTATTAACAAATAAATGTTAAAATATCATATATGATATCATATTAATGTAAATTATTCTTGTATAATTCAATAAAAATTGTTTAACCATTATACAGGACGTTAACCTACCGTCGACCAAGGAAAAAGTACAAAGTAAGGGGTTTCTTATCTCACTCTTAATTTCGTGAGAATTCCATTGTTCACCAATTATTTATTGCATTTGGTGTATGTGTATTTCCCATGATTGTATTAATTGTGTAATATATATTAATTTATTTGTATTTAAATCATCATTTTATTCTCTTTCTTTCATGGTTGTATGTTTCTTAAGTTACCTAATCGATAAGGAAATTTGAAATTTTAATTTCCACTCATTCGGCTTTACGCATACTTCATTGATTATTTTACACCAAGATTATGTGTAGAATCACTATTCATTTGATTATGTCATAATTTACACTCCCCTTTCTGTGGATATACTTTTGGTACACATAATCACTCCATTGATAAATTCTCAAGTCATCAATTTGAACTTGATAAGTGTAATTTTAACTCAATCTCCATTTGTTGAGTTAAATATCCAATTCATTGGTGTTGTTTTTACAAGAATATGTGTGAATTTACTCTGATTGATTTACACTGAATATCCAATCATATTGAGTGTATTCAAATTTGTCACACATAATTATTTCATTGATTTATCCTTAACTGAAGTATATGGTCTTTATAAGAGAATTCATCTCAATTTACATTCCATTAAGACTTCTTTGTTGTTATACACCAAATCACTTTTATGTGGTGTATATAATGTACTTTGACATAGTATATCATGAATCCATTTCTTCTCATGATATTACAAAGTTTTGATTACCTCAATTATTTGTATTCAAGTGTCTCTCTTTTGGTTAGAAACTCTAACTAAAATACCATTTTTAAATGTTTTAAAGACTTATTCTTCTAAATATTTCACACTAATTTCCATGTTTTAAAAATGGTTTTAAGGATTTATTTATATGGACATTAATGTTTTAAAATTAAAATTCATCTTTAAAGTTTCAAATTGGTATGGGACACTTTGATTCAAAAATATATTTAAAATGGATTCTTGATAAATAGTTATACTTTTAATTGTTTTCAAGAAAAAAGGTGATATTTCTCTCAAATAGTTTTGATGATTATTTTCATCTATGTCAATATCCTTCATTATTCTCAATTGATCTTAATCTGATACAATAAAATCTTCCATATTGTATCAAATGAGTTATGTTTGACTGTGGATGTGCTATTTTTATACCATTCATGGTTTGTGGATAAAGTATTGATATTTCGTATGCTAGTTTTAATACGAATGTTTATGTTATGTTTCAAAATTTTTATATGAGGAATTCATTGGACTTAGTAAGTGACGGGTGGAGCCCTCTATAGCTCCTTGATGCGTCGGTAGGTCTCATGAGACAAACTAGTGTCTTGGCACAAGGCCTTGACAAAATCTTTTTTGTAGTCTTGGCACGAGGCCTTGGCTATGTGGTTATGATAGTCCGGCATTATGCATTACATCATTATGAAAGTGGTTATTGATATTGCATGTGATTATTCGATTAGTATAATATCCATGTGAATAAGTAAATGGCATTATTTCATTTTATTTATTCCATATTATGTTGAAGTTTAAGTTTAAAAGG
This sequence comes from Viscum album, assembly GCA_963277665.1. Classification (NCBI taxonomy): domain Eukaryota; kingdom Viridiplantae; phylum Streptophyta; class Magnoliopsida; order Santalales; family Viscaceae; genus Viscum; species Viscum album. Next base: position 976,483,069 of record OY728160.1, on the reverse strand, counting down.
ATTTTGTTTTAGTTATACATTTTCTTAAATGTTTATCCCTATTTATGAAAGTTTTTGCTATATTGTTATCCTTACTGGGCATTTGAGCTCACCCCGTTCTATGTTTTATTTTTCCCAGGATGTGAAGAAGTATTTTATAAATGACCTGCAGGGATAGTATGAGGGGATAAGAGTGTGGACTATGGATACTATAATGTTTTAGTTTTCATTTTATGATGTACTGTAAACTTTATGAATGTATCTAGTTATTCCAAGGCTACTAAACTAATCGGTATTTCGAGACTTGATCTTTCTTGTGATCATCCCAACGTTATGTAATAATGCACCGACTCTGGGTAACTTGGTTCGGGGCGTTACATCATAAATAAATCCATGGCCATGGCATTCTGCAGGAAAGTTCAATTTTAAGAAAGTTGATGAAATAGACATCGAGCACAAAGGTGGATGGAACCAGAATGGAACCTAATTTATTAGATATATCATGACAAAGGAATTATATTACATAGTTTGTGTTCATATGATATTTTATTTCATTGATACATTAAATTCTTTCTCTATGGGTTCCTTGACATGTTTTTAGATGAAAACTTTGTAATTTGGGTTGTTTCACCTAATGCCACTGAGAAAGAGGCCTAGAGGGTGACACACTAAGTGTATATAGAACCTAAGTTAAATAATAATATTATTTATTATTTAACTTGTTGGGTAAATATTATTCTCAGATGTGTTTTAATAATTATTCATATTTTATTGATTTTATATTTTTTTACTATTTATTCAAACGAATATCTTAAGATCATAATATTTAAAAAAATATTGATTTTCTATTTAGTGAATATAATGTTAATTTATTTGTTGTTGAATAATGAATTGATAGATATTTTTTAAATAAATATTCCATATTTAAGGCCTAATAAATATTTTAGAGTAATGGAGGTCCAATTTTAAAAATCTGGTGAGAAATAATATATATTTAATATTATTTAAATAAATAATATTTAATTAATTCCTAAGTTTCTCACACGTCAATAATAATAATAATATTATTATTATTATAGAGATGGGGTTTTGTAGTAATTAATGAAATAATAAGGGCACATGTGAAATTATTATTTTCTTACTCAAGTACTATATAAAAAAATTATATTATTTTATATGTGGGTTGACATTTGTTTTGTTGTGAAAAACAACATCTTGATAATTCTGCCAAGTCCAAAGAGAGATCCCTTATCCAAGAACACTCTCAATAATGGAGAGAGATCCTCCTACACCACCATTCTCTCTTTTAGAGAGATCCAAGGGAATCCTTATTGAATCCATTCTTAGGGATATCAAATACAATTAAAACAAGTGTTAGGATCTGCCATGCTAGAACCCGGAGATTCCTACTATGATGTTCAGAGGTTCATGGAGAATGTGTGGATCACTGTTGGAGGGAATCTATACTTGACCCATACAACACAACAACAATACGATATGGAGACTTCTTCAGATTCATCAATGAAGAAATAATTCCTCATAAGGTAATTATTTAATTATTTAAATTATTTATAAATAATATGTGATGGTCTTGTATTTTGTTCCAGCATTCTCTCATCAATTAATCTTTGATTCAATTCCATTGGTCACAGTGTTTATTGTAAATGTAAATCTTGGATTAATCATCGATTATGATAAAAAACCAAGTTGGGACTGACCCATTCATTGCTTCTGCTATGTTATGAACCTTCAAGTGGTATCAAATGGGTCACATTATAGTTATTTAAATATTGTTAAATGATTTACATATTTATCATTAGTTTTAAATTTTGATTTCATAATTCTATAATCTGAATCATGATATGTTCTCTTCTTCCACTTAATACTTGAAAATATAATCAAAATATATTAATTTTAATGAATGAAAAACATTCAAATAAATCATCTAGAGGTTTTCAGGATCCTATCCAGATAGATCAAGAGTACGCAACATATATCCCATCGGTACACAATGTGTACCTATGTTTAATGCACCATGAATTAATTTAGAATTAATTTGAGTCATGTGAATTTATTGCACATGGTGTGTATTTAATACACTACATGTTTACCACGCTAGACTATTGCATGGTTAGCCATACTAAAAAGCATGTAACATTAATCGCTACTAAAAAACAGGTGCCTAACAGCACTGGAATTTATCAGTGCTAGAAAAAATCACAGATAAATAGAATCTTTATCAGTGCTAAAAAAGGCGTTGATAAATTTAACCCTTTATCAATGCTTTTTTTAGCACTAATAAAGTGTCCCTTTATAAGCTCTTTATTTTTAGTGCTAATAAATAGTACCATTTATCCGCACATTATTTTGAGCACTAATAAAGGTTAACATTTATCAATTATTTATTTTTAGCACTGATAAAGGTTACCCTTCATCAGGGATGTATTTTTAGAACTCCAAAAGGAATCCTTTATTAGTGATTTTTGAGCATTGATAAATGTATGAATAAATAAAATGAAATCATCAAATAAATAATAAATAAAAATGAGTTTTTTAAAATTAATATTAAAATTTTTATTAATTAAATAATTATTAATAAAAATGAATAAATTGATTATATTGTATATAAAATATAAATTCTAATAAATAGTATCTATTAAATATATAGATATGTGTAAAATGAAAATTAAACTAATTAAAATTAAAATTATGTAAATTGAGAAAAATATTAAATGTTTTATTAATTATATGATTATTGATAATGTTAAAAAATTGTCTATATTAAATATATAGATATATTTTAAATTATATAAATATGATTTAAATAATATAAAATATTATATGTGGTTTACATTAAATAGTAATGTATTTAGTGAATAACGGTTTATAATTAAAAATTAATATGAATTAAAAATACTCACTAATTTCATCGACTAATGGACATAATTTAATGTCGTTTGATTTTAAAATTTATAACATAGTTCAAATGTATTGTATTGATTTCACATGTGAAAAATTAATGCATTTTTATATACATACACAGACACACAAATATATTTTTTATAATTTAATCCATTTATATTATTTATTATATATTTATTTATTTAATATTTTTTAATATTTTCAACATGTATTCATATTTATTTCAATTTATATCCATTTTTAATGAGTTATATTAATCAAACTTATCCAAATTTTAAATATATTGTACTCAATTTTAGTTAATCAATTTTACTCATTTCTAACAAGCATGAAATTAAGATTAAATATTCATTAATATTGTTAAAAATATATTTGTAAAAAAACATTCAAAAATAAATATATTTATAAATGTATATTTCCTATTTTTATATATTTTAATTATAAATAAATAATTAGTATTTTTTTTTAAAAAGTATTTATATATTTATAAAATTTTAATAAATTTATTTAAATAATGAATATATTTACTATGTTTATATATATATAATTATATAAATATATATAATTATATAAATATTATTTAAAAAACTATTTATATAATTATAAATAAATAATTATAAATTCAATAAATTATAAAATTATTATTTTATAAAAAAAATTATTATTATAAGTGTTATAATTATATATAATAATTATAATTTTTTTAAAAAGATAGTTTTCAGGCATTATAACTATTTATCATCATTTTTTTAGCGCTGATAAAGATTCATTTTATTATAATTTATTAACTTAGTGATGATAAAAGGAATCTTTATTAGCGCTTTTTTTAAAAGCATTGATAAAAGTGTCACAATCCATTTTAAAAACCCTAACCATCGCAAACCAATTCACGATATCTGAATCTCTCTATGGAAGTGACCTGCTATCAGTACTCCTTATTGTTGAATCCACGCTCAAATCTAGGCTGAAATCAAGTCTCCAACTATTCCAAGGCCCAAATCGAAGTCTCGAGCGAACAATAGCTCGAATGAAATCCATGTTTTCGATATATCTAATTTCCATCAATTATCCACTAAACCTTATCATCCAACATCTATGTATCCCAACAAGTCTAGTTGTACTATCATATAATAAAACAACCAAAAATTCATTATTTTTAGATATATTGAAGTATCATGTTCACCAATATCATGTGGGTCTCATTGGGAAAACATTGATATTATGCGACTTGAAATATGCCAAACCCAATGTTGGGTCATGTTGTTGTTAGGTATAATAGGCTTCCAATACCTATATTTCATAACATCTACCTCTTTTCAATTATTAGGTATAATAGGCTCCCAAAATTCTTCTTCTTATATTATGTCATGAAAAAATTGGCATGGAGAGAGTTGGGTGAGGAGGAACTGAAATATAGGGTTATCCAATTCTATTTTAAAGGTAATTCTAGAAGTCTTTTCTAAAAAATGTATGATGAAATATCTAACACTTGGGAACTACTATATAATTATTTTTTATGAAATTTTTTCCTTGGATACTGAGAACTAAAATATGTTGTAAAATTAATGGATTTATTTAGGATGATTGTGATTTATTTCATGAGGATGGATAGATTTATGGGTCACTTATGAAATGTAAAAAACAAATGATTCTAATGAATCTATAAAATCAGATGAGAAAAAACATTATATATGTTTTATTTTTTGTCTTATTTATTTATCTACTTCTTGAAATTATATAATGTTTTCAGTTTTTTTTGAAAAATTTCAATTTGAATTTAAATAATATGACTTAAATGCTATAAAAATAAAAATCAAAGAGTTTTAATGTTCTATAATCCTTGGAATATATTATGCAGGAAAAAATGTTTTTGAGATAAAATGAAATTGATATTTTTATTTTGGTAGTAGAAATATAATAAGAAAATAAACAATTGGAATGAGTCATTTTTTAGGAAAAACCTAAACATCATGGTGATTTAAGAAACAAAATACTATTTCATTATGTGGTGTATAATAAGAGTTCATTTCTAAAAGAATTTATTGTTCTCAATCCTTTATTATTGATCACAATTTTTCTAAATTTGATATTTTATTTGAAAAGTAACTTATTTAAGGATAAAAGTTTTCAATTATTAAAATTTTAAAGAATATTTAAGATTATTCAAGAATAAATCTTATACCATTATATTTAACTTATTTTATTAAAAGAAAATACTAACATTAATTGATGTAAAATTAATAAATAAGTTTTAATAAAATTTGTGTTGTTGAAATAAAAATTATTTTTCATGGGTAAAATCATTACACCTTTAGATCCCCACTTCAAGTAAACTTTATTTGAATGAATTTAATAAATTAATGACATGTTATTTTCACTATGGATTATTAATTATATTCAATTTTATGGTTTACTAACATAAACTTTAATACATTTCTAAGTCCTTCTAGTAGTAATATGATGCCCCAAATATGTGACCATCTCAATTACATGAAATAAAAAAGTTTCATTATAATAAATTACCATGACCTTTTATGTTAAATTGTTTACCAAATTAAGACAAATAATTAACTAAAAACTTGTGAATTTTGAAACTAATGGACATTTTTTGGAACCATATACACAACAACTTGATCTATAAGAATCCTTCATTGTTCTTATTCAGATCAAGCTTCTCATGTCACATTGTTCTTATTCAAATCAAGTGTCTCATGAATATATTTGAACCCATTATCATCCGTGTTAGCCTCTATAAATGATTTAGGCACTTATTGGAAAAAATGAGGGCTTTTGTAGAGTTTTACTCCTTTGAGATTCTACTGAAACTTTATGATTGTTAATGACATTCTATTCAATGATTTAATCCTTTATTGTATTTCTTTCAGTTGATAAAAATATATCCATCTTTGAAATGATAACCCACTCATTAATAATTTTTAAAAATCACTTCACTTATTTTATCACACATCTAATAAACATTATGTGTATTTTACTTTAATCCATCTTAAAACATGTCATTATTTACCATTTCCTTTTGGTCCCACCCCTAAGAATCTATGATTTCCATCTATGTAATTCTCACAAATGGGATACATTCACCTTTGATAATTAATATCTTGTTTGTATTTATTTATTTATTGTATATAATGAATATTTAATGAACCCAATAGAATATATTTACTTTCTCTCGAATGATTCAAAGATACTATATAGTGTATCTTATTTTCTCCTCATCCTCCTCACATGTTTATTGATTGTTTAGCGAGATCTATTTTTGTTTTTTATCATCATTAATACTTTATCCTCAGTATATACCTTTCATCAATAATGTTTGTACAGTGAAATAATTATCCATAGAATTAATGTATTTTTCTCAATTATGTTTAATTTATTTCTTTTCAGTATTACTTATATAATAATTGTTTTGTTGTACAAGTAGATTCTTCTATTTGAGTTGGGTTGGTTTGTTCGAAGATACTCATGCTCGAGAGGTATTGGACTTCGATCCTACCACTAGGGTAATTTCAACATGGAAATGCATCTAGAATACATGCAACCATCAGGAAAATTTGAATTCCTAATACTTATTTAATTAATTTTTCATCATTTTATATACTATTTGTGAGTAAATTTCCTTATCATTTTTATCTAATTATTATTTAGTTTTTTTCATAGTTCTTTTGGGAAGAAATATTTTGATTTTAACTATCTGCAATAAGCCAAACAAGAGATAAAATAATTCTTTCTTCCAATGTTACCAGGATTTCCATTTTAATTGACTTTATTTTTTTAACCTATCAAAATTGCATATTGATTTTATTTTATTAGATGAAAAAAAATTCTCATTATTGAATGTATATGATTTTTTTACTTTCAACAATAAGAATGGTTTCCCAGCTAAGAAAATTGAGTCAATTTGCAATTTTATAAGTTTGACATAGAAAGAAAATGAAAATGTGGTAACATTTGTAGACAGAATTTTTTTGAGGCTTTGCTACATGTATGAATCATCCACACCTCAATCTGGCACATGGTGTGATAGGTATGACTCCAAGTGTTTATTTTTATTTAAAATTTACATAATTTTAGTAAAAAGGACAACTAACATACTAAAAACTGATAAAACATATTCTGATTGTTTTGATACTTTAGAAAAATGATTCATAATTCATTTGAGACATTTAGGAATCATACACAACTTAGTTATTTGCATGTTGTGGCTACTATGACTTAATGTGTCTCTTATCAGTTTAAAATCAGTAGTTTAGTTCAAAAAATGTCACTCACTGAAAACAAAGAAAAATCGCTCTGATTTTATTAATATTTTTGGACATCAATTAATATTTCATTTTTAATGTGAAGGAATTAGTATCACTTCAAACTGATACATTATATTATTCCTATATGTCAAAGTGAGTGTTTCCAGTTTAAAATGACATTTTAGTAAAAAAACATGTGACATAATCACAACCAATTAAATGAATTCAGAATATTTTTATACTTTAGTAAAAAAATCCATAAGTCATTTGAGACATGTATGAATCAATTTTACCTCAATCTGACGCATGGTGTGACCGTTATGACTCCAAGTGCACCTTTTTATTTAAAAATGACATAAATTTTAATAAAAAGGAAAATTGGCCTACTCAAAACAAATAAAACACATTATAATTGTTTTTATACTTTATCAAAATGATAATTACGTCATTTGAGATGTGTATGAATCAATTGTACCTCAATCCGATGCACGGTATGTCCGGTATGACTCCAAGTGCATCTTTTTATTTAAAAACATCAATTTTTACAAAAAGGAAAATTGACCTACTCAAAACCAAGAAAATGCATTCAAACTATTTTGATACTTTATGAAAATGGTCCATAATTCATTCGATATGTGTAGGAATTAGTTTTACCTCAATAAAATACACAATGTGACTGGTATAACTCAATGTGCATATTTTTATTTAAAAATGACATCAATTTTTATAAAAAGGACAATTAACCTATCAAAACCAAGAAACTTTATTCATATTGTTTTGTTACTTCAGAAAAACAATTAATAATTCATTTAAGATGTGTAGGGATCAGTAATACCTCAATTAGAAACATGGTATGACCGGTATGACTCCAAGTGTGTCTTTTTATTTAAAAACAAGATCAATTTTAATAAAAATGACACCTCACCTACTAAAAACTATGAAAACACATTCAGATTGTTTTGATACTTTAGGTAAAATATCCACAAATTTTTTTTATGTGTATAAATCAGAAACACCTCAATTTTATAGAAATTGTGACTGATATGACTCAATGTGTCTATTATCACTTTAAAATTGATAGCTTAGTTCAAAAAATGTCAATTACTGAAAATTGAGAAAACACACTCAGATTTTTTTGATAATATAGGAAATTTATTCAAAAGTCATTTGTGAAATTTATGAATTGGTATCATATAAAATTGATACATGATGTGATTGATATGAGTCAAAGTGCATGTTTCCAATTTAAGAAGACATTTTAGTAAAAAATACAAGTGGCATACTCAAAACCAAATAAACACATATGTATTATTTTGATACATTATTAAAATGATTCATAAGACATTTCGGGTGTTTAAAAACTTGCCTCACCTCAATATGACACACAGTTTGACTGATATGACTCCAAGTGTGTCTATTTAATAAAAATTAACATCAATTTTTGTAAAAAAGACAACTCGTCTACTCAAAACTAAGTAAACACATTCAAATTGTTTGGATACTTTAAGAAAATGATCTATAATTCATTTTTTAATGTGTTGGAATCATCTTCACCTCAATCCGATATATGATTATCCTAGTATGAATCAATGTGTCCATTATCAATTTAAAATCAACATATTATTTCAAAAAGTGTCACTCACTAAAAACTAAGAAAAGGCACTCAGATTGTCTTTATAATTTAAGGAAATGATTCATAAGTCATTTGTGACATATAGGAATTGGTATCTTGTGAAATTGAGACACTATGTGACCATTATGTGTCAAAATGTGTGTTTCCAGTTTTAAATGACATTTTAGTAAAAAAAAGACAAGGGACATACTCAAAACTGAGCAAACACATTTGAATTATTTAAATACTTTAAGAAAATTATTTATTATTCATTTGAGATGTTTAAGAATCAACTGCACCTCAATATGATTCACCATATTATTGGTATGACTCTAAGTGTTTTTTTCAATATATAAGTATCATTTTATATTAAAACCTACATCACATCACCAAAATCAAGAAAATGAACCTATATTTTTTTTTCTTCAATTAAATTTTGTATTTGTACTTGATTTTTTTTATTTCATGGTGTTTTTGGTGTTGTGGTGTTCTGTTACAACACACTACACTGGTTCTGTATTGTGTTGTAATAGCCCACTACTGTATGACCCTTTATCAACGCTTATACATGCCCTCATAAATGGATCATTTTTCAGTGCTTCTAAAAGTTATAATAAAGGACCCCTTTATCAGTTCTTCTATAAGATCTGATTAAAGACTCGGGATTTTAAAATCTCTCCAATAGTCAGTGCTAATAAAGGCCATTTTTAGCACTGTCAAAGGCTAATTTTTTAGGTGTTAGTACACAACATGTAGTCCTTTAGTCAAATATGGGCTATGTATTTTTTTACTTGTCCTACAGAACTGGGGACCATGTAACTTGAATACCACAATATGTATAGAACATATAAACATCATGTACTCTATTAATTTCCTTGTCATGATTATGTATTGAGTCTTTTTCCATGTTTCACTGATAGACGATGCAAAATATACACCTCATATGGTTGGATAGTATACATTGTATATATTACCATATTACATAGAATTAAAAACTAATTTATTATACTACTTAAAACTTATCAAAATTTGTTTTGTGATTCATTTATTTGACTATGTAAATGACTCATGATGGGTTATATATATAACTTTTAATTAATTTTTGTGTAATATTTTGAATATCATATCATGTATAACTAATAATACTATCATTACTCTAGGGTAATTTAAAAAATAACTCACTATGTAAATAACATGTTTTCCATGTTTAATTTATTTGACTATATACAAGCCATTAAATTACATGATAAGTTTTGTATTCAACATTCCTCATGAGTAAATAGTATATGAATATAATACATGATTGGTAGTTTGAACGGGTACTCACTATTTTTTCTCGAAGGTACTTATTTCATACGTAATTAATATTAAATAAATTTATAAAATATATTTAAAAAATTTATGGATGATAATCTCAAGAAAGTTCATATGATAATTAAGATAAAATAATTTATTAATTAAATAAGATAATAAAATGATTTGAGTGTGATTTATCTTAAATAAAAAAATTATAATTGAATGCTAAGTTTATTAAATTTGTAATTCATTGTATGAATGTTTATAATCATGAAAATATACTAGGAATTTGAATGTGATTAGATTCCTTATAATTCTTTATTTAATTAAATTAATGGAATGTGTGTCATCTCTCCTCACATTATGTAAGTGTATGTGTACCCATAGTTTCCATTTATGTTATCCACTTAACCAATCCTTTGGTTCCCCTAACGTATGTGTAAGTAAAAGCTTATGTAATGGATGTATATCCCAAGAGATTTGTGGCAATTCAAGTGTGGAGCTAAGGAAAAATAAATATAATAGTAAAATGGGCGGACAAGTGGGATGATGTAACATGAAATAAGTCATTGTTCAAGGTGTTTTCCCCTAGGTTGGAACATAGTTTTCCATCCACTAGATAAAATAACTATTAATAAAGTCTCATGATCATACCACTTTATTACTTCATTTCTATCAATTTTCATGGTTATTTTCATTATGAATGTTTTTTCATGGTTGGATGAATTAATGAATAAACAAGCATGAAATATATAACTAAAATAAATTGGATTTTGTGTAATAATTATCAGAGATATGGTTAATCACTTATGTAAGTAAAATTCATATTAACTATCATTTAAAAAAGATAAAATGGAAAATTTTATAATAATATTGATATCCTTAAATTATATATATTAGGTTTTTATATCCTTCCAATACATAAGTTAAAATAGAATCATGGTTCAAAATGCTCGACCAGCACAAGTTAGGGTACTTTCAATTATCAGGGAATTATAAATTGTAGTTATGGGTTGACATAATTTAGTTCACATAAAGGGTAGACTTCCCAAGTAGGAATTGGTGTAATAGATAGTAAAAGGTTGAGGAAATCCAATTTTAGTATTTCAGGATTGGGGATTCCACTCAACAGATAAAGAAATTATGAGTTAATTTAGTTGGAAATTTTTTTTCTTCCTAAAACCTATTAAATAACATTACATGCCCAGGTTCGGGTTATGATAAGTTTAATATGGGTCATTTCCACTAGAATGTCCAAGAAACATGATGTTAAAAATCTAATGGGGGTGATATTGAGTTTCGATAAAATATTGGAAGATTATTAAATATAATATAATATTTATTATTTACTTTTATCAAATAAATTACTAAAATTATACTCTACTTGTTCATAGAAATAGAAATAAATATGAATTTAATAATTTAACTTTCATGTATACTTTATAAGGACATAATTCTCACAGGAACTAATTTCTAATATTGGAAAATGCGCTTACGTGTTATTCTATACCATGAAATAAAATTATATGGGCTATAAAACCTTATTCTTGGGATTCTTGGACAAGATGATAGTGAGGAATATTTTTCTCACTATGATGAAAATTTGAACGATGATATATATGTTCAATGTTTCATGTTTTTATCTATGACTAATGATCTTCTAAAGAAACATGATGACATGGATGCATAGAGAATGATGTGTCACCTTTGTGATCTATATAAAAAGAAGGTGAGACAAGAGAGATATGATATCTCCAATAAATTATTTACCTATATTTATGGTGATTCGGCATCTGTTGGGGCTCATTTAGTTAATCTTACTGGCTACATTGTATTATTATGAATCTTAGGGATTAAATTCATTGATGATTTTCACAAAAATGTCATGATTTTCTTACTACCCAAGTCCTTATCCAGTTTTATTATTAATTATAACATAAGAAATAATCATAATAGTCTTTTATAACTTATTTCTCTGATTTTACATGTAAAAAATGACATGGTTAATAAAAAACATATGGTGAAAATGGTGAACAAGAAAAGGAAGAACAAGTAAAAGTGGATCAAGACACAAAAAAGTATAAATCTCTCAAGAACCATCCTTCCAAGAAGAGGAAGATCCATAGGTATAGAAATTAAAATAAGTTGAATTTTTTTATATGGAAAGAAAGGACACTAGAAGAGGAACTGCACCTAGAAGAAAGGTAAATCTAAAGGTGAACTCATTATCTAGTGTAATCTTTTTATATTTATAAATTGGGTATTATATACATATTGTGATGCTCACATCTCTATCCAAATTCAAGAAAAAAGTATATTTCAAAAGAGTGTTAGAGGATAGGTGGATTTTTAGGATTCCAAATGTGTGAGGATTGATACCCTATCCATCAGATACTATAAACATTCATTTATAATAAGAATGATAAAAGTTTCAATATATTGATATTATGTACCAAATGTTACCAAAAACATAATTTATGTATCTTTCTTATATATAGATGATAGTTTTTCAAAATTGTAAATAAAATATTTTTCTTGTATATATAAAACATATATTTTAGTATGCCACATTCAAATAATTGTCTTTATGTATTATGTTATAAAAGAAAATTATTTTAAATTGATAATGAATCATATTCACATGACTCATATAACACCCAACTATGGAATCACCATGTTGGACATGTAAAAAAGAAGTGATTGAAAAAGATATACCAAGATAGTTACTAATAATTTTTAATCTAAAACCACATGAAATATACCAAGCTTGTTTATAAGGAAAAAAGACCAAACCACCATTCAGTGGAAAGGGTTAAAGGGCCACAAAGCTTATAGGATTGGTTCATAATGATGTGTATGGACTATTTCTAATATAAGAAAGATATGGGTATTCTTACTTCATAATTATTACTAAGGACTTGAGTATATATGGATATGTATAATTAATGAGGCATAAGTATGAGTTCTTTGAGATATTCAATGAATTCAATAATGAAGTAAAGAATCAACTTGGAAAGAAGATAAAGAAACTTTGATATGATTGAGGTGGTGAATATATTAACCTTGAATTTATCAAATTTATCCAATTTTTTAGAATTATTTTTATAATAAATCCACTTTTAATAAATTGGAATAGTATTATTGAAAGGATTAAAACTACCTTTCTAGATATGGTAAGGTTAATGATGAGTTATGTAGATATTTAATTATCCTTTTGGATATATGTATTACAAAGTGAGGTATACGCATTTAACTGAGTACTAAGTAAAGTATAAAACAAAATTCCTTTTATGTTAGAGTGGAATGAAAACAATTTTGTCACATACACATGTATGGTGTTGAGGGACATTTCTTAAGGCCATATTAGGAAACAAAATATCACCTTGAGAAAAAAATTATATCTTTATAGTTTATCATAAGGAAACATAAGGATTATGCCTATACAACCCCTCAGACAAGATAGTGATCATCACAAAATAAGTTTTATTTCTTGATAAGGAGAACATCTTCAAAAAGGATAGTGGAATAAATATTGACTTTGATGAATTTGATGGTCAATACACATAAGATTTTGTATAGGAACATATTCCATAGATCACTGTGGAATAAGTGTTCCTAAAACCCAAATACTGTATAGGAGAACTAAAGAGGTAAGAGGACTAGAGAGATATTTATTTCTTATCATTAAAGATATTGAGTCTTTATTGGTTGAAAATAATAAACCATGCTCCTATAAATAGGAAATAGAGAGATTAAAAGTGGAAATATGGAAAGAAATAATAAATTCAAAAACGGATTCCATGTATTATAACCAATATTGTGTCATAGTCGATCCGCTAACTCATTTAAATCATTTTTGGTGAAAATTGTAATTTAAGAGAAAATGGACAAGGAATGTAATGTTAGTACATAAAAAATAAAGGCTTCTAGCTAAAGGGTTTTAACATCAGTAAGGTATAGACTATGAAAAAATATTTCCTCCAGTTTCTATGTTTAAATCCATTTGAATTCGACTTGCTAGAGAAAATTACCATAAATATTAAATTAGGAATATGGATGTAAAAATGGATTTATATAATATGATCCTTTAGGAAGATACCTATATGACACAACCATGAGGGTTTGTGATTCAAGGTGATTCCAAAAGGATATAAAATTTGCATAGATATATTTATGGATTTAATAAAGCATTAAGGTCATGGAACATTCAATTTGATTAAGCTATAAAATAATTTAGTTTTATTAAGAATAAATGTAATCCATGTGTTTAAAAGTGTTTTAATGAGAATTAATTCATTATCCTAGAATTATATATTAATGAAATACTACATATTGTAAATGTCATACCATCATTTTAGTCTGTTAAAGACAGGTTAAAAAATGCTTCTCCATGAAGGACTCAGTCATAGCCTACATTCAAGGAATTAATATCATTATTGATATATATAAGAGGTTACTTGAACTAAGTAAAGGTATATACATTGAAAATATGTTAAAGAGGTCCAGTATAGAATAATCCCATAGGTGATTGGTTCTAGTGTCACATTGTATAAATCTTTAAAATAAAATGTGTCCTCAGACACAACAGGAGAAAGGTAGAATGAGTAATATCCATACACTCCAGCAACAGGATCAATAATGAATGACATACTATGTACTTGGTGATAGTACCAATTTGGGATATAATCAATATTGAGAGGGGTTGAATCGTTGTTGGGAACATTTTCACCTTTAAAAAATTTATCCCTTTTACCAATTAGACATATTTGGATCTTGATTCTTCTATTATATTTTTGTATCACATAAAATTATATAAAATTATTAAAGTATATCACATTATTTTTTACAAGGTTGACTACTCAATAAGAGTAGATAGTCGTTGTAATTATTTTCAAATAATATAAACCACTTGAAAATAATCTTTTGATGTAGTTATAGTTAGTAGGGAATATTATTTCAATTGTGTGGCATTGTAGTAAAATAAAATTGCATGTTCTATATATCATTTATTATTCTATATACTAAAATTTTATAAATTATTCACCTATTAAGGTTATCTATAACACCAAGAATTTATTCTACTTGTTAATACTTATATTGGATTTCATAGTGCTTCATTGACATTACACTTACTTCTTATTCACTTATAACTTACATACTAGTGGGAAAGTAACTTTCATTCTTTAAAGTATAAAACTAAAAGTTTATTTATCTTTATATTCTTCTTCCTACTCAAATAGATATATATAGTACTATCTTTTTTTATTTGTTAAATCACAAAAATCCTTTTTTATTATCTAAACAATGAAAGCTCATCTCGTCATCGTCACAATTTATTCTTCTTCTTCGATACAATATCAAAATTGAATGTATTATCGATTCCCTTTAGTTATTTTTAGTGAAACAAAATATCTATTAAAATGAATTTAACTAAAATTTCAATATTAATTCATGAAATAATGAATTTTTACAAAATCAATACACTGACACCTCAGATATGAAGTCTTATGATATTCTTCATGAATTTAGTACTTCTTAATCTTCATGTATGTATAATATATTTCATGGGTATTCTCAATGTTATAATCCCTAAAACATAATATATTTTTTATTATTTTATGTTCTTTTTTGTTATCTATATTTTTCTTAAATCTTCCTCAAGTATTTTTTATATATAAAGATTATTTTATTTTCTTCAAACTATTCTATGAATTTAATTGAGTATAATATCATGCATGTGAGTTTATTTAGGTAGGTGTGATCATACATGATTATAAAAATTCAATTGGTACTCTTTGTGTCAGTTAGATAACTATGCACAGGGTCTCACAGTGCCTTCATGCAAGTATGTTTTCAAATTTTATCCTTCGTGTAATAGTATAATTGTGAAAATATTCTTCTTTTAGAATGTTATAAAAGCTTCATGGAACACTTCCCTGACCTCATGTAACTCATTGAGAGTGACTACCCAAACATTGGGTCATGGAATTATTATTCTTCACACAATAATAGATCTTCACAAATCAATTTCATCATAAAATATCTTTGAGTGTGTTTCACAGAAGTTGAAGTCATGCAATTCTTCTTCTTCATGTAACGGAGTATGCAGATCTCCTTCATAATATATATAAGTTTGGAACTCCCCTCTTATCATATAATATATGGATTTAATATCCTATTGACTTCTCATGTAAAATAACACTCATAGAGGTAATTTTTTTATAAAAACGATGGCTCTCATATGAAATATGAGAAGTATCAATTTGTCTCAACTTAGAGGCTCGATATTTATAGACCTCGAGTACTACCTATCTTCACCAATTTAAAATCCCAATTTTCATTCCATGTCAATTTTGATATTCAAATACATGAATATATCAACATTTAAAACATTTTTATTGGTGTCGGTTTCCTAATTCTATGACACCGATATTAATGGCGTCTCTTCTTATGTGAATATTCCTCACATGCATGTGATGAAGATTTCATGCACCTATTTTATATTCTTGAACTCATCCTGTATGAATGTTCACCTAGTTTTTTGTATCTTATTTGGTAGTATCATTTTCATTAAATAGTCATATGCATGAAAGATATAAATTGAAAGAATTATATCATGATGAATTTTTCTCTCTATTTTCCGAGATAGTATCGATTACAAAAGATGGTTGGGTTTTAAGTGTGTCATACAACACTGAGCTAGTGGTATCAAGATGGTCGGAGGAATAGAGAAGATAGAATATGAAACCCTAAACTGATAAGATGGTTAGGAACAAATGGATCAAATATCTAGGATTCTATCCATATCATTTTAAACATAGATATACAATAACACCTCACTCCTTGTATGACACTAGAGTAGCACTCAGTCATGGGATGATTAATAGTAAATCATGTATCAGCAACACTTTGATCTATGGAATAGGGGTCTTTACCTTGACAAACTTTCACCATATTCCCACATAGGCAGCTCCACCCCATTATGTCACCCACAGGCACCCTGAACACATGTGTGGTTGAGATGTTCTGTTATTGGATGGATAATGGTTGGCCAATTATTTTTCCAATACTTAGAACGAATCTATGTGAAATATGAAGAACTAGGATCTCAAAAAAAACCTTATGAAACATATAATATCTTGTGAATTTACAATTCATGGTCACCTTATTCTTCATAAAAAATAATATTTTTCATTATCATTAAATTATACTTCCTAAAATTAAATATCTTCATTGTATTCAAATAATATCCTAATTCATTAATGATTGTAAACTTTTCCATGGATTTCATCAATTCCACTTCTTCCCTTTTTGAAAAATAATAATTCCAACGAACTCTCCAATGATGTAAACAAATGTGTAGCCATTAACACAATTATTTTTTATAAATATCAATTCAAAAATCATCAATGTTATAAAATTCACGTTTTCAATGATTTTTCTTGAAATGTTAAGACTTGAGTACTTTACTTCCTTTATTATTCATTAAATAAACCAAGCTATATCAACATTCATATCAGTCTTGGATATCATGGATACTAAATTTCCAATAACTTTTATCTTTATAACATCTTAAAAGTATTAAAATAAATAATATATTTCTATTTCATTAACCACCATTGAAAATCAATATTAATCAATGAAAAAAATAAAACTCATAAACAAATTAATCTCTTCAATATCTCCATTTTTATTTTTTGTCAACCCCTTCAAAGTTCTTTCCAAATAAAATATCAATATGTGAATCTAACCTATTTAATTTTACAAAATTTCATTTCAATTTCCCCACCATTTATTTACAAGAAATTAAAACTTCATGCGAAAAGGGTTTCAGTCCATTCATAAGAAATTTTATATCGATCGTTTCACTCTAAGCCTATTTGATCCATTCTCAATACCAAAAAAATTATTTTATTTAGATAATAATGTTTTCCTTTACCAACTAATATTGATACCTCATTAAATGAGAACCCATATACTTACCTTTAAGAGTTTTACACTTTTATTTCAAGGATAAATATACTTAAATGAGATATGAATCTTTTTTAATAGTGATCAACTTGAAGCTCATACACTCACTTCATTGAAAAAATCAAAACATTAAAGTGAAATAAGTAGGATAATTGACCATGGATCACTTTTATACTTTCACATTTCATATTTCATTGATTAATTAAATTAACCTCCATGTTTATTAATCTGAAATTTTTTTAATACCATAAATGAGATATTAATAAAAATATACCTTTTTTAATGACATGATCTTCATGCACATTCCAAAATAATTATATTTGATATAAATTAAAACATTGATTCTGGCAGAAACTTCAAATTTCGTAATTTGAATCCCCCTTAAGGGAAAAAATCCTCAATATATTTATAATGATGGATATCTTCAAGAATGGATTTCAAGATGTTCCAATATATAGAATACACCAAAAATAGATCTTCAACTTGTGACTATCCAGATTTTAAAACTTCCAAACCCTTATAAGGAATTATCTTCTTATACATGTTCTTTTGGATATCAAATATAAGATCAAACCAAGATGATATCATATTTATCCTTATTGTCTAGGATATGACACCACAATATTAATCTTCACCAAATATGATTCTATGAAAAAAAAATTTGAATACCAATTGATAAATAATTCAAGATGACGACTTCTTCAGATTTTCTCTAAAAATCGATAGCACTCACTAATTTTCATGGTATTTCCTAGAGAACTAGCTTCACCTTCGATTCCCTACTTTATAAGAAAATTAAAAAACAAAAATATTTAAGAGAGTAAGGTGAATCCTTCCTTGATTCTCAATGTGAAAACCAAGGTTGAGATTGTTTTTTAAACCAAGTTGCTCTATTTTCTCCAGTCTTCATGCTTGCGCATATGAACTTCTGTTTAGATTTTTATTAGGGTAGAATGTATCTCTTCATGTTCTATTTTTATTTTATTTTTTAGAGTTTTTCTTCTTAAATCCTTCATGTATTATAAATTCTTAACCCTATTAGTTATTACTTCATATTTTATTATAATGCTTAAACAAACTATTGAAATAAGTCCATCTTTATCACATATCTCAAATAGAACTTCTTTAACACAAGGGTTGTCTTTTTTTATCAACCTATCATGTACTTAATATTCATCACATGGAATATTTTATTATCCATTTTCACTGGACTCTACTTATGAATCTTCAATTTTCATCATTATTTTCAAATCTTCTGGATAGATAACTAATATATCATTAGGAACATTGGCAGCAGGTTTGGATCTTCCGTAGGGCTTCTTCTAAGTGGAACCCATATTAGTAGTTTTTTTCTATGTAGAACTTTTACTTTACTTCTTGTATTTTGAAACCAAGATCTTATCATTATTATTATTTGATAACTTCTTGGGAGAATTTTTATTTATAAAATATTTATGATTTCTTTCCAAGGTTTCTTCTTCATTATTATCTAACTTTTGTAGACGTATTTTCTCATTAAATTTAAACACATGTTAATATGATCATTTACCATTCTTGTGACCACTAATATTTCATGCATTATATATATTTTCATGTTTTCAAAATCTTTTTACTGTATAAATATTTTTATTAACCTATTTATTTTTCTTCTTCATCTCCGGATTTCTCCCCCTTGACATGGGACTTCTTTGTGCTTTAGAATTTAAAGTATTATACCAAAAAAAGTGTAAATGCCTAAATCTATTGTAGAACCAACATTAACTGACAAACATTGAACTTAATATTTCTTTTTTATAATTTTTTGGGTATTATTAGTATATATTTTTGGGAAATTCATTGGGAACCATCTTACACACTCTTTTTCATATCCAACCATGTCATGGTGGTATGCTTCTTCTCTCTTTTATTCACCCATTCCTATTCCGATTTTTTTTCAAGTCTTCACTATTTGTGGAAACATATTTATATTCATTATTACAATATGGTATGTATGGAACAATTTGATTCTCATCTACTTTAGATAGATCATTAGATTAATTCATAATCTTATTATCACATTTTAGAGGTCTTTTAACATTATAATCCTCCAGTGAGCATTGAGTAGTAGTAGCAATTGTTTCCTTCTTTTATGAATTGTCAATATGAGTCTTTTAAATATTGTCCAACTAAACTTACAATTCTAGAAATTTGATATTGAGGATGATTTTATGATCTTCAATCATAATCATCTTCTCTTCCCAATCCTTCTTCATTCTTTAAAATTCCTTTTCATGCATCTTAACTTTTTATTGTAAAAAAAGCATGTTTTTTGAACTGTTAATATTTCACTTCTAATTGAAAATCCTTAACATCCATGTTTCTTTTAAATTTTTCTTCAAGTGCATGGAACATTCCTTCCATAGACATATTTGACTCCCACTTTCTTGCCAAATTAATTTATCCATTTTGAGTAACTTATTTCATGCTCCGTCTTTATTGAATAAAATGATCCAACATGTATGGAGAGATTTAAACAGTCTATAATTTTTCCTTGTAAGTCCTTATATAAGTTATTATCTTCCTCTTTAAGTTGTTTGATATCTTCCGGTATAGATTTAAATAGTCCACAAGTAATAGAGAATATTTATATGGGAGTGCAATGAAATATATCTATTAACATATCCACTAATATATCTTGAGTTATAGATTTATCGTCAACACCAGTTGTACTGCGATATTTATATTGTGGAAAATTTGTACAAGAATTTTTACAAACCTCATGATCACTTACCATTAAATATTCATTTGATGTGGGTATATTATCTATATCCTTGGTGGAAACATGATCCACCTACTCTTTACCTTCCAAGACTGGTATGTATTCATTGTCAGAAAGGCACGAAGAAACTGATAGTTCATATTCACTATATAATAGGGACTTATTGTTTATCTATATTTTATATTCCTTTCTCATGTTCATCATGGTCTTGGTAGAAATAGAATTATGGTCAAAGATAACTGAATATTCACCAAACTATACTTTACTATTATCATAGTAAAGAAACTAAAATCTTTAAAATAGAATAATTCCAAAGTATAGAATCCATTAAAGGTGAACCTTGGATATAATACTAATTGATAAGACCACATAGGGATATACTCAACACTAAGAGGGGGTGAATCAGTGTAAGGAATATTTTCACATTTTAGAGCATTCATCCCTTTTACCACATAGACCTGTTAGGATCTTGATTCTTATATTCTTTTTTTCTTAATGTATACAAGTACATGAGATTAGTAAAGTATATCACACAATGTTTTTATAGGGTTCGATACTCAATAATAGTATCAAGTCATTATAATGGTTTGGAAACAATATAATATTTCACAACCACTATAAAATAACACTTTGATGTGTTTACAATAAGAATGGAATATCCTTTAATTGTAATTTCACTATAGTCAAATGGAATTTCTTATTTTATAGCTCCTGGATGGTTCTTTATACTGCCTCTATATTCAGTGTTCACCGGTTAAGGTTTTTTATAACACCAAGAAAGTATTCCACCAATTTAGACTTCTAATGGATGTCACCATGCTACTTTGATCATCCACTTACTATTTCTTTAATTTATAATTTTACAATAATAATAATGAAACTTTCTATATTCATACTAGTATACTGAAAGATGCTCTATCTTTTTCTCCTTTTTCCTATGAAAATATATATTCATAGTACAATATTATTGTCTTTCTTCAATCATAAACATTCTTTATTATTATCCAAACAATGAAATGTCAACTTAGTATCATCACAATTACTTCTTATTCTTTGATAAAATATCTGCAGTGAATGTAGTATCAATTCACCTTTCTTCTTCTTGCTGTATAAAATATATATTCATCCTAATTGCACCAAACATTAAATATTAATTCATGCAATAATTATTTTTCACAAAATCAATACAGTGAAAACTCAGATATAAAGTCTTATGATATTCTATCCAAATTAAGTATTTCTTAATCTTCATGCATGTGTAATATAATAAATGGGTCTTCTCAAAGTTATAGATCCTAGAAACCAATATTTTTCTTTATTATTTTATGTGATTTTTAGTTATCTATCTTCTTATTCATTTTTCCTCATTTATGTTTGTATATACATGGATTATTCTATTTTCTTCAAATTATTTCATGTGTTTACTTTAGTATAATATCATGCATGTGGTTTTATTAACATACATGTGATCATTCATGACTATAAAAATGCAAATAAATCTCTTTAAGTGAATCGGATATCTATATATGATATATATTTTCAAGCCTAAGGTTTTTATTTGAGGTTTTTAATTTTGGTTTTACTCTTATAATGTGGTGTAATGAGGCATCTGTACATTCACCATAGAAAGAACATATGCACTTCTGGTTGTGCATGTGAATACATTTTATTTTAAAATGGTTTTCAAAACGAAAATATTTTTGTAAAAATTATTTAAAAAAATGGTTAACATTCTAGAAAATTTCTGGAAAAGTTCTAATTAATTAAAATGGAAATAAAAAGTTAATAAGTGTTTTCCAAAATAACATATAAATTTCATATTATGTAATAAGGATCAATTGAGTTAGTTTTTTTATGTATTATATTACTAATATGATGCATTCTAAATGTTTAGATTGTACATAGAAACCCTTAGTGGGTGGGTTTGAGTATTTTATGCCTTTGTGATACTTGGATATAGAAAAGGCTTGCCTAAGGTATGTTTTGAAGTGGGAATGGGTTATGTTTTTGAGTTATATTCCCTTATGGGGTGGAGAAATGTATTTGAGATGCCTTAGTTGTTTTATTATAAATACCATATAGTTATTATGTTGTTATGCTTATGTTCAGAGGGTAAGATCAGTTATATTCATAAACTACTTAGATTCAGGTGTGGGTTTTGATGTGATAGTGAATGGTGATATAAAATGGTTGGGACTATAATGGGTAGTGCATTGGAATAATCTTGTGGTTTTAAAATAATACTGAATGGTGGGTGAACATGTGGTTTTACTTGGAATAGGTAATATTCCTTACGTTATTGAAAGAGATATCACCAAGGGTTCTTTGGGTATAGGTGTTGTTTGTAAGGTATTAGTTGGTTAGCTACATGAGCTAGGCTTTATGTGATGAGAATCATTGAAGCATGAGTCTAGTTGTATGATTTTGTAATACGAGAGTGTAAAACCATTTTTATTTAGATGAGAAAAGGTAAGGTGATGGGATAAGAACAAGTGAGAGGGTACCTTAATGATTCAATCAATCCTCGTAAACTGGAGATTGAGTATTTCTAAACCCCCAAGTATAGGTTATGTGCAGTGATTCATCTATTATGGATTGATGAATGGGTCATTTATAGGTTCTTTAAGAATCATCTAGGTTCCAAGAGAACCTGAGTAGTGTAGTAATGATGGTATGGTGCTGAGTACCCTTAGTCTTAAAAGTCTTGGAGATAGGACCTGGTACTTTTGTGGGTTTTGGTAAATATTTTCTTAGTGTGATATAACTAATTGGTATCAGTAATTCACCCATGAGAAAGGAGACATAAGGTTTTGATGGGAGGTAGAGGTGTTCCACCTATTATGAGATGGAACATCACTAAGGATTTGGGATATAGAACGAATTGATAAAATCTATTATGGGAATATGAGGTGATAGGGTTTTTTCTAGGTTGAGATGAGTATATATTCAGAAGATATAAATGAAATAAATGTTGTATATTATCAATAAGTGTGCTCAAGAAGCAATTGTATAAGGTAATTCATGTAGTGGGAGTGCAACATTGACTATTTGAGGGTGTGACCCTCATTTCAAGGGAGTATGGTGAGCATCAAGGGTGATGTTCTAAGTATGACTGAGATTTTAACTAATTATAATTTCTATTTTTCTCTTTGGAATGAGTGATATGGTCTTGTTCAGTTATTACATTTTGTAATTAAAAATATGTGGGTTTTAGATACAAGTTATTCTAGTTTATTAGGATGATGATAAGGATAGTTCTATAGTGGGTTGTATCTGATTGATAACTTCTTATATAATCCATTAATTGATAGGATCGTGGGGTAATGGAATTGGTAAGTGAGTGAATATGGTATCGTATAAGTTACTAGTGTACTAGAAATAGAATACTTTTAGGTTCCTCAATAAATACTAGAATAAGAATTTAAATGCAGTTTTTGGGTAAAGTCAATACCCTAGGAAGCTGACATTGGTAAAATTCAATGTTTTTTCTTAAAAGTGTGTAGAATGAGGTTCTGTAAAGGATAATATAGAGAGTATGATGACGAGTTTCACTGTATTTAGAATATAACTATAAAATCACACCAAGTTTCAGGTTGGGTGTCGGTATTGCTGCATGGGTATTTTTAAAATTATTTCATAGGTTAAGGTGTCATGATCATGTGGATGTGTTGATGTATCATTGTGTGAGACAAAATGTTTTTCATAGAGGTTTACCAGTGGAGTAACAACTAGTATACTATTAATAATTAGGTAAAGTGGTAAGTAATTGGAATATGTTTCATAATTTTGTGTATAAAGGATCCATTTCCAATATTTGATTGGATATTTTCAAGTAAAGGTTGATGTATTTGGTTTCATATAATAGATGTTTGGGATACACTCAAATCATCTCAAAATTTATATTGAGTGGTGATATTGGGTTTTAATCAATGAATGATAAGTGTGGATATTTTCCTAGGTGATCCTCTAGGATTATAAGTGTTATATTGGAAATTTTGTAATGACTCACGTCATTAAATATTTATAATTTCATAGGAAATTTGAATTTTGAGTCTTGGAGAAAGGTTTGTTTCATAATTGATATTCAAGTTGGAATTACAAGAGTTATAACCACTCTATGAGGTGATTTTAAATGTGTTTGGAGGTTTTATAGGTGGATTATGAGATAGGAAAAGGGTAGTAGTGTGTTGGTGATGTATCCTAGTGCTACAAACATAACTGGGTACTCGATGGTGGTGGACCAAGAACTATATGAGTCTTAGGTGGCTCTAAAATTATATCAATAAACACTAGGTACTAGGTTCATGATGGTGTTCCCAAGCTAACTATCCTTCAGCTAATTCCACTTGGAAATCCATGTTATTATACCAGATACCTATGTTAGTTCAGGGTGGTTTTTAAAAAATTCACATAAACATAATTTCATAGACATCACCCCTTTGAATTAACGGATAAATGGGAAATGAGGGAAGTCTATTTAGCATGCTTCTACCCTCCCCTTTCTCTCTTAATTTAACTTGATAAGGGGTTTTTTTTATTCATTTTTCTTTAAAATAATAAGTATGGAATATTATTTACTCTATTCTTATTATTTTATATTACCCTCTATGACAACTAACCCAACTCAGCTAACCCTTCACACTCAGTCTCAATAATCTATTTTTTCCAATAAAGAAACATATTCACTTAAAACTATAAAAAACCCAGAAATTCCATGATTTTTTTTAATATATGGGAATTTTACGATTCTACGAAAATTGACGGTGCGTGATTCTGAGGCTCGGAGTTCCCAGAATGAATTTCTGAACTTTTTTTAGGTACGTTTAGTAAACATACGAGTGGGTTTTTGAAACTTTTGAACCAGTGCTCAGAATAGAAATCTAAGGGCACTTTTGAACTCGCAGCACCGGTTTTTCCTTAAGGGGACCTCCACCCCGACCGCAGTAGGTCGATGGTGAAAAATAGAATTTTGGTTTTTTGTGGAAAGAGAAATAAAATAAAATAAAGTTTTATTTTATTTTTCTTTTCATTGAAACCTCCCATGTGGATGGTTTAAATATGGGGACCACCTGAACTAAAACCCCCCACATGTGTGTTATGGAGGTGGGGACCACTGAGCCAAAACCCCCCATTTTGAATTCCTAAATGTGGGGACCACCCGAACCCCTTTAATGAGAGAAAACCTCTCAACTCCCCCACTTTAATTTTTTTCCAACACAATTCATTAATTGGGCCAATTAATTTTGCTAACGTGGTACAATTAATTGTGCCAAAAATTAATTGTGCCAACCATTTTAATTCGATGAAATTAAATTAATAAGTTGGGCTATTTTCACATTTTGGTGGAATTAGAAGAGGATAACTTTTGGAGGATTCTTCTCTCCAATGAAGAACGTTCTCCCCAACGAAGAACACTCCTTCAATGAAGAACGCCAACGTATGGCTTTGACTTCTTCCTTGGGACATCCTCCAATGGGGAACATCTTCAATAACAAAGGACCACCTCTATCTAAGAGTGTTTTTCCAATGAACGATCTCATATCGGAGGCGTGTGGCGGATGCGATGAATGTCGACATCTTCAAATTCTTTTCCATGCCAACATCAACGAACCTTCGAGGTATGGTGGTTGTTTGAATTTCTTCCCCTTACCCATTCTTGATAATTCTTCATAAAAATCAGGAATACATTATAACTGCTTGCTACCACTCTAATGCGGAGAGTGCAGGACAAACAAATATGGCTCGAACTCTATGCAAATCTTGTGTTTAATTGTTGTGTTCTTGGAAAATGAGGAGGATGACAACCAACCTCAGTGGGGCGCTAGAACAGCGACTGACACCCCCACCAGCGACGAAGGCGCTGGCGCAACGGTGCCGCCCCACGGCCACCGCGCCACACATAGCCTCCCCCACCCATGGCCCCGCTGCCCCACATCCACAGCGTCGCCCGTGACCTCCGCCTCCTGCGGCCTCGCCGCCCCATGACCACTACATCGCTTGTGGCCTCCGCTGCCCGCGGCCCTCCCCGTCTGTGGCCCTCGTCACCTTGCGGCCTTGTGATGACCGTGGATTCGCCATCCCGCAGCCTCACGGCCCCAGTGGCTTCACCGTCCGTGGCCACTGACGCCACGTGGCCTCATGCCACCCATGGGCTCATCGTCCCGTGGCCTCGCGGCCCCCACATACTCACCGTCCCATGGCCTCATGGCCCCCACGGCCTCGTGGCCCCCGCGGCCTTGCCTCCTCACATCCCTCCGCACCACCCCGCGGCCTCACCTCCCCGTGCCACCCCACGGCCTCACCACCTCACGGCTCTCTACGCTGCCCCACGGCTTCACCGCTGCATGGCCTCTGCAGCCCCCATGGCCTCGCGCCGCCCTCGTGGCCTCCGCACCGCCCAGCATGGGCCGAGCCACCCAGAGTGGTCGGGCCGAGCCCAGTGGGCCAGGCTGAACCTAGCAGGCCGGACCAGACCTAGTGGGTCGGGACCACCCAAATCTGGTCAGGTCGGCCCAGGCTGGGTTGGGCCTGGTCATACCAGGCCCGGGCTAACTTTGAACTTTTCACTCTATCGGCCATAACATTGGCACCGAGCATCCGTTTGACGAACCGTCAGTGGAGCTGGAAATCTTGTAGGGAGATAGTCTCTTTGAGTATACCGCACTGGAGTTTTGGATAAAGTTGGAGTATGGTCGAATTGTATCGAGCACGAATCCCACCGGGCCCTCGGGATTAAAAGGCTAATAACTCACAGACCGGGCGTCTGATTGTCGCATCGTCTGTTGCGTTGAGACACCTATGGTGTGGCGGTCCTTTGTGATACTTCTTCATGGGACTTTGTGGTAGTTGGAGTATTAACCAGTGGCTTGATGAGTGGACCCTCCAGGAGATGAGCAAGCCTTGTGCGGGAACCCAGTAGCTGGTTGAGACGTGAAGATTGAAGAGCGATCATGTGTGGGTCAGCACCTAGCGATCATGTGCGGGTCAGCACTGAGTGATCCTATGTGGGTCATCACCTAGCAATCCTGTGTAGGTCAGTACCGAGCAATCCTGTGTAGGTCAGAACTGAGTGATCCTGTGTGGGTCAGCACCTAACGATCATCTATGGGTCAGCAACAGAGCCTCTTAACATAGTAAGATGATTCAGCAGTTACATATAATCATCTCTAATATTGTACTAAAGAAATACCTGGTGTGAGATGAGTTTGTACCTTGTGGTACTTTCCTTCGTGGTAATACCTTGGTGGTATTCTTCTGTGTGGCATACATGTGTGGTACTTACCTTTGTGTTGTTCTTTCCTTTGTGGAACAATTGAGCTTTGTGATTTTGAGTTGGACTCTATGTTTCCTCATGATTGAGATGGGTATACTTGATAAGTTAGGTATATGTATGAGAATATACCTAAGTATGGTTTTCAGTTGATTTCATACTTTGTGGTTTATCCTTTGTGGATTTTGTGAGACCTTGAGGGTCTCAGGGTCCCTACTATGTATCATTATACTCACCCCTGAACGGGATATGCATGCACCTCTTTGTGTTTGGTGCAGACGAGAGACAACGCTGACTGAGGATGAGTGTACCAGGACTAGAGGTAGCTCAGAGGTGGACCCTAGATGAGGCGTACCGCGGATATGACCTTTCAATAGTTGTACCTACCCTTCAGGTAGGATCCTTGGCAGGTGATCACAGGAGCGGTTCCAGTTTACTTGTACTTTCAGTTTCTTGTACTTTCCAGTTGGGCTTGTATTCTGGACCCTTTTACTTACTCTACTCACTCTGTTTATTGTTCAGTTTACTTGAGTTTGTATCTTGATATGTGCTTGGTTTCATGTGCTTACAAGTTATAAAGTCAATGCCTTCCCAGTTTTAAGGAATACACCTTCGGTGCTAGTCACCATCCCCTAGCCTATGGAAGGCGGGCTTGGGGTGGTCATGGCACGAGCCCCGGGGATGGGTCATGATAAATTGTTATCAGAGGAGTCAGTTCTATCATAGAAAAAAGGACTCTGATCTTTCTTTTTAACAGATATAGCATTAAGTATAGTGAGTGTGGTTATCAGTTTAGGGAATCCAGTGTTGGTGCGGTGGCCGACGTATCCATACACCAGGACGCTGACTTCTGATTTCTGACTCAGTGCATGAAAACACCAATTGCGTGTGTGTTTTGAATAGTTTTCTTTGTGATCACTTTGATTCAACTCACGAGGTATAACTTTTTACCGTGGCGCACCTGTTTCTTTTCAGGATGCCTCCACGTAGACAACCAGCTAGGGTTCTAGATATAGTATGCACTGATAGCCCACCGAGCGACGAGGCCTTGGTGTAGGTCCCTCTTCTAGTAGAGGCACCAGTGGAGGCACCGGCGGTACCATTACCCATTGGGCCACCGATGCCACTGGCCCCAGCAATAGAGGGTGCACACCTTTTGAGCGCATTGCACAAGTTCCAGTGCCAGAGGCCACCCAGGTTCGGGGGAGAGACAGATCTGTAGGTAGCTGAGGATTGGATGGAGGCCGTAGTGAGAGTCTTATGACTGGCAGGGACACCAGCTGATCTCATGGTGATCCTTGTCACCATCCTTCTATAGGAACAAGTAGGCAGATGGTGGATCTTGATGCTCTAGGTTCACGACGAGGTGATGCTTCCTTGGGCAAACTTCGAGAGCCTGTTTCAGGCAGAGTTTGTCCTAGTGACTCTTTGCACAGTGCGCATATAGGAGATTCTTCATCTGCAGGAGGGAAACATGGTGGTGGAATAATACTTAGTGAGGTTCACTAACCTCTCAATCTACTCCACATATATGGTACATGACCCATTATTCAGGGCCTGGACCTTCGAAAAAGGTCTCAGGCGAGAGATCAGGGCTTCGATGATTTCTCTTTGCATCCCGACACAATAAGGGGTGTTAAAGAGATCTCTCTTAGTGGAGAGTTTCCTTGCTGAGCAGTCACTAGTAGCGAGACCCACCATCGGACATCACATAGCAGATTCTTCTACAGCTAGCAGCAGACAGATGTGACAGAAATCCAAAAGGACTAGACCTACAGGTGGACAACTGTAGGATTCAGGGTCGGTTGTGTGGGGCATCCGAGGCAGAGCTAGTCATGCCAAGAGCAGGTAGTGTTAAACATGCGGCGGGCAGGGTCACATGGCTCGTGACTACCTGACCCGCCGTACTGATGATCAGTAGATGGTCAAAATACTGCATAGGTATAGACAGAGGTTTGACGAAGGAGGTCCGTAGGGAGCAGGCGGACGTGGAAGAGGAGTTGGTCATGCATCTGACGGTGGGCGACGATACAAGATGTTATTGCCACCACCACTAGGTGGTCCCCCCCCCCCCCGACCACAGGGAGCAGGAGGACATGGGCGAGCTCAGCTCTAGGAAGTTGAGGCCTACGATCATGGTGCTTCAGAGATGATACGAGGTACGATTTGTGTCTACTCCACCTTAGATGTAGTACTTATAGACACAGGTGCCAATCATTATTTTTTTCCACTACCCTCGTTCGAAGCTCGGAGATTGCGATAGAGCCGTTGGATTGATCATTATGGCTAGAGACTCCTATAGGAGCGGATTAGACGATTACGCACTGGTGCCAGTAGTGCGAGCTTACACTTGGAGGCAAGAGCTTCAGCTGGGATCTCCTAGTAGGGGCGTCGAGTCCTTATGACGTCATCTTGGGTATGGACTGGTTATCTACAGTCCATGCTCATATTAACTATATTAGGCGCAAAGTGAGTTGTTTCTGCATAGATGGGACCAGGTTTACCTTCACTGGTGAGAAGGGTGCCCTTTCAGCATAGGATAGACTTACCCGGAGGAGAGTGCAGCCGATCACACATCAGTTGGCTTGCCTTATCCTCAGAGCGGTTGATGTGGAGAGTCCAAGCTATCCTGTAGTGAGGGACCAGTATGCAGATGTCATCCTTGATGATGTTCCAGTTCTACCTCCTCATAGAGATGTGGACTTTTACATTGACTTGTACCCTAGGATAGCACCGATATCTACACCAGCATATCGGATGGCTCCTAAGGAGCTTCGCGAGCTGCGGGTACAACTAGAGGACCAGTAGGGGAAGGGATTCATCCGGCTCAGTGTTTCTCCTTGGGTAGACCTGATTTTATTCACCAAGAAGGCAGATGGGAGATTGAGACTTTGTGTTGACTATTGGAACCTGAACCAGGTGACTGTGAAGAACAAGTACCCACTTCCGAGGATTGACGACCTCTTTGATCAGCTGAAGGGAGCACGGTAGTTTTTGAAGATAGACCTCAGATCAGGCTATCACCAGCTTAGAGTACGAGACAAGTATGTGCAGAAGACAGCTTCCAGATGTCGGTACGACCATTATTACTTCTTGGTTAGGCCATTCAATGTAACCAACGCTCCAGCAGTGTTCATGGGACTCATGAACATGGTCTTTTAGCCATACCTTGATCTCTTTGTAGTAGTCCTCATCAACGACATTCTGATTTACGCGGCTACTGAGGAGAAGCATGCCTATCATTTAAAGGTAGTACTGGACACACACTGAGAGCACCATCTTTATGGTAAGCTCTCGATGTGCTAGTTTTGGATCCGAGAGGTTTACTTTTTGGGACAAATCATCTCATAGGCTGGAGTTGCAATGGATCCCATAAAGATTGAGGTGGTACTTTCTTGGGAGCCACCTAGGAGTGTGATGGAGATACAAAGTTTCTTGGTTTTGGCTAGACAATACTGGAGATTTATGCCACATTTCTCCAAAGTTGTAGCACCTTTATCAGCATTGATGAAGAATGGTCAACCCTTTTTCTGGTCAGAGAGATGCCAGCGGAGTTTTTAGGAGCTGAGGAAGAGGCTGAATAGTGCCCCCATCTTGAGGCTTCCAAAGGAGGGCGTAGGGTATGCAGTCTACTGTAATGAATCAGGGGCCAGACTCGGATGTGTCCTGATTCAGGAGCGAGTAGTGATCACATATGGTTCTCAACAGATGAGACAACATGAGCAGAACTATGCTACCCATGACCTAGAGTTAGCAGTAGAGGTATTCTCCTAGAATATGTGGTGACATTACTTTATGGGAAATCTTTTTACAGTCTACTCTGATCACAAGAGTCTCAGGTATATCTTCTCTCAGAAGGAACTGAACCTGAGATAGTGATGTTGGCTTTAGTTCCTCCAGGACTTTGACTTCAAGATAGTTTATACTCCTGGGAAGGGGAACGTTGTAAAAGATGAACTCATTGGGAGATCTGGTGTATAGCTTCTAGGTGAGGCGATGGAGCAGCTGGTCGCTTTATAGATATCCTTTGTGGATCAGGATGGAGCAGCTTTTCTTCAGTCTCTTAAAGTCACGCCCCCACTCTTTTAATGATTTAGGGAGGCATTTTGTGGGGACAATGACTGCGAGGCTCGACGTGCTCAGATATCCATAGGGCAGGCACCTAATGGATTTTCTGAAGGTGGGGAGCACATCATCCTCTTCAGAGGATGTACCATGGTACCAGTGTCACTTTGGGAGGAAGTGATGAGGGAGTGCCACACTTCCCCTCTATCGGTACATCCATGAGGGGTGAAGATGTACCAGGATCTCCGATGATAGCACTGGTGGCTGGGAATGAAGAAACAAATAGTAGAGTTTGTCTCTCGGTGCCTCACTTGTCCGCAAAAGAAGGCAGAGTATTAGGTACCAATAGGCTTGGTTCGGCCTTTAGAATTCCCAGAGTGGAAGTGGGATAGGATATCCATGGACTTCATGATAGGACTTCCACGTACATCTAGGGGTCATGACTCAATTTGGGTGATCGCCGACCGCCTCACCAAGTCGGCCCACTTCCTACCGATCAGAGAGCAAGGTTCAGTTGAGAGCTTGGGGTGCCTCTATGTGCCGAAGATTGTGAGAATACATGGAGTACCCTCGATGATTGTCTCTGATCATGATGCATAGTCTACATCATGTCTATGTAAGGGGTTGCAGAAGTCTTTTGGGATGCATCTTCATTTAAGCACTGCCTTCGATCCTCAGACGGATGGGCAGACTGAGCGGACCATTCAAACTCTCGAGGACATGTTGTGTGCTTGTGTCCTCGACTTCGGTCACAGCTGGGAGGATCAATTTCCTTTGGTGAGGTTTTCATACAACAACAATTATCACTCCACCATTGAGATGGCACCTTTTGAGGTGTTGTACAAGCGACCATGAATATCACCTTTGTGTTGGACTGACCCAGGGGAGTCAGCACTCGTGGGGCCAGAGATGGTTCAGGCTACCAAAGAGAATGTGTAGATCATCCAAGAGAGGATGAAGACTGCACAGAGTAGGAATAAGTCATATGTTGATAGTAGATGGAGACCTCTGGAGTTTGAGTATGGTGACCATGTCTTTTTATGGGTCTCACCTCGATGAGGTTTGCGGAGATTTGGCCGAGGCGGAAAGTTATCTCTGATATTAATCGGACCTTTTTAGGTTCTCAGCAGATTTGGCGATGTGGCATAACACCTATCTCTTCCACCTCGGTTGCACCAGGTGCATGACGTCTTCCACGTATCCCAGCCGAGGAGATACATGTATGACCCTTCTCACATCATCTACCACAGAGAGCTCAACGTTGACGATGAGGCAAATTTTATGGAGGTTCCAGTAGAGATTTGAGGATCGAATGGAGTGGTCAATACCTCTAGTGTGTGTTCGCTGGCAGCACGAGAACCTCCAAGAGAGCACATGGGAGCGGGAGGCTTAGATATGTGCTCAGTACCCCCGACTTGTTCCCTTAGTTTGAGTTGTGGCTTATGGGGACGCAAATCCCTGAGTTGGGGAGAATGTAAAGACCCAGAAATTCCATATATATATTTTTTAATATATAGGAAATTTACAAGTCCACAATAATTGACACCACGTGATTCCGAGGCCCGGAGTGCTCGAAATGAATTTCTGAACTTTTTTGGGGTACGTTTAGTAAACATATGAGCAGGGTTTTGTAACTTTTGAACCGGTTCTTGGAATTGAAATCTGAGGGCACCGTTGAACTTAAAGTGTTGGTATTCGCTTAAGGGGACATTCACCTTGACCGCATGAGGTTGAGGGTGAGAAATATAATTTGGGTGTTTCGTGGAAATAAAAATAAAATATAATAAAATTTTATTTTATTTTTCTTTTTATTGAAACCTCCAATGTGGATGGTTTAAAGGTGGGGACCACCTGAACTAAAACCTCCTACATGTTTGTTATGAAGGTGGGGACCACTGAGCCTAAAACCCCCATTTTGAATTCCTAAAGGTGGGGACCAGCTGAACCCATTTTATGAGAGAAAACCTCTCAACTCCCCTACATTAATTTTTTTGCCAACACAATTCATTAATTGGGCCAATTAATTTTTCCAACGTCATCCAATTAATTGTGCCAACAATTAATTGTGCCAACCATTTTAATTATATTAAATTAAATTAATAAGTTGGGTTATTTTCACATTTTAGTGGAATTGGAAGAGGAGAACTTTTGGAGGATTCTTCTCTCAAACAAAGAACGCGCTCCCCAATGAAGAATGATCCTCCAACAAAGAACACCGACACATGACTTTGACTTCTTCTTCAGGACATCCTCCAATGGTGGACATCTTCAACAACAAAGAACCACCTCCATCGAATAGTGTTTTTCCAACGAACGAGCTCGGATCGGAGGCGTGTGGCGGGCGCGATGAATATCGACATCTTCAACTTCTTTTGCGCGCCAACATCAACGA
The DNA here is from genome assembly GCA_963277665.1 of Viscum album. Lineage (NCBI taxonomy): Eukaryota > Viridiplantae > Streptophyta > Magnoliopsida > Santalales > Viscaceae > Viscum > Viscum album. The sequence continues at coordinate 976,448,545 of OY728160.1, read as the reverse complement.
ACCTTCGAGGTAGAGTGGTTGTTTGAATCCTATCCCCTTACCCGTTCTTGATAATTATTCATAAAAATCTGGAAGAGATTATAGTTGCTTTCTGCCACTCTAACGTGGAGAGTGCGGGCCAAACAAACATGGCCTGACCTCTCCAATAATCTTATGTTTAATTGTCGAGTTATTTGCAATAGAGGAGGACAACAACCAACCTTGGTGGGGCATGAGAACAGCAGTCATCACCCCCGCCGTCTGCGACAAAGGTGATGGCGCAACAGCGCCGCCCGCGGCCTCCGCCGCCCGCGACCTCGCCTCCCTGTGGTCTATGCGCCGCCCGCGGCCTCTGCTCCCCAAGGCATTGCCGCCTCGCGGTCCCCACTGCCCCATGGTCTACACCTCCCACAGCTTTCTCCATCCACGGCCATCATCGCCCCGTGGCCTCGCGCCCCTGTCGGCCTCACTGTCTCACGGCTTCATGGGCCTTGCGGCTTCGCCGTCCGCGTCCACCACCGCCCCACGACCTCATGCCTCCTGCGGCCTCACGCCGCCCGCTGCCTTGCGCCACCCACAGCCTCGTCATTCCGTGGCCTCACGGTCCCTGTGGCATCGTCGTCCCGTGGCCCTTCGCGCAGCCCCGCAACCTCGCCACCCCGTGGCGCTCTGCGCTGCCCCGCGGCCTCGACGCCATGTGGCCCTTCGTGCCGCCCCGTGGCCTCGCGGTCCTCCACGCCTCCCCGTGGACTCACCTCCCTATGGGTTCGCAATTACCTTGTGGATTTCGTGTCCCTCGTAGCCTCGATGCCCCATGGGCGTGCCGCTCTGCAACCCCAATGGCCTCGCGCGGACCCCATAGCCTCGCGCCGCCCTCACGTCCTCTGCACCACCCAGCGTGGGTCGGGCCACCTAGCACGGTCAGGCTAGGTCCAACGGGATAGGCCGAACACAGTCGGCTAGACCAAACCCAGCGGGCCAAGTTGACTCAAATTGGGTCAGGTCGGCCGAGGCCAGGTTGGGTCGAGTCGGTCCGACCCTGTTAGACCAGACTCGGGCCAACTTCGATCTTTTCGCTCTATCGGCCATAACTTTGGCACCGAGAATTCATTTGACGAAATGTTAGTGGAAATGGAAACCTAGGACCAAGAAAATCCCTTTGAGTATACCACACTAGAGTTTTGGATAAAGTTAGAGTATGGTCGGGTTAGATCGAGCATGAATCCAACCAGACCCTCGGGACTAAATGGCTAATAAATCACAGACCGGGCGTCTGATTGACGCACCGTCTGTTTCGTTGAGACCCCTATGGTGTGGTGGTATTTTGTGATAATTCTTCACGTAACTTCATGTTAGTTGGAGTATTGACTAGTGGATTGAGTAGAGGACCCTCCCAGAGACAAGCAAGCCTTGTGTGGGAACATAGTAGGTGGTTATGAGCTGAAGAATGAAGAGCGATCTTGTGTCAGTCAGCACCTATTGATCCTGTGTGGTTCAGCACCGAGAAATCCTTTGTGGGTCAGCACCGAGCGATCCTATGTGGGTTAGAAGCAGAGCCACTTAACAGAGTAAGATGATTCAGTAGTTAATCTAATCATCTCTACTACTGTACCTAAGAAATACCTAGTGTGAGTTTTGTCTGTACTTTGCGGTACTTTCCTTCATGGTAATAATTTTGTGGTATTCTTCTGTGTGGTGTACCTATGTGGTACTTACCTTCGTGGTGTTCTTTAGTTTGTGGAATAGTTGAGGTTTGTGCTTTTTAGTTGGACTCTATGTTTCCTCATGATTGAGATGGGTATACTTGATAACTATGGTATATGTATGGTAATATACCTAAGTAGGGTTGTTAGTTTATTTCATACTTTGTGGTTTATCGTTTGTGTATTTTGTGAGACCTTGAGGGTCTTGGGGTCCCTACTGAGTATCGTTATACTCACCCCTGCACTGGTTATGCCTCCACCTCATTGTGTTTGGTGCAGACGAAGGAAAGTGATGACTGAGGATGAGATTATGAGGACGAGAGGTAGCTCGGAGGTGGACCCTAGACGAGGCATATCGTGGAGATGACCATTCGAGAGTTTTACCTACCCTTCAGGTAGGATCCTTGGCGGGTGATCACAAGAGCTGTTCCAGTTTACTTTTACTTTCAGTTTCTTGTACTTTCCAGTTGGGCTTGTATTCTGACCCCTTTTACTTACTGTACTCACTCTGTTTACTATTCAGTTTACTTGAGTTATTATCTTAGTGTGTGCTTTGTTGTTTGTGCTTATAGGTTATAAAGGAAATTCCTTCCCAATTTTAGTGAATACGCATTCGGTGCTAGTCCCCAGCCTCTAGCCTATGGAAGGAGGGCTTGAGGTAGTCACGACACGAGCCCTAGAGGACGGGTCGTGAGAAAATCCACCAAATAAAAATCCTCACCTTAATATACATGGATAAGTTCCATGTAAAAATAAGAGGCTGACTCCACCACTAAATCTATAGTCTATGTGTAATTAGAATGTGATAAGATCACTCCTGAATAATAATAATATCCATTTTGAATATTTTACCAACAAATAGACTTTCCACTCCTCCTTAAAGACTTGCTAAGAGGAATAATCTATATAGAATAAAAAACCAATCAACTCACACTTTATAAATCAAATCTATCAATTTCAAACAAACCAATGTTCAAAATGAAACACATTTTATAAAATTTAAAAAAAAATTCCATTCAAATTATACCACTTTAATAAAACCCTTATTAAATTTATTTAAAACATGAATATATCATTTTAAAACAACATTCCTATTTTATAAACATCTCATTTATAAAAAAACACTTACCTTTCAAAACACTTTACTTCTATTGAAAAAATCCATCAAAAACAAAATAAAATTTGCATTAAAGCACTTATTTTACAAAACCTCAAAGAAATAGTTTTAAAATAAAAACCAAAATTCCAATTTAAAACACATCCAAATTATAACTTTAAAAGAGAGTTTCTCTAGAAAAACACACAAATACTATTTGAAAACATTTCATAAAATCCAAAACTTTTTAAATAAACATTAAAAGATTCTATTTTCATTCCCAATTTGAAATTTCCTAACATAAAACCAACCTTTGAAAAGAAGACCAAAAATGGGATATAAATATAAATCAAAATCAAATCCCATCACATAAATCTTTATAATGAAAATAAACTTAGTTAAAATCACCTAAATGGTAAACATATGTGGATTCAATGTTAAAAGTAAGATAAATAAAAAAAGAATTCAAGGTTGAAATAAATATGTGAACAGTTTAGCTACATGGGTTGGAAAATTGTGTTCCAACCATAAAAAATCTATGAGGATGGTTTTTAAAACCAACTATTTAAATCTCCTCATGATTTTCCTGAACATGTAGTAGTATTGGGTTAACCTAGATTCATTCACCATTTTCTCCCTATAACTAAAAATTGACCCCCAAAATCATATGTTCTTTCAAATAAGATCCAAATATCATTAAAAAAATAACTAAAAAGTAACTCAAAATCAAGACTCAAATATGTAATCCCCATAATAACTCAAGTTTCATCATTAAGGGTGATGATAAAGCAATAATCTAAGATCTATATCTTGAGGTTTGGTAATGATCCAAGTCTCGTATCTATCTCATCACACCCCAAATATCAAAATTATCTATTCAAGAACTTAGGCTCCCTCTGATGAATCTTCCATATGATACTATTTATATCACATACCATCTCTGGATGAACCAACCTGTTGACCAATTTGGATTTTCACATTACTCGAAAGGAATTTTGGATCCCCATGTATAGGTAACTTGTACCTGTGCATCATATAAATTCTCTTAGAAATAGTTTAAACCAAATCTAGGAAAAATAGGAATCACATCGACACACATTAGAATAATTAAATAAACATAAATAAACTAACCAATATAAAAAACTGAATATAATGAATTAAACTTCATAGATAAAATTAAATAAAAAATTAAAAACAAACAAACCTGAAATGTGAATTGACTCCATATGACACACAGTCACTCACCACATCCCAATCCAAATCCAATTAGTATAATACTAATGTCAATAAAAAATGTGACTTATATTGAGGGACCTGAAAGGGAAATGTAAGGAATGGATACATTGAATGGTATATGCATTTTGTGAGAAAACTACACATAATAGGATTTCACAAGAGAGTTTTAAAATTACTTTAAAAAGTAATTCAATCATGTTACTTTGAAATATAGTAAGAAAATCGGTTTTTATATAATATTTTCTAACCAACAAAAAAAATAAGAAATTATTATTTAATAAAACAATTCATTTCCTCTCAGAAAACATAATGTGAATCCATTTCCCTTTTTAATGAATGATTCAAACCATTTTCCTCTTAAATAAAAACAATCATCTGAGAAAAAAATCATTTAAACCATGATATCCATATAAACTCACCTTTTTTTAAACACAAATTTAAAAAGTTTTAAAAATCCTTTATAAAACCTACTCGCACTGTATAAATAAGAAGGATAATAAAGAGACACTGTGGGACCGAACAAAGAAATCGAATTAATAAAAGTAAATAATAAAAAGTTTGACAAGTGAATAAAAACGTAAATACAAAATTAATATCAAGGGTATTCTCTATACAAACCACTAATCAAGGGGAATGTTTCATGGGATTTATCCTAGGCCCTAATGTGATACAGTAGTATAATTTACCAAACCTGGACAAAATTGTAGCAAACTTTGTATCATAACACAAGCCATCCCACTATCCTATGCCTGAACTTCTCAGGGGATCATTTTATCCAGTCATATAACACATTAGAGGGGACACTAGTAGTGTGAAACTATCTATTGTGGAAAACTCAAGATATCACTCTTAGCTACCCAGGTTCCCATTTTTAAAACATAGTGAAGGTGGGAAATGGACAACAATCAATATAATTTTCATAAGTGTATAACTCACCCTCATATCCAACACCCTAAAAAGAAATATAACCTTTTATTAATCACCCAATATCTACATAAATTAATAAAATTCACTTGTGATTCAAATTATTTTATGATAATTTGAAACATTTTTATAAAAAAATTATTAAAATATTAAACTTAAACCCACCATTAAAAATCCATTTAAGAATCAACTCCACTTTTTAAAAAATCTTTTAGAAGATTGAAACATAAAACCTAACTATATATCATTAACTAAACTAGTCTAAAACCTTTTATTACAAAAATCCATTAAAATAAAATTTCTAAACATTTTTTACAATCACTTGGTATATTGAAAATATCTTAGAAATTGGAAGAACTATTAAATTCCCTTAAGAAAAGTGAGGTATTAAATTGAAATGATATTATAATATAATATAAGTATCATATATAAGTATAATTTAACAAATAAATAATGGAAAACTCTTGATCACACAATGAAATATCCAAATAAAAGAGAGGCACAAAAACACCTACACTGAATGAGAATGAATTAGATCACATCAATTAGAAATGTGACTAATTTAGTAGAGAAAACTAAAATCAAAAATAATATGGACCCAAAAACCACTAAAAATCCCCGCATTAGAACCACCCATGAACCCTAATATCAGGCCAATAACACCTTGGGTTCTATAAAGGAAGTGAAACAAAGAGAAAATTAGTGGAAGGAGAAGGAATAAGGAAGGAGAATATGAATGGAGGGATTATCATGAATTAATCCCTAGGAATCAAATCTTAGAGGCTCACAAATTATGGGGGGAGGAGAAACTCACTTGGTGCACCTTGATCATTATACAATTTAGAAGGAATGAAAGAGGGTCCAATCCCCTTTAAAATCAATAATGGTAATTTTTGGAAGACCATGTTTTACTAAAACTTTATAGCTCATAGGTTTATGATGAAAGATTATCATAAAACATGTGTTAACCATGAAAATCTCAGATAAGTGAAATATAATTTTATATATGCTACCCAAATGGTTTGACAAACCATGCACTACAACTATGTGATGCTCAAAACCCATCAATATTTACTGAGAGCCAAAAACTCTAAAAAAGGGCCATGCCTCAAAAAATTAACGAATTAAATAAAATAGTAAAATAAATTACAGATTATAGTGTAAATATTTCTCCACACAATGATATTTTATTCAGTCCATAATTATAGTTCAAGATGTTGGGAAAGAATACAAAAACACGCCTCAAATATTATGGTGGGTGGGAGGGAAAACTATCTAGAGGAGGTACTAAGACATGACCACTGAAAAAAATAAACTCTTCTAAAGTCTAGATAATTAATGAATATCAGGTAACCGATTTATTCATAACTCATCCACAATTAGAAACAAAGTCACTAAGTGTGTGAAGCTAAGATTAAATAGAGACATCATATAGGTTTCCCCACCATTTATAATTCATCTAGAATGGTGAAATTCAAATGAAACAAACACATCATGATAAAACACCACTATGGAGCAAAATTAAACCAAAAAAATAATATCCCTAAAAAATCAAAAATCCCAACATCATCAAAGAACCACATAATAAACAACAAATAAAACTCATCCCATAAGAAAATATCATTAACACTAACAGGGGTTCTAGAACAAGGTTAATATTCTCCACACCTACAAACCATAACCTCAACCATTCGCATCCCCTCAAGATAAATCGAAAAATAATCAACACCCTTAGGTTATCATTGAAATATACACTAGTCCTAGTTACCCAATCATGGATCTATGGGTATTATCATGTCCAATCCACAAAGAAATAAATATCTACAAATCATGACCATAATAACTCCCATACTCTAATAAGAAACATCTAAAATCATAATGGAAAATGAAAAAACCTAAACTCACCTCAATCCATAAAAATAAAATCAACAACCTTCAATAAGACTGAACCATAAGAGAAAGAGGAAAGACACACAAATAAATACCACCACTACCTATAAGAGAGTGTCCATAAAATTTCCATTACAATCAATGAATTCCCAAAAGTATAAGAAATATCAACATATTAAAAATTATTCCCTAATATAATTATTACCTCAAAGACAAAAATCACCTAGGAAATATACCATTAAAACACATTATCTAACAAATCATCTAAATATGTCTCAAATAGCCACATTGAAAATACACCTTTTATGATTTTAAATAAGATGACTTAGATTTTCAGGGTTCACTACACTAGAATCACACTATATGTATATTTTCTTATAATAAAAATATCCGAACTCAAATATCCCTTACCAATTGGGCTCAATCTTATCCGACTTACCATGGAATAAAACATCTTTACTTGAATGCACCAAATCATAATCCTCAATCTAAAATACATAATTCAGTTCCAAGTAAAAAAATAAGATTCTGAATCAACCACTTGATCTAGAATCTGGGTGGAGTCAATAGGCCATAGGATCACTCTTAAGAAATAGTAAGTTCTATCCAGAAGATTGGTCCCACAAAAATACTTTTTGATGTTCCTCATAGACAAATCAAATCAAACAATTTCAAAAAAAATTAACTATACAAATGAAACACCTTTTACAAAATATTTAAAAACAACTCATTTAAATCAAAACAATTTATTAAATCACCTAACAACATTCTTAAATAGATCAACCATCCACTTAAGAACAACACACTTACATTATAAACATCTTACATTAAATAAAAAAATCACACTCCCATTTTAAAACATTTTACTTCCATTAAAAAAAATTAGCACAAAAAAATATTCATCAAAACATTTCTTTTCCAAATTATCAAAGAATTTGTGTCTAAATAAGAACATAATTTCATTTCAAAAATAATCCAAATATTACATTTAAAATAGAACAAATCATTGAAATCACACCACCACTATAACTCACTGACTCCAGTAACCCTACGAAAGTGGTTATTTTATTACATTACAAAAATATATATGGGATCATATCCTAAAATATCAAATAGTTTAGTAGTATTTTAGGACTAGATACATATACGATTCACACATTAAATTATAAAACATGAAATACAACTTAATATTATAGTGATAAAATTATCATTTCTTCTATTATATCCCTAAAGTCATTAATAAATCACATCATGGTAACCTAAGAAAGGAAAACATAATGAAGGGTGAGGTCACATGCACTGCAAGGGAAAGATTACAATATAAGATATCATTGGATAAATAAAGCAAGAATAATATAGTAGAGATAAATAATAGTAAAATATACCACATAAATAATATCATAAAAATGGGAATAAATCCATGGATGAAATATAAACATGAATAATAACATGGATAATAATAAATAGTTTCATAATGATAGAATGCATAATGTTGGACATTATAATCTCACCATAAATTATTCATGCTAAGAAATCATAAAAAAATTTGTAATGTGTACACCAAATACCAAAACTAGTTTGTCTCATGAGACCTAATAATGCGTCGAGGGGATAAATTGGGATTTTTTTCACTTCTTATGTCCAATTAATTCATCATATGAAATAATTGAATAATAATTAAATAGATCAATATAAACATTCATATTTAAAACTAGTATATAAAATGATAATATCCTAATAAATAAAAATAAAATATGATCATAATGGAATGAAAAAAATATGGTCAATGGTATCATTATATTATATCTCTATTGAATCATAAAATTAATCAAATGATGTTTATATATATTAAAATACTTCTAAAAGATCACTAGAATATTTCTTGTGGAAAATACCCTTTTCATTTTGAAATCACTTATTTGAAATATAAAAATTTATATAATACTGGGAAAAATAATTAATTTAAAAATAAACATGAGAATTTTTAAATTAATATTCAATGAAAATAATATTGATTATGCTATGAAATTTAATTCATGTTTTAAGAATTAAAATAAATATTTCATTCACACCTTCAATAAAAAGTTACTAGTTTAGAAAATGAAAAGAAGATTAATTTTAAAAATAATTTATAGAAATTAAAACATGGTTAAAAATGACTTTAATAAATCATTATTTAATATTAAAAAAATTAATACATTTTAAAGAGATTATGGATATGGAATAAAATGATTCCCACCTGGATAGAATGACCAAGTCGTTTTTCCTTAAAAAATATTTCAAAATTTTGAGTACTTAAATAGAGGAAAATAAAAGTAAAACATGTAAATTCCATAGAAAAAATAAATAATAATATATATGTAGTCTAAAATATAAATATATTGTAATTTACTCTAAAGTAAATTTAAAAATAATCATTCCTGAATAAAAATGAGATTGAAGAATAAACTCTTACCTTAGGTATGAAGTTATTTGTAAGTGATTTTAACATATTATATAATAAATTTAAATTTATTATAATTATATAATAGAATAATATTGATACTTATAATAAAAAATATATTTTACTTTTAACATATCATCGTATATTTTTTAATACCCTTTCATTATCATCATCATTTTGGGTGTTAACTACTTATTTTTTCATGTATGTTTCAATTTCAGTTGTTATGGTCCCTGCATATTGGTGATGTTTCCCTAATATATAAAATTTTAATAATGATATAAATATCATATACATTAATTATATACATATTTATAGTCATTCATGAAAGCAGGACCTGAAAAATTAATCACATCACTTTATGGAGGTGGTAGTCCACATGTAGGCACGAGCGATATTTTTTTTTTTTAATGGGTGGAAGGGTAAGAAGGTAGATGAAATTTTATATTTATAGAATCATAAATATGTCATAATTATAATATATATTCACTATTTATATCTTTAAAACCATTTAGGTAAAGTGGTTATTAAAAAAACTACCCCACTATGTGAACACAGTGGGTCGTATGTACGTAAGAGCGATGTTTTCATTTTCCATATGATGGAAAGGAGGGGATAAAATGGTTATGTTATATTCATAATAAAATATTATTATATTTATGGTACTATATTTATTATTTTTTAGTGGGACCAAAATATTTAGAATAATTATAATAATAAATAAACTTTGAAATAGTTCGTAAAGATAATATTCTCTTCTTTGAGATACCTCCTTAAGCTTACAAATGTGGACCACATAGGATGGTACTAAAATAATATCAGGGGATCAAGAATAAAGGGAAGTAATATAGGAAGTTTTTTAGGTAGGTATTTTATAATCTAGAGTGATCAATTTTTATGAATAAAGGAGGATAATAGGTTCCCTTCTATAAGTGAGGGGAGAGACACACATAGAATTATATGAAATATTTATATAATATAAAGTAATTTTCATCTAAAAATGGAACAAAAATGGACATGAAATATAATTTAAGATAATATAAGGTTGAAATAACTTCAACCAATCATATTTATACAAGTTTAAGTGGAATTTATATCATTATCACTTATTTTAACCGCTACCCCCCCCCCCCCAGGAAAACCTGTTTTGACCCTAACTATCATAATAAATTTGTATTGTTTTTTATATTCATTATGAACACAAATTAATCTAAAATTATTAAATAATATTAATTTTTATAATTAAAAATTTGGAATATATCTTAAATTATTAAATTTTTATAACTTCCATAAATTAATTTTAATATAAGTGTGCAAAAAATAATGAAACCCATTTTAGAAAAAAAAAGTTGTATTAAGAATAAAAATGATTTTTTAGAAAAATAAAGTATAGTGTTGATTATAATTGAATAAATTGGTTTATGTTAAATAAAATGAGATTATTTTACCTTAAAATCAAACAAAAATAAACCTTTAAGATTTTTTATTATAAAATAAGAGCTAAAAAGGTATTTATTTGAATAAAAACATTATGTAGATTTCAAAAATGTTAAGAATATATTTCTAAGTACAACATTGTTTTCTTATATGTGTAATATTTATTCTTAATTATATAAATTTTCTAGAATTTTTTTTTCAAAATCATTCATGATATTTTCATATCATTATAATTTCATAAAAGTGAAAGTTTATTTAAAATTGGTATTCACCCAAAAACAAAATATTTCTAAATAAAATAAAAAAAATCACCAAAAGATAATTTCGACATGATGAATTAAAAAATGATATTCATTTAATTAAATTAAAATAATTTTTTTTTGTAATTTTTTTTTTAATCACATCCTTGAATAAATTTATTTTCATTATACTATTGTATCTTTAAAAAATAAAACTTTACTTACTATAATTAAATCTTCAATGTTACATTTTTCCCTCCCTCAAAAATTTCATTTTAAAAATTTCCAAAAAGTCACATAATGAATAGATGTTGTAACTAATTCATCATAACTTCTTCAAGTTCCCATGTCATCTCTTTTATATTATTATTTCTCCAAAGCACCTTTACTAGTCAAGTCATCCAATTCCCTAAAACTTGTTTTTTGGTGTTTAGAATATAAATACGATATTTATAGTGAGATAAATTAGGATCCAATTATATTTTACAGAAGTTTAGAACATGATTTAGGTCTATTGTGTGCTTTCTCGAAAAAGAGATATATAACACAACATGAAATTTAGAGCGGCTAGGTGGCATTACCAAACAGTAATCCACATCTCCTATTATTTCTATAATTTAAAAACGCTCAATATAGATAGGACTTAGTCTCCATTTATTACCAAATCTTATAAAACCTTCCCAATGAGATAATATTAATAAAACAAGATCTCCAGCTTGAAATTATAAATCTTTCCTTTATTAATTAACATAACTTTTTGTCTACTTTGATATTTATTAATAATATTCTAAATAATCTTCACTTTCATCATTATCTCCTCAATAAGATCTGAGAATATAATATTCCTTTCACCAACTTCATCCCAATAAGTTGTAGTATGAGGCCCCTTTCTATACAATTACTCATATGGTTTAATTCGATTTCTTGAATGGAAGCTATTATTATAAGTGAATTCCATAAAAGGTAAATACTAATCACGCATACCTTGAAAGTCAAGTGAGAAAAAACTTAACATATCTTCTAATTTCATAGTATTCCTTTCATACTACCCATCAGTTTGAGGAAGATAGGATATGCTCAAATGTATCTTAGTTTCAAGATCCTTTGGAATAATCTTTCATATTTTCAATGTAACCCATTGTCATGATCAAATAAAATTAAGATAGGTGCACTATAAAGTCTCATAACATTATCAATATAGATCTATGGGAGGAATTTAAGGTGTAGGTATTCCATTATAGAGATTCAATTTGTATAATTGGTATGGAGATCAACAATAACCCATATGGAATCATTATTTCTAAGATTCTTTGAAAATATAGTGAAAAATACCATAATAATATCAACTTATTTATACATTGGAATAGATATAGGTTTTATTACTCCTTTAGGATGTTATATGTCGCACTTTACTATTTTTCAAACCAAGAATCTTGATATGTAGTCTATAATTTCTCATTTCATCCCACTATGGGGTATAGAGAAACTTGATCTATGATCTTCATATACTAATTCTATTTTCAACTTAGGCATGTATAAAACACATAGCCTCCTACCAAATTTTAAAATACCATATTCATATATGAATTTTATCAACTTAACAAAATTAACAACTTCTATTTTCTTTTGAATATTATTTTCATAAATATGGGAACATTTTGTTTTATATAATAAGGATGGTTTTTCAGTCATTCAAAATATATGTGATATTTCTCCTTAATTATTCTCTTATCTAACATTACTAAATCCAAGAATATAGGATCTTTAAAAATATTTATTTTAGTGAAAAATTATTGATATTTTCTACTCAAAAAAATATACATCTTATTTTCCTTACCAAGGTGGTATTATATTTAAAAATTATTATCTTTATTAGTTCTAACCATTTCATTTTCCTCATGTTGATATCTTTTTATGGGAAAATTTATTTTAAAATTTTTTTATCCATATATATTTCATATCTTTCACCATAAACGTAACGCCTCTATATATTTAATGAAAATATTATGGATCCCAACTCAAGATCATGGGTTGTATAATTATCTTTATAAATCTATAACTACCTTGATTCATAGGAAAATACTCTATCATTATGCATAATGACACATCTAAGTCCTTTCTTTGAAGAATCACTATATATAAAAAATATGTCTCTTCTCGATGGTCAAGTGAATATCAATGCATTAACCAATCTCCCATTTAAATATTTAAAACTTTCCTTACATTATATTGACCATATGAACTTAAACCCTACATGTTAAAACTTCGTTAATGAGTTATCTAATCAAGAAAAGTTTGGAACAAATTGTCAATAGTAACCTATTAACCAAAGGAAATTGTGTACCTCAATTGTATTCATTAGTGATGGATATTCTATCATAGCCTATATCTTTGAGGGATCAACTAATATTCCATCCTAATAGACAATATGTCCACAAAAAGAGACTTCCTAAATCATTAATTCAAATTTACTAAATTTATCAGACAAATCTTTTTCACTAAGTGTCTTTAGAAAGATTCACAAATGAGTATTATGCTCATCATTTATTTTAGAGTATATCAAGATATCATCAAAAAATGACATAGTGAAATTATAAATATAATAATTGAATAATAAATTTATCTTTTCTATAAAAATAGAGGGTTCGTTAGTATATCCAAAGGTAAATGCTGTAAATTTTTAATGTCCATACCTTGTACAAAATATCATATTTGGAATGTATTCCTTCTTTATGAAGGTGTCGGGGTGTGTAGTAGAATAATATGGGTCGGGAATTTAAATTTTTTACCACTAATCAATATAACTATGTATACATAGATTATGCACAACCCAGTGGAGAGTCATGAGGATCTTACGTGAATAATGTTAAGTATAAAAAATAAATCAAAAAAATAAATTATTCAATCTGAAGTTGTGTTCAAAAACCATTTTTCTATGGAAAATTTTTCTCTAAGGAACCAAAAATATATCCTTCTAGATTTTCCATAGGCAATTAAAAATTATATGGTATCATTTATCATTGATATTTGGGTACTTGCATAGATATATAATGAAGCCATCAATGTCTCGACCATCATTGTTGTGTCAATCCTTCAATCTGTGAAGTATAGCATAGAATAGTAACATAGATTGAGATATAATCCCTCTAGGAAATGGGATAGAGCATATAGAGGCACTAAAATTCACTTGATAAATATATTTGTGAATGGTATCCTCCTCTCACTTGTATAGTAGTGTTCAAAATACTCAAAAATAGCTCCCCCCCCCCGGAATATTTATTACCCACTAAATAATCCATAAACATCAAGTTATGACCAAATAATAGGGTTGTAAACAACTTTTATGTTTCGATAACTTTATTTTAATATAGTAAATATATTACATGATAAAATAAATGTATTAACTCAACTCGTAATTCTGAAAAATATTAAATGAACCTTTAATAATAAAATAATATTCATTCATTAAATATTTTCTCATTATTCACTTAATATCTTATAAATAAGTTTAATAAATAAATTCAATACCAATTATTATAAACTTAGAAAATATGAATTTATTAATTTTATGGTGATCATATATTCTTTTACAACCTCATACCCCATTAGTGGGGCCCACGATGTCCAAAACTTGTATTCATTAGAATATGTGATGTTTTTGAATATGCTGAGTAAATGACCCTCTATGGCCTTATCTCAATGGCGGTGAATTTTATTTATAGAGTAGGATCAGATTCTAGAAACTCATCAAGACCTCTAATGGGAAGATTAAAATTCATATCAATAACAAACTTCCCAACAAACACACATTGTGTAATATAATCTCTCTGTCTCGTGGTATCTCATAAAGCATGACACACACTCTATGTCATCATCCTTTCTTGAATTATTTTTCATTTACCTAACTAGATATAATTATCTTATTATAAAATTTACATTTATTTAGTGATGGTACTTCCATTTTAACACCCTTATATTTTAAAATAACACTATATTTGATAGTATATACAACACGCAACACGGTGCCTAAATGATCCAGGAAATATTAGTATTTAAATATGACCATTATAGCATAACCATAAAGTTTGTGGGTATAGATAGGTTTGGACACATTATAAAAATATGTAAAAAAAATTATATAATAACAAATAAGTACTTAATTTTTAGTAAAATAATTTTATACTTCAAAAATACATTTTCTTCAAAAATAGTTTTATTTTACATTATTAGTGACAAAATTATAATTAATTTATTTCACTTTTATAAATTATATTTTATTAAAATAAAATAGTTTTTAAAATTATAAAATTAAAATTAACTTGGGATTAAATTATTTCATTTTTATGAAAAGACTGATTTTCAAATGAATAGTGAAAAATATTGATTTTCATTTAAACTTGTATTTTCATTTCAAGAATTTACAGAGTTCCATTATGTTTTAAAATAGTTTCAAAGTAAATTTTTTTTTATAATAAAGTTAATAATACAATTAAGTTCATTAGAATCAATTTTAGAATTTAATTTTGTAAAAAAAATATTTTTATATTTAAAATGAATTTTTCTAAAAAAATATTTTTCATTGCGTTTTTCATTTTAATCATAAATTAATTACTTTCACTTATAGAAAATAAATTTTTAAAAATTAATTACATATTTTTAATCAATAGGTATGAATTTTTTAAATATGTCAATTTTATTTTTAGTCATTACGAAAAGTAGCCTTGGTAAATTTTTATCACCACATTAAGGGTAAAATGAGTAAAATATGATTAGAACCATGATATAAGGTCACAAAATCAACCCAAAACTTACATTTATCCTATCAAATGGGTGTAATTATTCCATTTCAATAGAATTATCAAATATATGGCAACTTTGGTTCATATTTCTTTGATTATTACCTTTATATTAATTCAAGAAAATAATAAATACCAAATGTCACTCTCTTGACTTTAATAACTTTAAATTTTTATTATAAGGATATAAATATGGAAAATTAAGTTATAAATGATTAATTTAAATTTAAACTAATTTTTTTATCATGGAAATTTATGTTCAATTTTTAGTGATTAAATAATTACCTAAAATCTTAAGCAGCACCGATATAGTATTTGTTTATTTAATTGAAAAATAAAATAAATGATATTAAAAATATTAAAAGTAATAAATATTGGATGAATTATTATGTTATGATAATTTTTTAGATAAATATAACATATTATAGAGGTGTTAAATGTTTATATTCAAATTAAATCTTTGTATTGATGTATTTTAAGTCAATTAAAAGGAATAGTGTCAAAATGACATTAATGATATTTTATAAAAATTATATGTATTAAATTATTTAAAAATCATAAAAATATTGAAATATAACAAGGGAATAACATATTGTCTAAAATTTTATCCCTTTTCCATTTATAGTCCAATTTTTACATTATAAGTAAAATTATACCCTTTAAGAGGGAAAAATACATATCGGGGTTAACGTTAAATTATGTTAACAAACAGGTTATACCAAAAGATAAGGTTTAAAATACTAATTAATCATGTAAAAAAATTATTTATTACAACCATTTCAATCATATTTTATCTTATCTTTTAAATTATGACCACATTATTCCACATTCGTGAGAAAATGAATTTATTATATTTATATCTCTTTAATAATTCAATGTGTGTCCTTTCATTCACTATAAAAAGGCACCTCCTTTATTCTATTATTTACACCACCTTTATAAACCTATAATTAATAATACATGTAAATATATCTTATCAACATCATTATCCATGTTCTGGAGGTGTTGAGATTCTCAAATTACCAACCTTATGATCTTTAAGAGGAAATCTAAAGGAGTTTTTTCAAAGAAGAGGGAACTGCCTTAACCGATCACTTTATTTTTTTACTTTTTCTTTTAACTCCTCTAAATATATGGCATTATCATAAAATATTTATGTATTCTAAAATATATATATATAACATATATATATATAACATATATATATATATTAACATATAGATAACATATATTTTAATATATATTTTAATATATATATATATAACCTGTATATATGTTTCAATGTTTATATATAAATGACATATATATATATATATATTGGGTTTTGTCCACAATACCCCTCATATTTTTATATGGGTTCCTTCCACCAAACATCTCACACCTCTCCCCACTTTTATTTTCATATTTCATTAATTCATTTTTTTAAATTCCTCACTTTCATGCACCACATATATATATAAATTCTTTTTTAAACAATAAACCTCTTATATGTGTTTTTGTGTGTGTGTATACATATACCAAATATAAATATATATAAACACACACACACATATATATATATATATATACTATGCATATATATATAAATATAAATACTATTTTATAACTCCCATTATTATATAAAAATATTCTTAAATTTTGTTATCAATTATCAATATGCATATGTTTACACATAAACATATGTCTAGATGTGTATATGGTTATTATTTTGGTTTTCCCCATATATACATATATATAGTAACATATTTTCTATATATATATATATTTTATTTATTTACAAAGACCATAAAAAATCATAACCATACATTAAAAAAAATTTATTAAAAGGATATATTTTTTATAATATTATCATTTTTTATATATTAGTAAAATATAAAATTACTAAATAATTAAAATGAAAAAAATAATTTTTTTAATATATGTTACATTGTTAAATTTAAAATCAAACTAATATTTTACCAATATTTAAGGTAACGTATTGCTACAAATTAACCAAGTTTTATAATTATATAAATTAAAAATAAAGAGTTATTCAAAAGTAACAATTATTTGAAAACATTGAAATTTAATATCCAAATAAATTTTATTTTAAATAATTAACAAAAAAATTATACAAAGTATGTTTTAAAAATAATATTAAGTATATCCTTCCACAAATGTACACATTTAACATTTTTTATTTCAAAATCATATTTAATTATATAAAAACTACATTACTTATCAATTTAAATTTATTACAAAAAAATATTAAATACATATTTAGGAAAAATAATTATAAAAAAACTATTCTTATAATTTTTTGAGATGTTATATTCTACCCCCCTTAAAATGAATTTATTCGTCAAAATTCTTTCATCATACCTAAGGAAAATTTTGGATTTTACTTCTCATAATTTTATGAAAACTAAGATTATAAAATATTTATATACTTAAGAATCATATAGAATTTTTATTTCTTAGAACCTTAAAGGAAAATTTCTAACTCTTAAATTATCTTCAAACAAAAATGCTTCAATCTATAAAGTTATCTAAATTGTTTCTCTGATACCAACTATAGCGGTTGATAATTATTTCCACTCACCTATATTTGATACCTATCAAGGCACTCCATGGGTGGCTACACCTATTTGGAAGGACACACCCCCATTCATAGGTTCATATCTTTCCTCATGAATCCCTTAGGTGGAGATCCATTCTCCATCCAATGCTCACACATGAGAGTTCCCAAGGATCATATTACTTCATTTTTGACTCATATCAACTATAGTGGTCTAGAATTATTTCTAGTGGACTATACTTGATACATATTAGGGAAATCCATGGGTGGATACACCTCCTAGACAGAACACACCACCATCCTCTATGGTATACATTTCCTCATAAATCCCTTGGGTGGAGATCCATGCTTCATCCAACAATAACACGCGAGAGTTACCAAGGATCATATTACTTCCATTTCCTTTGATACCAATTATAAGATCATGATACCCACACTCTCAGATCCTGTGCCAAAAATACTATTTTTTATAAAGTGTAACTAAAAAATATAAAGTTCTTTACAAAAAGGAGGGTCATTTCTGGTTTAGGTTTTGGAGGAAAATGTAAAACAATTACAATATATTAGAGTTCAAAATAGATTGTCCCCAAAATATTATTTGACTTCACTTGAACTAGCTCCCTAATGAAGTCAAACTCCTTTGGAACTTATAATGATCCTTTGAAAAATATTTTAAATCATAGGTTGAGCATAAAATTTCTCAGTAAGGGGTTTTAAAAACCAATGAAAATCTTTTTTATAAATAATATTTAAAAAATATTCGAAAACATTTTATTTTATATAAAATATAATACATATGATATATAATTTATAAAAATAAAATTATAGGGTTTTAAAAATATATGACCATTGAAAATAATTTTCCAAAACCTTTAAAAATATATATCACTTTAAAAACATTATTTTGAAAACATTTTCCCTTTATATCAAAAAAAATTATATAATAAATATTTTTTCAAAATTATAAAAAAATGTTTTTAAAAATATATAACCATAGAAAACACTTTTCAAAAACCATTGAATATTAAATTTTATTTGAAAACACAATTTCATTTCAAAATAAAATAACCATTAAAAATACCTGGATTTCTTCTTTAGGTTTTAGAAACATTATTATGAAAATAATAACTTTTTATTGAAATAATGGATACTTGGAAACCCTTAATAAATATATGTGGCCACATGTTGTATCAATTTTTTGAAAATGTCTTCTTAAGGTTGTGATTTCACTCCCCATTTCTCATAATCACATTTGATACCCAAGTGCCTAGTTTTATAAAAAAAATGATAGGGTTTATTTTTTCATTTAATTTATACTAAAACATCCTTTAAAAACTACATAAATTATTCTCAAGAGAAAATAATTTTATATCACAAAATTTATAGAAATATTTTATTTTATTAAAAAACCATAGGTTAGGAAAAATACATACTTAGCTGTTAATAGTTACAAAATATATATTAATATGAAAGTAAATAGAGGGATATGTACTACATAAAAAATTATGGAATGTCGATGTAATAATATAATATGGCCACACTTATAATCATCCTTAACATCCATATGTTTGAAATTATATTTCATGCATCAAATGGTAACTATAAAATACTTTTTAACATGTAAATAATTTTATTAAAATAAAAAGGCACAGTTTTTCATTTTAATTTCTCCTTTGAATAATAAAATTTCCTTTATGAAAGGATTTACTTTTGTAAAATTAACAATTTGGAAATATCATTTCCCATACATAAAATAATATTTTGAAAATATAAATCATTTTCATAAAATAATAGTAATTTTAAATTACTACTCCCTTACATAAAATAATAGTAGATAAATAAATATAAAATATTTTTCTTATAAAAATAATTCCCTTACATAGGGGTTTATGAATAAAAATCAGTCTAGAATAAATGTTATTTAAAATAATTAATAAAAAACATATAAAAAGTATGTTTTAAAAATAATATTAAGTACATCTAGGAACAAATGTACTCACTTCATGTTTTTATTTCAAAATCATATTTACTTATATTAAAACTATATTACTTATCAATTTACATTTGTTAAAAAATAATATTAAATACTTATTTATTAAAAAACTATGTATATATTTTCTAGGATGTTACATTTAACTCTTTATGTTTGAATATATACTTTAAACTTATGATAAATATATATCACACCTTTCTTTGTAAATATTATTCCTTCATATATTTAATACAAAAATTACCATAACTAAATCCAAATCAAGAGTTGTTTAATTTTTCACATGAACCTTCCATTGTTGTGAGGCATAAGCTATCACCATATCATTCTATATGAGAGAACAAATCTTTCCTTTATTTCATGCATCACTAAATATTACAAATCCTTCTATATTAAAGGGTAATGTACACAGAGGTGCACTAACTTACATTCTCTTCAATTACTTGAATTTTTCCTCATAATCATCTATCTAATGGAACTTTTATCCCTTATAAGTTAACTTAGTTAGTGGATTAAATGTTCATGGTAATTTATCTACAAAACATTAATAATATCCAATCGAACCAAAACAACTTCAAATATCAATCATAGTGGTTAGTCTGGTCTAACATTCAATAACATCCGTCTTTGATGGATCCTTAACATACCCTCTCATGAGATTATATGACCCAATAATGAATCTTTTTATAGAAAAAAGTCACACTTGGTCAATTTTACATACAAATTTTCATTCCTTGAGCTCTTCAGCATAATTTTCAAGTGATCTTCATGATATTACTTACTCTTGGAATATATATGATTTTCATCTATAAATACTTCCAAAAACATATCAAGGTAATATCTAAAGACTCTATACATTAATCATATAAAGATAGCAGAGGCATTAGTATGATTAAATAGTATCATTATATATTCAAAGTGCCCATACCTTGTACAGAATGTTTTCTTGGGTAAATCCTCTTTCCTAACCCTAAATTGATGATATCCAAAATAATGTTCAATCTTGGAAATGTATTGATCTCAGTGTAGTTGATCAAACAAGGAATGAATACGGTGTACAAGACACTTGTTATTAATTGTGATTTTTTTCATCTCCCAATAAACAATGAAGAGTATCATCAACAAATATTTATTTTTAACAAAAAGAACATGTGAACCCTAAGGTGGCACACTTGTCCGAATAAATCCCTTATCAAGATAATATTATAGCTTTTTATTCAATTCATACAACTTAATCAGGTTTATTCTATAGGAATTATTTGAAATAGGTATATCACCGGGTATGAGTTCTGTTGAGAACTCAATGTTGCAATTTGGTGTAATACTAGGAAACTATTCCATTACAACATAAACAAACCCCCCACACAATAGTAATATCATAAATGTAGGTTTTTCACCTAACCATATGATATAAACAACCCTTCTGAATAAGAATCTAGACCCATACAATGAATTTGACTTCCATTGAAAGTTTATATTTATCAACATGCTCATAGACAATCATAGGTTGGTTTGGAATATCAAATGTGACTTCCCTTCCTTATAAATCGATATGGGTTCCATATAAATAAATCCAATCCATTCCTTGAATCACATAAATTTTAACTAAAGGGAGATTCTTAAGATTTTCATGTGGTACTTTCCAAAAAACATCAACCAGAGAAGGATCGTAGACTTGATATGTAATAATTTTACCATTAGGAGTTCTAACTTCTAATAAAATATCTAATATCTGAGTATATTAATTGGAATTATTTTATAATTTTCCAAATATAAAATAAATCATATAAATAATCTCATATAGGTTACTTCAATATTTGATTATACCCATTACCTCCTCAACTTCATCATTATATATTTAATCCCATACTAAAAAAAATGGTCTTCATGACTGTCAATCCACTTTGATTAGATCAATCAATCATTAATAGGATTTTTAATTCATGGAACCTTTTTTTCAATCTTTTACGTCTTTAGTTTTACCTAGGTTATTCACAGTCATCATCTATTCAAATACATTATGATATTTAATAAATAGATTGAAAATTTCCAAAACATATACCATAGTATTTTAAAACCAAATGTGCAGAAAGAACCATTTTTCTACACCAGGTGATGGTCAAGTCAAATCTCAATGCACCGTTTTTAGATTTACTCCCCTTATGTACAATTTTTCCAGATCCACATCAACTTTTATTATCTAGATAGGGATATAAATTTTTAAAAACCACTTGATCCATCCTTCACCAAAATTCTAGGACATTTCCCTATACTTAGACATATTCTTAGGTTCTCACTAAAGTTATCTCTACTAAGTTTCTAAATTTTAACTAAACCTTTCTATAATACCAAATATAGTAAACCAAACTTTTCATATATAGATATAATATCTTAATATATGAATATTAATTACATTATATAATGATCCACACCAAAATCATATAGGTCTTGTATATTTGGAAACATGGATACGTAAATGACTGTTCATAAGTAAACTACAGTTAGTTCTACATAACTAGACCTATTATTAGGAATTTCATACATAATACCTTTATTAATAATCTAGGTAAAGGAAACATAAGAAAGGGATAGATCAGATACTCAGTAATGGTAAACAAGGGAGATATCAAAATAAAAGAGCATAATGGAACAAAAACATGATCATAACATTTGAAAACAAACCCCTTCATATAAAATATCATAATATTGAGACATGTAATAAATTTTTGTAGTTCATAAGACATTAATCATAAAAGAATCAAATAACATAAACCATTATAGCATAACATTGGCATAAATCATAGATTTGTGGCATATAAATAAGCATAGAAAATCATTTCCTTACTAGTAAAGGATTACTACCAAAACTATCATAGTGGATTTGGTTCACTCCCCAAACCATCACAGACATAATGTTTCACTCCCAAGAATATCATATTTGATAAATTCCCATACTAAACTGGGTTCACTCCCCATTCCAATCTTATTTATATCATGATTTATAAATCTTTACTCAATTAATTAGAGGGATTTATAATTTGGGTCCACCCATCAAATAATTAAAATCATAAATATTTATTCCACGATATCACAAAACATTCATCATATCATAACCCATGAAAATAAATGAGGTTCATAAACAATTTATCATGGAATAACCCATGTAAAACAAAATGGTCTCATAAATATATTTTCATCATAATAAAAAACCATATAGAGAAAAAATAAGGTTGTTATCATTGGATAATATCCCCATGAAATATTAAATAACATAAAATTATTTCATATTAGATGGAAAATGATTTTAAAAGATCAATTAGAATATTTCATGAGGAAAATATCATTTCAACTTTGAAATATCTTATTTAAAATATAAAAATTTCACAAATATTAAATACAAAATTATGTTTTAAAATAACCTTGGGAACTTGTAAATAAAGATTCAAATTATTGATAAGTCATGATGTTAGGAAATATCATGCATATCATACTTGTTAAAACAAAAAATCTGTTCACATTGTTGGTAAAAAGTCAAAAAAAATCATTTAGAAATCTCCAATAAAATTACATTTAAACCATTTTTAAAAAATTAAAACATGTGTGAAAAGGAATTTAAATTATATTTTTATAATATTAAAAACAATATTTATAAAATTTTTTATAAAAAATTTACATAAAACAGAAAGTATTTTTGAACAAAGAGAGATAAATTTAGTTTTCCTTAAAAACATTCTTTTTGTCTCTTGAGGACATAAAGAGAGGAAAATAAAAGGGAAGAATGTAATTTCAAGAAATATCTATAGTATAATAAGATTAATGATATTATTGAGAGTTTGATCAAGAAATTTCATCATTGGAAGTATAATCAAAAACAATCCAGGTAAACAATGAGATTATGACATAAAACCATTAAAACTTTGTTAAATTTTGAATCATAATACCCATGAAATAAATAAACTTATATGGATATGTATACCACATAATTACTTTTAGAAGAATCATAAAATTCATTAATAGGTATTATATACATTGAATAAAAGAAACATGTGGTGAATATGACATGTGTCTCATAGATATAGAAGTGAGATGAGAATACCTTACATGGTTTTGTCACTATTGAATCATAAGCCCCATGAAAGAATAAATTTAAATTAAACTTTAAATATATATAGAATATATAAATTCATTATATAACATGTCTAGTGGTCTGTATATACACCTCCTAAAATAATATTGGTATATAATATAACATATGTCCCAAAGAAGACAATTTGAGATAAAAATATCTTACCTCAAGCCTTAGCTTTCTTCATACACGGTCAAAACGCTTTTATAATAAATACAGGTTTATTATAAATCTATTAAAAAACTATAATAAAATATATCATACCATATATTATTTACTTACAACCATTTATAACTCATTTATTAATAATTCCTTGTTAAAATCACTATTTCAGGTAATAACTTCTTTGTTTTTCATGTATGCTTTTGTTTGGTAGTTTTGGTCCTTATAATTTGATCATAATTCCATCATTTAATGTATAATAATCAAGATATAAATATAATATATATTAATTATATATGTTTTTATAGTAATCCATAAATGTTAGATATGGAAAATGTATTACAATGTTCATGGGATGATAGGTCATATGTACTCATGAACGTTGTTTTCATTTTTTTACATATGAAATAAAAGAAATGTAAATATTAATAAACCAATATATAATCATTATTACATAATATATATCATGTATTTTTATTAAATCTATCCTTATTTCCATCCATTAAAAAATAAAATAAAAACTACATCACATCGCTTCGTGGAGATGGTAATCCACGCATACACATGAGAAATGTTATCTTTTTTCAATATATTAGAAGGTAAGAAGGTAGATTTGATATTATAATTAAATAATTATAATTACTTCATAAATATTATATATATATATATAATTTAAATCCATCATTTTACCCATTTTGTGGAAGAGGGGATGGATATAGATTATTTAATTAACTAAATCACATATAAATATATGATATATACATATTTTATTATATCAGGATATTTGAAGAATATTTATATGAGTTAGAAGAAAAATGAAGAAAAATGAATGGTTAAGAACTATACCTCTTCTTCAGAGAACCTCTTTATGTTTACACCTAAATCCTTCTTAGAAGGGTTTTATAATAAAAATAAGGAATCTGGGAGGTGTATAGGGATTTAAGGAAGGTATTTATATAGGAATTGGCTAAACCAAAAGTATTTGGAAGTGTGAAGATGAGATAATGGGGTGTCCTTTTAAAAGGGGGAAGGAACCCACTAGGAAACCAGTTGCAAATTTCTTTAAATAATATAAAATGAGAGTCACTCTTAAGAAAAATTCTTACAAATGAAAATATATTCCAATTTTTTATTTTATAATTTTAAAATATAGACATACAATAGGATTTATATAAGTTTTATCAGAAAATACACTTATCTTTTTGTTTAACCCCTCAGTAAACATGTTTAACTTTAACCGCAGTAACTAATGTTTTACTATTTTTTCTATTCATTATGACCAAAACATAAGTTGAACTTACTAACTAATATTAATTATTATAATTCCAAATATTTAATGAATTTTTTAAAATTCAATTCAAATATGGGGTATAATTTAATTTCAAATTAAACTCCCAAGCGTGATGCAAATGATGTTTTCCAAAGAAAAAGTTTTCAGAAATACAAAATATTTTTTTATATACAAATTCCACATAAAATTGATTCTAAAAACCTAAATTGTAATAATAACAATATATTTGAAATAATTTTACTTTAAAAACAATTTTTTTTAAAAATATTACTTTTTAAATTCTTTAAATTAAATGGTAGTTTTCAATGAAAATCAATATTTTTTCACTATTCATTAAATAAAATTATTATTTTTATAAAATTATCAAAAAATAACTCTAAAATAACTTTTACATGATAATTTAAATTTTTATTTTTATTTTTTCAAAAATAGATTCTAAAATTTGAAAAAATAATTTTATTAATTTTTCACAAAAACAAATACAACCTATTGTTTTAAGAAAAAATTATGTTCAAAGCGTATAAAGAGTTTACTAAAAATTAATTACCTATCTATAAAAATATTTTATTTATCTAAAAACTTCATAAATAATTTTTAAAAATTGTTTATTCCTATTCATACCACAAAGTTTAAAAGCTTGGTTATAATGGTTATTTTTTTAATTATAAAAATATTAATAGTATATTATGATTTGTTAAAACTTTTTGTTGCGTGTAACACAAGCTATTGAAGAAATTAAATTTATTTGAAAAAAATATTCCAAAAAATCTCAGTTTTTTACACCCGGAACCTGATGGTTATACATCATCTATGTCAAGTTAGTATGCTTTATTTAGACCATAGGAAAAATGTTTGAGATTATTATCATGGTACATCTATGTTTTCATAGTAGCTTGGGAAGTGATATAACCTTTTGATACCATATATACTGTATCAAAATTAGTATATAAACAGTGGATCTAGAAATATCAACATTATTAAAGTAATTTTATATCAAGTATGAATCACTATATACATGATATAGTAATAAAAAAGTATTATTTAAGTTGTTTCTAGGGAACCTACTTTTACAACACTCCCACATTCACTAGAGCCGACTTGATAGATAAAATTGATATCTATCACATGATAATTTTATGTTTCTTCTATGTTATGGATTTAGTCATTGGGCCTGCCACATATCCCCTACATGCCTACTCTATTATTTGTGACTTCACCTCCTTATGTTAGACTCCTCAAGAGATGATATCCCTGAGAATATTTCTTTTGTCCACTATTATAACATGAAATCGTTTCTAGTACTAGTAGTAGAGTTATTATAATTTATATTATGATAAAACATTACCTACTAGGTGTGATTACATGAACTGGAACAATTATTTTCATATTTCACACTGCTTATTTAGCTGCATCAGAAGTTGAAAAAATCCTCAATATTTATAGATATGGCTACCACTAACTTGAATGAGATTATTTTTCTCGTTATCATAGACCGACTATAAAATTAGATCATATTTACCTAAATGAAGACTATTTTTTCTCTTTAAAACTAGTATCCCTTCCTCTTTAAATACCAAGAACATATCTCTTATTCTCTATCAATTACAGTTAGATAGTTATGATTATTTACCATGCAGTTCTCTAAGGTTATATTGATATTTACCTACCATAAATTATATTTTGTCAATATAAATACTTTTACATATCATGGGAAATTTTATTGATCCATCATAGAAGCATATGGAATTCTATTCACCACATTAATATCCTCCTATGTCTCATACATATCTTCTTTGAGATATTTATTCCATGTTACATTTTTATAATTTCTCTCTCAAATTATTGCAACTTTTATTTTTAAGTACCTTATCAGTATATGTTCTTTTTTACTTGGTATAAGAAACCCATTATACCTACCTCATTAGATCTCATTCCCCAGAACTTATGTTTCTAATTTAATTTAATCTCTCTAGAGTTACTTTTATGGTGGTATTAACAAACTCTAATCCTAATGGTTGTCTTCCATATATTGTCAAAAATATTTTTTCCTTGGAAAGTAGTGGTTCTCCCACTAACCTCTTATATAAATATGTAAAATATTCATTCCAAATGAATATTCTATAATCTTTTTATTTACATGAAACATGAACTGCATTTCAGTAACCTACACCCCTTATTATAATTATATGGTGTCACCAAATCATTCTTGTTGTATCATATAAAATATTTTCATAAAAGGTGGTATTGAGGTATATTTATAAATAAAATGACCATATAAAGAAGTTCTGAGAAGTAGAATTCAAATAGATTTAGTATTATAGTTGGTGAAAAGGTTTTTTCTTAGACTATATCTAGAAACAAATGTTTAAACATATAAACCATTAATAATGATTAATTGGTTCAAACTAAACTATTCGTGTATTTATTCTTTTTAATACCACCATAGTATCAATATTTGAAACATATAAAAAACAAGCATTTGTACTTTGATACGTGGAATCCATTATTTAATTTTAATAAACTTTTCATTCAAAGTTGATTTCCATTTACTTCTCACTAGTAGGATTTATTATTCTCAATGAATAATGTATCAATAGTATTAGTGAATTTAAATCCCTTACCATGGTTTTATCCTTCCTATATAGTATGTGTCTCTGGAAAACTCATTTTCCACAAGTTCATATAGAACTTGTTCTTATTCCAACTAGTTGTACATATTCAGTATTGACTAAATCCAAGTAAATATTACTCCCATTGTCTCAAATAGATATGTTCAACCTTTTATAGAAATAAAATCTATTACTAGACTATCAATTTTCTATCTCAGGTATTTATATAATATCCTTAAAGCCCTTTAGGATAATTAATTTATATGCACATTTTGTTTTTATTGATGAAATTTTTTTTATATCCTTAATAAATACTTTTCATTAAAAAACCATGTTACTGTGAAATGATGGAATTATATCATACTATAACTCATATTATATCCATTTTTCATTATATTTGTATTATGGTTATGGGATAACACCACTATTTGTGAAGCATGTCTCAAAAATAATGTAAGTTTCTACAATGCATCTGAATTCAACATTGATTCTCCTTTTAATTACATCATGACTCTGATAGGTATAAGGAAATGTGAATTTAAGAATTACTCAATGCTAAATTTTAATGATCATTGTTTTCTTGTAATAATCATCCTCAGTTCTCTTTAGTAACATCCTGACTCTAAATTGAAGAAGGAAATGTGTGTTTAGGAATTACTCCACACCACATTTTAATGATTGATGAAAGAATTATCAAGTTATTATTCAATGTACGAAATTTAATCCACTCATATATTCTAACCATGATTATTCCCTAATTCACTTTTACATTCTTTAATGATCTTAAATGAATCTTATTAATTATCTAAATTTACCTCTAGCTGAACATCAAAATAGTTCACACTCTCAGGTTGAAAAAATTATAAAATCTTTGTGGATTACCTTTATTTCTAAAGATTCCTTTTTAAAAGGATAAATAAGTAAATTTATTAACAATAACTGAGTTATTAAGCTCTAAAGATTCAAAAACCATACTAGTAATATCCTTTAAAACAACTTAGTTTTACTAGATAGAGAAATATCTTTCCACAACTAGTTATAATGGAGTCTTACATTTTTTATTAATTAGATATTTCCAATGATTCAATCATTAATGAACTATTAATTTATTATTATAAACCATAAAAATATTCATTCCAAAATGGAATAATTTCTCTTTGTTTCCAATAAACACAGGAGATAATTTTTTTGGTAATATTTAATAAAATTTTAACTAAAACCAATAAATTTTTCAATTTTAAGTTTTGTACTTCTCATCACTGAATTTGGAATCACCCTTTCTCATCCACTTGGAGAACACATATTTCTTAATTTGAAATTTCTATAATTACTCTATTATTGTATTTAAATACATATATATAAGAGGAATATTGTATTCAACACCCAAATCTAGAAGAAGGGAAAGATAGTGCTCAGGTTCATCCTATCATTCAAGATAGTTGAGAGGTATGGTCCATTGGAATATAGATTGGCCCTTCCACAATGATATATTTACATGCATGAAATGTTTCATATGACATCTCTTTGGAGATATCACCCTAACCTTTCTCATGTGACAGAAATTGATGATGCTGATCTTGATGATGATGCATCCTTAGAGGAGAATATGATATGTATCATGGACCATATGAGAAGAATATCCAAGTGAAAACCATTCAAATGGTGTGAGTGCAGTGGAAACATGGGAATATTTAGGAGGAGAAATAGGATTGGGATTTTTAGATATGAGTGTAGTGGCCCAACTTCTTCACTGACACCTCTCAATGATTTATGGGAGTATGCTTGAGGACGAACTGTTTTATGGTGGGGAGGTTGTAAGATCTTATCGTTTTCCTGGTACATTCCTATTTAAGTTTTTATTTGGTTCTTTTTAATTATATCAATGATCCCTTATTTACGGTTGGGTTAAATTATTTTAGGTGGTCAAAGTGTAAAAGATAAAAGAATATTAATTCTATCTACATGAACTAATTCACACCAAGAATGGTTAATTCACAACAAGAAATGTTTTGGGAATATTCCATGAATTACATTCAGGGTTTGAAATGGTTTTCTATGTGAATTAGTTCATGATGTGAGATTTAGTTCATGGTATGAATTAGTTTGGGGTAATTTAATCTGAGGTTACTTGTTTTTAATTATATATGGAAACTGGAAGATTTATTATGTTAAAACCTTCTTCACATTCTGATTGAGGTCTTGTGTATCATTTTTATTGATTCTCATGCCATGTAAATCTCCCAATCCTAATTCTCTTTTCTCTTAAATTTTAAACCTCCCTTAATAAATTTTGGGAGTTCTCTTTAACCTAAAGGCAGTTTTCTATAGATATTGGTTTATCATACTTAGAGGTTGAAGTTTAGTCACTCTATTCTTCTTATACTTATACTTTCTCTAGTTTTACCTTAGGGTGAATCCTAGATTGGGATTTCCAAACCTTGATATAGGATTTATTTCATGTGCTGAGAGAGATTATTTTCTCTTCATTTAAGTTAATGAAGGTGGAACCTATTTCTTCCTTTTTATTGAGGAATTTGTTTGTCTTATCTACTTTTGTGGTGGGTGTTCTATAACAACTTACTAAAGTCTATTTTGATTCCTATAGTATTTGAGACAAGTGTGATAATGTCAGCATGACATGTTCTTGACCAAAAAAAATGGTAACACACTAAATTGATGAATCGATATGCTTTGACCTCCCTCAGATCTCTATTGACATTGATACTGGGACTTGCGGCCACCCAAGAGGTGTTTCAACCTCTGAACCTAGGTTGCAACATGGATTAAATAAACCTATATCCCTTTGATTAATTGATAATTGGATTAACATGGAAATATCATAACATGATAATTATGATAATTGGATTAATAATGAATAGCATTTATTAAAAGAGACAAATTAGATTGTAATTGGAATTAGCATACAGGTATGAATAAATATAGATTTGATGACATGTGTAATTGTAATTTTTTTAAGTTATAAGTGAAATATTATGGTTACAATTATTTATATTTTTAGTAACTTACCTTCAATTGGTAATTGGATTTTATTTGGTTTTTAGAAAGAATTGTTAAATGAAATAAATTTCATGATAATTGGTTATTTGATAAATTGACCAATATGGAATATGTCAATTACTTTGACATGTTTGTAGTTTGGTATTATAAATGGATTTCTTGGAATATTTTACTGTTATAACTCCTTGATTGTGTTTGATGTCTAAGGAAGTTTCATGGTTACATACCTCTTGAGGTATAATTACTTGGTATTGTACTTCCTGAGGATAAGATTCCTGGAAACATATCTCCTTAGGAAAAGATTCATGGTAACATACCACCTAAATAAATATATGCATAGTTTCATACCACCTAAGGGATAGATTCATGGGTACACACCACCTGAGGGTTGAATGCATGGGTACATACTTTTAGTGTGCTAGATACATGGGTAAAAACTGCTTCAGGGCTAGATGCTTGGGTACATACCACCTGAGGGGTAGATTAACAATTACTCAATTCCTGAGGGTGGGATGAATATTATGTTTCATACCTGTGGGAAAGATGCATAGTTTGTATGATTCATCCTTTGTAGAATAATCCACTAGTTTTATGGGTAATTCATCTTAGGCAATAGAATCCTACACATAATAAAGATATCTAATATCATGTCGAAGTAGCTTTGATTAACCTCAAGTGTCAACCCAGAGCTTGAGGGTCAGTAGGTTTAATTGATTTTTTACATTAATTTATGAATTAGTTCCATTGTTTATCGTACTATTTCATGCACTATATATTCATGAAACGTCATTTAGATACTATGGGTTTTGGACAAATTTATTGTTCTCACACCAAAGTCTACTGTTGTTTGATGCCTAGGGATAATTCATGGATATAGGTATGGACAAGGGTAAGGAGGCCTATACTTGATTTGGTTTCTTATTAGATGGGATTGGAGCATGGATAGAAGACTAGGAATGGGGTTTGAGATCATGGTTTTGAAACCTTTTATTATGATTCCATTTATTCTTTTGTTTGTATGAATTCAGTACAATATCTAGTTTGACATTTAATATGTCATGGAATGATTTATTATTATTGTTTGGATAATTTGGTTTTGTTTCTTATAATATTGGTTGATTGTATTGTTTTTTATTATATTTATGTTGATATTGAAAATCTGTTCTAGAGGGTCAAGTCTCCTCACTATATTCCTTACACCCTCACTATTGGTCAGAAACCTTTAGTGTATGGGGAGGTGCACATAATGTATTATAGCAATCTAAATCAACCAAATAAGGTAGAAATAATCTAGTTATGTTATAAATGGCATGGTTCAGTATTTTTGTCCTAAATCTTACCACAACCCATTCCTCTCACGGTCAATCCTCGACCCAAAACACTTACAACAAGGTCTATCATTCACTTGACTCAACCCCTCGGGCAGTCCTTGACCCAATACACTCATGGAATAGTCCACCACACCATCCAAAACTACACATGAAAGGTCCAATACCATATCCATATTTCTCACTCAAGTCAAGTTTAAAATACATGATCATATCCCCAACCAAATTTTGTCTCCCCTCACCAAATATGAGACACAATAGAGATTATATCCCATCACACAGATCATCAACTAATCACATGGTTTTAGTCATAGAGACCTGGACCCTCATCTAAAACACATCATATCCCACACATTAGGGCATCCATGATGGTCCTCTAGGACTTTACTGGTCTATGCACATCAATACTAGCTCACACTCATCACCCATCAATGACATCATAGAATGTAGGCTCGTCCTAACCCAACCCTTAACATCAGGTCCAAACTCACCAAATCCCATATCACTCCTACTTCAGTTACCTAGGGACCATCCTAGGCCAACATTCTCTATTAAACCCTAGCCTTGGGAGGCAGGTTCCAAATCCCATCTAAACTCCCATGGCATCCCAAATACAAGTCCTAAGAAATCCCCCATAGCCATCACCTAGGTTCCATATCACACATCCTAAGGGACATCTCTCATATCACGACTTAGAGGAAACTCCTCTTTAAAATGCCTCTATGTTATTCAAGGAATCAACCCTCTCAACAGGCTCATCAAACCTCATACCACCCTCAGGAGGGTGTTATTCATCAAGTGCGAGAAAAATGGTCATATCACCCATATTCACTAGTCCCAAGCCTCTCATCCATCCAACTTACCCTATGGAAATCCATCTTATGATACCCATATCTTATCTCACATCCTATGACCACCCAAGGTCAGTCATCATCTAAAATAGAACTGTTTCCCCATAGATACACAGTTATGGGATGATCCTAATTCATCTAAGTGGTAAATATCACTTAACTCAAGAATAAAAGATCCAAAGTCAACTTATCTCTTTCTCTAGGCCACCCTCTATCTCTATCCACTCTGCATGAACCCATGAAATGCGTATTCAAGAAAAAAACCATGCATAAACATGAATATGAGTGTAAAATTCTCAATTTTAAAATGTTTTAAAAACCCTTTTTGATATAATTTATAAATTCTTTTGTAAAAATTTAATAATTTTCAATTTATTTTCTACCCTTATGTATGGAATAGGGATTATGTAAAGGTGGATGTATTCTTCTTATTTGTAGGAGGATTTTAAGGTGATACATAAATTTAACATAGAGTTTTTGTAATGGTTACCTTCCCAACTCATTACTTTTCCAGTTTTATTTTTTGGAGGTGTTCAGAGGGAGGTTCTGGGAGTTTTTAGTAGATACTAGAGCAGCAGAAGAGCTACATCAGGAAGTTCACATCATGTAAGTGGAATTCATGATGTGTAAAGGTGGTTCCTAGCTTCTGTAGTTAGTTGGTTCATATCTTTAAGGGAACAAGTGGCCCCATGAGATATATTACACATCTTGTAAGTGGAATTCACAATATCTATTAAATAAAAACTAAGGCCCATGTTTTTTGGATAATGTGAGAATTTTTAAAAAGAAAACCAAGGTTTACATTTCATGTAATGTTTACACGACAAAAAAGTGGTCTGATTCTATATGTTAAGTCATTTTTTCATTTGATAATCATTCATTCAGTTGCACCTCATTTCCTCTCATTCTAAAAAAATACCATGTTCCCAGATGAGATCATATTTCCCTCTTCCTACTACTTTAATCTGTTGATTTCAGTTGATCCCTATTAGTGATCAGTGGTAATATATTCATTCTTATTAGTTAGTTTCATATTTTTATTCTATTGTGGATTAACTACGGTGATATTTTTTTGTTTTGGGGTGTGCTGTGAGATACATTTTTTATGATCCTTGGGTGCATTGTAGGTTGATCCATATTTTCTTGTGTGCGGTTGTGGTTTTTGATCATTTCTTCTTTTCCTACCAGTGTTCAGTAAGATCATATGCTTCTTTGAGGTAGGAAATACCTCATTTCAATTTATTTTATATCATTTAGGAGGTGTTTTAATTTTTTATCTATGGGTTTTGGTTGTACTGGATTAATCAAAAATAAATAATTAGCTAATTAAAATTTATGGGGGAATTGGAATGTTTTTAATTATTTTACATCATTTATATTATTATGATATGATGGATATTATGGGATTGGTAGCCCACTAAAAATTATTTCCATTGGGAGATTTTTTTATGTTGGATGATATGTTTTGTGGATTTTTTGTTTTTTTTTTTGTAATGTTGTGATATCACCCTATAATGGAAATTGGTTAAACACTTAAATTTGGATAATGAAATAGAGGCTCCATAGTTATGGATTGTGTGATAACTCCCTTAAAATAAAGTGTAATTTGTTAAAATCCCCTTTGTAAATCTTTAAAATACTTTTTTATGTGATTTTATTTGTGTTCATTCTTTTTGGGTAGAGATATGTGTTTGTGATGTGATTCGGGGATGATGGGTGAGTTGTGGTTGTACTTTTGGGGTGACGAGGTGGTGGTTGTGTGGATGTGCTTTTGGGGTAGCAAGGTGGTGGTTTTTGGCTATACTTTTGAAGTGGAAATGTGGTGGTTTTGTGGTAGTGATTTTTGAGTGGTGAGATAGTTCTTGTTTGGACATGCATTTGGGTGGAAATTTTGTGGTTTTTTGTCCACTATTTTGGGGTGGTAGGGTGGTGGTATTTTGGTCATTCTTTTAGGGCAACAAGGTGATGGTTTTTTGGAAGTGGTGAGCTAGATGTGATGTGTGGTTGTGTTGTGATAGATTTTTATTTAGTTATATAATAAATAATTGTTTAATAATGACTGAGATGGTTAGGGTTTGGTTCGAAAAATGGTATGGAAATTGTAAATGAACAAATAAATTATGGGTTGTGCTATTAAATCTAGATGATTATTAATAATGAAAAGAGTGGGTTGGATATTTGGAATGGTTTTAAATGTGAAATGTGTCTTGTGTCTTGTGTGGTGTTATTCATTTAGAGGTGGTAAAATGAGATGACATTGTGAGTTGGTTATAATTTGGTTATGAACCCATAGGTTGGGATTGTGTGTGTCTATATTTATATACTTGTATATTCCTTGTTATTACTATACGCATCCCACCCACATTGATCATTAAGTTCTAAAACTCAAATTTATAGGAGGGGTGTTTTTCCTGACATTTGATGAGGAGGATAGATGGTTGGTTACCTTCTCTTTCCTATTTCTCTTCAAGGAGAGGTAGGTATTTCATAGGCTGGATGGAGGTCTGATAGCGCACTAGATGGTGGTTGTGGCCCGAGTGTTTTCAGGTAAGACATGGTATAGCAATTCTGGATGGGTGATGATACCAGGTGTCTTTAGGTGAGATGTGACATTATCCAGGTGTTTATGGGTGATATGATATGGGATGAGGCATCTTACGGTGGGGGTTGTGCATGGTAAGAGGAGGGTACATGGTTGATGTCCTTCATGTTCATGATTCCCTATTGCTCTTGTTATGGTTGGGGTTATATTGTGGCATGGTTTTTTCAAGTTACATGTGACGTGGTCGTTCTTTTGGGGTGATGAGATCAGGTGCCTTTAGAAAAGATGTATTGTGACCATGCTTTTGGGGCAGTGTGATATTTAGAAGAGATGGAAGTGCCCTGAGCTACGATGTTGGGGTGTGAGAGGGATACCATTGGGAAAGTGATGTGGGGTGCCCTTTATCAATTACAATCATGTTATATTAAATTAATTGGATTTATTTTTTAGTGAGTGAGCCTTGGTGAGGTTTGGGATGGAAATTTGACCTATTTAGGTGTTATTGGTTGTGTTGTTTGCTCACAGGTTCATTAGTATGCTTCTTTCACATGTGCATGAGAGACTTTTGTTTTCCTACTGACTATATATTTATTATCACCCTATGTATATAAAACTATTTTCTGGTTTCTATGAGGATTACATGGACTATGTTGTACATTAATATCTTATATCTTTGATATCTTCTGTGTTGTTTCTTTATCTTTTCATTTTGGGTAATTTACCTTGGAGAATTTTATCTATAATCGGTTTTATTTATACATTCATTATGGTATGTCTTTAGTTTCATTTTTATATAATGTCATTAATTTTCATATGGGTGGTCTATATTATCTCACGATCCTATAATATTATAGAGGTTAATGCCTCCTATTTCATGAGATTTTACACCCTCAGTGCTAGTTGCCAACCGGGGGCCTACTATAGGTGGGACTTGGGGGTTATTATCTCTCTCCCAAAATTAAAGTATCTTTAGAAGGGGTTCATGATAGAGTGGTATCATAGGTGATGGTAGAGAGATATGATGGATTTTATAATTAGTCATATTGAGGATTTCATGGATTGGTATGGAAGCAGTTCCAATTGACCTTGGTGCATGAAATATTCCAAGGAGACCGGCTAGGACATAGGATTTTAGGGACCCCGTAAACTAGTGCACGAACTTTGAGCTTATTGAATGACCAAGTCAGGTGGAACATTTTGTGGGGTAGAGATCTAGAAGAGGTACTTGTATCATGATGACTTTTTTTGAAGATTCAATTATGTTTTTAGGGAAATTTAAAATGAATAAAGTGAATTAAATTAATCTAAATAAAATTCCATATTATTGGCCTTAGGATGTTCCTTCTTGATTTTAGTTATAGATCTTGTTCATCATCCATGAGATTCTATTATAGTTGAGGTTTAGGGGGCGGATTTGGTTGATCTTCATAGGGTTGATCTGGTTGAGGAGGACAATTAGTGGTAGAGGATGTTGCACACCTTTTAGTGGTAGTCTTTG
The DNA here is from genome assembly GCA_963277665.1 of Viscum album. Taxonomy (NCBI): domain Eukaryota; kingdom Viridiplantae; phylum Streptophyta; class Magnoliopsida; order Santalales; family Viscaceae; genus Viscum; species Viscum album. Next base: position 976,410,830 of record OY728160.1, on the reverse strand, counting down.
GGGAAGTATGAGGATAGTGTTTCATATGTTATTATAGGTATCTAGCTAGAGGATCTATAGATCAATTTCAGTTTGATTTAGGGTCATGTGGAATACTATGTCCCTTTAGTGGTAAATTAGATATGGGAGGTTGTGTGTTAGTGGTAGATGTTGTATTTAGGAGAGAGAAAGAAGGCATGTGTTTTGTGGTTCAACTTTTAGAAGGAATTCTAAGAAGAGTTCCTTTCATCGGCCATGAAGGTAGTGAAGAAGAAATAGATTATTTCTCTTCAATAGGGAAGTATGTCAGTGTGTGGGTTGTGAATCAAGATGAAGGACCTTCTGCATTTTCTCCTTTTCTTTTTCCTAATGAGAAGTCTCATACAAGAGGTGTTTAGGAGGAACTCCATCCCTCTATTGAGTATTAAGTTACTCCTCTTTTGTTCCCAACATATATGAAGGTTTAGAAGAAGGAATAAGTTATTGATAGGATGTAGACATGAGTAATTTTACTATAATATGGGAATAGGTAATGTTCATTGAGGAGTTGAGTTTTCAGTGGTAGGTCTCAAGCATCTGGGCCTTCAATGTTTGGACCTACAAAGAGTCAACCTCAGCACCATTCTTTTTATACTTATGGGGCCAATGGATTTCATGCCCTTAAGGGGGATTCGTTCTTGTGTGAATTATCTATGGTTTTTATGGCCATCATCAAAAACAGTGATCAGTGGTCCTTCAAGCTTAGTTTGGTGGAGGCGGACTAGTTCAGAATCAACCTTAGTAGAAGTTTCCAGTGAGACTGTTTCAATGGTATGAGTAGCAGGCATATTCTCCACTGAGGGGAGATGGAGAAAGTATAGGTTGACCTCAAGATGTTCCTCATGTTTTGGGACATAAACCTGAGTGTGGTCGTGGAGGTGGTTACCATCAAATATGTAGAGGATATGGGTATGGTCAGTTTCATGTAGTGGAGGTGTCGGTGCTAGGGGAAGATATTGTTAGAGATAAGATCAGTTTTTTTAGTTCCCTTGTTTGTTCCTTGTTTGATTCAGGATCTTCACATTCTTTGTTTTAACCACTCTAGTATATTTTATTGTACTATATATAGAGAGTATTACTATTCCCCAGGTGTTTACTACACCATTATAAGGGTATACCATCTAGTTCAATGTGTTTTGGGGGTGTAGACTGATTATGGGGACACATCCATCTCATGGGGATATTTTCTTACTATATATGTAGCAATATGATGTTATACTTGGCATCAAATAGTTTTACTCCATATTTTCTATTATCAAACTACTTCCATATGAGAGTCGTTTTCTAATATGTGGATGTCCAGTGTGTGGTTTTCATTAGCAAGTGGGATTTCCAGGTGGGAAATCATTGTGTAGATCCCATTATTTCTCTATTTTCTAAGTTTTCAGTGGGATCAATGGATACTGGGATAGTGGAGGTCCATAGAGTCATTGGAGAGTTTTTGGATTTTTTCTTGATGTGATGTTGATTTTTGGATAGACTTCACACTTGGTGATTCCCTAATTTACCTAGATCCATATCAGATAAAACCTTCTTAGTTTAGGTAGTTGATGATTTGTATAGATGTTATAGTGTAGAAGGGTTTTATCTAGTCCATTATGTCTTCATGGGGTGTTACACTATTGTTTTCTAAGAAGTTGGATGGTAGTTTGAAGTTGTGTATAGACTACTAGAGGTTGAATTTGGTGACGAACAATAATTTTTACCCTCTTATAAGGATAAATGATATTTTCAACTAGCTAAGTGTGGATATTCTCTTTATAAGATCGATATATGGTATAGATATCACTAGTTGAGGGTGAAATAGGGTGATATCTGAAATACTTCCTTCAAATGCATATATGGGAACTTCGAGTTTTTAGTCATGTAATTTGGTGTCACAAATACACTAGTTATGTTCATGGTACTCCTGAACTCCACGTTCCTTGAATTCCTAGACCAGTTCATAGTTGTGTTCATCGATGACATATTAATCTAATCAAAGTCAAAGGAGGGGAATTCTGATCAACTTGGTGTTTTCTTTTAGGTTCTTCGACGCCACTGTATCTATAGAAATTTTTTCAAGTATAAGTTTTGGACACAATAGGTGCATTTTATAAAGAATTTGGTGTCTCATTAGGGTTTGGAAGTGGACCCATTGAAGGTAAAGATAGTTTTTTCTTGGGAAGCACCCAAGAACGTGGTAGAGGTTCTAAATATTCTTGGCTAAGTGGGATATTATCAAAGGTTTGTACCATATTTTTCTCAGTTTGCAGCCCTATTGACATCATTTGTCTAGAAGGATCAAGATTTTTTGTGGACTAATGAGTTCCATGAATAATTCATTTACCTAAAGGGGTGTTATTCAGTGCTCCATTGCTTTGGTTTCATGAAGAGGATGTAATGTTTGAGGTGATTTTTTATTCTTCCCATATGGGATTTGGACACATGTTGATGCTCTAGAGGGTAGTGATCTATTATGGGTCTAGGAACTTATGTCCCAGAAAGTGTAACTTTTCCACCCATGATCTGGATCTATCAATTGTTGTATTTACATTGAATTTGGGGGTGGAATTACCTCATTAGGGAGTTCCTTATGGTCTGTACGAATCACCAGATATTTATGTATATCTTTTCTAAACATGATTTTAACTTTCAGTGGTGAAAGTGGATAGATATTATTTAAGATTTTGATTTGTAGTTCTCCTATACCTTAGTAAAATGGAATGTTTTGGTTGATTCTTTGAGCCCAAATTCATGGAAGGATGATGTTTAGGAGTCTGGTGATGCTTTGAGAGAAATAGAGGAGTTGACAGCCATGCACATAGATGTAGGTGTGGATGATGCTGGAGTATTTTTTTCATACGATGGTGTAGTATCTTATGATTTGGAAGGTATAGGAGTATCATTTGGGAGACTCATAGGAAGAGGTTTTGTGTGATCAAATTTTCTATTGAGACTCTCTATAGGAATGGTCAGACAATTTTTGGAACTAGTTGTTGTTTTGTGGGAGATTATATGTTCTAGTAGTGATGCACAAGGGACTCCTTCATGAGTTTCATAGAACACCTTTGGTGGTATATCAATTATTTTCCAAGATGTATGTAGTTTTTGTGACTCGAGGTGAAATAGACAGTGGTGGATTTTGTGGCGTAGTTTTTGGTTTTCCATCAAGTAAAGGTCGAGCATCGTGTTTCAAGAGATTTTTTGTAGCATTTGGATGTCCTTGAGTGGAAATCGGATGGCATATCAATGGATTTTTTTCATAGGGTTAATGTGATATCGAGGATTTTATGATGTTATATGGGTGATCATGGATCAGTTGATGAAATTGGACCACTTTTTAGAGATTAAGGATTCGGGCACAATGGATGCTTTTTCTAAGAGGTATTTAGAAGAGGTAGTGAAGTTTCCAGGAGTTCTAAGGTCTATTTTCTTGGACCAGGACACAAATTTTACATCATAATTTTGGAGGGTATTACAACATGATTTCAGAACCTAGTTACATCTCAACATTGCTTTCCACCCTCAGAAAAAGAGGTGGAAAGAGTAGACTTCCAAACATTAGAGGACATGTTATGGGAATGCATCATAGAATTTGGTGGAACTTGGGTACGACACCTACCTTTGGTTGATTTTTTCTATAATAATAGCTATCACTCATCCATTGGAATGTATCCATTTGAGGTATTTTATGGGTGACCATGTCGTTCTCCATTGTGTTAGATAGAGGTTGAGGATGCAATAGTTATTGGTCCTGATGTGGTGTAGAGAACAATAGAGAAGGTTCATCTTGTTGTTAAGAGGATGAAAGTAGTGAAAGAACAAAATAAGTCTTATGTTGATCGAAAGAGGAGGCCCTTGGATTTTTATTTTTGGGACCATGTATTCTTGGAGGTTTCCCCTCGATGCGGGCAGTGGAATTTTGGTAGAGGGAGTAAGATTTATCCCATGTTTGTTGGGTCATTTAAAGTGTTGGGTTGAGTTGGTGAGGTGGCATATCGGTTGGCATTTTCATCATGGTTTGAGAGAACCCATGATGTATTCCACATCTCCTAGATTCATTTTTGTCTTCATGATGACTCTCATTTCATTGAATGGGTATATTTTAATATCAAGGATGACGCAATGTTCATGGAGGATCTAGTAGATATTAGGGATATTTAATAGAAGGAACTGGGTGGATGAACCATTTTTTTGGTTTGTGTATTATAGAGGCATGGTTTCCTGGAGAATAGTTCTTAGGAGAAAGAGGTGTGGATGCATGCCCAGTACCTGGAGTTTTTTTAGGTTCTTCTTTTCTCTATTTTTCTTTGTGATGTGATGTTTGGGATCTTGTTATTTTATCTGATGATCTATTTTTACTTGTTTTTTGATGTATGATGTGTGATAATGTCCTGAAATATGAAAAGGTGGGACTTGATTCCTAATAAAGACACATTAATTGTTATGTGATTAAACTCATGCAGGTGAGTCAGTGTCACCTAGAATGGGTAGTATATTTATATAGAGGATGGAGTTCCCTAATACATATATTTGGGGTAGTTTAGTTTGTATATTGTGATGGTTGTTAGTTTGGCTTGCGTAGAGGATGTGATGGTTGCGTGGTAGTATGGTTGTGTGAGAGGAGGTTTTTTTGCTGCATGGTGATGAGTTTTTGTGATATATTTTGTAGTTGTTTACTTTGGTGTCTTTAATTATTGGTAGTGTTTGAGATATAATGATATTTATGAGAGGTATCTTATGGGGTGGTTGTTCATACCTCTTCCCTTCTAGGCTAGGTTTTGGATTCTTGAGGGAAAGAATCATTTGATAGGTATTTAATGAAATAGCATGTGCCTTCTTGGCCTATTACATTGCCACTTTTTTTAGTTGTAGGTGTTCAAAGTGAGTTTATTGGAGTTCTTGGTGGAGGCGGAAGCTACAACAAAGCTGGTGTGGTATGTTCACATCGTGTAAGTGGAATTCATGATGTTTAAAGGTGTTTCATGGCTTGAATGAAGCTATGGGGGACCCATGAGATATATTTTACATTTTATAAGTGTAATTAATGAAATTTTTTATACAAAGGATTATGAAAAATGTTTTTTTCAGTGGGAATTTTTGGAAAACCTAGGGTTTACACACCATGTAATGTTTATACAAAGTGAAATATGTGGGATTCTAGGTTTTAAGTTATTTTCTCATTTGATTCTAATTCATTTAGCCACACTAATTTTCCTCTCATTCCAAAAATAACTCTAAATACCCTGAGAGATCTTGTATCTCTCTTCCTCTCACTTGAATCCATTGATTGTTGTTAATCCCCATTGGTGACCGGCGGTAATATCTTCCTACTTCTTGGTAGTTTCCTCTTGTTCATTGATTTGGTATTCACTATAGTGATGTTTTTTTGGTTTTTGATGTGATTTGGTTTGTTTTTTTATGATCCTTGGGAGAGTTTTAGGTTTATCCATGGTTTCCCATGTGCAGTTCTGTTTTGCAGACATTTTTTCTTCATCGTGTGGTGTGCAGCAAGATCAGAAAGCTTCTTCAAGGTAGTAAATCCCCCATTTCTCTTTATTATGTATCATGTGGGAGGGGTTTTACTTTTTTATCTATGGTTTATGTTTTTTTTGTCTTAATCAATGATAAATAATTGGATAATTGAAAGTTAAGGGGGAGGGGAAATTTTCTATTGCTTTTAGAGATTTTATATTATTGTGATATGATGGATTGTACGGGATTGATAACCCACTAAAATTATGGTCTTTGGGGTTTCTTACACTAAATGATATGTTTTTGGCTGCTATTTTTTTTTCTATGTTGTGATATCACCCTAAAATGGAAATTAGATAAACAATTATATTTAGATAATGAAATAGTTTCCCCAGTGATATGGCATGTGTCATAATGCCCCTAAAATAAAGTGGAATATGATAAAAGTTTCTTTTTAAATATGTAAAATGAGCCTTGATGTGTTGCAATGTGTTATTGTACTTGTGGGGTGGTTATGTGTTCTTGTGATGTGATATGGGGATAATGGGTGAGACATGGTCATTCCGTTAAGATAGAGAGGTGGAGGTTGTGTGGTCATTATTTTTAGTCGATGGGGTGGTGGTTATTGGTTGTGATTTTGGGTTAGTGAGGTGGTGTTTTATGGTTGTGATTTTGTGGTGGTGAGGTTATTGTTGTTTGGATATGCTTTGGGGTGGTGAGGTGGTGGTTGTTTGGCATTGATTTTGAGATGGTGAGGTGTTGGTAGTTTGGTCATGCTTTTGTGGTGGTGAGGTGATGGTTCGATGGAAGTGATGAGATGCTTGTGATGTGTTTTTGTGTTGTTCTATATTCCCAGGTAGTGATGGAATAAATAATTGTTTAAAAATGATTAAAATGGTTAGTGTTTGGTTTTATTAATCGTAAGGAAAGAGTTAATGAATAAATAAATTATGGGATGTGTCATTAAATTTGTATTATTCTTAATAATGAAATGAATGGGTTGGATACTAGGATTGGTTAGAAATGTGAAATGTGGATTGTGGCATGTGTGGTGTTAAGAATTTTGAGGTGAAAGAAAAATTGATGATGTTGTGATTTGGTTAGTGTTTGGTTGTGAACCCATAAGTTGGGCTTGTGTGTGTCTATATTTATATACTTTTATATTCCTTGTGATTTCTATATGCACCTCACCCACATCGAGCACCAAGTGTCAACACTCATATTTATATGAGGGGTGTTTTACTGACAACTAGTGAGGATGATGGATAGTTTTTTACCTACTCTTTACCTCTATCTATTTTAGTAGAGGTAGGTATTTCATAGGTTTTGATGGCCGAAGGTTTGATAGTGCACTAGATGGTGGTTGTGTCCTAGGTTTTTTTGGGAAATACATGATGTGGTTGTACTTGTGGGGTGGTGAGCCTAGGTGTCTTTTGTGAGATGTGGTGTAGCCCTGGTGTTTGTGGGAGTGATGAGATATAATGATGTGGCTTTAGTGGGGGTCATTCATGGTGTTTGGGTGATATGAGATGTGTTCGTGATAATAGGGCAGCAAGACTAGGTTTATTTGGGCGAGATGTCATGTGATCGTGCTTGTGGAGCAGTCCAGTATTCGGAAGAGATAGAAGCCCCGAGATGTACAATATTGGGTTGTGAGAGAGGCATGCTAGTGGGAAAGCAGTGTGGGGTACTCTTTATTGATGTGACTTGTTTTATATTATATTAATTGTATTGTTTTTTTTTATAATTCTTTGGTGAGTTTTAGGATGTATAGTTGACCTATTTAAGTATTGTTGGCTCTGTTGTTTGCTCACAAGTTCTTATTGTGATTCTTTTACATGTGCACGAGTGAATTTGGGTTTTTAATAGAGTATACATGTATCCTAACCCAACATATATAAAACTATTTATAGGTTTCTAGGAGGATTACATGGACCGTTCTAGGAATTTTTATCTCAGACCATGGATGGTTGTTGTGTCACTAATTTATATTTTCTTTTGGGTATTTTACTTTGGATACTTTTATCTATATTAGTTTTATTTATGAATTCAGTTTGGGATGATTTTTATTTCCATTTTATATTATTTCATGGAGTTTATTGTTTTTGATTTATATTATATCTCAATAATATATTATTATATAGGGTAATTCTTCAAATTTCTTGATATTTTATACCCTTAGTGATAGTCACTAACCTGGGATCTACTGGAGGCAGGACTCGGGGGTGATTATCCCTCTCCCCTCATTTTGATATCATTGGAGGTATGGGTTCATGACAGTTTTCAATGTATTTATAAGGGTAATCCCATGTTTTAAAAGAATGTATAATGTAAAATCAGACACTATGTAAGTGTAGCTCTGACATTCTAAAGGATGCATAAGGGTAACCATGGTTATATATAAAGGTAACCCTTCTTTTCTCAACAATGTGTAAGGGTGGGACAAATTTATGTAAGGGTAAATCCTTCTTTCCAAGGGTTATATAAGGGAAACCCATTACCCTCACATGATAGCCATGAGATATATAGGGGTAAAAATATATTTCCGTTATGTAGTTCCCTTTTTGATAAAAACAATATTTAAAACCCTTTTTACCTTTTCTTCTTCCCATATAAACTTTATAACATGGTTTCATGATTTTAAAATACTAAAATCTTGGGAAATAAATTATTTGACTTTTTAAAAAAAATTAGATCCTTTTTAGAAGGTTTTAAATGCTCTATAATTAGGAATCAAGTGAAAGGTGAATTAGATTGTTAATTTAATTTGTGGTTATTAATTCTTTGAACTAGTACACGGTTTATATTATTAAAATATTTTAAACCATTATACATTTTATTTTTATATATCCACTTGAGTTATAGTATCCCATAAATTACTTTACATGAGATCTACTATCATGACTTGACCCATCGAGGCCTACCTGGTCAGTGATAAACTGATAGTGACTATCCCAAGCCCGAGTCCAATAGTATAGAGGCCAAAAATCAGTGCCAAGTAGGAATATCACACACATGGGGGGCCTTATCCTATGGTACTTGTATATAAGCACACACACGCATGTCTCCATGAAACAGTGCAAAGATAATAAAACAATTGGTACAAAATGAAGGAATACATCTATCCCACAATTAGAGTATAAAAAAGTACTTAAATAATCAAAAGGGAAAAATAAAATCCCACCAGAAACTGATAAAAGTGTCAAACCTTCTCAGTAGGAGGGTACTAATTTCAAATGATACCACTGGTACACACCTTAGTCTATCTACCTTTCTATTCTCCACCTACTATTGGTCCTCCTAACTCTCTATCAAAAGGTATGTTTTTTTCATAAGATACAGCATATGTGGTAAGAGAAACTAAAAGGCAATAGTCCACTCGACCCATTGACAAAGGGTACAAAAAATCCAAGCAATAGAAAACAAGAATCTCTATCTTGAACACTCATTCATTATACATGACTTGTTTACTCATCACCACTTGGTATGTCAAACAAGATATGATTCATATCAAAAGTTCACCCAAAGTGTCCTAGATATACTCGTCTAATAATCTAAGTCTCATGGTATCAACCATTTATCCTTCCATAGGATTCTTTTAAAGGCTCAATGGTATCTTTCATCCAGGAGTACTCACTCCATGAGCCCTATGTTCCTTGATGGCACTCATCTGAGAGATCTCACTCATTGGGTATATCTTTTCCATCCTTGATATAACTCATCCAATCGAACATTCTCATCAAGTATCTCCATGAAGAAAGTATCATTGAAACCCAATGGATCAGGATACTTATCTAGGGGATCTCTCCCATATCTCATAGGGTACTCCTAAAATCCTACTAGAACAAAGAAGATCTCAACACTCAGATAGGGGATCACACCCAAAACTGATGGGGGACACCACAAAACCAGTTTGGAACTTTGGATATCTCAATAATTAGATAGGGTATCACACATAGGACCACTAGGGGACACCACGAACCCTACCATGTCTCAGAACCATGATACACAGATGAAGGATCTCACTCAGGACCATTGGGATATGTCATAAACCCTATACAGATCTATCCACTAAGTAGGTTATCACATACACAATGGTACCAAAAATACTACTAGATCAACCCTTTACATATGGGATCAATTCCCATGAAATATTTTCATTCCTATACCACAAACCCCACATATAAATGACAAAGTTATAGAGGATCCCACCACGGGATCTTAGAGGAATAAATGAACTATATCCAAACTCACCATGTCAAGGGGATCAAAATCGTGTGTGGAGGATTTAATACCACATTGTAACCTCGGAGGGGTAGAATGAGGGAACACTCCCACTGATTCCCAACTATAAATCGCTAATAAGAATCCCAAAATCATCACCTTACATCACATATGTAATTCCAAAACCATCTCCACCATCACATTATATATGTAAAAATACTCTTGATAGGCTATTCATGATCCTCCATCGGAGTATTTAAAATGGAGATTCATGAGGGAGAAGTCTCTGACGAGAGTACTCAACATATACCCATAGTACATGGAATGTCTCTCGAAATTGGCCCCTAACTATGTCCCATCTCAGTAATAATCATGTATAAGGATAATACATGGTGTGTACTTCATTTCACATAGCATGTGATCCCATCCAAACCCCTAATCATGTCCTTACCCGTACACCTCATGTATGGTCATGTCACCATACACGGCATATACCCTTGGTACACAGCGTGTTCTTCTTGGCCTGGACCAAGCCCATGTCCTTTTTTGTTCCCATGCATAGGGGCTCATTCCCATATACCATATCCAATTACTATTTACCTATTCATGTCCTCTGGCTCATGTATACCTAGGATCTAGCCATTTATTTCCACACAACCACGTCCCCTTACGTGGTGTGCCTACCCATGTCCTCAGACGCATGGCCTAGTCTCACTACATGATGTGTACCCTAGATACATTGTGTGTAGTCCCAAAAATTTTATCTTCCATGAACTACAATAACACATGATGTGTTCTTCTATACTACACACTATGTGATCATAATTTCTTAATGGTGAATCCTTGTGCGCCACCTAAAACCCCAAATTTCACCTAAAACCCACATATATACCCCTAGGGTATATCTATAGGTTTTAATATAGCTCTAAAACATTAAAATAATTCATATATAGGGATTGAGATTAAAATTTAAAAAATCTTCCTAGCTCATGGGGAAAAATATTCATGTCTAACACGAAACCACGAACTTGCTGCACCTTAATCTGATGTCGATCGCCATCAAGAATGGAGTTCAGTGATGCCTCATCTTCCTCAGTTCATCCTCAGGCAATCCATCAAACAAATGGGGATCTACCTCTCTTATTTCATTCATGAGAACCAAAGTGGGAGGGGATATTTGGTTTATTTATTTAGGTTTATTTAATTAATGAACCTCTAACATTTAATACCCCACCAATGGTCGCCTCTGACCGATTTCCTGACACTGAAAAACTTTATATCACACCTAGGGTAAAACCCATGTTCATTACTAAAAATTGGTCTTAGATTTATGATATGAAACTTTTATTAGGATTTATTCTACATTTCTAGAAGAACTATGTGTGTGTAATATAAAATATTTAATATTTTTAATATCACAAAAATGAGGCTCTCCGTCCCTCATAATTCTACATTGAGTCATCGCTTAGCTTTGAAAATATTCCTAGAAATATTTTGAAGTATTGCATGAAAAAATAAGAGTCACTAAACTTTCCCCATATTTAAGATTTTCATCCAAAACAAAAATAAATCCTAGGAATAAGGGGGGAAATTAAGCTCTCAACTAGATCTCCCACACTAGTGGTCTCTCTAGAGGATCTCTATGATGTCTAAAAACACGCCCCTAGGGAACCGAAATTCCAATAAGGGTATCCTCTAATCATATCTAAAACAACATTGGGTACCTCAAAAGGCCATTCCACACCTACCATATAGCTCAAAATAGGTTGAAATCATGTAATGAGGTGTGCGCATGTCTCTCAACTATGGTTGGTGTACGAACACCAAACACCTGGTTTAACTGCAATCACAAGGTCCAGTGGTACTCCACCTCACTAAACCTATAAAGGAACTGAAGAAAGAGTCAATAAACCTTGAGGTTAGCCTATCAAACTGAATAACTCTCCACAACCCTTCATTAAGTGAGATATCCCAGAAAATATGATCTCCTTAGAAATCTCCAAAGGCCATCGTTGTCAGTCCATAAAGGACTCCTAATGTGCCCCGGTAGTCCCCATCCATGGCCACCACACCTGATAACAATGGATCTTAGTATAACCACCCCTATCATGGTTTCACTATTAAGGGAAAACAACCTCCTTAGTACCTTCCCACATAGTGTTACCGGTGTCATCGTCAATCCTCAAAAGGTTGATGTACTCATAACCTTTGTAAAATTGATCCAAAACATGTCCAATGGACATCTATCCATGTGAGAATTTACAAAAAAAAATATCCTTGTTATGCCTCCCTACCTTGCTAGAAAAGTGGAGGGGTAACCACCATCAACTAGATGCATGTTGTGTCACCTCACCCACAAGATTCAACTGCAAATAGGTCGACTTATTAATTAACATGATAAAAAAATGGATAGAAACTCTCATTATGAACGTATGCTGCTACAACCACACCCTTGGGTGGATCTCAAGATAGAAACTCACCAACCTTAACCAGGTCCACTATCACTCCCATGTTTAACCATATGTATCAAAATATGTGGACCTCTAAAATCCAAAAATGTATCTATAAGAGCTCCCCAAGAAACTAGTACTCTTAGAGCATGTTTAGAATTCACCCTCAAGTGTCTCACATGAAACTATGATTCCAATCACATAGGGTACCAATGAAGAAGACTCTCATTAACTAATCCAAAAGGGTAAAGGACCTAGTTCATAAGTCTCTCATCTGCCTCCTAGGAAAACAACACAAGGATACCCAAGCAAACAAACTAGGTCTTGAAAAGCCTTTAATCTGAAAAACTCCAATTATACCTCATCTCATGAAACTCCACTAGAGTCAACCAATATGTTGATGAAAATGTCATTTTAATCCATGGATTCTAGTTTATGTAGAATTTTAACTCTCGATTTGGAGTTAAACCCAGCATGCCCTCAGAGAGAAATCCTCTCCATCACCATCATTGTAGGGAACAAACATCTCATAAACTCTACTACCCCAAGGTTCATACTAGAAAAATGATAAAAGTTAGTTGTATTAACTCACACATGAATCCATACTACTCTTACTAGTATCACTCTTAATAAAAGGAATAAATCCATCCTAAAAGCTAGAAACACTATCAGACCCATAAGTAGAAACTCTTTGAGCTTGGTTGGTGGGAAACCAATCTACACTGAAGAAAATATAATAGGGTCTCTCTACCACTATAGAAATATTATATGTGAGGATATCCACTCCAGATTCAGTTCACATTGTTGATAGGAGTTCATAACCTTCATTACTTTCTACTGAAGCCTCTAGGAAATGGGTTGAGTAAGAACTCTCCACTAGTATCATTATGCCTTGAAGAGGGGATACGCTCAGGGAAAAGTGTCTCATGACACTATACTACTGTATCTAGGGTAGAAAAGTCACATGTTTCACCCTGAGTCACACTCAAGTCTTCAGGATAAAATATCCTTCTGCCTAAATATTATCCTTCACCTAGCCTACCTATATTCCATAACCATTGCATGCATTGACACCTCCGCACTAATGCCCTGAACACACAAGTAAAAGGAAATCATCCACCACACCTAGAAACTATCCTCTTTGGGTGGAACTAACTTTTCAACATAGTTTTTTATTATGTCACAAGAACATTTCTTGGAGGGGTAAGTTCCCCTACTTCTTGATAGTTTGAGTCCATGTCAAACATCCCCATTATAGGTCTCTATTGAAGCCTTGTGTCACCCTAGATAAGACTTAATCAAGAATTTTAGAGAAAAAGGAATATCATGCCTATATCTAAAAATACTAATTAAAAAGTATAAAGTATTTAGATCATACCTCTAATAATCCTTAGAGCCTCTCGGTCATAGGACTCTATGGCCTACATTTGTCCTCGCCCCATCCTCCTGCTCCTTGAGCCAAGCAAGAAGCACTTTGGTGTGGTGGTAGAAATAGGTAAAACCATCTACCACCTCACGATGATCTCCCTACTTCTTTTTCACATCCACCATCATAAATAACTCCATTATCCTATTATTGTCTCTTCTTGGGTGGTCCATTGACTGTCTCCCTCTCATGATCTCATTAGGTTGGATAATCTAATGTGAGATGTCCCCATCCATCACAAGTGAAAACCACCTCTCTTGTGGCTTACTAGAAGAAACCTAAGAACCCTAATCCATAGAACCTTCATCATGGGATAATCTCCTAAGGCATATCACATGCCCATGTCCCTAAGCCTATCATCCACTAATATTTACTGAGGTCTCATGTAGAGACCCGAAGCCTGACGTACATTGACATTACATTTCTTTTGCGGAATACTTAGTACATAACAAAAACACACACTAAAGGATCGTAATAGTTTAGTGTCTTTGGAAACTCGGAACGTAATCTTCTAATCGTGGTGAAAGTTCTTCAATATCTCCCATAAAGGTCATCCCTTTTTTTTTACCTAAAACCTTTCTTTATATCCTGGGGAAAAGAAAACATAAAAGGGTGAGCTCAAATGCTCAGTAAGGGTAAACAAAGGAAATATCAATCACATAATTTTCATAAGAACATAACATTTTTGGAAATCTTAACCTGCAAAAGAGAGCATAATTTCATAACATGGGATAAATCATAGTAGTGAAAATGAAACCATAACTTAAAACATTACTCATTGTGGCATACACACATAATCATAGAGAATCATTTCTTGTTAGTCAAGACTCATTGCCAAGACTATCTTAGTGGACAAAGTCCCTTTCTGAATCGAGTAATCCTCGTTTCAGTCCTGTTTCACTGAACCGGTATAACCTACCATTCCAGCCATGTCTATCTCATGAGATATGAAATCTTTACCCAATGCATTGGAGGGAGATATAGGTCCCACCCATCTCTTAATGAATCCTTTCTTATGTGTGCCACAAAATCATAAATCATACATCATTGCATAACCCATGTAATAAAAATGGGATTCTTAAACAACATGACATCATAAAACCATTCATATAAGATAAAGGAATTCATAAACATAATTCCATCACAACATAGTCAAATCAATGTAAAAATATGGATAGAAACAGAACCCTTTATTATCTTAGATGGAAAATAATTTTGATAAAACACTTGAAATGAATTCTTGAGGAAAATATCCTTTCTTCTTCAAAATCAATTTCTTTTCACAAAACATCATACAATTTTAAAAGAAAGAGATTTTATTAAAAATAGACATGAAATATTTTGGAGTAAGGTTCATGAAAATAAGGCTTTATAAAACCGTAAAAATCCGTTCGTGCCGTATAAGTTAAAAAAAAGCATTCTTCGTACTTTTGTCGGAAAAGTCAAAAAGTACCTCGTATAAAAAAAACGACAAAAGATTCCTTTCATATCTTTTACTAAAAACTCATAGAAGGGTAAAATTGGATTTAAACAATTGTAGGTGGATGGAAATAATATTACATATTGAGAAAACATGGATGTGGATGATAAAATACACCCCAGTAAATACTTACGAATAAACAATCTCGGATAAAAATGAGATTGTGATATTTCCCTTACCTTAGGTCCGATTTGCTTTGTACGTGTCCGAAGCTCCTGTATAATGGTTTAAATAATGTTATTGACTTATTCCATAATCATACATATTGATATGATATCATATATGGTCATATTCTTAGCTTATTGTTAGTAATATTTCATTGTTACTTGTTACTCGGGTCTTTATTGCCTTTTGTTCTTATGCATGTTTTTCCGAATAAATTCTTATTCTTCTTTTAAGGTTATAGATACTTTATATCCAGAATGTTATTAGTGTAACATATATCATATTTATTCATTAAATTCATTTATATAATTACTATGTAATGATGATCATGTAGAACGAGTCGCATCACATCGTGGAGACGGTATTCCGTACGTACGCACGAGTGATGATATCGTTCCTATGATCGTGGAACTGTATTGGAGTATAAATATATTATTTCAGTATCAATATTACTTTATAATAATCATATATAGTTACTCATTACACCATTATACCCATCCTTGTAAGGTGATGGTGGAAAATAGATTACACCACGGCGTGGAGACGGTATTCCGTACGTACGCACGCGTGGTGATTTCATTTTTCCGTAGGATGGATAGAAGGTGAATTAGGGTTGTTTCATATTTATAATAACATATCATTATGTAAGTAATACTGATGTTATTACTTTGTCATGAAAAAACTAAAGAAGAAAAAGTTGAAGACGAAAGAAATTGAAAAGATCGGTAATGGATATTACCTCTTCTTTGGAAGGCCTCTTTGAATCCTCCACTTAGGGAACTAAGATTGGTCTTTGAAGAAGACCAGGACCTCTAGGATTATTCTAGGGATGTGGGGAGGAGAAAATGGCAGGGGTTGGCCGAGCTTGAGTGCTCAAATTGGTGTGAGGAGGAGGGGGAGAAGGTGTCCTTTTATAGGGGAGGAGAGGGGCACCTTAGGAATAACTAAAAACATTATTTTATATTAAAGTCAAAATCGGTTTATAATGGTTCCAAAGGGTCTTATTTCGAAGATAGGGTGGGGAAGGGTCGAAATCATCTCATCCAATAGAATTTGGACAAGTTTAGGTTCCTATTTTAACCTTATCATTTAGATTTAACATTAAGTTAAATAATTTAACTTTTACCATGTCTTTTTGTTTTCTTTCACTATATGGTTAATACACTTACTATAACATGCCAAACGAACCCCAAATTGTTTATTATTAATATATATATCCTTATCTAAGTCATTTGGCCGAACCTTAGATTTTTAGGAATAAAATAACAATTAATAATATAATATTTGATTTAAAAACTATTTTGTGTCAATTTTGACACTATTTGATATATGACTTTTGTGAAAGTCATAACAGAATTAAATGTTCGAACCAAGTTGATTAAATCAACACTAATATATCATATTAACCTAGAAAATTAGTGTAATTCATAAAAAGTCTCAAATTACATTTATTTTGGTGTTTATAACATCAATTATGTCAATATTTCATTAATAAGATAATTACTGCATCATCTTTGTGTCATAAATAAATTACATTATTTGATGTCTAAAAATTACAAATAAAATACCATTATGTAGGAAATCTTTTTAGCTTTCTAATGAATATTTACAATCGATTTAATCTTATGTATAACCCCATATTAAAAATGTTTTAGTAAATAAACTTTGATTTTAACTCTTTTAACTCTTCTTTGAATTAAATAATAATAAATGTCCTAATCTAATCCAAGTGGGGCTAAATGATAATATTTTACACTTAAGGTTGTTTTTGGTCGAGATACACTTGTCCAATAGGATTAGGACATGTGTTAGGGTAATATTAATATCATATTTACCCTTAGTTACCCTATTTACTATTAACCGCGGTAAAAAAAAGTAAAAAGTTACTATTCACCAAAAAATTATTTTCATCTCATTGAACCACATTTTAGTCCTTGATATTAACCGTGTCTCTCGGATTTTCGAAATTCCATTCACAGAAGCGGCAAAATTAAGTTTTATGAAAAATTCAATTTTTTTAACTACCACTTAGAAGTTTCACTATTCATCAAAAATTGATGTTTTTCAGAACAATGCCAAAATTTCATCCTAAGCTATATTTCATATTCCGAATTCAAAAATGAAATCTATTTTACCAAATTCATAACATAGAAGTTGCATTAATTAATTTTATAATTAAATCCCGCTGTTAAAACAAATAGCGTGTTTTTAAGAAACAATATCTATCAAAAGATTGACACTTGTTTATGTCTAGTTTAAATGTGAAATT
Source organism: Viscum album (assembly GCA_963277665.1). Taxonomy (NCBI): domain Eukaryota; kingdom Viridiplantae; phylum Streptophyta; class Magnoliopsida; order Santalales; family Viscaceae; genus Viscum; species Viscum album. The sequence continues at coordinate 976,393,341 of OY728160.1, read as the reverse complement.
ACATCCAATGACCAACATTGTATTAAATTGTAAAAATATATTCTAAATATACTTTAAAACCACTCAAATTAATAATTTATCACTATTAATTATTTCGATTAAAAAAGTTGTTTTTAATTATAATTTAGTAATTTTCACTATTCATCAGAATATGAAAGTTATCCGAAATGTACCAAAATTTCACCTTAGGCTAAATTTGATACTCCGAATCCAAAAATGAAGTTCATTTTGAAAAATAAGATTTACAGAATTTTAAAAAGTGGTTATTACTATTCATAACGGCTAGTTTTAATAATATTTTAATAGCACATCGTTGTTTAGTGAAACTCGGTATTGCGTATTACACACGCTATCGAGGAAGGTCGCGATTGCGTGTAATGCAAGCCAAGTCAGGGTTGCGTGTTGTGAAAGAATCCTTCGTTGTTTCGTATAACAGAATCCATCCATATTTCATTTATACATTTAATATATATATATATATATATATACTCATTGTTGCGTAGAATAACTATTATCAAAATTGTGTGTAACACGATCCAGGAATAGTGTTGCGTATACTGCAAGCTAATACGGTGTTGCGTATAGCGCAAGGTAATCTTGGTGTAGAATACAACATAAGACATTAATGAAATTAAAATAATATTTTTCATAAAATCTCGGGGTGTTACATTCTACCCCCCTTAAAATGAATTTCGCCCTCGAAATTCGTCGGGGTTATAAATGGTTTACTATTTGAAAGTTTCTTTGACAGAAACCCACATTGTAAAAAGGAATACCAAAACTTATCTTTAAAAAACAAAAGTATGAAACTTAACGATTACCCAAATAAACTAATCACTGGGTTTCCACATAGGTGAAAATATGGATATGGAAGAGAAATCTAACCATCATGTTCTGATGGATAGTGGTAGAGGACATGGCTATGAAAAAGCCAACAATCACAAAGCCATAAATTTGTGATGATCTAGGGTACCATCTGATTCATCAGATATAAGATCACTAGGACAACATTTTTGGTTTTCAATATCATTTCCCTAAAGTTGAAAAATTTGAATTAGAAGAAATACTTACTTGATTTTTGTATAATCTCACTGTTGTTCGTGAATTGAACAATTTACACTTCTTCCCTTAAAGAAATGAAGTTGAATTTGTTATTCGTGATGTGTTAGCAGATCATGTGATAGAATGACAGGTCATTCCATCTGTCTCAAACAAAAGGTTAGCAAAACTTATATACATAAGTCGATCTATAGTGAGATTAATCATATATGGTTCCTAAAATGGACTTATACTTCATATATCATACTGCTTAATATAATAAAACTAGTTTCTACTAAACAGTGACTTCCTGTAGGCCAGTGGTAGGCGATAAAGGCCAGTCGCACTTCGGTTGTGGGTTCGATTCCCATAGCCTTGTCCGACGCGATGGGATGTCGCCCGTCCTGCAGGTTGTCCTTTTTCTAAAACTATATTACTATAACATCCCATCAATAATATCGAGAGAACTTCTATCCTTAAACAATAATAACTTATGTCCAACATAATCCATTCCAATTCTTTAGGCTTATCCACAATACTGCAGTCCACTATCATAACATAGTGAAAATGTTTGCCAGAGATTTAACACCATCGTCGATCCCCATATATCATAAGATATTTTTTGTTGGTCACATTCCAAACATTCAAAGTCCTTAATCATGTATTCTCTTGAATACCTTAGTGAAAACATGAATGCAGTTAAAAGTTAACACTTTCCACATACCAAAATCCTCAAAATTCTATATACTCAAACCATAATATCACTTAGTCCTTATATCAATCATGAGCTCATGAATACAATCAAATACCTCATTATCTTATTATTCCTTCATTATGCGCATATCATCTACATTCCAAAAATATCCGAATAACCTTTCATGGATACTGGTAACATTAATCAGACAACAGTGTAATAATCCTTACATGTCTCTTTAATCCATAGTAGCATGAGATTACTTGTACAACTTTACACATGATAATCATGTAATCATTCCACTACATTCTTAGACCATTGACCGAGCTTCAACATTTCTTTCAACTCACATATCATTTGTAGTTTCTTCATCATCATCAACATAAATACTTCCCATACGACCATACTGATTCTCTTCATGAGACTTTCCCTTAGGGCATTGGTTTGCATAATGCCCATACATTCCACATTTAAAGCATTTAACCATTGTTGATGTCATAGCAATACCATTATCCTCATCCATGGTGTTAACTGAACCTTTTCCTTTGCACTTACTTGCTTTGTGTCCTTCTTTTCCACACCCAAAGCATCTTCCAGTTCCTTTGAAACATTCTCCTTGATGCCTCTTCCCACATGATTTACATAGGGGAAATTGAATTTTCTTTCCTCTATGATCATCATGAAACTCCATCTTTCTCTTATTAGCCGAGTCAGGAAACTTACCAAATTTTACTTTATTGATCATATTATGAGATTGCTGATTCGGCATAATAATGATGTTTGGACTTCCAAATCCCCTTTCATTTGGTTGCTCATGAAAAATATCATTCCATTGTCCATCATATCCTCCATTATCGTGAATCACCTTGTTTCCAGCCATTTTCTAAAACCCAAAAAGAATAGTGTGAGAGGCAAAAATCATTCTAGGGAAAATAACATAATAAAGGGGGAGTACCTTCAATATCTAACATCTTAGGTTTAATTCTATAATCGTTAGCGTAATTCTAGTACTATAACCAATACGTATACTTAACCTTAGAGACATCCCTAGACATACCTTAGAAATATCTCTAGGGATCTCACTAACGTTTTCGCATCCTAGTTTCCAAAGGTTGACTAAACCTTTCCTCTGATACCAACTGTAGCGGTCTAGAATTACTTCCAGTGGACTATAGTTGATACCTATCAGGGCACTCCATGGGCGGCTACACCCCCTGGGCGGGACACACCACCATCCCCAGTGGCAGCCATTTCCTCATGAAGCCCTTGGGCGGAGAGCCATGCTTCGTCCAACGCTCACATGTGAGAGTTCCCAAGGATCGGATACATTCCTACCTCCTTTGCCTCTGATACCAACTGTAGAGACCCGAAGCCTGACGTACATTGACATTACATTTCTTTTGCGGAATACTTAGTACATAACAAAAACACACACTAAAGGATCGTAATAGTTTAGTGTCTTTGGAAACTCGGAACGTAATCTTCTAATCGTGGTGAAAGTTCTTCAATATCTCCCATAAAGGTCATCCCTTTTTTTTACCTAAAACCTTTCTTTATATCCTGGGGAAAAGAAAACATAAAAGGGTGAGCTCAAATGCTCAGTAAGGGTAAACAAAGGAAATATCAATCACATAATTTTCATAAGAACATAACATTTTTGGAAATCTTAACCTGCAAAAGAGAGCATAATTTCATAACATGGGATAAATCATAGTAGTGAAAATGAAACCATAACTTAAAACATTACTCATTGTGGCATACACACATAATCATAGAGAATCATTTCTTGTTAGTCAAGACTCATTGCCAAGACTATCTTAGTGGACAAAGTCCCTTTCTGAATCGAGTAATCCTCGTTTCAGTCCTGTTTCACTGAACCGGTATAACCTACCATTCCAGCCATGTCTATCTCATGAGATATGAAATCTTTACCCAATGCATTGGAGGGAGATATAGGTCCCACCCATCTCTTAATGAATCCTTTCTTATGTGTGCCACAAAATCATAAATCATACATCATTGTATAACCCATGTAATAAAAATGGGATTCTTAAACAACATGACATCATAAAACCATTCATATAAGATAAAGGAATTCATAAACATAATTCCATCACAACATAGTCAAATCAATGTAAAAATATGGATAGAAACAGAACCCTTTATTATCTTAGATGGAAAATAATTTTGATAAAACACTTGAAATGAATTCTTGAGGAAAATATCCTTTCTTCTTCAAAATCAATTTCTTTTCACAAAACATCATACAATTTTAAAAGAAAGAGATTTTATTAAAAATAGACATGAAATATTTTGGAGTAAGGTTCATGAAAATAAGGCTTTATAAAACCGTAAAAATCCGTTCGTGCCGTATAAGTTAAAAAAAAGCATTCTTCGTACTTTTGTCGGAAAAGTCAAAAAGTACCTCGTATAAAAAAAAACGACAAAAGATTCATTTCATATCTTTTACTAAAAACTCATAGAAGGGTAAAATTGGATTTAAACAATTGTAGGTGGATGGAAATAATATTACATATTGAGAAAACATGGATGTGGATGATAAAATACACCCCAGTAAATACTTACGAATAAACAATCTCGGATAAAAATGAGATTGTGATATTTCCCTTACCTTAGGTCCGATTTGCTTTGTACGTGTCCGAAGCTCCTGTATAATGGTTTAAATAATGTTATTGACTTATTCCAGAATCATACATATTGATATGATATCATATATGGTCATATTCTTAGCTTATTGTTAGTAATATTTCATTGTTACTTGTTACTCGGGTCTTTATTGCCTTTTGTTCTTATGCATGTTTTTCCGAATAAATTCTTATTCTTCTTTTAAGGTTATAGATACCTTATATCCAGAATGTTATTAGTGTAACATATATCATATTTATTCATTCAATTCATTTATATAATTACTATGTAATGATGATCAAGTAGAACGAGTCGCATCACATCGTGGAGACGGTATTCCGTACGTACGCACGAGTGATGATATCGTTCCTATGATCGTGGAACTGTATTGGAGTATAAATATATTATTTCAGTATCAATATTACTTTATAATAATCATATATAGTTACTCATTACACCATTATACCCATCCTTGTAAGGTGATGGTGGAAAATAGATTACACCACGGCGTGGAGACGGTATTCCGTACGTACGCACGCGTGGTGATTTCATTTTTCCGTAGGATGGATAGAAGGTGAATTAGGGTTGTTTCATATTTATAATAACATATCAGTATGTAAGTAATACTGATGTTATTACTTTGTCATGAAACAACTAAAGAAGAAAAAGTTGAAGACGAAAGAAATTGAAAAGATCGGTAATGGATATTACCTCTTCTTTGGAAGGCCTCTTTGAATCCTCCACTTAGGGAACTAAGATTGGTCTTTGAAGAAGACCAGGACCTCTAGGATTATTCTAGGGATGTGGGGAGGAGAAAATGTCAGGGGTTGGCCGAGCTTGAGTGCTCAAATTGGTGTGAGGAGGAGGGGGAGAAGGTGTCCTTTTATAGGGGAGGAGAGGGGCACCTTAGGAATAACTAAAAACATTATTTTATATTAAAGTCAAAATCGGTTTATAATGGTTCCAAAGGGTCTTATTTCGAAGATAAGGTGGGGAAGGGTCGAAATCCTCTCATCCAATAGAATTTGGACAAGTTTAGGTTCCTATTTTAACCTTATCATTTAGATTTAACATTAAGTTAAATAATTTAACTTTTACCATGTCTTTTTGTTTTCTTTCACTATATGGTTAATACACTTACTATAACATGCCAAACGAACCCCAAATTGTTTATTATTAATATATATATCCTTATCTAAGTCATTTGGCCGAACCTTAGATTTTTAGGAATAAAATAACAATTAATAATATAATATTTGATTTAAAAACTATTTTGTGTCAATTTTGACACTATTTGATATATGACTTTTGTGAAAGTCATAACAGAATTAAATGTTCGAACCAAGTTGATTAAATCAACACTAATATATCATATTAACCTAGAAAATTAGTGGAATTCATAAAAAGTCTCAAATTACATTTATTTTGGTGTTTATAACATCAATTATGTCAATATTTCATTAATAAGATAATTACTGCATCATCTTTGTGTCATAAATAAATTAAATTATTTGATGTCTAAAAATTACAAATAAAATACCATTATGTAGGAAATCTTTTTAGCTTTCTAATGAATATTTACAATCGATTTTATCTTATGTATAACCCCATATTAAAAATGTTTTAGTAAATAAACTTTGATTTTAACTCTTTTAACTCTTCTTTGAATTAAATAATAATAAATGTCCTAATCTAATCCAAGTGGGGCTAAATGATAATATTTTACACTTAAGGTTGTTTTTGGTCGAGATACACTTGTCCAATAGGATTAGGACATGTGTTAGGGTAATATTAATATCATATTTACCCTTAGTTACCCTATTTACTATTAACCGCGGTAAAAAAAAAGTAAAAAGTTACTATTCACCAAAAAATTATTTTCATCTCATTGAACCACATTTTAGTCCTTGATATTAACCGTGTCTCTCGGATTTTCGAAATTCCATTCACAGAAGCGGAAAAATTAAGTTTTATGAAAAATTCAATTTTTTTAACTACCACTTAGTAGTTTCACTATTCATCAAAAATTGATGTTTTTCAGAACAATGCCAAAATTTCATCCTAAGCTATATTTCATATTCCGAATTCAAAAATGAAATCTATTTTACCAAATTCATAACATAGAAGTTGCATTAATTAATTTTATAATTAAATCCCGCTGTTAAAACAAATAGCGTGTTTTTAAGAAACAATATCTATCAAAAGATTGACACTTGTTTATGTCTAGTTTAAATGTGAAATTACATCCAATGACCAACATTGTATTAAATTGTAAAAATATATTCTAAATATACTTTAAAACCACTCAAATTAATAATTTATCACTATTAATTATTTCGATTAAAAAAGTTGTTTTTAATTATAATTTAGTAATTTTCACTATTCATCAGAATATGAAAGTTATCCGAAATGTACCAAAATTTCACCTTAGGCTAAATTTGATACTCCGAATCCAAAAATGAAGTTCATTTTGAAAAATAAGATTTACAGAATTTTAAAAAGTGGTTATTACTATTCATAACGGCTAGTTTTAATAATATTTTAATAGCACATCGTTGTTTAGTGAAACTCGGTATTGCGTATTACACACGCTATCGAGGAAGGTCGCGATTGCGTGTAATGCAAGCCAAGTCAGGGTTGTGTGTTGTGAAAGAATCCTTCGTTGTTTCGTATAACAGAATCCATCCATATTTCATTTATACATTTAATATATATATATATATATATATACTCATTGTTGCGTAGAATAACTATTATCAAAATTGTGTGTAACACGATCCAGGAATAGTGTTGCGTATACTGCAAGCTAATACGGTGTTGCGTATAGCGCAAGGTAATCTTGGTGTAGAATACAACATAAGACATTAATGAAATTAAAATAATATTTTTCATAAAATCTCGGGGTGTTACATCTCACTTCCTATGTTCCCATCACCAAAAATCATAGTATACACAACCAGAAAGCTCTCCACTACCAATGCCTGCTAGAGCACTCTAGAATAGGTGGGAATGATTAGAGATATCATTGATGTTTGGATATCTCAGTATAAAACCTTCTCAAAGGTCTGTGCTCAGAAAATAATATCTCAAACCATATCCTAGGAGTATCGTGAGAGGTCAATGAACCTCACAAAAAACTCGACCGTAGTCAAGATATTGTGATGAAGATGTAGAAACTATTGTATATGTACTCATCACAATGTGGATAGATAAAACTTCTCCATGAAGAGACAATCAATCTCTATCTAATTTAAAGTCATTTTATTGGGTGTCTGGGTCACTAGACTTCACCATCAAGTCTTGAATCCATAAAGAAGACTTGTCGCTAGGACCACTATCTGGTCATGAGGTTTACTCACAATGTGGAGATTGTGTGTGATTATCTCAATCTAGTCAGCAAATTCCTAGGGACCTATCTCACCCTAATACCTATGAGGACTCTACCTCTAAATCTTATGTAGTGCACTCATCCTACATGAATCCTCAGTTGGTATTGTCAGCACAACCTACGGCTTAATGGGTGGAGACACAGCTGGAAAACCACCCAAAGGTATCGCCTCTTATATAGAACCCTATAATGACCCCTCATCACTAGGAGGATCATCATCACAATACCTCCATGGATACTTATCTTTTTTTCATTGTGGTGGGATCCTAAAATATAATCAAGACACACCACAAACAAAGAGTATATATTGGGAGTTGGCTCAAGAATAACATGGAAACCACAACCCAGTCCTAAATGAAACATATACAAATGTTTCCTTGAAACTAATGCCTACATGTTCTAAGTCTACTATTAGGTTATGAGAGTCCTTTTGAATTGATATGTCAGTCTTCACACCAACACTGGAGTCTCTATCCTAAAATTCAAACTCAATAAACTTTAACACTATCTTCATTAATCCCAACTCAATCTCGTAGTAAGACAAATCCTAACTCCATTTTTAAGAAAGGACCTCCTCTGATACCACTTTATAATGAACCAAATAATCATGGCCTACCTGGATATAGATAAGTTGAGTGTAACTTCCCCAATACCACCTCAAATAGTCAAGGGGATGGCGACCAGAGTCTAGTAGGCATATCCCACGCATGGGAGGCCTTATAATATATCACCTATATGCACACACACACACATACACTCTCATATCCATGAAACAATACATAGATAATAAAAGAACTGATATCAAAATTCATGCATACATACATCCCCCTAATAGAGTACATAAAAAGTACTAAAATCATGAAAAGGGAAAAATAAAATCCTAGCAGAAATAGATAAATGCATCCAACCTACTCAGTAGGAGAGGATTGTTGTCAAATTAAACCACTGGTACACACCTCGGTCTATCTAGATCACTATGGTTCTTCTAATTTGGGTCCTCTTAGGACTCCATAGAAAGTCTTGTTGTCTACATAATACATGACATGTGTGGGAAAATACCATTCAAGGGTGAGTATAACAATACCCAATAGGCACCCTAAAAACCTAAAATAAAATAATGAAACAAAAATGAAATAGTCCACTCAATCCATGTATAGACGATACAAAAAAACCAAGAGAGGAAAACTAGAATCTTCATCTTGACCACTCTACAGCTATACATGACTAGTTATCTCATCACCAACTATTATATCAAACAAGATATGAGATATACCAAAAGGTATCCTAGAATTTCCCATATATAACAATCTCATACTCCAAGTCTCATGGTCTCAACCATCCAAACTACCATAGGATTCTACTCAAGAATGAAAAGGGGTCATTAATGTGGGAGTACTCACTCCACAAGACATGTCATCCCCGATGGAACTCATATGAGAGATCTCACTCATTAGGTATAGCTTTATCATACCTAATAGAATTTGTTTGAGAGAACATGATCTTAGGGTATATCCATGAAAACATTCTCACTAACACCCATAGAATCATGATAATAATCTAAGGTATCTCTCCTATATCTCATGGGGGACTCATTAAACCCTACAGGAACCTAGAAGATCTCAACACTTAAATATTGGATTACACTCAGGACAACTAGAGCACACCACTATCCAAGTCTAGAACTCTGTATATATTAACTCTTAGATAGGGGATCACACTCAGGACCACTGGGGGACACCACGAACCCTATCAAGACTTAAAACCATGATACACATATAGACGATCTCACTCAGGACCACTGGTAGATACTACAAGACCAATATGTATATATCCTTCCAATAGGGGATCATATACACAATGATACCACAAACCCTACTAGATAAACCATCTAGGTAGGGGATTAACTCCAGTATACTAGGTTCATGCTGATACCAAAAACCCAACTTAGTGATAAAAATTGATAGAGGATCCCACCCTGGGGTCTTGGAGAGATACACAGCCTCTATCCAAACTCTTCTTATCAAGGGGATAAAAATCTTATATAGAGGACATAATAACACACTATACCCTCATAAGAATATAATAATGGAAAACTCTCACCAATACTTATTTATGCGTTTATAAAAATCATCATGTAATTATCACCTCACATCATATATCTAACTCCAAATATGTGGAAATCATTTCATTATATTTGGATAATTACTCATGATAGGTTACATATGGGCCTCTATCTGAGTCCTAAAAATGGATATGCATGAGGGAGAAGTCTCTGAGGAGAGTACATAGCATGTACCCATAGTACATGGTGTGTCTCTCAAAAACAGACCCAAGGTCATACCTCCTCTTAGTACTCTAGATTTATATGGAGAATACATGGAAGTTACCCAATGCCACATTATGTGTGACCTCATTCAAACCCATTGGCATGTCCTCACCTTCACACAGCCTGGTTGGTCACGCCGCCATACATAGCATGTACCCTTGGTATATGGAATGTTCCTCTTAGCCCGGACCAAGCCTATGTCATTGTCCATTCCCAGGTATAGGATCTTATTCATGTGTACCACGGACTATTCACATGTAACTAGTCATGTCATATGGCCCATGTAAACCTAGGATCTGGCTGTGTATTTCTACATGGCCATGTCCCCTTACATGGTGTGCCTACCCATGTCCTCCACTACATGGCTTGGGTTCACTACATGGTGCATACCCCATACATAGTATGTAGTCCCAAAAAATTCATAGTCCCCAAATGGGAAGAATGCACGGAATGTATTCCTTCACTACATATTTTTTAATTAGTATTTATGAATGGGAAATCCTTGTGAGCTTTCCAAAACCCCAAATTACACTTTAAACTCAAATATATACCTTAGGGGATGTCTAGAGTTCATAATAGGGATCTAAATACTTAAATAAATTCATATACGATGATCAAGACAAAAATCTCATAAATATTCCTAACTCATGGAAAAATGATAAAGCTTTAGGTTTAACACAACACCTGAAACCATTTGTACTTCGATCCAGTTTTGATCATCCTAAAGACCAGATTTTGGTGGTGCCTCTTCTCCATTGGTTCATTATTGGTTCATTTTTCATGAAAAGGGGGCTCCTCCCTCTCCTCTACAATTCATGAGATCCAAAGGGTGAGGGATATTAGATTAATTAATTAAGGTTTATTTAATTAATAAACCTCCACCATTTAATACCCTACCAGCAGTCACCTCTGATTGGGCGCCCGATGTTGAAAAACCATTATGTCACACCTTGGGTAAAACCTGAATTTTGAACTCAACCATAGTCTTAGATTTATAATTTGAAACTAATCTTGGAATTTATTCTATATTTCTAGAAAAATTGTGTGTGTGAAATATAAAATGTTTAATATTCTTAATATCACCGCACTAAAGAACTTTGGACCTCATAATTCCACACCAAATCAATTTCTGGCTTCATAAATATTCCTAGAAATATTTCAAATTCTTATATGGAAAAACCAAATTCTACACATCTGTGAATCCTGATTCAATCAAACCAGGTTATTCATATGGTTTCTAGTATTTTTATAACCCTCACCCTCTCCCATCTATTATTAAGAGAATAGTTTACCAAGGAATAAATTCTAGGTATTTTATTTCATATCAAATTTTAGAAATAATCTTTCCTAAGATCTATATAGAAAAATGACAAAAACTAATTAAATGGTAAACAAGGTGGGGTCATGAAACCTGTCATTGAACTACATATGTTGACCATTTCAAAGAACTTATTTCATTTTCTTTAGAGGTAGCATCACAGGATTTGTTGAAGACTAATCTCTTCATCATGGGTGTTCTTCCAATGATAAAGGAGAGGGTCCCCCATTCTAAGGAATATCATTTTGAGAAGCTGGTGGATGAAGTGTTCCTAGGTGAGTTGGTCTCTAGAGCGCATATGGATGGAAATCCAGTGTATCTAGTTGCTCGTGAAGGTTCCCCATCCGATGAGTAGGGTGTGCCAGAGGGACATGTTACTAAATATTCCTATGCAGTGGTTCTGGATTCCAATTCTTTAGACCATTTAGTGGTGTTCCATCAGTGTGGTTGTTTAGGACACATGAATCAATAATGTCACATCCCTTAGAATATGTTTTATCATTGCGGGTGTCTGGGTCATCTAGAGAAGTTTTTCAGGAATCATCTCCTGAAGAAGATGTTGTGACTAGAGGATTCTAGTTCCTGATTGTGAGGCAGGATATGCTTCAGTCATTAGATCCCCAACTACAGGTCTTGGGGTGAAGCTTGCGCACAGCCAAGAGTTTCCAGGGGAATGAAGCCTCGGTTCGGGTTTTTTGTTCCGTATTGGTAGTGGAACATTTAAATTATTTTTGTTCTTGTTTTTATGATGTTAATGTTTTGACGTTGTTGTAAGTTTGTCATTTTTTTGTGAAGTTATGATGGACTTGTTCCATAATAATCCATGCAGTCCTGTTTATGTGGATGTGGTTTCCGGAATCGTGTTTTTTTCTTAAAAGTGTGTTTCTCTATTTTCTGGGTTGATATTGGTTTAGCTGTGTTCATTTGGAGATGTAAGTGCCGATAGAAGAATCGATGTTTGTAGTTATGCTCTGGTTCATTGTTTGGGTTAAGTTCTTCTGGGAGTTTTTTCTCTAGTGTTGGGGGTTTCTGGTCTTTGATGAGATTTCCATGTTTCAGTGGAGTTGTTGTTTCTCTCGTGCTATAGAAGTTAGTTTGGATCGGTTGGGACTTCCTGTGTCTCACCCCCCCCCCTTCCGGGGGAGGTATGTTTGGGTGTTAAATTTCTGCACTAGTTGAGTTCTTATGGTGGGGAGAACCCTCTAGTGTTATCTTGTTCTCTTATGTTGTGGTATCTTTCAGTTTCAATCGGGCATGGATTCTTGTTTTGTCCGTTGTTCAGCTAGGTGACTTTCTGGGGGAAAAAACTATATGTGGTGGGGAGAATTGTCTCACCTCAACTTTTTAAATTAATTTTTTTTATTATTTCTTGACTTTGGGTTCAGGTGCTAAGGTTCGGGTTGTTCCTAGTTTAAAATTATTAACGTTTAATAATTTTACCAGGTTTCATACATATGCACAGTCACCGCACGGTTGGCTGTAGCCATGCAGTCAGCTCAGGTGTCGTGAAATTTTCTATCATTTAAAACAAATATAATTCTATGTAAATAAAATTTTTGAAACATTTAAATTAATGTTATTATTTAAAAAGAAATGAGTAAAGTTATGATTGGAATTATTGTTATTTTTATTATCATTGTTATTTTTATTGTTATTATTATTCTTATTATTTTTGTTTTTATTTTTATTATTTTTATTATTTTTATTATTTTTATTATTATTATTGTAATAATATTATTATAATAATAATGAACAAAACCCAAACCCTAGTCTACCCGCATCACCCCCATCCCTTGTGCGTCATGCCTAGGCCCCCTTCGTGCTCGCCCTCACGCAGCCCCTCGCATCCCCACCTCGCCTCTCACCCAGAACTCACCCTCTACCCCCCTTTGCGCTCACCCCACTACTCAAGAAGTGGCACCCCACCACCTCCCTCACCCCCTCCCTGCCCTCCACGCTCAACCGTCCCGGTAGGTGGTACTCTTCTCTGACACTTGACTCTGAACTATTGCCTTGCCCATCACCGTTCTGGCCTCCCATGATTTGTCCCTCTGTACTCCAGCCCTCTGCACCTCGATCATCTATGTTGTGGCCTCTGCACTCTAGCAAGGACTCTTACAGCCTCTGGCTCCCCTTCTCTAGACAAACGACCTCCCCTAATTTCCAGTGGTCTCCGTCACGCTACCTGATGGTTGCCTCCCAATCCCACTCTGGTTAGCTGCAAGTCTCTATTCTGAATACCTCACATATGGTAGTTTTCTTTCTATTTTCAGTGTTTTAATTTAATTTACCAAACCCTAACATCTTGGGTGTTGTTTTATGCATTTTTCTTGTTGATTAGGGTGTGTGATTGGTCTGTGGGTGTCCTTTTCTCCTTGTTTAAGGTTGTGTCGTATCCATGCTTGTTTGAGGTAGGTGAATCCATGTTTTCCTTTCGATTAAGTCCACTTAATACATGATTGTTTTTAATTAAATTTTGGACTTATTTTGAACCTTATAAATACTCTTAGTTAACTTTCTATAGTGTTTTCAAGCTAGTTTTTTTTGTTAAAAATAGTTTTGAAGTACTTTATCTTGTCCTATTTACATGTGCTTATGAAAACTGTGTTCAATAGATGTCAAATGTTGTTTTGATAATGTTTTAAGAATTACATAAACCTTCAATATACTCTTCAATAGGTTGTGACAGTGTTTCGAATTTGAATAAATTGTTTATAAATTATTCAGTCGGTTTATTAAATTGTTTATAAAATTGTTTCACCTGTTTATAAATATTTGTAATAAATTGTTTTGTTCGATATAAAATTGTATATAAATTAATTATTGATTAAGTAAGAAATTTTTAACACATTATAAGACCTAAATACATAATTTTTAAAATTATCATAGATAGGGGAATCTATTTTTCATATGTAGTTTTTATTTCCTTTGGAAATAAAATACTTGGTGTCAGTTCTCTGAATCCTTGGTGAGCGGTTTGAACCTATTAATACACAGGCATGATTTTTGTGATAATTCCTCAAAAAACCTTGACTTCAATATTGAAAAACATGAGTTAATAAGTTCTATACCATTAAGTTCCATGTATGTGATGTTTTTATGACATGTTTTCTTATTCCAGATAACTGATGCTTGTTATATGTTTGCATGTGTGTGTGTGTGCATGGATTTGAGACCTTTCATGTTTGTGATAATATGACCCATGTGTTTCCTCTTGAAAACTTTTCTTGATATCACTTATTGATAATTGTTATTATACATAGTGCTTATGTTACTGTATCGCTTATTGGACTTATCTTATATTATCAAGATGATCGTGATTCGCAATTGTGGTAAGATAATTCCTTAAAGAGGGCCCATGATGACTTGATGATGGATAAAAACTAAGACCCAGTTGGTGGAATGGGTCAGATCATGGACTTTTCTATTGATCTGGGTGTAGCAAATGGGAGGGAAATGATAGATCGTTAACCATAGTCCAAATTGGAAAAATTCCATGCAAGGGTGATTTCAATATCTAGTTATTATAGAAATGTTATGTAAGTCTTATAATCATCTGGGGAAAAAGACCACCATCAGGGTGGGGTGTGAGAAGTTCGAGATAATGAACACTTTTATGGTGGGGCATGTGGGGTTTCAGATAACAACCACTATCATGGTGGGTCATGAAGTTCAGTTAATAAAAACTACCATCAGGGTGGGGTATGTGAAATTAGAGATGTGTAGTGACATACTTGACACTCTTACAAGCATTATGCTGAAACAAGTGGGTTCAGGGTTTGTGGAATCATGGTTAGCGCATGATAACTCAATACTTGTGTGGTTTTATATTTACTTAAGAATTTAATTAATGAAATTTCATACACTGTTATATATTATGTGAACCTATCTTAAGGGAACATTGGTGGTGTCCTACTTGGTTAAATACTCACAACTTGTATGGGGATTTTGATGTGCATACAGATTTCATGACCAGGGATCTAGTGAAGGGAAGGGGCCCTATGACTGGAAGATAAGGAGATAGAGTCTTGGAGTCAGAGGTGATGTTAGGTCATACTCTTCAAAATTTATAATGTATTTATGTTTCTTTTTTCCTCTATACACCTTTGTTTGGTTTACCACTCTATAATATTTTTTTGTATAACATGTATGTAATTTCATTTTTTTTTATTTTTTACTATTGGAATTTATATTTTGTTTATATTATTGTTGAAAGTATTGATACAAAGGATATAGTATCCCCACGGATATAATTTGGACCCTTGTAGTTAGTTGGTATCCACTTACATATGGGGATTCACATATGATATCATGTGACTCTTTGACTCGGACCTCGTGGTTCGGGTCAGAACGTTATAATGAGCTTGTATTAAATGGACCACTTACCTCTGTCAAGGTATTACCATCTATTCCAAGATCCAAACACCCTCAATCATGCTCGTGCATGCCTTATTCAAGCTTAAACCACCACCCAAGCTCTTATATCATGTCAAAAGAGATAAATAAATAATTATAAATTATTTATTAAATTTTTTCAAGAAATGTATATCCAGTCAAAAACTCATTATGCACCATTTTCATATTGAAACTATGAAGAACAACCTATATAAGGTCCCTGGTATAACCCAAGCATCATCCTTTTCCAAGTCCCTATCAGAAAATATCTACTAAACTTTCAATTTCATCAAGGTTAGGAAAAAAATAAATAAATATGGATAGCATATTACCTTCAAAAAATCACTTCCAACAGTGTGCATACATCATATAAGGTCCTCCTCCAAGAACTAAAAATGAAATCCCTATGTCATTCTAGGTATTTAACTATTATACTAGGAAATCATCACCAAACCCTGTCCAAAACTAAACCAAAATTAATTATATCCTTCAAAAATCCAAATAAAGGGAAATATATGGAGATATTTACTTGAAATTGCTAAAAAAAATCATCCCCTACCATGGAGGATCAAATATAGGGGAATAATAGAGGATGATCTAGTTGAACGAACCTCACTATAGGCACATGGACAGATAAACCAAAAAGGGTTGTAACATCCCAACTCTAGTATCCTATATCTAGTGGTTATCTTACTATATTGGAAAAAGATACATTAGATCACATCCTAAAGGGTCGAATAGTTTATCAGTATTGGGAGACTAGATATATAAATTATTCTCACATTAGATGTTAAAATATGAAAAACAACATAAAAATATAGTGTTAAATTTATTATTTCTTCTTGTATATCCCTATAATCATTCATATATCCCTTCATTGTAACCTCAGGAAAGGAAAACATAATAAAGGGTGATCTCGGATTCTCGATAAGGGGAATTGTACAACATAAGATATCATAAAATAAATAAATCATTTATAATATAGAAAAGATAAATAGCAATCCAAAATAAAATATGACTAATATTATAATATTCAGTGATTTTAATAGGAATACTATGTTTGATAGCATACAAAATATGCAACACCAAGCATAATCAAACTGTGAAATATTATTATATGTCTATTATAACATAGCCACTAAATTGGTATGTATGGATATGATTAAATAATTTCTAAAATATATATATAAAAATTTTCTAATCATAAAATTTATTTATTAATTATTATCAAATAAGCACTCAATTTTTAGTAACGATAATTCATTCTGTAAGGATATGTTTACTTCAAAAATGTTTTTTATTGATTTTTGTAAAACAAACTATATAAATAATTTATAAAACATTTTGAAATTTTATTTTTATAAAAAATAACATTTAAAATCATCATATAAAAATTATTATATGTTTAAATTTTCAAATTTTTCTAAAAAGTTTGATTTTCCACAAAATAGTGAAAAATATTGATTTTATTCAAAACAGTATTTTCTTTTAAAGTATTTTCAAAGTAAAACTCTATTTTGTATTAGTTTTAAAATTTAATTCGTACATTTTTATTTAAAATAATCTAATTTTATTTTTTAAATTATTTTTATACTTTAATTTAGTTTAAAAACAATTTATATTTAAAAGAGGCATTTTTCTGAAAAAACAGTTTTTCTTCACGTTTTTCCAGTTTAATTTTAAATTAAAATTTTTCATTTTGGTTTTGAATATTAAAAAATAGATTAAATATTTATAATAATAGGTTCCAAATTTGGTAAATATTTTTATTTTACTTTTGGTCAATACTAATAGCAAGCATAGTAAATTTTAATACCACGATAAAGGGTGAGTGGGGTAATTAATGGTCAAAAATAATATGATAAGGACTAGAAAGTGACCATAACACTTTCCTTATTTTTATTTTATTAGTCAATTTTTTCCATACTCATTCAAAATTTGGTTATATTTCCTTTTTTCATTTGGATGTGATTATGACCTTTATAATATTTCATTTAAAGAAAAGTAAAAAAATGTCAGACTTGTTTTTAATAACTATAATATTTTTAAGAAGGGTATAACCAGAGTCTATGTTCATTTTTAAATATTATTTTGAAATATAAATGATTTATATTAATCATGATAATTTATGTTTACTTTCTAGTGAAGAAATAATTACCTCAAATGCTTACACAACATTGATGCAATAATTATTAAATTAATGGAAAAAATAAAATAAATGATATTAAAAGTATTAAAAGTATTATAATTTGAAAGAATTAATATCACTAATTAATTTTATACATAAAAATTTAATATAATTTTATTCAAATTAATTTGTTTTCTTTATGTTATTAAAGTCAATGTAAATGAATAGTACTAAAATTAAAATTAATGATATTTTATAATAAATAATATTTTATTAAATGATTTAAAATTCATAAAAATATTAGATGTGGAAATATTAATTTTATATGTTTAATGAAATCAACCATGGTCCATTTATGGTCCTTTTTGCATTTTATACTAACATTATTAAACCTTAAAGGGTAAAAAAATTAATATTACTGTAATTGTCAATGGGGTTAGTGATACGTTAAAACAAAAATATAAGGCTAAAAACGTGATCCAAAATTATCCAAATTTAATCATATGAGAATATTGTGAATCCTATTAATATTTATTTCTAATATGATCAATTTTTCTCCATTTATATATCAATATTAATATATGTTAGTTTAATATTTTAATAAACTCCAAGAGTTCCCCTCCTCTATCCTATAAAAGGGAACCATTATTTATAATTTCAAAACACATAATAAAATCTTTTTTGTAAAATACCTACCCAAATAACTTTATTATATCCCTCATAGCATCCTATAGGTTTTTATTTTTTCATAAATCTAACCTAGAAAATATTTTTGTGAAAATATTAATTGGTTGTTTGAAGAAGAGGTATCGTTCTTAACCGAGCGTTTTTGTTTTATTTATCCTTAAACCTCTTTAACATATTGTTCAACCATGATGAGATAATAAAAAGAGTATCCACCATATAATTATATTTTATTATTTTAATTTCATAACCTATATCCATCTCTAACCTCTGTTAAATGGGAAATTAGTCCATCATTCATGTGTACAATGGACTACCGCCTTGCAGACTGATGTAATTCATTTTCCATAATTTTCTCTCATTCCTAGATATAATTATGGAATTAATATTTATATAAGATATTCATTTAATATTTATAATTATTAATATATAATTTATAATTTTCTTTATTACCTTTCCATTCATTGAAAAATGATAACATTGTTTATGCGTACATGTGGACTAACACCCCCATGAAGTGATGTAATTCATTTTTCATCACCACATTACATTGATGATACATATAATTGTATTTAAATAAATAATATTACATCTATGATGTCATTAATAATCTAGAAGGATATGATAATACTTTCCTTTATTCCATAATGATCATTTAAAAATGGAAACGTTACTCGTGTGTACGTCTGGCCTACCATCTCCTAGATTGTAACGTAGTTCATTTTTGATAACCATATTTAAAGTTTTATTTAAAAGTATAATTTATGTATAAAAATTATAATTATGAAATGATTATTTTTCTGTAATATTGACCACTTTGATCATAGTCAACCTACTGAAGTCATTTTGGACTTATGAACCAAATATCATCAAATTATATGATGTGAACTTAAATGATTAAGTAATTGTTATGAAATTATAATATGTGAGATAAAAAGAATAATAAACATGAAAATTGTTATAAATTGTGACATCTCCACCCAAGTATCAATAAACGGTGCCCTGATCTGGTTGGCCATATGCCCTCAAGCACGCCTCTCCGTACGCCAGAGGGTGCCGACTAGAAGCAAGGGTCTGGTAAGTGAGTCCTAGGGAGACTACACTAGTGCAGAAAAAAAAATTTACGTCGGTTATTTTTTATTATTTACGTCGGTTTTTAGGCGACGTTAATACGGACGACGTTATAAATAACTTTTTTTACGTCGGTTATTTAAAACCTGACGTAACATCCCTAACATCACGGTGGTTATCACGTCGGTTCATATAATAACCGACGTGATAAATATGCGCGGGGGGGGGGGGTTATCACGTCGGTTATTTTTTAAACCGACGTGATAAAACGCCTGGGATATCGTTTATCACGTCGGTTATGACATAACCGACGTGATTAACCCTTCCCCTGGCCTATTATCACGTCGGTTTCTTAAATAACCGACGTGTTAAAAAGGCCTGGGAAACGTTTTAGCACGTCGGTTATCCAATAACCGACGTGGTAAATCGATTCCCAGGCCTTTTAGCACGTCGGTTATATTAAGAACCGACGTGATAAAAGGCCCGGGAACGGTTTATCACGTCGGTTCTCGAAAAAACCGACGTGATAAACCCCTACCGATTATTTACCACGTCGGTTATTTTATAACCGACGTGATAGCGATATATTTTTTTTTTAAATAATTGCACTGCTCTCACCAAAAATCAACCAGAAACCAAACAACAAAAATAACCATGCCAGCCCTCCCCCAAGCCCCAACTGAACCCCACCCTCATCTATACCCACCTAACAACCTGGCCAGCCCTCCCCCACCACAACCCTTGGACACCCCCCCACCCCTTCGACAGCCCCCCCCCCCCCCACCCTCATTTACACCCCCACGACCCCTAGTACAACCTCAAACACCCATTGGACACCCCTCCCATATCCCTTGGACACCCCCCACCCCTTGGACACCCCCCCACCCCTTGGACAGCCCCCCCACCCTCATTTACACCCCCAAGACCCCTAGTACAGCCTCAAACACCCATTGGACACCCCCCCACACCTTGACAGCCCTCCCAGACCCCTTGGACACCCCCCCCCCCCCCCGACCCCTGGACACCCCCCCGAGCCCTTGGACAGCCCCAAACACCCCTTGGACACCCCTCCCATATCCCTTGGACACCCCCCCACCCCTTGGACACCCCCCCCACCCCTTGGACAGCCCCCCCAACCTCATTTACACCCAACCGGCCCCTTGGACAGAACTCCCAAACACCTTGGACACCACTCCCATATCCCTTGGACACCCCCCCCCCCCCACCCCTTGGACACCCCCCCACCCCTTGGACACCCCCCCCCCCACCCTCATTTACACCCAACCGGCCCCTTGGACAGAACTCCCAGACACCTTGGACACCACTCCCATATCCCTTGGACACCCCCCCACCCCTTGGACACCCCCCCACCCCTTGGACAGCCCCCCCACCCTCATTTACACCCAACCGGCCCCTTGGACAGAACTCCCAGACACCTTGGACACCACTCCCATATCCCTTGGACACCCCCCCCCCCCCCCACCCCTTGGACACCCCCCCACCCCTTGGACTGCCCCCCCCCCCCCACCCTCATTTACACCCAACCGTCCCCTTGGACAGAACTCCCAGACACCTTGGACACCACTCCCATATCCCTTGGACACCCCCCAACCCCTTGGACACCCCCCCACCCGTTCGACAGACCCCCCACCCTCATTTACACCCCCCGAACACTAGGACAGCCCCAAACACCCCTTGGACACCCCTCCCATATCCCTTGGACACCCCCCCACCCCTTGGACACCCCCCCACCCCTTGGACAGCCCCCCCACCCCCTGGACACCCCCCCCCCTGACCCCTTGGAAACCCCCCCCCCCCTACCCCTTGGAAACCCCCCCATCCCCTTGGACAGCCCCAAACACCCCTTGGACACCCCTCCTATATCCCTTGGACACCCCCCCCACCCTTGGACACCCCCCACCCCTTGGACAGCCCCCCCCCCCCCCACCCTCATTTACACCCAACCGACCTTTTGGACAGCCCCAAACACACCTTGGACACCCCCCACCCCTTGGACACCCCCCCACCCTCATTTACACCCCCCCCCCCCCCGACCCCTAGGACAGCCCCAAACACACCTTGGACACCCCCCAAACACCCACCCACCCCCTTGGAACCTCTCCCCCCATACCAAAATCCAGACCAAAAAAACCATCAACAGTAGACCAAAACAAGAAGTAGAGAAAAATTAAACATTCACTTATATAACATTCAAAACTTACACTGTCAACTTCAAAAAAAAAACTAAATCCAACCTAAACGACTACGAAATACACAATTACATTGACAATATTCAAAATTACATTTTACATTACAAACAACTAAAAGTCAATCAAACCTGTAAAATAATTTGACCACTCCACTTGTAAGTGTTTGATATCTTCAGCAGTAAAGGGTTGAGGGTCATCAAAAAGCTACAAAGGAAAAGGATAGTAGTCAACGTGTATAATGAATAAATCAAATTGAAATATTATGAGAAAGAGGAAATCTTACCAGGTCAAAACTCAGAACTGTCCCAGTTGTTATTATTTCATACATAAATCTTAACATGTAATATCCGCATTCGATGATGCCTTGTTTCTCATGACATTTCTATTTGAATGAGTGTAAATTCAATATATTATTTTTATGTAATAAATCAAAATGTACAAATTATAAATGGATATTTACCTTCGCATGTACATATTTTATCTTGTAATTCCTTTTCTTTGCGCTTTTTCGAAAGTGGACCCATGCCCTGTTAGAAAATAATACGAATGGGGTAAATTTATAATTCATTATAATATATAAAACTATTGTGAAATTGAAACTTACGTTTCCAATATATTCTTAAAACTTTCTCGCACATCATCATGGAGAGAGCATATCCAATAAAGTGTTTTCTCCCTAGGGCAAAAAACCCCTAACATCCAATGATCCCTGATAAAAGGAAATTTAACGTTAGTGGTTTTTTATGTTAAAAGATAATTAACTCTTTGAGAGGGATGTGTTTCATACCTCTCACAAAAAGGCATCATCCAACACTGTGTGATTACATTCTTTTCAAATCTATCAGCAATATAAAGCATTCTTTGTTCCTCATCCAATTCACATGCTTCAGGGGAAATCAATTGTGGGTCCACGAATCCATATACATTTGTCAGCTCATTCCTCTCACAAATTTTATATAGATACCTAATACAAAGAAGACATAAGTATACATTTTTAATAAATATAACGCAAGGAAAAGGTGTTAAGACTTATATGATAAAAATTTGCACCACGTTGATGCCCAACTTATCTCCTGTGACAAACTCCATGATATCAGTTTTCATAATCCCCACACTTAGTTCACGTCCACATACATGAGCTTCCATTGTAAAGTCATAATGATCCGCCAACAAATTTGAATATCTTGACAATTTGTCAAGACTGCTAGTATCTGCATCTGATGTCATAGCTATCTTGTCTTTGTTGTTGTCTATACAGTATTTCTTTACCTTTGAAGTATTCCTGTAAAAATAAATTGAAAAATATATTAGTTTTCAAATGATAAAACATTAATAAAAATATAAAATAAAAGATATAACATCCATACCTCTATGGTAATGAGTCGAAGAAGTCTGGATGGCCAAACTAAAAAATGGCCGATACTATGTCCAACTGTCGTCACCTCATCTGTAGGTAATGGTATCCGAGCTGATCTATCTATAATATCCTATACAGTGACCCTCTGATTCTCTACCTCTAACTGTTGATGATGAACTGTATCTCCTATACAATATACCATCCCATATGCAACTATATGATGTTGAGGATCATCAACATACAACTCACAATAAGTAGGTAGCTGCGGCGGAGGAGGAGGATCAAAAATGGGGTCCGCAGGCTGAGGTGGGGGAGTGGGAGCTACTGGGAGAGGTGGAGTGGGAGCTGCACCCTGAAATTGTCTTTGCAAGTCTGCAAACATAAACTGCACCGATGCTCTAATCTTGTCCTCCATTGTCGCATTAATATTATGGACTTCAGCCTCCAAGGATTCTATTTTTTTTTATAAACTTCCTCAACGTTAGAAGTTGAGGAACGTGGCAACACTTTTCTTACCGATACACCTGCCGGATATCCTCTTACACGGCCAGGATGTTCGGGATTTCCCAATGCCACAGATAAAATATCTTCCCTCCCAGATGGTGTAAATGTCCCCTGTGAACTCTGCTCCTCAAGAGAGTCCTTTAATAATTAATTGAACATTTCTATAATGATTGGAAATATATGACGAAAATAGTAAACTTAAATAAATAAAATAGATATCTTACAATACTCTCAACTACGAGTCTCGATTCTTCCGAAAGATATTCTCCTTTTTTGCCCTTCCGAGCTCTTTTCCATTTCTCATGTCTAGATGGAGGGGATGGAGGGGCCACCTCTCCAGAGCTTGAAGACTCAGCTCTTAGTTGTTGAAATTTTTCTGCCATCATTTGTTCTTCCAATAATGCATACCCTCCCCGAGATAAACTATGAGGGTATACATTTTTAGATTGGATCTCTTGATGAGCTTTCCTTGTTTGCTGTAAATTAAGAATAAGTAATCATTAACAAAACAATAATAAGAT
The DNA here is from genome assembly GCA_963277665.1 of Viscum album. Classification (NCBI taxonomy): domain Eukaryota; kingdom Viridiplantae; phylum Streptophyta; class Magnoliopsida; order Santalales; family Viscaceae; genus Viscum; species Viscum album. The sequence goes on along the minus strand of OY728160.1, from coordinate 976,369,061 downwards.
CATTTATATAAGAAAGATTATAAAAGTTTACATTGCCCTTACCAAAAATGATTCTTTTCTTCTACTTTCAAAAAATTGTCTCCATGTGTCTTCATCTATAAAAGGATATATACGACATGGATTCTCACGACTCCTATGACCATAAATGAAATCAGATGAGAGGGTTGATTTGAAATCCCTCCATCTCCTAGCAGCCAACGATAAGCATTTCTTCCTGACTCCTCCAGTGTCAGGAATATCAAATGTCATCTGATAAAAAAGAGGTTAAAAATATTATATATACTAGAAACATTTAAAGAACAGTCAAACAATAGAAAAAGATCTTACCAAAATGGTCTCCCACAACTGAGAAATTATCGCCTTATACACACTTCTCCAATCATCATAGAGAATGCTTACTTTTCTCTTAGCCTGAGTTGCTACAAAACCCTTAAAATATTTAGCATTTGGACCTCTAGGAAGATCATCATCATCAAACTCCACGACTATCCTCTCCTCCTTCGTACGGGCAAGTGATAATTTTGGTAAACGTGTGCACCCACGCTTACCAACCTTTGAACTCTTTTTCGTAATAAGAGCATGTGAATGTTCCTCCCCAGATGTATGACCAATATGCTCATCTCCAGAATCATGTGGCTGATCAACTGATTGATCTGTCATTTTCCTTCAAATCAAAAAAACAAACATTAGTTCACAAATAGAAAAGTGTACTAAATTACATAATAGTAAACATTGGTAATATGGTAAGCATGTTAAACAATGATAAACATGGTAAACACAGGCAAAAGGTTGCCAAGGAGTTGGCCCAAGAAATCTGAAAAGTGGACTCACTGATTCCACCGGTCAGCCAGTGTGAGCTCACCGGCCAGCCGGAGGACCCAGGCAGTAGACTTGCCCACTGCCTGGTGCCACCGGCCGGCCGCTGGCTCACCACCGGCCGGCCGGTGGACCAGACAGAGCCTTCCTGTCTGGACCACCGGCCGGCCGGTGGACCAGACAGAGAGCCTTCCTCGGTCTGGACCACCGGCCGGCTGCTGGCTCATCACCGGCCGGCCGGTGGACCAGACAGAGCTTTGCTCTGGACCACCGGTCGGCCGGTGGACCAGACAGAGCTTTGCTCTGGACCACCGGCCCACCGGTGATCCACCACCGGCCAACCGGTGATCCACCACCGGCCAGCCGGTGCGCCCAGGACTTCTCCTCTTTACGGTTTTTATTGTTTTATCGTTTTGGTTTGATACATGTTTTAATAAGTAAAAAATTTACAATATCTAACATTATATGAAAAAACTAAATGTAAACAAGAAATAAACTTGTGTTACCTGTAATTTTAGGAATGTACAGTTGGATTGTTTTCCCAAATTCCTTCGTCGTGATCGTTCCTTATGGCACAAACCATGTCTTCAACATACTCATCATTATGTTCTGTTAATCTTTCCATGGAAGTAGGGATCTCACATAAATCAGCATCTTCATCAAATTCATCCTCACCAACATATTGTTTTTTCCCTTGTAAAACAACAGCCCACTGCATATCTGATTGATCTACTACATAGAAAATTTGTTTGGCATGTGTTGCCATTATAAAAGAATCAGCTGTGTCTTCCAATCTATTCAGATTAACAAGTGTCATTCCAAATTCATCGTGTCTGACACTGTTGTTACCGATAAACCATTTACAGTTAAAAACAGGAACTTTAATTTTAAAGTAATCAGCCTCCCATATGTCTTCAATCACTCCATAATATGCACTTGATGCCGAAATTGGGTTTCTGTCCTTAGCACTCAAAAAATGCATTGCTTCTGCAAACACCAATACACCACTATTCTGAACTGCACTTCTGTTGTCCTGAGATTTCGTATGAAATGTATAGCCATTAATGTCATAAGCGGACCATGTTATCACATTTAAAGATGGACCACCCAATATCCATTTTAATGTCTCTGATACATCTGATCTACCAAGCAAGGTATTTTTAAACCATGGCAAAAAAGTTTTGTTGTGCTCATTCAAAATCCACATTTCTTTCTTCTTTGGATGACATTGTTTCAACTCATTAATATGCAATGTGATATACGGTTGAACATCAGCTATGTTATTCAAGATGTATGATTCTAACTTCTTCATATGTTCAGCTGACAGTGATTTGACTTTCAAGCCACGAATCCCCTTTCCCTCATTATTAACCCATTCTTGGCGAGATGGAGGCAAACCTATGTGTTGCGCCGTAGCCAAGTAGCTCGTACAAAACTCTGCTACCTCCTCAGAAATATACTTTTCAATAATGGAGGCTTCAGGTCGATATGGATTTTTAACATATCCCTTTAATATTTTCATATACCTTTCAAAAGGATACATCCAACGAAGATATACAGGTCCACAAAGCCTTATTTCTCGAACCAAATGAATCATTAAATGCACCATCATATCAAAAAAAGTTGGAGGAAAATACATTTCCAAATGACAAAGTATAAAAATTGCATCCTTTTCCAAAATGTTCAAAGCATTCACATCAATCGCCTTGTTACAAATTGAATTGAAAAAATAACACAACCTCATTATAGTCTTTCTGACACGGATGGGCAATATTCCACGCAGTGCAACTGGTAGAATTTGTTGCATCATGACGGGACAATCATGTGATTTCATACCTATCAACTTCAAGTCTTTCAATGAGACAAAATTTTTTACATTTGAAGAATAACCTTGAGGCACTTTTATATCATGAAGACACTGACAGAAGCTACTTTTCTCCCTCTTCGATAATGTATGACAAGCTGGGGGAAGAAATGTTCGTCTTCCTTTAGGAGTGGGAGATAACTCCAAACGTATTCCCATTGATAGTAGGTCTAACCTTGCATTCAACCCATCTTTTGTCTTTCCTTTAATATCTAGAAATGTTCCGATCAAAGAATCACAGATATTCTTCTCCACGTGCATGACATCAATATTATGTTTGACTTCATGATACCTCCAATATGGTAGCTCAAAAAATATTGACCTTTTCTTCCAAATATGTCTATCATTACCAGATTTCTATGTCTTTCCCAATGTCACATCAAGGTTTTTCACCCTCTCAAAATAAAATTCTGGGGATAAAGGTTTTGGAGCAGTATCAAATTCTTGTGAGCCATTGAATGCCTTTTTTAGTCTTCTATAAGGGTGATCCATAGGCAAAAACTTTCGATGACCCATGTACATTGTTTTCCTCCCATGATGCAATTGACAATATGACGTCTGTTGTTCGCAAATTGGACATGCTTTATGCCCTTTAACACTGTATCCAGACAAATTTCCATATGCTGGGAAGTCATTTATAGTGAATAGAAGCACTGCATGCAGTTGAAAATATTCCATTTTATAAGAATCATACACCCTAATACCATCAGCCCATAACAGTTTCAAATCATCAATCAGCGGTGACAAGTATACATCAATATCATTGCCGGGTTGCTTTGGACCAGAGATCATGATACTCAACATGACATATTTGCGCTTCATACAAACTTCAGGAGAGAGGTTGTAAATTACCAATAAAACAGGCCATGAACTATGTGTGCTACTGAGGGTTCGGTATGGATTCATTCCATCTGTGCACAAGCCTAGTCTCAGATTTCTAATTTCATTTCCAAATGTAGGGTACTGGGCATCAATTTTCTTCCATTGTGGAAAATCAGCTGGATGACGTATTTTTCCATCACATACCCGCTCATCAGCATGCCATCTTATCCTTTTTGCATCATGTGAATTAGCAAATAAACGTTTGAAACGAGGAATTATAGAAAGATACCAAAATACCTTTGAAGGGAGCTTTGTAATCTCTACATCAGCTTGTGATTTTTCTTTCACCTTATACCGTGATGTCCCACATTTAGGACACTCTTTCAGAAATTCATATTCCTTCCAATATATAATGCAGTCATTCGGACAGGCATGTATTTTCCTATATCCCAATCCCATCGGGCATAATATTTTTTTGGCCTTATAATGTGAATCTGGAAGATCGTTATCTTTTGGAAGAATGTCTTTCATCAATTGTAGCATCTCTGTAAAACTTCTGTCACTCCATCCATGTTTCGCCTTCAGGTTAATCAATCTTAACACCGCCGACAAAACCGTAAAATCTGTACAACCAGGATATAATGGTTTTTCGGCATCACCATATAGACGTGCAACTGTCGGTTCTATCTCAATTTGTTCTGCTACAATATCGCGAATCATTTCTTCAATTCCATCGGAGTTACCATCTTGTGATTCATTATCATCAGTGACATTCTGTCCAGTTTCGCCATGCCAAATCCAAGGGTTGTAACTCGGATTGAAACCATGACAAATCAGATGATCTTTTATCTCTCTACTTTTCAACTTCTTCATATTCAGACATTTCAGGCATGGACAGAAAAAAATGTCACTACTTGGAACATTTCGTTTAGAAAATTCCAAAAAGGCATCAACACCTTCCTCATATTCATTGCTCATTCGATGTGCCGTAATCCAACTTCGACTCATTATTACCTATAACAAATAGCAAAAATATATATATTTTTTAGATAAGACAAATATATGTTTATATGAAAAAAATCATAATTTGAATGTAAACAATGTTGAAATATAAAACAAATCGATGTGTAAACCCCCCTGGACACCCCCCGACCCCTCTGGACAGCCCCCCACCCCTCCTGGACACAACCCCCCACCCCCGACCTGCTTGGACACCCCCCTGGACACCCCCCAACCCTCTGGACAGCCCCCCCACCCCTCCTAAACACCACCCCCCCACCCCCTACCCCCTTGGACACCCCCCCTGGACACCCCCAACACCCACCCACACCCTTGGACAGCCCCCCACACCCACCCACCCCCTTGTAAACCCCCCTGGACACCCCCCGACCCCTCTGGACAGCCCCCCACCCCTCCTGGACACCACCCCCCACCCCCTACCCCCTTGGACACCCCCCTGGACATCCCCCAACCCTCTAGGCAGCCCCCCACCCACCCGGACAACACCAAATACCCTCTGGAGAGGCCTCCACCCACTTGGACAGCCCCCCACACCCATCCACCCCCTTGGACAGCCCCCCACACCCATCCACCCCCTTGGACACCCCCCTGGACACCCCACCGACCCCTCTGGACAGGCCGCCACCCCCTTGGACAGCCCCCCACACCCACCCATCCCCTTGGACACCACCCTGGACACCCCCCGACCCCTCTGGACAGCCCCCGACCCCTCTAGAAAGCACCCCCACCCCTCCTGGACACAACCCCCCACCCCCGACCTGCTTGGACACCCCCCTGGACACCCCCCAACCCTCTGGACAGCCCCCCCACCCCTCCTAAACACCACCACCCACCCCCTACCCCCTTGGACACCCCCCTGGACACCCCCCAACACCCACCCACACCCTTGGACAGCCCCCCACACCCACCCACCCCCTTGTAAACCCCCCTGGACACCCCCCGACCCCTCTGGACAGCCCCCCGCCCCTCCTGGACACCACCCCCCACCCCCTACCCCCTTGGACACCCCCCTGGACATCCCCCAACCCTTTGGACAGCCCCCCCACCCACCCGGACAACCCCAAATACCCTCTGGAGAGGCCGCCACCCACTTGGACAGCCCCCCACACCCATCCACCCCCTTGGACACCCCCCTGGACACCCCACCGACCCCTCTGGACAGGCCGCCACCCCCTTGGACAGCCCCCCACACCCACCCATCCCCTTGGACACCCCCCGACCCCTCTGGACAGCCCTCGACCCCTCTAGAAAGCACCCCCACCCCTCCTGGACACAACCCCCCACCCCCGACCTGCTTGGACACCCCCCTGGACACCCCCCAACCCTCTGGACAGCCCCCCCACCCCTCCTAAACACCACCCCCCACCCCCTACCCCCTTGGACACCCCCCTGGACACCCCCCAACACCCACCCACACCCTTGGACAGCCCCCCACACCCACCCACCCCCTTGTAAACCCCCCTGGACACCCCCCGACCCCAAATCCATGCACCTATGCCATGGTTGTGTGTGAATAAAGTAGTAACAACTGTAAAAGGGCAACCCATCCAAATGGACACGCCCCAACCCTCTCGGGGATTTATAGAAAACGATGAAAAATTAGTGAAATCATAAAATTACTCAATATTTCAAGTCGAACAAATAGATCTAGGGATGATAAATAAGATTATGGTGCCAAAACGAGTTAAAAGGGTTCGCAATCGAAGAATCTTAGCTAGTTTCAACAAAAAAGTCACAACACATTTATATATACTATCCGCGAAAAAAAACGAACGAGTGTGAGGATTACCTGAGTGCTGTGAGTTTAGATGATTGATCCGAGGAGATTAAATATGAGAAACGATGATCGCAAAACGAATCTAAACCAACGAAATGGACGATCCGATTCGGGTTTACGCGCGAGAGAGACGAGTCGCGACTGTCGAAGGTAAACTCGCGAATGACAATCCACGGGTCTGGGTAAATTTTTAAATGAGTTATCACGTCGGTTATTCAATAACCGACGTGATAATGTTTTTAAAAACCTTTATAATGTCGGTTATTTCAATAACCGACGTAAAAACCTTCCTTCGATTCCTTTTTGACGTCGGTTATTTTATAACCGACGTTATAAAGGGCTCAAAATCCGCGTTTTTTTTACGTCGGTTATTCCATAACCGACGTCAAAAACATCTACGGATTCTTTTTTTACGTCGGTTATAAAATAACCGACGTAACAAGGCCTTCGAAAACCGCGTTTTTTACGTCGGTTATAAAAATAACCGACATAAAAAACGAAGCCGCGCGATTAATAACGTCGGTTATAAAAATAACTGACGTTAAAGGTGTACCGAACACAGGTTTTTACGTCGGTTATTAAATAACCGACGTAAAAAACCTCGTTTTACATATTATGACGTTGGTTTTATATAACCGACGTAAAAAATGGTGACGTAAAAAACGTTTTCTGCACTAGTGCTATACCCTCTTTTATCATAATAAAACACCAAAAGAAGAAAAAAAATAACCAAGTGAGAAAGCGTATAAATAAACATAACAATACCATGACATATGATATTCAAAAGAGGAAAAATACAATATCCAACTGAAAGGTAAAACATGCTATGACAAAGTAAATGTAAAATATCTACAATGCAACTAAAAGTAAAGGAACCACGGCTCCCAAGCGGGTCCCAAACCATGTCTGGTTCCCTCTCCCATGCTCCAATCCCAAACAAAAATCTATCCCAGGGCATTTCCCTCATCTTGTTTTGAAACAAAAAAGTCTACAAAGGTGCCGATCAGACAGCCAGAATAGTGTGTGAGGACAACTTAGTAGGCCACCACCAATGGTGTCTAAAACAAGTCCTGTCAAAACATAGTGTGTGCATTTTATGAAGCAATAAATACAAATCATAATTAAAATATTTATCACATTGTCATTTAATATTTCATCATCATATTAGGCCAAGTTTCAATTCATGTTTTCCATTTGAGTCATCATTATCATTCATTTGGTGTTGAGCGTCATGTCAAGCACCCAAAATCTCATTGAGTGTAGGTCGCCATGCCTATCTCTCTATATCTCATTCGGTGTAGGTCATCATGCCTAGCACCCCAAAATATCAATCTTGGATAATTATTGGGGAGGAACGCCATGTCCAAGTCCCAACTTCTAATCGGTCTAGAACACCATGTCTAGCACCATAAAAATCTTAGATATTTAATCATTAATTAATTCACAAGAATTAGCCACATCATTTTGTTACTAATCCAGTGATTATTTAAACATTTCAAAGTCCATTAGTTAACTGAACAATAAACTAAGCACAAAACCCATTACTTAATTCATGAATTAATTAATCAGCACAATTATCATTCCATAATTAATTTTTCACAATTAATTATCCATATCAAATATCAACTTGTCATAATTAATTCTCGGAATTAATTATCTTTTATCAATATTATGGAACATAATTAATTCTCACAATTAATTATCTTTTATAGCCAATATCACTTCATAATTAATTTCCCCCAATTAATTATCTTATCACAACCAATTCAATATCTCAATTAAAATATCTCAACCCAGAACCAATCTCCAAAATAATATCTATTTGGGAAACCCCACCTTCATTTATTCTATGATTAAATTATCAATTAATCACTAAGGAAAACACAATTCAATTCCACTTTCCTCATTACTCCACTTTAGGAAATCAATTTTCAAGGGAAGCTATTAATTTTATAAAATTTCATTCAAATATCAAATCGACGAATATGGGTGTTCGATTTAGACCACCTACCTTGGTGTATTGACAGATGTTAGCCCAATAAAAATCCCCAAAATCTGATTGGCACAGCGTCGTTGATCAAGCTTATGATCTAAATCCCTAAACCAAAATTAAGATCAAAGGCATCAAGATCTTGAAAATCTAGATCTAGATCCACAATCCAAGATCTAGATATTAATTCATAGGTTTAGATCCACGGAAATAGTTTAGATATTCCAAGAAAATATCAAGAAAATATAGAGGAATGAATAGGGGAAGCAATGGGATGAAATCAACTTACCAGGAAGAGAGCGGATCTCTAATCTGGGCTTTTGATCTCGAATAAGGATGTTCATATCACCTTATAATCCATTCGAAAGGATCTGGGATCACCTATAATTTGTCAATCCCAATAAAAGGTCAAAATATGGGGGTCTCAGAGGTTCAGGTGGTTTAAAAAAGGATTTTCGGATAAAAAATCATGCACACATGGTTTCCTGGGTAGGGGTGCACGGTTAGGTCAAACCGTGCGCCAACCATGCAGACCACTCTATCCAGGTTTGCATAGTTGGCATGGTATGGTCGCACATTTTTTCAAACTTTTTGAAAACTGTGTGGACCTCTATATCCATTTTTTCACGCTAAGAACAATTTAGTCACATGATTTTTCAAACCGTGTGCAAACCGTGCACAACCTACTGTCTATTATTTCTTCTTAAAAATCACCCAAACGTACCCCAACACACTACTCCAAAAAAATGTACCTAAAAACGTCAAGTACCTGAAAAAGAGACTGAGATGAATCTAGAAAAGTTTGGTATCTTACATAAATAAATTAAATAATTAACATATGTTTATTATTCAAGAATATAAATAGAATACATGATGAGTCATACTCAAGGTAAGGTAAACATTACTTTAAAAACTCATTCTAAATGTTTTCAAGATTTATTTTCTAAATATTTATCTTCCATGTCCATATATTTATAAATATTTTAAGAAAAATTATGATTTATACTTTAAGGTTTTATAAAGTTCATTTTTTCTATATATTTTCTTATTTACAATTTTTTTTAAAGAAAGAATCTTTTTAAGATTTTACGTAAGGGAATTTCTTTTTAAAAATAATATTTTAAATTTTCCATTAAAACATCCTTTTCATTCCATATCCATATTTTTAAAATTATTTTTTGTATGTATTTATATGGATTTAATTGAATTATAAAGTAAACATTATGTTTCTTTTTACTTTCTTTCAATGGTTTTTGAAAGGAATATTTTTATATAATATTTTAATACTCTTTACAAAAATAAAAAAGGAGAGTTCTATTTTAATATATACAACGACAAGAAACTTTTCTACCACCATAACCATTATTTTATTTTTTGGATTTCTGACCAAAATTTCATGTTTTATTAAAAGAAAAACCCTCTTTCCATGTGTTCTTTTTATGTTTAAAATGGGTTTTAAAATCAGAAAAACAATTTCTTATAGGTACAACAAACAATTTTATGATTCAATATTTTATGTATTATGTTATAGTTATTGGGAATTGTTTATGAGGATGTGTGGTTCTATTATAAACTGAGCGTAGGTTAGATCATTATATATCTTCAAATAATTGGGTAAAGTGATAGAATTAACTAATTAGGTTTCTCCTAAGAGATTATTGTAATATATTGTGATGTTTATTCCAATTATAATTGTGATGGTTATTTTATGTGTAACCATGATGGTTATTCAATGTGTAACCATAAAGGTTATCCAATTTTTAATAGTGATAATAAAATTATTCCCCAAGTAACCTAAATGGTTTATATATTATTTCTAGGGGTTTTATGTGAATATTTTCATTTCTTAAGCTAAGGTGATGATCTTTTGTTTAAAGTAAAGTATATTCTAATTTTTCAGGCTGTAAAGTATAACTTTGTGAAAAAATTATCATGATTTTTTCATGACTTCAAAAAAAATTATGTTTTTTATTTATCCTTTCATATTTCTCATGAAATGTTTCATGAAAAAAATTGGTCATAGAAGTTGATTTCTTAGGTAAAAAAATGTTAATTTTGAGCAAAAAGTTTATTTGGAAAAAATGAAACTGTTTATAATTATTCATGGACTAATGGTTTATTTATTTATTTTTATGTCCCATAATGATATTTTTATTCTCATACTATTGGATGAGTAGGGAAAAGGATGTGGTTGAGTTGAAAATTTTGAATATGTGTCATGAAAAAAACACGTTTTTTTTAGTTTTAATCGGTGGGAAAAAATATATACTAAATATAAGTGTCCACATTCTAATATTTGGGTTTGTAATGTAATATTTATGACCAAAATATCTAAAACTCTAAAACTAAATGATCATTGGGAGTATAAGCTAGTGAATTCTAGTTAAAGTTGATAGATTATGTAATGTTTAAGGTTAGGTCCTTATAGTTGGTATCATGGTAGGGTTTAGATTACTTTATAAGTTAAGATGTTATTTAAACATGTAACACCCCAAGCTTCCATGGTACATTTCTCTTTGAATAATACAGTAGCGTGTGTTGTACACAACTTCGAGTTCTAACACACACCACAACCAATCAAACTAGCCCTTATGAATAGTAATACCCACTTTTTTAAATTTTATAAATTTTATCTTTAAAAATGTACTTCATTTTTGGATTCGTAATATCGAAATTATCTTAGGGTGAATTATTGGTATTTTTCTGAAAACATTCAATTTTTGATGAATAGTGAAAAAACACTGAGTTATAGTTTAAAACAGAATTTTTATTTAAATAATTATTTATTTTATTTAAATTTAATTAAGATCAAAATAGACACATAATACCTATATAAGTTCAATTTAATTCATTGGAGTTAGTTTAGAATAATTTTAGATATATAAAAAATTTATTGAACTTTTCACCGTCTTTTACCCACCTCCTAGGAGAATTTGGAAATTCACATAAAACTTAATTTTACCACTTTTGTGAGTGGAATTTAGAAAATTCAAGAGACACAGTTAATACCAAGGAGTAAAATTTGGTTCAATAAGATAAAAATAATTTTTGGTGAATAGTAACTTTTACTTTTATTTATCACGGTTAAAAGTAAATAGGGTAATTAAGGGTAAAAATGATATTAATATTACCCTAACACATGTACTAATTATATTGAACAAGTTTATCTCGAACAAAAACAACCTTATGAATAAAATATTATCATTTATGGCCACTTGTATTAGATTAGGACATTTATTATTATTTAATTCAAAGAAGAGTTAGAAGAGATAAAATCAAAGATTAATAACTAAAACATTTTTAATATAGGGTTATACATAAGATAAATTTGATTATAAATATTAATTAGAAATATAAAAAGATTTCCTACATAATGGTATTTTATTTATAATTTTTAGACATTAAGTAATTTATTTTATTTATGACACAATGGTGATGCAATAATTTCCTAATTAATCAAATATTAAAATAATTGATATTAAAAATATAAAAATAAATGTAATTTGAGAATTTTTATGAATTCCACTAATTTTATTGGTTAATATGACATATTAGTATTGGTTATATAAATTTTGTTCGAAGTAATAATGCTGTTATGAAATTATTAAAAAAGAAAATACCCAGTAGTGTCAAAATTGACATAAAAGAGTTTTTAAAACAAATATTATATTATTAATTTATATTCTATTCCTAAAAATTTAAGGTTCGGCCAAAGGAGTTATATAATGATAGGTGTATTATTAATTCACTTTGGAGCCATTATAAACCGAATATGAATTTATTATAAAATAATATTTCTAGCTTTTCCAAAGGAGCCTCTCACCCCTCTTATAAAAGGGCACTCCCTCTTCTCTATAGTTTACACCTTCAAAACCTATTGGCTCAGCCAACCCCTGCCCAAATATTCTATCAAAATCACTTAATTCAACCTAGAGGCATTAGTTTGATAAAAAAATCCAACCTAAGGAACCCTTTTGATCAAATCAAAAGGAATAACCCGAAGAAGTGGTAATGTTTTCACCACCCTATTTCAAGTTCCTTTCTTCTTCAACTTCTTATTTCTTTGTTATTTACATTCTAAAATAATACCTGGAGTATATTTTATATACTGTGATGTTATTATAAATATGGTACAACCATATTCAGTATTCTATCCATCCTTTGAATGACATGTCACCATACGTGCGTACGCACGGCCTACCGTCTCCACGTCGTGGTGTAATTGTTATTCAATACATTATTATTCGGATGGGTATAATAATGATGTGTAACTCATGTAAATAATAAATATAACATGATAATGATTATGTATATATGATATACCATCGAATTAAATATTATTTTAAAATCAAAAGAATGATATTGTCGCTCGTGCGTATGTACGGATTACCGTCTCCACGAACGCGATGAGATTCATTCCCCATCATACCCATTCAAGACTAAATTTCATTTGATGATTAAAAATAATTTTTAGAGACATGATATAATTATGTATATTAATAATATACATCCCATCCATAACAAATATGGCTCACATAACAAATAATATAAAGGAAAACGACTCCGTTAACACCCGAAATGATGATAATACTAAGATATTATTAACAAATCAGTGATAAAAGATCATATATGATATCGTATTAATGTATATGATTCTTCTATAATTTAATAACAATTATTTCACCATTTTAAAGGAGTTTAACCTACCCTCAACCAAGAAAAAGTACAAGGTAAGGGTTTATTTCACAATCTCTTCATTATCTGAGGTTGTTTATACGTAATTATCTACTAGGACCTCTTTATCATCCACATCCATGTTTCTTAAAAATGTATTTCAAAACATTCTTACTACTTTACAGAATATGGGTTAAAGTCATTATACCCTTTTTTGACTTTTTATAAGAAGTTTATAAAGTAATCTTTCCGTCTTTTTCCAAACAAGGTCCTTTTTAACCTTTTCGATGGAATTAAGGTAAGAATGTCTTTTTTAACTTATACGGTGGGTGCGGCTATTTCCCGCCATTATAAAATTGTCGAATCTTCCCTTACAAGATTATAAGAATATTTTCAAATTAAATGTTTTATTTTATAATTATGTTACTTTTAAATGATTTCAAAAAAGATATATTTTTCTCCAATAGTTTTGATTTCATCTATATCAACATCCTTTGAAGGATTTTAAGCTTATTTGAAGTTGATTTATTATGATACAATACTTCCTTATAGTATTGAAGGTTTTTTGATATGTTTGACTATGGATGTGTTATTTTTATACCATTCATGGTTTATGGATAAAGTATTGACATTTCCTATGCTAGTTTTAATACGAATGTTTATGTTATGTTTAAACTTGTTCATATGAGGAATGCATTGGACTTAATAAGTGACAGGTGGAGCCCGATATAGTTCCTCGATGCATCGGTAGGTCTCAGGAGACAAACTAGTGTCTTGGCACAAGGCCTTGACAAAATATTATTTGTAGTCTTGGCACAAGGTCTTGACTATGTGGTTATGATAGTCTGGAATTATGCATTCCATCATTATGAAAGTGGTTATTGATATTGCATGTGATTATTTGACTAGTAGAATATCCATGTGAATAAGTAAATGATATTATTTTATTTTATTTTTTCCATATTATGCTGAAGTTCAAGTTTTAAAAGATTTTTTTAGTTATAAATTGTCTTAAATGTTTATGATGATTTATGAAAGTTTCTGCTATATTATTATCCTTACTGGGCATCTGAGCTCACACCTTTCTATGTTTTATTTTCACAGGATGTGAAGAAGTATTTTATGAATGACCTGCAGGGATAGTATGAGGGGATATGAGTGTGAACTATAGAGACTATGTTGTTGTAGTTTTTATTTTATGATGTAATGTAAACTTTATTAATGTATCTAGTGATTCCAAGGCTATTAAACTAATTGGTATTCCGAGACATGATCTTTTGTGATCATTCCAATGTTATGTAATAATGCACTGACTCTGGGTAACTGGGGTCAGGGCGTTACAGTTGGTATCAGAGGAATTTTAGTACAAACCTTGGAAACTAGATTTAGATAAACTCTGATTAGAGCACATAGACCTAAGATGGACTTTGAGGATTTGTATAGAAGAACTTCCTTGAATTTTGGTATTGTAGAGATTTTGTGACTTTTCCGAGAAATACATCCCTCTCTGGATATGAGCAGTTAGAGGCGGCTCTGGCACAGATTTACCTAGGGTTAAAACCCGAAAACACCGCTTTTCACAAGACTCGAACGGGAACTGGTGCACGACAACGGGCCTTGCTGCACTCTTGGTTACGACACTCCTGGGGGATATGCTTAGGATAATTCTCATTTTCTTTACAAACCATTATGAAGGGTTTATCAGTATATACATCCTCAAAGAAAACATTTTTATGGTTATGGATTATATCCATAAATTTTTCAATTTATGTTAAGTGTTTTACAAGTTTGGATTTATGTATTGCGATTCATAAACTAATCTACTGTATGCCATTATTTAGAAATGGAACCTAGTGGAAGAAACGGAAACTGTATCAATGCACGCACTCCATGTAGGGATTTCCCTCCTGCTCAAGATAATTATAGTGGAGCTGGTGATGCAACTGGTGCTGATTAGCTAATCACTATACTGGGACAACTCACTCAGGTTATGAATAATAACCTTACCCATATGAAGCACCCTGATCCGCAGCGTGGAGGATCAATGTTAGATCACATCATGAGGAAACAACCACCAATATTCAATGGGATTAAAAATCCCTTAGTAGATGAGAAATGGATAAATTCCATAGAGAAAATATCCCATGCCTTAGGGAGTAGTGAAAGTGAAAAAGTTATCATGGAAGTTTACCGCCTCACTAGAGATGCTGATCAATGGTGGTCATTGATTCAAAACACAAAGGAAGATGATGAAGTATCAAATATGGAATGGAGGGAGTTAAAAGTTCTTTTCTTAGAAAAATACATTCCTCATGACCATCAAACAGATATGGAAAGGTAATTTCTGAGTCTAAGACAAAAGGAGGATGAGAATGTCGCAAAGTATGAGGCTAAATTTACAAGGTTATGAAGGTTTGTTGGAGATTATATACGTAACCCAAGAAGTAAGATTGATCGTTTCTTTTATGGTTTAAAACCATTTCTTCATCGAGCATTAGTGGAACAATCCTTCTTGTCATACGAAGATATTGTCTCAGGTGTTATCAAGACAGAAAAAGAATTCTCTAAGTCTTACGACTTTAAAGAAAAGAAAGAGAATAAGAGATCTGCTGATCACTCTAGAAATGGAAATAAAGGTAAGAAAGGAAAAGTTGAATATCCATCCTGTATTAAATGTGGGAAGAAACGCCCCGGTACTTGCTTAAAGGGAATAGTAATCTGTTACAAGTGTGGTGAAAAAGGCCACCAAGCTCGTGATTGCAAGGGGAAGAAAGAAGCTACTGATGTTCAATGCTACAATTGCATGGAGATGGTACATTATGAAAATGAATTTTCTAATCATCAGGGGAACTTACCTCATAAAAGGCCAAGGGATCAAGGCCAATCTTATGATATCACTACTGCTGAGGTAGAAGCTCCGAAAGACGTGGTGGCAGGTAATTTAATGGTTTCCTCAAGTTTAAAAAATGCATTATTTGATTCTGGATCATCACATTGTTTCATATCTTCCCAGTTTACTAAGAAAATTAGATATTTCCAATTTGATCTAACAAGGGAGTTGTCAGTCAAAACACCTAAGGGAAGTATCATTGCTACAAAGTTCTATGGATCTGTTCCCATTAGGGAATATAAATGTTCTTTATCTGTTAATCTCATCTTCATACCCATGATTGAATTTGATATAATCCTCGGTATGGATTGGCTTTTGGACCATGATGTGAAAATTTATTGTAAGAAGAATGAGGTTACGATTTTTTATAATGATGATAAAGAACACCTTATCTTTAGAGCATAATTGTCACCACCTGATTCTTATCTAGATCTACCCCCATTAGCTCAACTAAATTACATTATTGGGGAGGAAGTGAATGAAATAATTGTGGGTAAGGAAAGGAATGTTCAAATATAGGATGTACCCTTTATAAAATAATATGTAGATGTGTTTCCGGAAGATTTACCTGGACATCCTCCAGAACGAGAAATTGAGTTTTCCATTGATTTAATTCCTGGATCAAGGCCCATATCGAAGACCCCTTATAGAATGGCCTCTGTGGAATTAGTGTAACTAAAGAAACAACTAGAGGAATTGGGTAATAAGGGATTTATTCAACCTAGTGTTTCTCCATAGGGATCCCCTGTCCTTTTTGTTAAGAAGAAAGATGGATCTATGAGGTTATGTATCGACTACAGGGAAATAAATGCTATAACAATAAAGAACAAGTATCCCCTACCTCGCATTGATGATTTATTTGACCTACTGCATGGAGCTCAATAATTTTCTAAGATTGACCATTGATCTGGATACCATCAGTTGTGTTTGAAGAAGGAAGACATTCCAAAAACAGCATTTCGAACTAGGTACGGGCATTATGAGTTTACAGTAATTCCTTTTAGGCTGACTAATGCACCCTCTATTTTCATGGATCTAATGAATAGAGTTTTCAATGAATATCTTGATTATTTTATAGTGGTATTTATTGATGATATCTTGGTATATTCCAACAGCTACGAAGACCATGAAAATCACTTGCGCATTATCCTGAAGACTCTAAGAAGACATGAATTATATGGGAATTTTAGCAAGTGTAAATTCTGGCTTTAGGAGATCTCTTTTCTTGGACATATTGTCTCCAAAGATGGAATATCTGTCGATCCTTCTATGACCAAGAAAATCCAAGAATGGCCATCACCAACGAGTATAAATGAGGTATGTAGTTTTATTGGTTTAGAAGGTTATTATCGGCATTTCGTCCAGAATTTTGCCCGATTGGCTAACCCATTAATGAAGCTCACACGTAAAGGGGTTAAATTTGTTTGGAAAAATGAGTGTGAATAATGATTTGAAGAACTGAAGAGAAGATTAGTCAATGCTCTTATATTGACTCTACCATCAGGGAATGATGGGTTTGTTATTTATAGTGATGCATTGAAGAAAGGACTTGGTTGTGTCCTTATGCAGAATGATAGAGTTATTGATTATGCATCAAGAAATCTAAAAATTCATGATCAAAACTATCCTACTCATGATCTTGAATAAGCTACAGTAATATTTTCTTTGATGATATGGATACATTATCTCTATGGTGAAAAATGTGAGATTTATACTGATCACAAGAGTTTGAAGTACATTTTCTCACAGAAATAACTCAACATGAGGAAAAGGTGATGGATTTAACTACTCAATGATTATGATTTCATGATACACTACCACCTGATGAAGGAAAATAAGGTGGCATATGATTTGAGAAGAAAGGATCATGGAGTTTTGAACAAAATTAGAGTTGAAAGGGATCATATTTTCATGGATCTAGTAAAGATGGATATGGGAATCACCATGGAAAGTGAAACATCAATAGTTTTTCAAATGGTTGCCAAAACATATTTACTAGAAAGTATAAAGAGTTATCTGACCGATGATTAAGAGTTTCAAAAGAATATTAAAGCTGTGAATGATGGTATATTGAGTGACTTTGTGTATGAAGATGGAATTTTGAAATTTGGGAAGAGACGTTGTGTTCCCAATATACCTGATCTAAAAAGGGAATTTTTGGACGATTCTAATAGTTCTAATATCTCTATACACCCTGGGATCACCAAAATGTATAGAGATTTAAAGGAACGTTTTTTGTGGGACAACGTGAAGAGAGAGATTGTTGATTTTATGTCAAGATGTGTGGTTTGTCAACAAGTGAAAGCTGGAAGTCAGCATCCTGGAGGAGTCATGAAACCTCTTCCCGTACCTGAGTGGAAATGGTATAAAATCACTATGGACTTTGTCATGGGACTACCAAAGACTCCTAGAAAGAACGATGCAATATGGGTCATTGTTGATCGTTTTACCAAGTCAACACATTTTCTTGATATAAGGGAAGATTTACCACTTAAATGTCTAGCAAGACTATATATTAATGAAGTTGTGAGACTTCATGGAGTAACCCTATAGATTATTTCTGATCATGATCCCCATTTTACTTCAAGATTCTGGAAGAGTCTTCAGAAGGCCTTGGATAATGAACTTCGTTTGAGAACTGCCTACCACCTTCAAACAGATGGACAATCATAATGGACTATTCAAACCTTAGAAGACATGTTGAGATCATGCTCACTTGACTTTCAGGGTATATGGGATCAATATTTACCTCTGGTAGAATTTTCATATAGCAATAGCTTCCATTCAAGTATTCGGATGGCACCATATGACGCGTTATACGGAAAGAGATTTTGCACACCAACCTGTTGGGATGATTTTGGTGAAAGAAAACTCGTAGGCCCAGAACTGGTGGAGGAAACGATGGAAAAGGTGAAGGTAATCCAAAACCACATCAAAGCAGCTCAAAGTAGGCAGAAGAGCTATGCTGACAACCGAAGGAAGGATTTGGAATTTCAGGTGGGAGATCATGTTTTCTTGAGTTATCTCCATGGAAGGGAGTTATACGTTTCGATAAGAAAGGTAAAATGAGTCCCAGGTGCATCGGACCATTCAAAATTCTAGAACGAATTGGGGTTGTATCTTACTGTTTGGCAATGTCTCCAAGTCTCTCCAAAGTTCACGATGTGTTCCATGTATCACTGTTGAGAAAATACATGCCTGACCCAACGCATGTACTCACTTACAAGTAATTAGAACTAGAACCTGGTCTATCTTATTGCGAAGAGACCTTTAGGATTCTTGATACAAGAGAAAAAGTGCTGAGAAACCACATGACTCGTCTGGTAAAAGTTCTATGGATAAACCATAAGATGGAAGAGGCAACGTGGGAACCCGAGGAACTTATGATGAAGAACCACCCAAGTCTTTTCATGCGATAGTATTCTAGAAATTTCAAGGATGAAATTATTTGAAGGAAGCGAGAATGTAACACCCCAAGCTTCCACGGTATGCTTCCCGTTGAATAATACAGTAGCGTGTGTTGTAGGCAACTTCGAGTTCTAACACACACCACAACCAATCAAACTAGCCGTTATGAATAGTAATACCCACTTTTTGAAATTTTATAAATTTTATCTTTCAAAATGGACTTCATTTCTAGATTCAGATTATCGAAATTAGCTTAGGGTGAATTTTTTGTATTTTTCTGAAAACATTCAATTTTTGATGAATAGTGAAAAAACACTAAGTTATAGTTTAAAACAGAATTTTTATTTAAATAATTATTTATTTTATTTAAATTTAATTAAGGTCAAAATAGATACATAATACCTATATAAGTTCAATTTAATTCATTGGAGTTAGTTTAGAATAATTTTAGATATATAAAAAATTTATTGAACTTTTCACCGTCTTTAACCCACCTCCTAGGAGAATTTGGAAATTCACATAAAACTTAATTTTACCACTTCTGTGAGTGGAATTTCGAAATTTTGAGAGAAACAGTTAATATCAAGGAGTAAAATGTGGTTCAATAAGATAAAAATAATTTGTGTTGAATAGTAACTTTTTTACTTTTATATACCACGGTTAAAAGTAAATAGGGTAATTAAGGGTAAAAATGATATTAATATTACCCTAACACATGTCCTAATTATATTGGACAAGTTTATCTCCACCAATAACAACCTCAGAAATAAAATATTATCATTTATGTTCAATTGTATTAGATTAGGACATTTAATATTATTTAATTCAAAGAAGAGTTAAAAGAGATAAAATCAATGTTTAATAACTAAAATATTTTTAATATAGGGTTATACATAAGATAAATTCAATTATAAATATTCATTAGAAATATGGAAAGATTTAATACATAATGATATTTTATTTATAATTTTTAGACATTAAGTAATTTAATTTATTTATGACACAACAGGGATGCAGTAATTACGTAATTAATGAAATATTAAAATAATTGATATTATAAATATCAAAATAAATGTAATTTGAGACTTTTTATGAATTAAACTAATTTTATATGTTAATATGACATATTAGTATTGGTTATATAAATTCTTTTTGAAGTAATAATGCTGTTATGAAATTATTAAAAAAAAGTACCCAATAGTGTCAAAATTGACATAAATGAGTTTTTAAAACAAATATTATATTATTAATAGATATTCTATTCTTAAAAATATAAGGTTTGGCCCAAGGAATTATATAATGATATTTTTATTCTTAATGGACCACTTTGGGGTCTCTTAGAGATATATAGTAACTTTATTAACTATATAATATAAAAATACAAAGAGACATGGTAAATGTCAAACTGTTTAACAAAGAGTTAAAAATAAATGATAAGGTTAATATAGTGACCGAAACCTATCTATAATCTATTGGTTGAAAGGATTTAGACCCATCCCCACCTTAACCTTTAAATAATCCACTTTTTAGGCATTATAAATCGAATATGGATTTATTCTAAAATAATAATTCTAGCTTTTCCAAATGTGCCCCTCACCCCTCTTATAAAAGGGCACTCACCCTTCTCTATAGTTTACACCTTCAAAGACTTTTGGCTCGGCCAACCCCTGACCAAATATTATCTCAACTTCCCTCAATTCAACCTAGATTCCTTATTTTGATCATAAAGCCAACCTAAGGAGCCCTTTTGATCGAATCAAAAGGAATAACCCGAAGAAGAGGTAATGTTTTCACCACCCTCTTTCAAGTTCCTTTCTTCTTCAACTTCTTCTTTCTTTGTTATTTCCATTATAAAATAATAACTCTAGTATATTTTATATACTGTGATGTTATTATAAATTTGGTACAACCATATTCATTATTCTATCCATCCTTTGAATGACATGTCACCATACATGCGTGTGTACGGCCTACCGTCTCCACATCGTGGTGTAATTGTTATTCAATACATTATTATTAGGAAGGGTATAATAATGATGTGTAATTCATGTAAATAATAAATATAACATGATAATTATTCTGTATATATGATATACCATCCAATTATATATTATTTTAATATCAAAATAATGATATTGTCGCTCGTGCGTACGTACGGATTACCGTCTCCATGAACGCGATGAGATTCATTCCCCATCATATCCATTGAAGAAAAAATTTCATTTTATGATTAAAAATAATTTTTAGAGACATGATATCATTCTGGATATGAATAATATACATCCCATCCATAACAAATATGGCTCACATAATAAATAATATAAAGTAAAACGAATACGTTAACACCCGAAACGATGATAATACTAAGATATTATTAACAAATCAATGTTAAAAGATCATATATGATATCATATTAATGTATATGATTCTTGTATAATTTAATAAAAATTATTTCACCATTATACAGGAGGTTAACCTACCCTCAACCAATAAAAATTACAAGGTAAGGGTTTATTTCACAATCTCTTCATTATCCTAGGTTGTTTATACGTAATTATATAGTGGGACCTCTTTATCATCCACATCCATGTTTCTTAAAAATGTATTTCAAAACATTATTACTACTTTAAATAATATGGGTTAAAGTCTTTATACACTTTTTTGACTTTTTAAACGATGTTTATAAAGGAATCTTTCCATCGTTTTCCAAACAAGGTCCTTTTTAACCATTTCGACAGAATTAAGGTAAGAATGTCTTTTTTAACTTATACGATGGGTGTAGCTATTTTCCGCCATTATAAAATCGTCGAAGATTCTCTTACAAGATTATAAGAATATTTTCAAATTAATTGTTTTATTATATAATTATGTGACTTTTAAATGATTTCAAAAAAGAGATATTTTTTTCAAATAGTTTTGATTTCATCTATGTCAACATCCTTTGATTGATTTTAAGCTTATTTGAAGTTGATTTATTATGATACAAAACTTCCATATAGTATTGAAGGTTTTGTGATATGTTTGACTGTGGATGTGTTATTTTTATACCATTCATGGTTTATGGATAAATTATTGACATTTCGTATGCTAGTTTTAATACGAATGTTTATGTTATGTTTAAACTTGTTCATATGAGGAATGCATTGGACTTAATAAGTGACGGGTGGAGCCCGCTATAGCTCCTCGATGCATCGGTAGGTCTCATGAGACAAACTAGTGTCTTGGCACAAGGCCTTGAAAAAATCTTATTTGTATTCTTGGCACAAGGCCTTGACTATGTGGTTATGATAGTCTGGCATTATGAATTCTATCATTATGAAAGTGGTTATTGATATTGCATGTGATTATTCGACGAGTAGAATATCCATGTGAATAAGTAAATGGAATTATTTCATTTTATTTATGCCATATTATGATTAAGTTCAAGTTTAAAAGGCTTTTGTTTTAGTTATACATTGCCTTAAATATTTATGCTTATTTATGAAAGTTTCTTCTATATTTTTATCCTTATTGGGCATCTGAGTTCACCCCTTTCTATGTTTTATTTTCCCAGGATGTGAAGAAGTATTTTATGAATGACCTGCAGTGATAGTATGAGGGGATATCAGTGTGGACTATGGAGACTATGTTGTTGTAGTTTTCAGTTTATGATGTAATTTAAACTTTATGAATGTATCTAATGATTCCAAGGCTATTAAACTAATCGGTCTTTCGAGACTTGATCTTTTGTGATCATTCCAGTGTTATGTAATAATGCACTAACTCTGGGTAACTGGTGTTGGGGAATTAAAAAACATAAGATAAAATTCATATGTAACCAAAAAGGATATTATGTTAGTAATAATTGTGTTTATTTTGGATAAAGGAAAAATATTTGAAGATACCAAGATTAAGGTTATCTTACTTTTTATGTTCCTAATGAGATGGTTTATTTTGATTTTATTGATATTCTCACACTAACATTTTTGTTTTAATAAATGGTTGGAAATAGTAGGAACCAAAGAATCAATGGATGTGAAGTAAAATTTGGTGGTTGTTTGAATGTGAAACTGAATTAAATGGGAGTTGTAGTAAAAATTATTTTAGTTATTCTTAACCATATATCATAAGTTATGATTAACAAAAATAACCAAGGTGAGATTTCCATCTCATCAAATAAGAGAGAAGTGATGATCCGTGGAGGTTTAGATAACAAATATCATGAAGGACAAAAATTAAATTACTTATGTGTTATTAATATAGGAAGACGCACCCAGTAAAATATCTAAAAAGAATAGGAAGATGTTTTGTATGTGGCAAAGGAGGGCATAAAGTAATAATATTCCAGGGAAAAAAGAAATAATTTTGTTAATACCATGAATAAGAATAAAATTATTCCCAAGGAATCCATTGAATGTTTTAAATGTGTGGAGTATAGAAATTATGAAAATTGATGTCCTAGTGGGAAATCTCAAGAACAAGATCAGCTAGACTATACATATGATTGTTTAGTAATGTCTAATTACATTATTTTTGAATATGAAGAAACAACAAATGGAATATGAAAGATATGGATTATATCTTGGATTATGTATTGATATTGTTTAATATTAGTAAATTATTCCTATTTTGTTTATAGGAAGAAATTATTAAGGAATAATATAGAAAATCATGGTTAATAAATAATTTTGAATGATAAAGGTTTCTACATATTGGGATTCAAGAGTTGTAATGTAATGGTATGTTTAAGTTTGATTATAGGTTTAAAGTATTAGACACCCATTTTGAGGATTCATTTTATGGTAATATTTTGGGATGAATTTATTGAGTTTTGGTATATGTTTGAGGTATATGTAACCCATAAGTTTAACATATAAAAAAGTTAAGGATGAATTATTTTTTTAATTTTTAGAAATAATTTTAAAGGTATTGAAATCCTTTAGTGTTTATATGATCTATGATGATTAAAAATATTTTTTATGATTTTCATCATATTTTTTGGAATGTTATAAGAATTATATTAATATAGAATTATTAAACTACAATCCACAAGGTGAGTAACAACCAGCCGCATTTGGAAAGATAACGGGGCCTGAACCCACAACTGAAGGATAAAAAGGGCACAACATCTACCATTAGCCAATGTGAAGTTCTAAGAGAACCATGGGATTGAAAATTGATTTAGTGATTAGGTGATTAATTTTATTTTGGAAAAATATCACTATATTTTTGGGAAACATTATATCATTAAGGTAAAAAAATATATCTTATGGTATTTTTTAAAATTATATTTTAGAATCATATATGATTTTCATGGGGATTTATGGTGATTCAAGTTATTTATCGAAATTGCTAGAATATTTTAGAGATTATATGATTAGTGCATATACATTTTTAGGTATATGACATTATGTTGAATGGAGAAAATGTTAAATTATTTTCAAAAGAATATGTGATCAAATCCTTCTGATTTTTGGGTTTCAATCTTAGTATAGAATATTTTGAAGAATATTAAGGTTAGTTATTTATTAGATGATATAATTTAAACTTTGGGTGTTATCATTTAGACTTTGGGGATTGATGTTATATTTATTCATATGAAGGTTTATTATTTTGGGGAATTATATTATATTGTTCTAAACATTTTGTATTTGGTTACTGTATAAAAATAAGAGTTATATCTTTTATCCATTTTTTGAATTAAATGATCTGATAAAATTTTATTTTACTGATTTGGGAAAAAATCATCTTGAATACTCGTCATTTGTAAAAAAAAATATGATATTTTGGTGGAAATTGATTAAATCAAGAAATTTGACGTATAAAGTAAGTATATTTTCTTAATCTTTTAGTCTATAAGATCAATAAATAACTAAACTATAGGAAATGGATCATGAAACAAAAAATGTATCATATTACCATCATTTTTATTAAATCGACAGTCTCTTCACCCATCGCAGATTTATGATCTTGTGTTTGTTAACTTTCTCCTGACCATGTTCTCTATCGCTCTCTATCAATACATAAGTATTAGTTTTATCTTCCATATACATATTTTCACTTCCCACCAGTGTTTTACTACTTGTAAACCTAGTTATGTGTTATTCTTGATGACCTTAAAATTTCTCTTTCCCTCTTTTCAAGAAGAAGTTTTATTAATCCTTTTTACGATGTGGGATATCAAAAAAGGAATTTTATAATATCAACATTTTATTAATGATATCAAGTAAAAATTTTATAGAATTCAATTTACTAAAGGGGATATAATTTTATATCCCAATATTTTAAAATAAATATTGTGTTCTGTAGCATACAAAATATGCAACACCAAGCGTAATTGAACTGCGAAATATTTTTATATGACTGTTATAACTTAACTATTAAATTGACGGGTATGAATAGGATTAAATAATTTTATATATATATATATATAAAGTTTATAATCAATACAAATTTATTTATTAATAACTAGAAAATAAACACTTTATTTTTAGTAAATCCATTTTATTCTTCAAATATATGTTTTCTTGAAAAATGGTTTTATTGCTTTTTATGTGAAGATAATATTATTATTTTATGAAACTATTATAAATTTCATTTGATAAAATAAATATCATGTTTTAAATCATGATATAAAAATTATCCTATGGTGAAATTTTGAATTTTTTTTTTAAAGTATGATTTTTCAGTGAACAGTGAAATGTACTGATTTTATTGAAAATTGTATTTTATTTTAAAGTATTTGTATTATGGATTAGTTAAAAAATTTAATTTTATATTTTATATTTAAAATAATACAATCATGGTTTTTAAAAAAATTATACTTGATTTTAGTATTAAAAAAATTCATATTTTAAAAGGGGGTTTTTTTGAACAATTGTCTTTCAATGCCTTTCTCTATAATAATTTTAAAATATATTTTTCTACTTATCTATTTTTAATATTAAAATATTGATTGTATATTTAAAATTATGGGGTAAAATTTTATTAAATAGTTCTCTTTTACTTTTGGTGAATATGAATAGAAACCATAATAAATTTTATTTCCACGGTAAAGGGTAAATCAGGTAATTAAGGGTTAAAAATAATAAGATAAGGGCTAGAAAATGACTCTAAAACTCGCCTTAATTTTATTTTATGAGTCAATTTTGTCCATACTCATCCAATATTCAGTTATATGGCCTTTTTTATATTTTTATGTGATTATAACCTTTATAATATTTTATTTAAAGAAAATTAAAAAATGTATCACTTTTGTTTTTAATAAATATGATGTTTTAACCTGGGGATAAAAAGTATATGTTTCATTACAGATATTATTTTAAAATATAGATTATTTAAATTCATCATGGTAATATTTTTTAATTTTTAGTGAATAAATAATTACCTTAAATTCTAACATAATGCTGACACGATAATAATTCTATTAATAGAAAAATTAAATAAATTATATTAAAATAATAAATGTAATATAAATTGAAATAATTAATGTGACTAATGAATTTTTTAGATAAAAGTTTTATTTTTTATAGGTTTTAATTTATTTTATTATAATTCCTTTGTTATATTGATGTTATTAAATTTAATGTAAATGAATAGTACTAAAATTGACATTAATGATATTTTATAATAAATAATATGTTATTAATTGATTAAAAATTAATAAAATTTTTATATCTATAAATTTAATTTAATATGGTTAATTAAATCATAAATGTTACATTTATGAGTATTTTTTTCATTTTATAATATCATTATTAACCCTTAAATGGTAGAAAACTTTAATATTATGGTAATTGTCAAAATGGTTAAAACAAAAAAGATAAGGGAACAAATGTGATCCAAACTTGCCCAAATTTTATTGTACGAGATTATTCCAACTAATAATAATATTAAATTCAAATATTATCAATTTTTATCCATTTTTACATCAAAATTACTCTATATTAATTTAATATTTTAAGAAATTCCAAGAGTGCCCCTCCCCTCTCATATAAAAGGGAACATTTTCTTCTCATTTCAAAACACATCAAGTACCAGTTTTTTGTTCCAATGCCTACCCAAATACCTTACTTAAATTAATTCTCACATAATATATTCTTTTTTAACAAATTCAACCTATAAAATATTTTGGTGTAAAACTTCATAGATTTTCCGAAGAAGAGGTTTTGTTCTTAACTGAGTGTTATTGTTTTATTTCTACATCCACCTCCTTCAAATATTATTCAAAAACACTGAGATAATAAAACCAGTATTAAACATATACTGATATTTTATTACGTTAATAGAATAACCTATATCCATCACAAACCTCAATCAAATGGTAAAGTAATCTATTGTTCATGTGTACGACGGACTACCGCCTCCCAAACTGATGTAATTCATTTTTTATCACCGCCTATCACGTATGTTTATAATGATGTAATAAATATTTATATATGATATTAATTATATATTTATTATTATTAAAATATAATATTTCATTTAATTTCTTACCTTTTCATTCACTAATAAATGATTATGTCATTTATGCATACGTGTGGACTACCACCTTTACGAAGCAATGTGATTCGTTTTTCGTCATCACATCAAATGGATGATATATAAGTTTTTTTAAATAAATAATATTATATTTATGATATTATTATCATTATGTAAATATATAATTATACTTACCTTCTTTACATAATGGTCATTCAAAAATATAAATGTTACTCAGGAATATGTACGGCCAACTATCTTCATGATTGTAACATAGTTTATTTTTCATAACCATATTTAATTGTCACGACCCGACCCTACACGAACTTGAGCCGCAACTACCCCAAGGCCACCTCCATAGGCCAGGGGCTGGCGACAAGCGCCGAAGGATAAACAACTCGGGGAGGCCTTTGCCTGAGTACCTGTACACACACACACGCAGCACACTCAATGAAAAAGTGCAGAGTAAAAGAAAAGACAAGTAAAGAAAAGGGAAACTGCTATATATAAACCACAATAGTGCATCGACCTCTAAATAGTACGAGCAAGTGTTGAGGTAAACTGAAAAGAAAACGTAAAAAACATGTGCCCAACCAGTAAAAAGTGCCACAACCTAGCAATAGATGAACAAAAAGTAAACAGCTGGAAGGGTCCCCCACCTGGAACCCGACTCCGACCACCGCATGCGGTCCAAGATCTCAAACTCTTAAGCTCTACTGAAGTCACGACCAACATGTCCTTCATCTTCAAGGGCACACCAAGTGCGGGAAAAGTCCAAGCAGGGGTGAGTATAAAAATACTCAGTAGGATACCCCGAAGGCTCGAGGGAGCAACAAAATAGGTATCGAAGGGTGAGAAGTAGAGCGAATAGGGATAAGGAGTGAAACCGAAAGTGCAGTAAAGAGTGTAGTAAAGAGTCTAGCTCAACCCAATAAGAGAAAGGAGAGACTCATCCCGGCACAAGGATCTAGAAATGGTGAGAAGATGAACTTCTCATCGAGTCTTCGCTACCTATAGTAGGAGAGTAGACTCTTCCCACCATGAGAAGCTAGACATGGAAAGCACGTGGCATACCCCGCGCGTCTTCGCCTCTCCTGGAAAGAGAGTAACCAAAACCCAAGAAGTGGGTACTGGAATAAGGTATACATATATATATATGCTCTGTCAAGAAACCTGAACAAGGTCATAAGGGGATCTACGTCCCATAGCTCAGCCCAAGAAAAGTGAGTCACCAACAGCCCTAGAAGTAAACACCATCAATGCCCAGCATCCCACACGCCTGCCCCGAACTACAAGTCAAGGGCTCAATCACCGCACCTTGACACTATCCTCTTTGGGCGGCACTGACTCACCCCACGATTTTAAGTCGCGTCACAATGACGCGTCTCGGTGGGGAAAGCACTCCTCGTACTTGAGAGTTCTGGGGGAACATCAACCACAACTTGCCAATGCCCCGCAGTCGATAGGTCTCCTCAAAGTCAACAGTTGACCCCCTGCTCAGCCCCACTGGAGGGTCCCTGGAAGTCGATGGGTTCCCACTACAGGGAGACCCGGAAAGTTGAAGGGTGCCACACTGCCCAGTCCCGTAACAGGGTAATCCACTGGAGGGCGACCCGGCTAAAGTCGGCGACGGGACCACTTCCCAGCCCAGCTGGAGGTAACCCGGCATCGGGGACCACTGCCTTACCCAGCTGGAGGTAAGCCCGGCATCGGGGACCACTGCCCAGCCCAGCTGGAGGTAAGCCCAGCATCGGGGACCACTGCCCAGCCCCACTAGATGTAAGCCCGGCATCGGGGACCACTGCCCAGCCCCGCTGGAGGTAAGCCCGGAACTGCTCTGGCCATCCCTGCTGGATGGTACTGCTCGGTGAACACCATTGTACTGGCCATCCCTGCTGGATGGTAACCCCCTGGCGAGCCCTACTCGAAACAACCCCAGCCATGCTGGTAACAACCTCAGCCTTGCTGGAAACAACCTCAGCCCTACTGGTAACAACCTCAGCCCTGCTGGAAACAACCTCCTAGGTAGAGGATCAGTTCCCGCTTAAAGTGTTGGTCACACCGAATCCACAATAACTCTACCATGGAACACAAAGTGATGGGAGAAACTCCTCGGGCCTCTCAAGGAGATCACGCTCCAAACCGCAGAGTCACTGTCGAAGCAGACCGAGTCAACTCATCCCAGAAAGAGGGGAAAACACCCACACTATACGAACACCCATAGTCGTAAACGGTGTCGCAGTTCGGTGAAAGGGAATGAAACTGAAAACCCTCACAGCTAAAGAAACAGAGTAACAACCCATCTCTGTCATCCAAACCATCGAGAACGAAACCAGGGGGAGACCACTCAACCCTGCTGGTCAAAACCATCGAGCATAGAGCTAGGGGAAAAATCCACCCTGCTGGTCAAACAAACGAGCACAGAGGGACCCTCTACGTCATGAGAGGTCAAAGTACGTAAAATAGAGCACGACACACACATGGGGCCCACACGTCATGTGGCCCCAAGTCAACCCCGAACAAGCGCACAAACATTCTTAGGTACCAACATCCACATGTACCTCCCAACGCTCCCGTATACTCCCAGAGTATACCACGTCTCCAGCCCAAAGGCTAACGTGTACACGGCACCCAACAGTCAACGTGAAGGCATGAACGTAACAACTCCAACTCAAAGGCCCAGGAAAGGCTAACCACATCTTATGAACCATTTATATCACTCTCCCAAGAGTGCGCGATCACACGCCAAGGGTCCGCTACAAACACGGTAGAAGAACCTCCACCGGGGCACCTTCATATTCCCACATTTAACAAGATCGCGTAAGAGGCTCCACACAACCAAATGGATCACGCCGTTGTATTACTCACGAAAAAACACGCGATATCGACTACTTACTCGCCTCAAATGGATATCTGATGGAAAAGTCACCAACACCGCCTCACGCCTGAACGGCGTCCCGTGATCCCGACCCTTGGCCCCGAAAACAGTCGGGCGCATCACACCATTGCGATCCCCTCGGGAAAACACGTCAAAAAGACTGCTCACTTGAGCGCAACGGATATCCGGAGAAAAAGATGCATTCCGGCACACCGCACACGAGCGGTGCTATGTGGAACCCGCATCTCGGTCC
Source organism: Viscum album (assembly GCA_963277665.1). Classification (NCBI taxonomy): domain Eukaryota; kingdom Viridiplantae; phylum Streptophyta; class Magnoliopsida; order Santalales; family Viscaceae; genus Viscum; species Viscum album. The sequence continues at coordinate 976,338,209 of OY728160.1, read as the reverse complement.
CAAAACACAACGAACGGATCATACCGTTGCGATCCTCTCAAAAACGCAGACAAGGTGTACTATTCACTTGTCCAAAACAGTCGCCTGGTGATAGTGATGGAAAAATCACCATTGATGCCCAAGCGGCCCTTGCGGGACCCGCACCAGCGTGTGGAATTAGATCGAGCGGATTTCACCATTGCAATCCCCCCAGAAAAACATCCAGAATCGACTGCTCTTACACCCCGAACGGACGTCTGAATAAAAAGTTGTGAAACGCTGCACGCAGCTCAAAAGACGGGTCGTGGGGCCCATGCCTCAAATTCGACCTCAATGCCTCAAACAACCCTGGTAAGCTCTGCCTCGGTGCTAGGGTCCCAACGCCACTGACAGCGCTTAAAACAGACATCGGACGCATCCGCGCCGTCCAAAACAAGAATTCTCGGGGAGCCAGCTAAGCTGCTTTATGCACGTGTCGTGCCCACGAGCCTCTCGTCTCGAAAGTTAAAACTCTCAAAACCACCTCTAAAGGTCTGCCTCTACGGAAGGTTCGTTCCGCTGTAGACGGCGCGTGAAATGGATGCCCGTAGCCCGAAATACGGGCGTAAAATATTTTAAAGGGGGGGGGGCCTTGGTCCGGACAGGCCCGGTCCGGCCGGTCCACCCCGCTCCGGCCAGCCCGCTCCGGCCGGCCCGCTGGGACCGTGGCTCAGCCGCCTCCCACGAGACCGCCTCGCTTGTGCACCACGTGGGCGCCTCCTTCACCGACCAGCCGAAACGGCCGGTCTGCTTTTCCACGCGGAGACCCGCGTCACACGGGTCTCGGTCTGCCCGCGGGGTCACGGCGCGATCCCGGTCGTCCCCTCGCCGGCGCCCTCTCGCCGGCCTCCACTCCACCGCGACGCCGCAGCCGCCAGCCCACTCGACCACGGTCCCCGGTCGCCAGCCACCTCACCCTGGAAGCCCCGCCATCCCGGCCTCCTCTGCTCGGCCTCACACCGCCGCCGCCGCGCTTGCTCACTGGACCACCGCGCGAGCCGCCGGAAAACTCCAAAACCTGCAAACTTCGGCGAGCATTTGTGATCATCTCTGAACTTAATTTCTATTCCAAAATAAGCGATGGAAATAACAGAAAACTTACTACGCATTCATGGGATTTGATTGAAAATTCGACGGCAAATCGACAAAACAAATTTAGGATGAACATGGTGCGGGAAATTAAAAACAAAACGCACGATCCTACCTCTTGGGTGATTCCCGGAGCTTCACAGAGGATCCGCCACCACATCTTCGCCTTTCCGGAGCTACCTCGCCGGAGTGTAGGAGGAGAGGGATCTTGAGGGTTTCACCAGGGGGGTTCAATGGGGAGGAAGGGGAGAAGGGGGAGAGTCTAAATAAATAAACTCTAATTAAAAGACTCATCCCCTGAAAACACCCGCGTCCAAAACTTCTGGCGCTGTCAAGATTAAGCTCCCACTAGGTAAACACCACCTCCCGACACAACGGTGGTCTCATAATTTGATTCCGAGCATCCCTTTAAAAGTTATAAAGCTGAACGCCCCAAGCCGCCAAATTATGAAAACGCCCCTGGAGCCATTTTTCACAAATGACCCACGCCCGCGAAACTTATACCCCTACTAGGGTAAACGGCATGATCCGAACTCAACGGTGCCCTCGGTTTTCCAATATAATCCACCGTTTAAGAGATACTTGAGTTTCACCATTAAAAGAATAAATTAATTAATTAATTAATCCGTTCAACATTCCAAAAGCGAGCGAGGGGTCCAAACATCCCACGCCCGACAATTTTTATGTCGTTACTAGGGTAAACACCACATTCCAGACCCATCCATACACTCGGATCTCTGATATGGATCACTTTTTAGGAGTTATCCCATTTATTTGGCGTTTCTAGTGTGAACGCACTGAAAATTTAATTTCGGCCACACCGGGGCTCAGAATCACACGCCGTCTGAGGGAACTGCTCTGGAATAATATCAAGAATATTCCAAAGTCCCTTATAGCCAAAAAAAGGGGTCTTAAATTAATGGATATATTTAAATGTATAATTTATTTATAAAAATTATAATTTTTTAATTATAATATTTCTATATATGATTTAATAATGACCACATTGACCATATTCAACCTACTGTGGTCATTTTGGCCTTATAAACCAAATATCATCAAAAAAATCTGACGTGAACTTAAATAATTAAGGAATTTTTATAACACGATGAGATAAAATGAATAATAAACTTGAAAATTTTTCTAAATCAAGTAAATAATTAATATTATTTTACTATTCAGTAAGATAAATAACTTATCTGGTGATTCAAACTCAGGGTAAGGGACACTTTACTTTAAAAAATCTGTTTTAAAAGTTTTCAATATTTTTTCTCTAAATATTTTTCTTCCATGTCAATGTATAAAAAAAATTAATAAAAGTTATGATTTATACTTATATAGTTTATAAAGTTATTTTTTACCATATTTATCTTTTTTATAATGTTTTTATATAAAATAATATTTTTAATATTTTACTTAGGGGGCTTTCTTTTTAAAAATAATCTTTTAAATTTTTCTTTAAAACACTCTTTTTATTCCATATCGTCATTTTTAAAATTATTTTATGGATGAATTTATATGAAAATAAGTGATTTATAATTGAAACATTATGTTTCTTTTAAATTTATTTCAAATATTTTCAAAATGAATCTTTTTATGGAATGTTTTAATAATATTTACAAAAATAAAAAAGAAATGTTCTATTTTAACATATACGACGAAAAAAACATTATTTTACCACCATATCCATTACTTGATTTCGGGATTACGTTATAATATTTCATGTTTTATTAAAATATAAAACCCAGTTCCCTAGGTTCTTGTTGTATTCAAAATGGGTTTTAAAATTTTCAAACATTTTCTTATGGGTACAAAGGACATTTTATAATGCAATATTTTATGTATTATGTTATGGTTATTAGGAATTGTTTATAAGGATAGGTGGTTTATTTATTAACAGAGGGTTTATGATACTATTATAGATCTCAAATTAATTTTTTAAATGGATGGAGATAACCTATTAGGTTTATATTAAGAGGTTATGGGATTATATTTTGATGGTTATTCCAATTGTAACTATGATGGTTATTTTATGTATAATTTTGATGGTTATCCTGTGTATAACCATGAAGTTTATCCCATTTGTAATAGATATATGAAAATTATTCCCCATGTAACCTATATTTTATATTTATGTATTTTAATGTTTTTATGGTAATCTTATGATTTCTAAAGGTAATACGATGATCATATGTTTAAAGGAAAGTATATGCTAATTTTTTAAGGTGTAAATTATAACTTTGTGAAAAATTTAGTATGATTTTTTCATGATTTAAAATAAAAATTTATGAGTTTAATTTAGAACTTAGGATTTATTATTAAATGTTTTATGAAATTATTTGGGCAAATAAGGTGATTTATTAGGTAATAAAATCTTTATATTGATCCGAAAATTTATTTTGAAAAAGGAAAAAATTATATTTACTCATAGACAAATAGTTTATTTATTTATTTTTTTGTCCCTTAATGATATTTTTATGATCATCCCAAATTTAAAAAAAAACATAGGATGATTAGGGGTGAGTATGAGGTCAGGATGAAAATTGTGAAGGTGTTTCATGAAAATAAAAAACATTTCATTTTTTAAGGATTTGATTAGTGGGGAAAATTGATACTTAATAGAAGTGTCCACTTTGTAATATATTTATTTTTTGTTTAATATTTATGACCTAAATCTCTAAAACTCTAAACCTAATATATAATTAGGAATGTAAAATTTTTAATTCTAGTTAAAGTCACTAGAATATATAATTTTTAAGTTCAGGTCTATAAAAATATCATAAAAGGGGAATATATCCATGGATGAAATAACAGTATAAATAATAAAATGGATAATAAAAAATGATTTCATGAAAATGGAATGTTTAATGTCAAACATTATAATCATATCATTAAGGCCTTGTCCTAATACATCATAAATAATTGGGAAATAATACACCAAATATGCATTCTAGTTTGTCTCATGAGACCTATTTATGAATCAAGGGGCTATAATGGTCTTCTCACATCACCTAAAAAGATTAATGAGTTCATTATATAAAAGGGTTGAATAATTAACATAATAAATAATGATCATAAATATCTATATTTTGAAACTAGCATACAGAATGTAAATATTTTTCCTTAGTCAAAAAATTAACATCATGATCAAAATCCATCCTGAGTAATATAATGGATGGTATAATTAGTGTATATACCCAGTAAAGTGTAAGATTTATCAAATGATGTTTACATTGATGAAAATAATTTTAAAATAACAGTCAAAATTTTATTTGAAAATGTGAGAAAAAATATCCTTTTATTTTCATAATATTTTAAATAAATATTTCAGAATATTGAAAAAATTGATTTTTTGAAAATAAACATGGAAAGTTTTAAATTAATTTTTAAAGGAAATAATGGTTATGATATCAAGAAAATATATTTGTGTGATAAACATTAAAATAAATATTCATTTCATACCTTTGGTAAAAAGACAAAAATACCTCATTCAGAAAACAACAAAAGATTCATTTTAAAACATTGAGCATAATGTAAAATATGGTTTAAAATGACTTTAAATAATCTATTGATCATGTAAAGGAAAATTTCTTAAAATATTTTATAAAACATGTACATGGAAGAAAAAATTCATCAACTAAAAAAGAAATATGGTTATCTTTCCTTAAAAATTATTTATCAATCATATTTTGTACTTAAGAGAAGAAAATAAAAGGAAAACATGTAATATCCATAGATAAAAATAAGATAATAAAATATATGGGGTTTAAGAGAGTAATATCTTAAAATTTCTAATAATGGATAATTACACAAAAACAATCCCAAATAAAAATGTGATTGTAGAATAAACGCTTACAACTTTAATAACATTTCAATAAAACCCCCTTAAAGGAGAAAACTTTAATGGAAAAATAAAATTAAAAAAAATAAATAGTAACTCATAATAAATATATCAAAATTTTATAATATACACCACATAAAATAATTTATGTCTATGATATAATAAAAGTCTTAATAAAGTGAAATTGAGATGAAAAATCCTCACTCTTTTGGTAACTTTTAAATCATTACACCTATCAAAGAAATAACTTCAAATGGAAATTTTAATACCATGAATGTAAATGTATTCATGATATAAAATTTATAATAGTCATAATATACACCACATTAATTAAATAGGTATAGAATATGGAATATGTACCACGGAAACAAATTTGATACGAGAAACCCAGACAATGTTCTTAACATTGAAGTGATAATTAATAAAAGAAGTGATCATTTGTAAAAAATATAAATCCACATAAAATTTTTGTAAATAAAATATAAAATAATCATATTTCATTAAATATATAATCTTGTAATAATATATTAAAGTAATGATTAATATAACCCAGTGAAAAAAATGAGTTAAGAAACTTCTTACCTCAAGTTCGACATACCACGTACGTACTTTATCTTAGGTATATTAAAATTTTATTAATTTTTTTAATTTATTAAGAACATTTCTCACATTTATTCCCTTATTATTATCTATTTTTTTAATTTATTACCTTTCATTCTACAATTATTAAATCAGTTAATTTCATGTCGAGCGTTTTGAGGATATTCAGTTCATAATCCGAAAAAAAAAACTTTGGTATGATGACCATGGTCAAAGGAATCATAGTTACATCATATTCATAATATTGTTAATTAAATAATTATAATTTTTATATTTTAAAAACAATTTTATAATCATCTATGAAATTTTTACATGAAAAATGATCACATCACTTCATGGAGGTGATAGTCCACACATACGCATGAGTGACGCTATAATTTTTTAACAGAAAAAAGGATAAGAAGTTGAATAATATATTACCTTTTAATAATTATAATTATTCCATTAATATAATATATATATATATATATATATTCATTTAATATAACATAATAACCATCCTAGTGAGGTGGTGATGAAAAATGAAACGCATCGCTTCGTGGAGGTAGTAGTTCGCACGTACGCACAAGCGATTTTTTTATTTACCATTGGATAGAAAAAATAATAATAAGGTTTTTTCCATAATCATAATAAAATTTAAATATTTTTAAGATACTGATATTATTATATGATAATTTTTAAAACATAATTTAATGAGGTATAGGAATAAATAAAATAAAAGAACTCAGTTAACAGTAATATATCTTCTTTGGAAATCCTCATTCGGCATACACATTAAACCTTCTTATGATAGTCATATGTAAATAACATAACATCTATAAATTGTTTATGGAATATATTAAGTTATTTGGGTAGATATAGGTAAAACTAAATGTCTTATGAAGTGTGAGGAAGATAGGAGAGGTGGTTCCCTTTTATAAGTAAGGGGAGTGGCATAATTTTCAATATTAAGAACTTTAAAATATAATAAATATCATAATCATTCCAACTGGAACCAAATGTACATAATTTATAATTTATGATGTGATAAGGTATAAATATTTTCAACCAATAAAATTTATGCATATTTATGCAACATTTTAGACATTTTCTTTTGGTTTAACCCCCTTATTAACCCTTTTTAACATTAACAATGGTAATACATTTTTCACTCTATATGGGTTATAATTTAACATATAAGGTGGAAAGTAACTAAAAATTAATCCATGGATGGAATTTTATACCATTTATAATTACACTTGTCTTATTTTAATATTTTTAGTTTTTAAATCATTAAATAAAATATTTCTTATCATAAAACATCATTAAAGGCATTTCTCGAACAATTCATTTAATTTGACTTTAAATACTTCAAGGAAGAAATGGAATTAAAATATAAACACATTTAACATTAATTATACTTTATAATTACCCATTAAATTAATTTAATTACATAATTAATCAAAAAATTCTTATTTTTTTTCAAAAACATTTACCTTGATTTTTGAACTTCATGTACGAGAATTATATGGATGTTGTGTAAGCGTTTAACATAATTATATTATCATTAATAATTTAAAAAAATAATTAATGTCATAAAAAAATAATTTATGTTTAAAATAATATTTTACATTCATTCATAACATCTTTCAATCTTAATGATAACATATAATAGAATTTGAAAGTAACAGAGAAACATTTTTTGTAATTACACTTTAATTAAAATAACATAAAGGTTATAATCAAAGAAAAGTGGAAAAAATTGGAATATTTTAAAATATTTTATGGTTATAGTCAAAAAACACTCATAAAATAAAATAAATACAAGTCTTGGTGTTTTAGTCCTTATCTCTTGGTTTTAACCATGTTTTACCGGTTTTACCCTTATACCAAAATAAAATATAATATTAATTATTATGTGATAAATTATATTATATAAAATTAAATTATTGTTATGTTAATTTAAAACAAAATCCAAAACATAATGAGGATTTTAAATTTTGTGATATAAAGGAAAGACATGGCGGTTTTACAAAAATGATAGTTTTCACTATTCACTCAAAAATCAACTTTTTTAGAGAAATTCCAAAAATTCAACCTAATATAATTTTGATATGATGAAATAAAAATGAAATAATTTTTAAAAAATTCAATTTCTAAAATTTATAATTTTATTATTTTATAAAATATACAATAAAACTGATTTTATAGAAAATTAACCTTTTATAACTTTAAATGTCGTTAATCTATTTCATATAAATTAATAATTATATAGGTGTTGTGAATTATATTATTTTTAATTTTTTATCAACATTTTATATACCTATTTTAATTAAATATACCTAATGGAAATATATATATATATATATAATGCTTATGTGTCCAATGGACATATATATATATATAACTATTATGTTACATTCTTATATATAGCATTATATGCTTCACTAACACTTATTCATTTACTCATCTCTCATTATGTATATTATATTCCTAATTCTTTCCCTTATTTCCATAGTTTCAATTTGGATTACAATCTTCATGGTGAACCCTGAGGATAGAGATTTTATATTTTTGGTTATATATATATATATATATATATATATCCATTTACTCCCCTTGTACTTTTTTCATGTTGTTTCATATTGAAACCTCATAATGTATTACTAATTATATTGTATCCTAATATTTTATCTTAATAAAAGAATCAGAGTTCATTTTATTTTTATTTTTAATGTTTTAAAATCTATAAAATATCATAATCATTTAAAAAAGAAATGCACACTGAAATATCATGATGTTTCATTCTTCACCTCTAAAAAAATTTGTGTCCTCATAATTTGAATATTTTCTCTCCAAAATGAATTTATTATGGTAAAAAATAAAATATATATTTTATCATCAAAATTAATTTTAGGTTGATATTAAGAAACTTATTTTTCATAATATAATGTACCTTTATAAGACTTATACCTATATATGAGTTTCTAAAATCATACCTTGATAGTTGAGTGTTATTTTCTAAATAAGACTTGTTGGATTTGAGAAATTTTTTACCATCAAGATAGATATTTTATTAAAATATATGTATTTGATTTATTTCTACTGGATAATTTTGATTTTAACCTTTATTTATTATTTGATCAATTTCCACTTTTATCTCATCTTTTATTCCAAGTAATTAATATTCAAGACGAATTTTTCATTCCCAAAGCACTAAATTCAACTTTTAACTAACTATATAATCCAAAAACCGATGAAAAGTTAATCATCCTATTTAAAACCAAAATGTTTTGGATAATCTAAAATAATAACAAATATAAATAAACCATCATTTTAGGAAATAATATATTAATATCCAAATCCTCAAAAATAACACCTAAAATTCAACTTAAATTATTAAATAAGTAAATAACCTTAAAACCCTTTAATAATATTCCTAAATAAGGTGAAAACCCCAAAATTGGAAATATTTGACCACATATTCTTATGAGTTCAGTTTAACATTTATCTATAAGAAATATATCACTCATAAAGTCACATACCAAAAATGTATATGTTGTATTATTTATTATCCAATATATGATAGTCTTTCCCTTAAAAAACCAGAATCTCGATGAAGCCACAATAAAATCATATATATTTACAAAATATAACTAAACCTTTATTCATCAAATAAAATCTCATCTTAGCTAAAAATATTTCCATTTACCTTAATCATATAATGTTTCCAATATAGTGAAATCCTTTAAAAATAACATTAATCACTTAGTCACCATATCTCTTTTTAATCACATGGTTATCTATATGATAGAACATATTTTTCCAAAATGTAAAAAAGATTTTATCCCAATTAACCATATTAACATCAAAGACCATATTAAACCTAAAGTTATCAATACCCTTAAACATATGTCCAAAAAATATAAAATTATTCTTCATCAAATAAAATCTTCACTAAAACATCAAATAAACTAAAGGATTATATTCAAATAATTTTATCCCAAAATATACTTCATCATATTAAACTCGCATCATATAAAACCACAACATGGTTTTATATGCCTTTAAACTTATGATCAACCTTAGATTTATAAACCCATGAAACTTTAGGTTTATCCCATATATAACATCCCATGTTTTTAAAACAAAGACTCTATTAGATGGTGTATAAGACACACAACACTGATACCTAAGTGATCTTGGATATAATATTAAAATATTATCATTTAATGTAACTTTTAAACCCTATTCTATAACATCCCTAAACCCACACTCATATATTTGGTGCTGAAATCATAACCATTACATTTATGGATTTGAAATTGATGAAGGTGACCCAATTTTCACCATCCAATACTTACAATATCAAAGAAAAATATTTTATCACTTACATTCTTAAGGACCTTTTAGGTTTAGAGTTTATATAATTATTATAAACTCTTATATAAACAATAAACATTTTTTGAATTATATTTTATCCCACTAAAACCATATTTTCTTATTTCACATTAAGTCATCTTCATTATCCATATAAAATACTTCTAAACATAATTCAATCTAGATCATTCTTGATAACTTGGGTAATATAAAACAAAGTGTGGGTTATCTCAAATTCTCATTAATGGAAAACATAAGCATTAATAATTTAATTTCATCAATTATAATAAGAATTTGATAAGGGTATAATGACATAATCAGAGTGCATGAGTGAATCATAAAATAACTCATACCCATTAATACCTTAATCATTAATCAATAAATATGGAATAAGTATTTAAAAAATTAAAGATTCAAAAGAATCAATAATCATGATAAATTTTATATCAATCTTGATCAAAGGAAAAGTTATAAACCTATGGAAAGAATAGATAAAATTTTTTGGTATCTTGGAACATCATCATTATAGAACCCTTATAGTTTGAATAACGATACATCTAACACTCATATATAATTCTCTAGATAACATAATCATTATTAAATGCATTATAGGGTTATTTTAGTACACCCATCATATAATCTATATCAAGATCACTCAGTGCTATCTAGGCACACATATCGTATAAGCTATATCAGTCTCACCAAATGCTATTTAGGCACACTAATTATATAAAAATTCCCAAGACCATAAATAATGTACATAGATCATCCATTTCATCATAAAACTCATAAAAACGGTCAGTATTCCTTTTATAACTTGATTAACCCATGAAAAAATGGGTTTCATGTCAATCTATTTAAAATATGATTAAACCATGGAAAATAATTGAGTTTCATAAAAATATATTATAAACATGATTACCTTGTGGAAAATAAATGGGTTTTATAACAATATCTTTGAAACATTATTAACCCATAGAAAAGAAATTGGTTTATTAACAATCTATTTGAATCATGATTAACTCGTGGAAAATAAATAGATTCTATAAAAATTTATTTTAAATAATCATAATACATAAAGAGAAATAATTAGTATGGTATCATTAAAAAATGTCCTGATTACATCATAGGTAATAAAAAGGTCTATTGACATTTATTAATGGAAATACCATTAAAATAACATTAAAAACGTTTTTGAGGAAACTAATCACTTTATTTTGAAAGTCACTTTTAGAAACTAAATATTCATAAAATATTAGAAAAATACATTTCCTTAAAAAACATGTAAAATTTTAAAGGAAAAATCAAGTAAAATAATGTACATGATGGCAAGAAAATATTTTCATGTTATTAATGTTAAAAATAAATATGTTTTTTAAAAAATTTTGAAAAAGGGAGTCAAAAGTGACCCATTCAGAAAAAGGTTAGAAATTTCATTTTAAAACTTTTTAAAATAAGGTAAAATATCATGTAAAATGTATTATTAAATAATTTTTTTTATAAAATAACATTTTTTAAAACATTTTAAAAACATAGATATGGAAAATAAAGATACTCAATCTAAAATAAAAATACAAGATCAGTATCATTTACAAACAACTTTCTTGATTTTTATTCAATCAGTAGGGGAGGAAATGTAAATTAAACAAGTGAACAAAATTTATAAAAAAATTATAATAAAATATATTTTGTTCAATAAAATAATATCACATTATTTCCTCTAAAATAAACTTGAACATAAACACTCTTGAAAGAAAGGAGATTGTAACATAAATCCTTTTCCACTTTAGTAACTATTCAATTATAATCCTCATGCAAGAATAGCATAAAATGATACATTAAATATCATTAACATATTAAGTTTCATGATATAATATTTAAATGGGCATTATATACACTATATAAAATAAATTAGGTGCATAACAAAATAATATTCCTCAATAAAAGTGATTTGAGATGAAATCCCTTACGTCCTTGGTAATCTCTAGATCAAACCCCCATGAAAGATATAACCTCATATGGATTTGTAAATTTCAATAATTTTCATTAAAATAATCATAAAATTCATCAATGGGAATTAAATACACCACAAAGAAAATAAGTGGTGAATATGGCATATGTCTCACAGAAATAAAAGTGAGATGAGAAAAACCCTTACCTCGAGTCCATAATTTACTTATATGTCCTTTTACTTTTGTATAATAAGCTTACATAAATTATTTTATTTATTAAGAACCATTTCTAGGTTTACCACCTTATACTTATATCATTTATTTTATTTCTTTTTTAATGATATATTTAAATATTTAATTAGATAATCTCATGTCGAGTGTTTTGAGGACGTACAATTAATTGTTTCAAAATGGATTTGGTGTGTTGAACATGGTCAAAGATGTAATTATTTAAAAATATTCTAAATAATAATAATTAAATAATTATCATATTTATTCATCAATTATAATTTTAAAACCAATAATGATAAATGATTATGAAAAATGAACTATTTTATGACCAAGGATGCAATAGGTTGTAAGTATGCATGAGTAACGTTTCTATTTTCCATTGACCTTTATTAAAAGAAGTTTCATATTTTTTTTATATTTAAATAATTATCATAATATAATAAATACCATATTACATCTTTAAATATACTTATATACATCATTCTTGTGATTTGATGATGAAAAATAATTGCATCACTTCATGGAAGCGGTAGTCCACACGTACACGAACGACGTTATCATTTGTAAATGTAAGAAATAAAATGATATATTATATTTTAATTATTATAAATATGTAATTAATTTAATTATTATTTCTTGAATAACACATATATTTATTAAAATTATTTTTATTATCTTCCATGTAAAGCGTTAGTGAAAAATGAATCACATCACTCCACAAGGTGTAATCCGCTGTACACATGAGCGACATTCTCATATCCCTCATTGAATGGAAAGTAAAAAAAAGGAATATGTGATATAATAACTAAATAAGTATAAATATTTTATAAATATAAAATATATACTTTAAATACATCATTAAAATAGTCAATTAATGGATATAAAGAAAAATGAATGACATCAGTTCATGAGGCAGTAGCTCACCGTACACAAGAATGATGATTTCATATTCCATTTAATGAAAAAGATATGGATTTATGTAATTAAATCAATAAAATAAAATATAAATATATATTATATAATGGTAATATTATATGATCATATTTGAAGAATATTTTAAGGATGGGGAATAAAAAATAAAACAAAAATGCATAATTAAGAATTTTACCTCTTCTCGAACAACCTCTTTAGAATTATACCTAAATTATTAATAGAATAGATTTATGACTAAAAAATATTATAGTATGAAGTAATGGAATTTGGAAGTTATTTTATTAGTTATTGGTTGAACCATAAGGTTTTGAATGTGTGGATAAGAGGGGAGAGTGGTGGACTTTTATAAGTGAGGTGTGTGGCACACTTGTAATTGTTTAAAAGAAAAATTTGTACCCATGTTTTTTACATGAAACAAGGGTCAAAAATGAAATATTATAAATATTTATACATTATAAGGTTAAAATATTTACATAAAATAGTATTCATACAAATATTTAGGTCATTTTGACACTTATCTTTTTAGTTTAACCCCTGGTAAACCCACTTTTACCTTAACCATGTTAATTAATTTTTAATGCTTTCAATATTAATTATGGTAAAAAATTAAATATACCATATTAAACACTATAAATTATTATGATTACAAATATATAATCTATTTTACCAAATTAATTTCACATAATTTCCAAAATTAAATTTAAAATTGAACCTGCTGAGGCGATGAAAAAGTGGGATTTCAAGAAGTGTATTTTTCAAGGAAAATGTGATTTTATATTAACTCTATGACTCTTAATAACTATTTTATGAATATCAATTAAAATTTATTGATATATAATATATAAATTTAAATTAAATTATTTCAAATTAGGGTTTTCATTAATTAATTATAAAGTAGAAACATTATGCACTTTAAAAATGTTTTTAGAAAAAGTCTTGTTTGTAAACCCAATGATAAACTTTTAATAAAATCCAATATCAAGTTGATTAAAAAAATTAATTGGATTAAATATAAATAAATAATAATTATGTTACATTAAATCATATTAAAAACATAATTTTACTATTAAATTTCTTAATTTATTGAAAAAAATGACATTTTTACAAAAATCGGCATTTTCACTATTCACAAAAAATAAATATTTTCTAAAAAATATCAAAATTTCAACCAAAGTAAATTTTTATTTGAAAAATTAAAAATAATAATTTCATTTTAACAAATAAATTTTCAAAAATTTTCAAAAAATAATAATAACATTTTTTAATGAATAGTAATAAAAAATGTTTTTAAAGAAAACATGTTTAAAGAATAAAATTACTTTACTAAAAATGGAATGATTATTTACTAAAAATTAATAAATAATTTATATTATGTGGTAAATTAATGTGTGTGTATATGTATATATTTCATAAATTATTTAATATTATTCATAACCACCAATTTAACAACTAGGTTATAACAGTTATATATTTTACATGTTGTTTAAGCTCCGTGTTGTGTATCGAATACATAATCAAATATAGTTTTATTTATTAAAATATTAGGTTGTTATATCCTCCACTATTTAATAATATTTTTCCTCATAATTTTATCTTTATCTTGGTAATAAAATTTTGAACATTTGAAAATCCCTTTTTTAACCCAAATCATAGAAAGGGTTAATAAAAAATTCTATTGATAAGAGAGATTATGATGAATGAATTTTATCTAGAATAACTCATACTTGGTTCCCAAATAGGATAAAATAGGTGGGAAGTGAATATTTGGACATGTAAGAAAATCATAATGCCTAGATAATGATATGGAGTATTAGAGATCATTGATCACAAGAAAGTGAATGATCAAGAGAAAGTTAACAACCACAAATATATAAAACAAAGAGGTGTGGAAAAGGTCATTGATATCATCAAAAATGATGGTAATAGGATAAAATTTTGTTTCAAGATCCTTTACTTTATTTTATAAATTCTTTTAAAATATATACTAATATAATAATAAAATATAATTACTTAATGAGTATAATCTCATACTTTTATCAATTTCCACCACAATCTCATCTTTTTCCCCAAATAATGGGTATTTGTGATGATTTTTTACTTTCCTAAAACACAAAAATAAAATTTTAAAGGACCACATAACCAAAAATGGTATAATAAATCTATTCCACATGTATTTATACATTAACTGCAATCAAAATGGTTAGAACACTGTTAGATATTTACCAAAATGAGTAAATCATCATATGATGAAATAATAAATTAATCTCCAAAATCAATAGTAATACCCTAAGTTAAAATTAATTCATTCAAAAATAACTTCACAATTGAAGGGTATTTTGAACTAAAATTTTATCTCATACCTTTTAAATTTCAAGCAAAAAAATATGTAGATATTTTTTTTAAATAAAATTTATCACTTAGTCATCAAATCACTTTTCAATATCATGGTTATCTATAGGATAAAACTTATATTCCTATAATTACATCAACATACAAGATCATATAAACCCTAAATTTTATCAATAGATCAAAATTTATTTCAAAAAATTTTAAATTCATACTTCACATTAAGAAAAATATTTACATATACCTCAACCTAATAACATGTCTCATAAAATTTCATTAATCACTTTAAGATATCATCGCTTAAAACCTCAAAGGGGTGTCTACGACTTTGAACATATGATAAATCTTAATATTATAGACCTATAATGGTATACATTACTATTAATATAAGATCAAATGAAAAAAATCATATTCTATAAAGTTATATAAACCCTCCTCTAATACCAACTATAATAGCCTCGAACCCACACTCCAAGATTTTGTGAAAAATCATAAACCTTGCATTTATAGATTTGAAACTGATAAAGTTGGCCCAAGTTTCACCTTCCAAAGATTAAAATATCAAAATTAAATATTTGATCACTTAAATTCTCAAATAATATTTAGGTTTAGAGTTTTATAGGATTAGTACAAAATCATACATAAACAATACCCCATGTATTTAAATTATGATTTCTCCCACTAAACCTAGAATTTCTTATTCCATATTATGTCATCGTCTTCATCCATATAAAATCCTTATAAGTATAATTAACTCAACATAATTCATGATAACTTGGGGAAAAGGAAACATAATTAGTGATATCAAATGATTAGTAATGATAAACATGACCATTTACAATTGAATGTAGTCAATGAGTATAAGAAGTGCATAATGGTATGTCGATATAATCATAATTCATGAGAAAATCATAAAATAAATCATATCCATCAATAACTGAATCATTAATCATGTAACATGTAATAAGGCATTAAAAAAGGAAAGAGTCAAAAGAATCAATAATCATGAGCCATGTTATATTAATCTTAATCAAAGGAAACATTATAAATCTATAGAAAGATTAGATAAAACATATTGGTATCTTGGAACATCATCATTATAGAACCCTTATATAAACATTACAATTAGAATAACCATACATTTTAATTTCAATATAATTGTCTGAATAACATAATCCTTACCCAATGTATTTGAGTTCTATCTAGATGAATCCATCGTACAAGCTAAATCGGGCTCACCTAGTACATTCTGGTTTCACTCATCATATAAGATATATTAGGCTCACCATGTGTTATATAGGTGTAACCATAATATATCGATGTCTAAGAACCATAAACAAAGTACATAGTGATTCCATTTAATCATAAAAATCAAAAAAATAATCATTATTCCTTTTATATCTTGATTAACCCATGGAAAAGAAATGGGTTTCATGTCAATATCTCTAAAACATTATTAACCTTTAGAAAAGAAATAGGTTCCATAACAATATATTTGAAACATTATTAACCTATGGAAAAAAAATTTCTATAAAAATATCTTTGAAACATTATTAACTCATAGAAAAGAAATAGGTTTTATAACAATCTCTTTGAAGTATTGTTAAACTGTGGAAAATAAATGGGTTCCTCAATAATATCTTTGACAGAATAATAATCTATATATATAAATAATTAGGATGGTATCATTATAAAATTTACCCATTATAGAATAAGTTTCAACAAGGTGTTTTGACATTGATGAATAGAAATATCATTAAAATATCATTAAAAACATTTTTGAGTAAAATAATCTTTTCATTTTGAAAAACACTTTTAGAAACTAAAAATTCAAAAAATAATTTAGAAAATAATTTTATTTGAAAACATACTTGGAAACATATGTATGAAACATTAAGGAAAATAACTTAAATTATGGTGAGAAAATTTGTTCATGCCGTAATTGTTAAAAATAAACATAGTTTTTAAAACATTTTGAAAAGGGAGTCAAAAGTGACCATTTTGTAAACATTAATAAGTTTACTTTTAAAAAAAATTAAAAGTTTAACAGCCCAAGATTTTATGAAATGTCTCTTCTTAAATAAATTCAATATCTTCAATGGCTTACATTGTACACAACACTCATCTAAAACAAACAATGACATATTATTATTGTCATAACCAAACTGTTAAACTAGAAGGAACGAATAGTATTAACCAAATTATGAAATTTATATATTCTATATTCAATAAAATATTTTTATATTCATCCAAAAAAAATTATAGGCATAAGATAAGAATGAATCCAATTTTATGCATAAAAAATGCAATGTTCTTCTAAAGGCAATTTTACCCCCTTTTAATGGCACACTTATTTTAATACTAATTTTTGGAACTTTTATAAAAATATTTGACAAAATAAAATTCTTTTTTTAAATTATAATATGAAAATTTACTTTGGTATTTTCTTAGAAGTTTCCTTTTTTATGAATAGTAATGTGACTATTAGGAATAGTAATGTGACCATTAGAAATAGTAATGTGGCCATTAGAATAATAACCTCACCTATTAAAGTAGAAATAAAATTTAGGTATATCATAAATGAAAATATGATATATTTATATGATTAAATATGTAAATGAATGTTTTAAAAAAGATAAACTAAGTGTTGGTATTTTTTATGAACATAAATAATTATTTATAATTTTATAATTAATATAATTATTTAAAAGAAAAATTACTTTCACAAAATAGATTTATAAATTAATATTTTGTTACATTATAATTATAATATAATTTTATGACACCATAATTAATTTTTCAAACTGTCGAAAAATCGGTAATAATATTAAAATTGGTATTTTTCGCATAAATGTTGATTTTTTTTAAATAAATTTATCATATTTAGAAAATAATTTTCATAAAATTGGGTCCATTTTTAAAATCTAAACATCAAAAAATTTATAGGGTGAATTTTTTGGATTTTTTAAAAATGGTTTATTTTTTATGAATAGTGAAATATGGTAATTTGCAGTATTTAACATTATAAGTAAATAAATGAAATATTGAGTCATTATTGAGTCTTGGATGATTTAAGTGACCATTATCTTGAAATCACATGATATATTTACTACAATTAGTGACAATAATGAACACTATTGATAGTCTTGATCCAAAATAATAAACAAACGAATAAAATATTCAAAAACACTCCTCTCCTCCCCTATAAATACCACCCCTCACCAACTCTTCTCCCCACACCTTATAATACATGGATATTTATATTTTATTATACCTAGTTCTAATAAAAACCCTCTTCACCATGTAATGGTCTTTATTTTCTCACCTAAATACTATTTCCAAGTCCCTTAATGAGGCTCTCAAGGAGATGACACTAAAGAGGTAAAACACTCCCTCTTTCTCTTTTAATTTATTTTATTTTCTTAACCTTTCCTAACCTCCCCTATCCAAAGTGTCATGGTAAATTCAGTATAATTCATAAACTTTAATTTTATTATTTTAATATAATATCCATCATCAAATCACTTCTCCTATCTTTTTATTCTAAAAATGAAAAAATCGTCTGTTAGGTGTTGATTCACCGCCTTCATGGACAATGATGTTTCATTTTCAATTAACGCATTCTAGGTTGGTAATAAAACCATTTATATGGTTAAAAAATATTATAATAAGTTTATTATAACTTATTTATTGTTAATAACTAGTATATAAACATAGTATTAAATAAAATGATACTAGTCTGTGATGGTCAGAAAACTGCCAAAATAAATAATTATTTTTCATTAAAATTTTATCTAAGGAATCATCCTCATACCATATTACCAAATGATATATGATACCACTTAAACTTATTAAATTTTATTAATACTAAATAATTTCACTTCTAGATAATTTTTTCCCATTTTACAAGAATTTCCATATTTATACTCAAGGGAACTAACCCTAAAACCATGAAATAAATGATCCCAAAACTATGAAATTAAACAATATAACTCATATAAATAACCATAAATTAACTGAATAAAATTATAATAAATAAAATATATATTTAATATGTTATGAATTAATTAACTAATTAATAAAATATGATTATCTATAAATTTAATTACAAGTGTAGAACGCTTTCATACATAAGGTAATGGTTTTCTCATCTCACCTTTATTTCTATAATATATGAATTATTCACCACATATTTTTTTATGCCATATTTATACTTAAATTTGATATATAATATCATTAATACATTTATATTCATGGTATTAAATGTTTTATTTAATAATTATGGGGCATACGGTCCAACTTATTACAAAGTGGTAAGGGAAATCTAAACCCAATTTCTATTCATTGGGTTAAATTTCTACTCCAATTATTATGTCATTATATTATTATGTTTGAAATGAATTTTTATTATCATATTTTTTATTTACAGTTGTTTCATATGAATTTAAAACTTATACACATAATTAGTTCATTTGGTTAATGGTCACACTTTATTTTAAAAATACACTTTTAAATGTTTTTTTAAATTTAAAGTAATTTTTTTAACTTATACGGCATGATAATATTTTCTTACTCTAATGAATCCTTAATACCTTGAGGAATAATTTATAAGTTTACAATGTAATTTTCAAATAAAACATTTTTATTTATAATTATACATATTTTTAAATGAATTATTTCAAAGTAAAAGTGGTATTTCTCTCGTGAATTTTTCAATGATTTTATTAGAGTATTTTCATCAATGTAAACACTCAATGTTAAATCATTGGATTAATTGAGATTTATCAATTATGATACCATCTACCATAATTTATTTAATTTTTTATGATCAGTTTGACTATGGATGTGCTATTTTGATATCATTCATCATATTATACTGTATGGTTTATGAGTATGTTTATTTTTTGGGGAAAGTTACTATCATTTCATATTATAGTTTTAGTATGAATTTATATATTGATTATGTTTCACCCCATTCATATGAAGAATTCATTAGAATTATTAAGTGTCAAGAGGGGCCCACTATATCCCCTCGATGCATTGGTAAGCCTCATGAGACAAACAATACTGGGTTTTGGCCAAGGTCTTACCCATTTATGTATAATTATTGGTAGAGGCCTTGACAGTATATTTATGATATACCACATTATGCATTCCCTAATTATGATATTTTTACTTTATAATCCATGTTATTATTTGACTATTATAATATTCATGGTTAAGTTCAATTCTCAGGTGATTACTTATATGGAATTATTTGATCAGCTTTTATTCCTACCATATTATGCTCAAGATTATGTTATAATGGAATTTATTTTTATTTATTCACCTTACATTATTGTTTGTATTTATTTATGATAGATTATGTTGTATGATTTCACTTAATAATCATCTGATCCCACCCCTTTCTTATTTCTTATTTTTTCTCAAGATTCCAAGATGTATATTATGATTGATATGTAGGTTTAATTTAGGATAATAATTGTGTTATCAAAGGATTCACTATGTTTTATTTTATGTTTCAATTTTTAATTTAAAATTCATGTTTGTATCTTGTATTCCAAAACTACTAAACTATTTGGTCCTTTGAAGGGTGATCACTTGTATCTTATATCAATGTAATAAATTAAGGCATTGGCTTTGGTCTAATGGGGTCTAAGTCTTTACAAAAATAATTTAAAAGATAATGTAAAATAGATTTCGGAAATAATTTATTTTTAGAAAATAAAATTTTAGAGAACATGGATATGGGAAAGAAAGATACTCATTCTAAAAGAAAAATACAAGATCGGTATCATTTAAAAACTAATTTATTAAAGTTTCTTCAATAAATAATAGAAGAAATAAAAATTAAAAATTTGAACCACATTCATAACTAGATTTTAATAAATTATATTTGGTTAAATAAAATAATATCACATTATTTCCCATAAAATAAACTTGAATATAAACAATCCAAAAATAAATGAGATTTTAACATAAAGGATTTTCCACTTTGAAAACTCTTTAATCATAAGCCCCATGAAGGAATAACATAAAATGATACATTAAATATCATAAACATAAGTATTTTCATGATATAATATTTCAAATGTAAATATATAAAATATATAAAATAAATTAGGTGCATGAAAATATAATATTCCTAAATGAAACTGATTTGAGACAAAACCCCTTACAGACTTTGTAATCTCTGGATCAAAACCCCATGAAAGATATAAACATGTATAGATTTGTAAATCCCAATAATTTTCATAAAAATAATAATAAAATACATTAATATTAAGTATATACACCACAAAAAAAATAAGTGTTGAATATTTCATATGTCTCCAAGAAATGAAAGTGAGACGAGAAAAAAACATACCTCAAGTCCAGAATTTCCTTTTAAGTTATTTAAATCATGTATAATAATATCAAATCAATTATTTTATTTCTAAATAAACATTTTCATTTTTAACACATTATAATTAGATATTTTATTTTATTTTTTTAATTATATATTTAAATATTTAATCAGTTAAGTCCATGTCATGTGTTTTGAGGATGTTCAGTTCATTGTTTCAAAATGGATTTGGTGTGTTGACTGTGGTCAAATAGGTCATAATTTAAAAATATCAAGAATAATAATCAATAAATAATTATCATATTTATTTATAAATTATAAATTTAAAATCAATCATGAAAATTTGTAATGAAAAAATAAACTATGTTATGATAATGGAGATGGTGGGTCATACGTATGTAAGAATAACATTTTCATTTTTCAATGATCATTATGGAAAATGGTATGTATTATTTTATCTCTATATAATGATAATAATATCATAAATACCCTATTTTTTATTTAAATATACTTATATATATCATTATTATGATTCAGTGATGAAAAAATAATCACAGCAATTCATGGGGGAGATAGTCCACACGTACATGAACGAAGTTATCATTTTTTAGTGTAAGAAAAATTTTATATATTATACTTTAAGAATTATAAATATGTCATTAATGTCATTATTATTTCATTTATATTACATATATTCATCAAAATTATCCTTATTTTCTTCCATGTAAAGCGTTGGTGGAAAACAAATCACATCACTTCGCGAGGCGGTAGTCCATCGTACACATGAGTGACGTTGTCGTATCCCACATGGAATGAAAAGTAAAACAAGGTTCATGTGATATCATAACTATATAAGTATAAATGTGTTAAAAATATCATATATATAATTTAAATACTTCATTACAACAATCCTTGAGATGTGATGATGGAAAACGAATGGCATTGGTTCGTGAGCTCATAGTCTGTCATACACACAAATGATGATTTTGTATCCCATTTGATGGAAAAGGAGATGTGTTTGGGTTAATAGATTAATATAATAACATATAAGTATTTATTAGATACTTTTTTAATCATACTAATGTATTTTAATAATATTTTAACGAGTTGGAAGAAGAAATAAAACAAAAACACGTTGTTAGGAATTTTACCTCTTTTTGGACCACTTTTTTAGGATTATACATGAAGTTTTCCTAGAATTGATTTATGATAAAAAAAGCTTTAGGGAAGAGGGTATGTAATTTGAAATTTATTATGGTAGGAATTGGCTAAAAGGGGGTTTTAAGGTGTGAAGAATAGGGCAGAGGGGTGGCATTTTATAAGTGAGGTGAGTGGCACACTTGTAACTTTTGAAAAGAAAAAGGTGTAACCATGTTTTTCATATTCCAAAAGGGTAAAAATAGAGTATTATGGAGCCTTAGACATTATAAGGTATAAATATGTCTATAAAATAGTTTCTATAAAAGTTTTTATGTCATTTTTACCTTTATATTTTTAGTTTAACCCTGGGTAAACCCATTTTTACCTTGTCCTTGGTAATTATTTTTTATTATTTTCAATATTTATTACGGTAAAAAATTAAGTTGAAATTATTAAAAAATATAAATTATTATGATTCAAAAAAATGGAATATTTTTTACCAAATTTAATTAAAATATTATAAATTTTAAATTTTAAATTAAACCTGCGGACGTGATGGAAACGCGTGTTTTCAAGAAGTGTATTTTTCAAGGGATATGCGATTTTATATTAACTCTATGACTAATAATAATTATTTTATGAATATTAATTAATATTAATTGATATATAATCTATAAATTTCATTTAAATATTTCATCATAATGAATTTTTAAAATTAATTAAAAAGGATAAACATTATACACTTTAAAATAGTTTTCAGAAAAATCAAGTTTTTAAGCACAAAGACGTACTTCTATTAAAATACAATATGAATTTGATTCAAAATAAATTAATTGGATTAAATATAAATAAATAATATTTATTTTAATTTAAATCATATTCAGAACATAATGGTTCTTTTAAATTTATTAATTTATTGAAAATAAATGACATTTTTTACAAAAAAAATCGTTATATTTCACTATTCATTGCAAAATAAATATTTTATGAAAAATACTAAATTTTCACCCAAAGTAAATTTTTATTTGAAAATTTTGAAAATAATTTTAAATTTATCTAATAATTTTTCTAAAATTTACAAAAAAAAATTATAATATTTTTTCATGAAAAATAAATAAAAATCATTTTTGAAGAAACAAAATTGAAGAATTAAATTGATTTGCTAAAAATTAATTGATTGTTTACCAAAAAATTATAAAAAAATATATTTAGTAAGATTTATATATATATATATATATATATATATATCATAAATTATATAATATTATTCATATCCTCCAATTTAATGACTAGGTTATAACGGTTATATATTTCACAAGTCGTTTAAGTTTGGTGTTACGTGTCAAATATGCTATCAAACATAGTTTTATTTTCTAAAACATAAAGATATAACACAGCTGTTATGTTGGAAGGAATGAAATTTTCTAAAAAACATTATAAAAATATGTATAAAGATTTTATATAATGTATTTATAAATAAGTATATAATTCTCAAAAAAATCATTTTATGCTTCAAAAATACATCTTCTTTAAAAATGGTTTTATTTTTCATTTTATGTTTGGGAATTCTAATAAATTTACTCCACATTTAGAAATTTTATTTTATAAAAAAATAAAATCATTTTTGATATCGTCGTATCAAAATTATCTTAGGGTGAAATTTCGGGATTTTTCTTAAAAGAGTAATTTTAGAGTGAATAGTGAAATTTGTTTTGTAGAATTGTCATTTCTTTTCAATAAATTAAGTAATTAAAAAGATCCATTATGATTTTAATTTGAATTAAACTTAATATAATTATTATTTATTTACATTTAATCTAATAATTTATATTTTAATCATGTTTATACCGGATTTTGGTATAAATTTATTTTTTGACTTAAAACGCATTTTCCTGAAAAATGTTTTTAAGTGGATAATGTTACTCCATTTTAATTAATTAAAATAAAAACTAATAATGAAGGATTTAAATGAAATTTATATATTATATATATGAATTCAATTCCATCACATGATTTTTACTAGTCTTGTAGTTAATGTAAGATCATTTTATGCTTGAAAACTAGATTTCTTGAAAAACTATTTTTCGACACGATTTAAAGGTTTATTTTAAAATTAAATTCCACCACTTATATGAATTAAATTTCATAAAATATATTTTAGGTTTTTAATAAGTATAATTAATATTATATAATAAGTTTAACTTAATTTTTGTTCATAATAATTAGTAGAAATGGTAAAATTTATTTACCACAATTAAGGTTAAAATTGGGTTTTTCACTTTACATGCATTTGTATTAAACACATAGAATTTTTATTTAATAAATTGGCTTTAATATTTATTATTATTGGTTACAAATTATCTAATAAGGATCATTTTATTTTACTCATAAATAATTAATTACCTAGGTTAAATAAATAGTTACCTTGGTGAAAACTAAATTGACAAAAGTAAACTTAGAGTATAAGAAAATAACATATTTAAAATATATTTATTTTTATTAGTTATAGGTGTGGATAAACCTTAAATTCCCAAAAATACATTATTTTTCAATTTTGGAGTCACTTTGGGTGATAGTGGCTTTCTATTATTGAATAGTTTTGGGTATTTAAAAAATGACACTCTTCTTAATTATAAAAGGGCACTCCCTCCCACACTTATTCACACATCTCAAGCAATTTAGATCGAACAACCCCTAAAAAATATTTCCCAAACACAATTATCCTTATTATATAGGTTATATTCTTCCAAAAATACCAACACTAGAGTCCTTAATAATAGATCCAAAAGTGGTTCTTCTAAGTGAAGGTAATTATCTTCACTAAACTCTTTTTTTACTTCGTTTATCATCTTAAATTAGGTATTAACATATATAATATAATAAAAACATTATATTCCATATAATGAGATATTATTATATTGATGTAATAATATTTATCTATCCCCTTCTCTATGAAATGGGAAACAAAGTCATCGCTTCTGTGTACAACAGACTACCGCCTCGTGAACTGATGTAATTTGTTTTCCATCATCAACTCAAATGGACAGTCATGATGATAGAAATAATTAATATATATGATAAATATTAAAAGATATAAATTCTTTAAAATTAATATATCATCCACTTCCTTACACTTTAATCCTTTAAGGAAATTATAACGTCACTCCTACATACGTATAGCCTACCATCTCCACGAAACGATGTGATTCATTATCTGTGTTAAAATTCCAATAATGAATCTAAACATGTATATAATGAATAAATATTACATTTATAAAATAAATATTAGTATATAATTTATATAACTATATCATATGTACAAGAATAGTAACTTCAATTATAAAACATGTATGAGAAAACAAAGTAGTTAACACCCAAAACAATGGTAATAATGAAATATTATTAACAAATGGGTGATCAGATGTTATAATAAGAACATATATGATATTATAAATATTATTATGGTTCTGATATAAATTAATAACATGTTTAAAAACATTATACATGAAGTTAAATCACGATCAACTTAATGGAAACATGTGGTGAGGTATTTTGTCTCAATTACCTTTCGCTGATGCATATTTTATTATTATGGACCCAATTTATTATATATGGTGTATATACTACACCTTTTACATGTAATATCATGAATAAATCATATTTTAGGGTATTTTAAGTTTCAATTCAAATTATTTCATCTAAGGTTATTTGTCTTGAAAGTTACCAATTAGTAAGTGTTTCATAACTCAATTTATTTTCATTGGGTTATATTACTTCTTCATTACCTTTGATATTATATGATTATGTGTGTAATTTCTTTTAGTTATTTTTTTCAAAGTTTTTTATATTTAATTATATTTTATACACATTATCAATACATTGATTAATCCTCAATTCAATAGTCCCATCTTTGTAATATATTTCGTCAAAATTTCCACTACATTGAGACGTATTTGGTATTATGAACCTATTTATTTATATGAGGTGTATCTACATTACCTTTAATATGTTATATCATTAATATCTTAATACTAATGTTATTTAATGTTTCATTTTAATTTATTTTTATCATTGGGGTTATGATTCAAATGTTTCCAAAGTACTATAGATTTTTACTTTAATATCATTTTGATCGTGATTATTTATGCTTGAATTTATATTTAATGAAATTATTTTTTAATTGTATAATAAACCCCATTAATTTTTTATTATTTGTTTATAAATTAAATTTTAAAGTAATAGTACCATTTTCATCATTTTGGTACTTAAAATTATTGGTAAAATGATTTCAAGAAAATGTGACTTTATTTCTGTCTTCGGTCAAAAATCTATTTTTTCCAAATCCATATTTTATAAAAATGTTTTCTTGAATGTTTTTAATATTCTCATATGATTGTTTTAATTAATTTTTACACACGATTATATTTTTACAAAATATTTTAAAATGAATATTCCTATCGTTTTCCAAACAAGGTACTTTTTAACTTTTCTTACAAAAATGTGGGAGGAACCGTTGTTTTAACTTACTCTTCATGAACAGAACTTTCCTATCATCATGACCACTCATTTATTTTAAGTTTAATTCACATGTTTCGATGATTATTTATATTTATAAATCCTTTATATATTTTTTATTAATTTTTTTAAAATCTGAATTTTTTGGATTAAGAGGGAATCCCTTACAAGACCCGTAGGCCCTGAGGCACAAGACCTAATTGCATGAATCGAGACCCAAGGGTTAGACACATAGAAAAACCATCCCCATCACCTAAATTTTTAATTTATGCTCCAAAACCCTCACTCTGTAGAGTCGAATTCCAAGAATTACCCCATGAAGATTGCATGTTGTCTGGTACTGATGGCGAAAGTCAAACCCTCTCATCCTTCCAATTTGGATAACATTATTGGTAGTTTCTTTATGCTCTCTACCTCATCTAGTCATATGCCTATAGATCATATCCCACCTAATTATTGACTTAGAGTTCATGTATCAAGGATAATTTATATATTGTGTCACTCCTCTGTCATGACCCTGTGTGCTGATGTCATTGACATGCTTGACGCCATCGTCGCCTAACCATTATGTCTTCAGCTTTTTGTGACCGATGATGATGCCCCCACCACCATTAATATGACGAGGAGATTATTTCCATTCTTTAATGATGCTAACTAATCCCACCACCATAATATAGATCTATATTTTGATGACACAACCAGACATGTTGATCATGAGACCGACACCTCTATCGACCTCATTCCATCATGGCTGACTGAACTGAGGCCAAATATCTACACCATAAATAATTATCCCTAAATGAATTATTTTTGGGATTTTATATTGATTTTATATTTATAATTATAAGTTTAATTTTACCACCACACTACAACCCCAACTACCACATATTTTCATGATTCTTTTTAAGTAATTTTTTTGGTAATTTTTATTTTTTAAAAGTGATTTTCAAAGTGAAAAGGATAATTTCCCTAATAATGTTTTTAATGATATTTTATGGTATTTATATTAATAAATTATAACATCTATTTATTTTTCCTATACTCCACTAGGTATATGTTGAATTTATATCATCCTTATTATTTTTCTGAATGGTTTATGATTAGTTTGATTGGGTAAAGTATTTGTATTCACTTTCTTGATTAATTTTGTAGTCATTAACATTACCTTGAAACATTTAATTTTCTATGATCATTGGAAATTAAATTTAAATTAAATACTTGTAGTATTTATCATGAATATGATTATTTCCTAAAATATACACCATTTTTATATATGGTTTTTACTTTGGAAGTTATTTGATTAATTGGGGAAATATTAATAAATTTTTATTCTTTACATAATATGGATCATTTTTTATAAGGAACATTGATTCATGAATTAAATTGAACATTTTATATATGATGAATAATTTGGAAATGAAGTGATAGTTGGGGGATATAATTATATATCCACTTGATTCATCAATAGTCTCATGAAGTGAATTAGTTAGCTATCCAAATTAACAGGGTTTTTGGTGTATACCAACACATCAATTAAACTTTCTTGGTGAAAGGTCTTTACAATATAGATATCCTGATTTCTTAGATCATAACATATAATATTAAGATTTTAATTTATTAATAATTAATTTATTAATAATTAATTTATTAATATCCATTATATGATTGCATTGATATTATCAAGGGATGAATTTTTTCTCGCAAGATATTTTTTAAATAGAATGTGTGTTCAGTTATTTACCTTGCCATATTGATTATGCCTCATTTAATCATGATAATAAAACTTTTTATTAAATGTAATGTGTGTTCAGTTATTTAACTTTCCATATTTATTATTCCTTATTGATTCATGATATCCTTTGTTATACATAATCCTTAATGAGCATTTGAGCTCGCCCTTATTTTTTTCCCTTCCTTATGATATAAAGAAGGAATCTTTAAATGAGTTCAAGAATACAGAATATTTACTTTCACTCTGTTGTATTTATTATTTTAAAATGTAATGAGAGACTTAAGTATGTATCTAGTTTACCTAGACTAATAAACAATTAATTATTTTGTGATTTGATCACTTGTATCTATCACCAATGTATAAAATTAGCTACCGACTTAGGGAAACTAGGTTCGGGGTCTTTATAATTTGTATCAAATCAAGTTTAGTAGAAACCTTGGGAACTAGATTTAGAAAAACATATATTATAAAACATAACCCTATTATATACTTTGAGGATGATTATATAATAACATCATAAATTTTTGTAAGGTAGATATTATGTGGTTTTCCTAGAAATGCATACCCATCTGGATACTACATGTGGATGTGGCTCTGGAAAATTTGTACCTAGGGGTAATAACTCTGAAAAATGTGCATTGTGATTTGAATCGATTATCACCTAGTACCTAAAAATGGTCTTTACTACACACCCATTTTGACACTCTTGGGGATATTCTTGGGATAATCCATATTTTCTCTATAAAAAATTGTGATAAATTAAAGAAATTAACTTATGGAAACCTATTATATTCCATATTCATATGGGATAAACCTAGAGTTTCTTGAGATGATATGTCTAAGGTTAATCATATTTTTAAAATCATAGAAACTTATTTTGAGGTATTATGTAATGGGATTTTAACATGATTATGAATATTTTGGGAGACAATAAAGGTATATCAACCCTTGGGTTTAGTATGTGTTTTAGTGAAAATTTTATTTCATGACTAATGCTTTAATATTTTATGGACATAAGTTTAAAGGTATTGATAAAATTTAGGGTTAATATGATCATTGATGTTAAGGTAATAATAGTCAATTAATATTATTTCATTTCATATAAAAAATAAGTCATATAGAAAAACCCATGTGGTTAAAGATTGATTTTATGAATAATTACATTTTTTATATTGTTCATCATATTTTTCTGAATGTTATAACAATTATATTAATATAGATCTAGAAAAAAGAACAGCCTACATGATGGGTGAAAAGCCATCACATTCGGCAAGGTCGTGGGGCTTAAACCCATAACCAAAGGGAGGTGAGGGTGAAGTGCCTACCACTAGGCTATGTGATGTTCCACTTAATATGAAATTTTTTAATTAAATGATTTGATATATAAAAATTAATTTGACCTTTCGGTGTTATTGTTAATGTTTTATATATTAATATATTATATTAGATAATTTGTTCTAACCATTTTTATTTTGGTAAATAATTTGATATAGGTGAAATGAATTTTCACTCTTTTATAGATCTTATGATCCATTAAAAGTTAATTTTAGTGATTAAATCATAAAAAATCATATTGTATATTCATTCTTTAGATGAAGTAAAAATTAATTAAAGTAAAACTAAATGATTAAATTGTGCTTATAAAACATAAATATATCAACTAAGTATATTTCCTTATGTTCTTAGTATAGATGGTAAAGGAAATACTCAACTCTAAGAAAAAGATCATGAAATAAAAAAATCCCTAATACAATCATTTTTTATGAATTTATTGTCATTTCACCCATCACAGATGTATAGTTTTGTATTCATTAACTTTATCATGATCATTCACTTTCTTATGATAAATTATCTCTATCACTATACATAATTATGTATTCCTTTATTTTATGTCTCCTTTAATTTTTTTCCACTCAAAAACCTAGTTATGTGTTATTCTAGATGACTATATTACTTCCATTTCTCTCTTATCAAGTGGAAGTTTTATTAATACTTTTTATGATATGGGTTTTCCACAAAAGAATTTTCAAATATCAATATCTTGATTTACAAGAACAATTTAAAATTATAAGGAATCAATTTATTTGTGGTGAGTAGAATGTAACAACCCATGTTCTTAAAACTAAGACAATATTCAATAGCATATATTACACTCAACACTAAGCCTTACGACAACTGCAATATTCTATTAAAATATTATTATTTAATGTAAGAGTTATAACCTAGACATTAAGTTGGTATGAATGAACATTGTTAACAAAATTATAAAAATATGTATAAATTTTTTATATAATTTATTTATAAATAAGTACTTAATTCTTAATAAAATCATTATATGCTTCAAAAATATATTTTCTTCCAAAATGGTTTTCTTTTTCATTTTACGGTTGTGAATTATACTAAATTTATACCACATTTATAAATTTTATATTATAAAAATAATAAATTTTTTGGAATCATAATATCAAAATTATCTTAGGGTGAAAATTTAGGATTTTTTTGAAAAAAATTAATTTTTCAATGAATAATGAAAAATATCATTTTTTGTAAAATTGTCATTTATTTTCAATAAATTAATTAATTTAAAAGTACCACTATGATTTGAATTTGAATTAAAATTAATATAAATATTATTTTTTAGATTCAATTTAATTAATTATATTTGAATCATTTTTATACTGGATTTTGGTATAAGTTTGTTTTTTGGCTTAAAAATACATTTTTCTGAAAAGTTTTTTAAATGCATAATGTTTATTCATTTTAATTAATTAAAATAAAAAATAATAAGGAAATATTTAAATTAAATTTAAAGTTTAATTTATAAATATATTAATTTAAATCCATCTCATGATTATTACTAGTCACACAGTTAATGTAACATCATCTTATGCTTGAAAAATGGAATTCTTGAAAAATAATTTTTCAACGCGATTTGTGGGTTTATTTTTAAATTAAATTCTACCGATTATGTAAATTGAATTTTAAAAAAATTATTCCATGTTTGTAATCATAATTTTTAATATTATATAATAATTTAAACTTAATTTTAGGTCGTAATAATTAGTAAAGATGGTAAAATTTATTTATTGCGATTAAGATTAAAAGGGGGTTTGGGGCTTTAGAACCACATGTGTTAAAATTAATTTTCTAAACAAATTAAATTTTTATTTGATGAATTGGATTTAATATTTTAAATAATTAGGTCAAAAATATCTAATGATTATGATTTTATTTTATGCTTAAAGGATTAAATGCCAATGTTTTAAAAAAAACTATCGTGGTGAAAACTAAAATCGTAAAAGTAAGTAAACTTAGAGGATAAGGGAATAAAATGTTTAAAACAAGTTTTTTTGTTTTTTTAGGTTTTTATAGAAATTAAATTCCATAAAATTCATTATTTATAAATTTTTGAGGCACTTGGGGTGAGAGTGACTTTCCATTATTGAATAGTTTTGGGTATTTACAAAAATGTCACTCCCCAATTATAAAAGGGAACTCCCTCCCATCACTTATTCACACCTCTGAAGCCATTTGGATCAACCAAAAACTACCAAAGTATCTTCCTAACATCTTTATCCACATTATATGTGTTCTGTTATTCCCAAAATATCAACCCTAGGGTCCTTAATAAGAGATCCAAAGGCGGTTCTTCTAAGCGAAGGTAATTATCTTCACTAAACTCTTTACTTTTACTTCTTCTTTTATCGACATAAATTATGTATTAACACTTAAAATATAATAATACAATAATATAACACATAATTATATTTTATTATGCTTATTGTATAATATTTATCTATCTCGTTCACCATCAAATGGAAAACAAAGTCATCGCTCATGTGTACGGTGAACTGTTTTCATGTGAACTTATGTAATTTTTTCCCATCACCAACTCACATGAATTGTCATAATAATGACAATAATGAATATATATGATAAATATAAGATGATATTAATTCTATAAAACTAATATATAATCCACTTCCTTACCCTTTCATCTATTAAGGAAATGATAATATTGATTGTGTGTATGTAAGGCCTACTATCTCCATTAAGCAATGTGATTCATTTTCCAAGTTCAAATTTAAATAATGACTATAAACATGTATATAATAAATACATATTATATTTATAACATTAATATAATTATTGAATTTATGTAACTATATCATATTCATAAGAACCTAACTTCTATGACAAAACATGCATGATAAAACCAAGAAGCTAACACTTGAAACAATGATAAAAATGAAATATTATTAACAAAAAGGTGATAATATGTTATAATGATATCCTATATAACATTATAAATGCGAATATTGTAATGTTATTAATCATTAAAAAATTTAAAATCATTATTCAAGAAGTTAAATCAGGAACAACTAAAAGGAAATGTAAGGTAAGGGATTTCGTCTCAATTACCTTCCATTGAGAAATATTTTATTATTATGCACCTAATTTATTATATATAGTGTATATACTAATGATTTTATATGTAATATCATGAAACCTTCATATTTAATGGTATTTTAAGTTTCAATTCAAATTATTTTATCCAGGGGTGTTTGAAATGAATGTTACCAAGTAGTAAGTGTTTTATAACTCAATTTCTTTTCATTGGGTTATATTAATTATTCATTATCATTGATATTATATGACTCTGTTTTTAATATATTTTGATTATTTTATTTTTTATTTACACTTTTTTATGTGAAATTACTTTTTATTTGAATAATCAATATATTGATTAATCCTTACTTCAATAATTTGATATTTGTAAGATATTTTGTCTCAATTTCCACTCTATTAAGACATATTTGGTATTATGAACATATTTTTTTCTGATGGTGTATCTATTAAAACTTTTCTAATTTATAGCATGTATCTCTCCATTTTAATGGTATTTAATTTTTTATTTTAATTTATTTATTTCATGGGGGTTATGATTCAAAAATTTTCAATGCGGTAATTATTTAAGCTTCAATCACATTTTGTTCAAGATTATTTATGGTTGAACTTCTATTGAAAGAAATTATTTAGTGATTTTCTAGTAAATAACTTTAATTTCATTCTCCTATGGTTATTTATGAAATTTTAAAGTAATATTACCATTTTTGTCTCTTTGGTACTTAAAATTATTGAGAAAATATTTTCAATAAAATCTTAATTTATTTATATCTTCAGTCAAAAATCCCTTTTCTTCCAAATCCACGTTTTCTAAAAATGTTTTCAATAATTTTTTTAATATTATATTATGACTGTTTAATGCTATTTTTATCCATGATTTCATTTTTAAAAAATGTTCTAAAGGGTATCTTCCTATCTTTTTTCAAAAAAGATACTTTTTTACTTTTCTTACAAAAATGTGAAAGGAAACTTTGTTTTAACGTACTCGAAATGAACTAAACTTTCCCATCATCCTGACCACTCATTGATTTTAAGTTTCCTTTACAAGTTTCCATGATTATTTTTACATAATTTTTTTTGTAAATTCTTAGTTTTTAATATTTATTTTCAAAGTGATAAGGATATTTTTCTCAAGAATGTTTTTAAAGATCTTTTTATGGTATTTCTATTCATAAACTATAACAACCCTTTATTTTACTTATACTACACTAATTAGATGTTGTAATGATACCAAACTTGTTCTTTCTCTTTATGGTTTATAATCAGTTTGACCAGGGAAATTATTTATATTCACTTTCTTGATTAATTTTTTAGTCATTAACTTTCCCTTGAAATATTTACTTTCTAGTTTTAATTGGACATTAAATTTCCATATTATTTATCATATATATGATTATTTCCTAAAATACATACCATTATTATATATTTTGTTTACTTTGAAATTTATTTGATTAATTGTTGAAATATTGATAAATATGTATTCTTTACTCAATATGGATACTTTTTTATAAGGCATGTTGATTTATGAATTAAATAGATCATTCGATATGTGAGGAATGATTTGGAATTTATATAATGGGTGGGTAATGTAATTATATTTCCACTCAATTCATTGATAGTATCATGAGATTAATTAGTTAGTTATCCAAATTAAATGGGTTTTTACCCATCGATTAAACTATCTTAGTGCAAGGTCTTGGAGGTATAGATATCATGATAACTAAGATCATAATGTCTAGTATTAATCAATTCATTTATTAAGAATTTATTTATTATTATCCATGATATTATTACATTGATATTATCCATGGATACATTTTTTATCAAGTTATTGGTTAAATATCATGTTTGTTTAGTTATTTACCTTATCATATTGATTAAGCCTTATCTAATCATGATAATAAATATATTGATTTAATGGAATGTGTGTTTAATTATTTACCATTCCATATTAATTATTCCTTGTTTATTCATGATATCTTCCATTATATATAACCGGTAATTATAATTTTAGCTCACCAGTATTTTGTTTCTCTTCACTGGGATATTAAGAATTAATCTTTGAATGAGTTTAAGGAAACAAAATATTTAATTTTACTTATGTTTTATTTATTATTTTCAAATGTTATGTGAAACTTAATTATATATCTAGTTTACTAACGATACTAAACTATATGGTCCTTTGGGATTTGATCTATTTTCTATAACTCTAATGTAATAAAGTAACCACCGACTACAGGAAACTAGGGTTGGGTATTTACACCATATCGCTATGGAATATCATATATTTCCATAGGTACTATCAATTAATTCATCATAATGGTTCGTAAAGAAAATGTGAATTATCCTAATCGTATCCCCTTGGAGTGTCTATCCAGGTGTGTAGTCTTAGGTCCACTCATTGTGCACTATTGAAGTTCAAGTTAATACTTAATCTATACCTTTTAGAGTTTTTACCCCTAGGTAAATTTTTCTCATAGCTACATTCACTTCCCAGTATCCAAACATAGATATATTTTCTAAGAAAACTACATAATCTCTACTTTACCAAATATTTATGATATTACTCAATGCTTAGACTTATCTCTATAATATATCATAGGGTTATGTTATCTAATCTATTTTTTCCTAAATCCAGTTCCCAATGGTCCTAATAAACTTTCCTTGATACCAACTATAGAACCCTAACTCCAGTGACCAGAATCTGGTGGTTATCTTACTACACTAGACTAGTCTTGGGAGACAACATACATTATTGTCACATTACATTTTATAACATGAAAAAAAACATAAAAAATCTAGTCAAAACTTTATTATTTATCCTGGTGTTTCCTTAAAATCATTCAAAGATCTCTTCTTGGTATCCTGAGGAAAAAAACATGATAAATTGGGAGTTTAGATTCTCAGTAAGGAAAATAATGAAATAGAAGTTGTCATATAATATATAAATCATAAATAATATGGAATAGATAAACAATAGCCAAATATTCCATATCACTAATATTATAAAAGGGGATTATATCCATGGATTACATAACAACATAGATAATCACATGGATAACAATAACTAGTTTCATAATGATGGAATGAATAATGTCAAACATCATAATCATACCATAGTAGCCTTGTTCCAAGAAAACTTAAATAATTTTGCATCCATACACTAAATACATTGGTTATCTTGTATAATGGGACTTATCGATGCATAGAGGGTTTATAACAGACCCCACTGATCACATACTAAGTCCAATTAATTCATCATATGAAAGGGGTAAATAATGAACACAATACAGAATCAAAAAAAATATCCATGTTTGAAAACTAGCTTATATAATGTTAATATTTTTTCCCAATAAAATATAGATCACCATGATCAAAATATATCCAAAGTAATATGGGGTATGGTATCATTAGATTAAATCCACAGTGAAGTAAAATATTCATTAAATGATGTTTACATAGATAAAAATATTTTTAAAAGAACATTTGAAATCTTCTTTGAAGACATGAAAAAGAATCCTTTCGTTTTTATAATATTTTAAAAAAAATAATATTGATAAAATTGCTTTTTTTTAAAATAAACATGGAAAAATTCAAAGGTATCTTCAAATAAAATAGTTTTTATTATGGTGTGAATATAATTTTGTGTGATAAATGTTAAAATAAATATTCCTTTTGAACCTTTAGTAAAAATTCAAAAGTTCCTAATTTGGAAAATGACAAAAAGATTCCTTTTAAAACTTATCAAATAATGTAAAATATGGTTAAAATGTATTTAAATAATTATTTTATCATAGAAAATATATACCATTATTCAAAAACATTTTTTGAAACATATACATGTAATAAAAAATTTATCAACCAAAAATGAAATAAGGTCGTATTTCCTTAAAAATGTTTTCTAAATTTTATTATGTACCAAAGAGAAGAAAATAAAAGGAAAAAATGTAAAAATAATAGATAAACATAGGATAATAAAAATATAGAGTTTAAAATATTAAAAGATTATAATTTCCTTCAATAGATATTTAAACATAATCCTAAATAAAATGAGATTGTAGAATAAACCCTTATGACTTTAATAACTTTTCAGTAAAAACCCTTTAAAAGATAAAATTTGAATGGAAACTACAAATACTGTGAATAAATAGGAATTAATAATATAATATTTCAAATGGGTATTATTTAAACTACATAAAATAAATTAGTCGTGTGATATAACATAAGTCTGAATGAAGTGAAATTGAGATAAAAAAACCCCTTACCGTTTTGGTAAATTTTGAATCATAAACCCATAAAAGAAATTACTTAAAATGAAACTTTAAATATCATGAATATAAATAGATTCATTATGTATCATATCAAATTGGTAATACAAACACCATGTGAAGAAAATATGTGGTGAATATATAATATATCTCATGAAAACAAAAGTGAGAATAAAAACCCTTACAAATATTGTAACATTGAAGTGGGAATTAATAAATTAAGTGATTATGTATAAAAAATATAAATCCACATAATATTATTTTAAATAAAAAAATCATAGGTTATTACATTAATAATCTTAGCATAACATTTCCATTGAATAAGTGATATAACCCAATAAAAATATATTGAGTTAAGAAACCCCATACCTCGGCTCTACCTCACCACATACGTAATTTATATCCTGTATAAAAAACATATAGTAATTTTATAACTACCTAATAAATTTTTTTATGTGTATTATCTTATTATTATCCCTTTTATATTTTTTATTACCATTCTTTATATAGTAGAAAAATCCATTACGTTTATGTTGGACGTTTTGAGAAAGTTTTGTTCATAATTGTAAAACAACTTTGGTAGGTTAACGATGGTCAAAGGGGTCATGATTCCATAATATAGACAATATTAATCATTAAATAGTAATCATATTTATTTCTAAAATAAAATTTTCAAAATCATCCATGAAATATGTACATAAAAAATGAATCGCATCGCTTCATGGAGGTGGTAGTTCACACATATGCACGAGCAACATTACCATTTTTTAAATGGGTAGAATGGTAAGAAGGTAAGTAATATATTATTCTTATAAAATAATAATAATGTAATTAATATCATATCTATTCATTTAATCTATCATAATAACCATATTTTTGAGTTGGTGGTGAAAAATGAAACATAACGCTTCATAGAGGTGGTAGTCTACACGTACGCACAAACGATGTGTTCATTTCCCATACGATGGAAAACGAGATGAATAAGGGTTTTTACATCACCATAATAAAATTTTAGTATATGGAAGATACTTATGTTATCATATCATCATGGTTAATACACAACTAATGGAGTTATATGAATAAATAAAATGGAAGAACTAGGTTAAGTGTAATACCACTCCTTTGGAAATCCTCCATTGGCTTACACCTTAAGCCTTATTAGGATGGTATTAGGGTAATAAAAAATATATAGAAATTTTATATGGAATATATGAAGGTATTTCAGTATCTATTGGTGGAAATATATGTCTCATGAAGTGTTATAAAAAGATTATAGGTGGTTCCCTTTTACAAGTTAGGGGTGCGGCATTATTATAAGTACTAAGAATGTTAATATATAATAAATATAATAATAATTTCAAGTGGAAACAAATGGAAACAATTAATAATTAAAATAATGATAAGTTCTAAATCCATTCAAACAATAAAATTTAGGCATGTTTAAGTTTCATTTTAAACCATATCTATTGGTTTAACGCCCTAGTTAACCCTTTTTAACTTTAATTGTGGAAACACATTTTTCACACTTTAAGGGTTATAAATTTACATATAAGTTTAAAATTTTCTGAAAAATGGTTCATGGATGATATTTATACCATTTTTTATAACAATTCTCCTCTTTCAATATTTTTTTGATTTTTAAATCATTTAATAAAATATTGGTCATCATAAAATATTGTTAAATTCATTTTTGGAACTATTCATTCAATTTGATGTAAGAGTATTCAAGATAGAAATGTAATTTTAATATAAACTAATTTACCAATAATTATAATTTATAATTACACATGAAATTCATTTTATACCAAAATTAATCCAAAACATATTTATTTTATTTTATTTTTAAATCATTTACCTTGATTTTATACTACTTGCACAAGCACTGTATTGACATTCCGAAAGCATTTATGGTAATTATATCATCAATAAAAAAATTAACATCATTAAAAACATATTTATTTTTTAAAAATTAATTGATATTTTTTAATAACATCCTTTTATCTTAGTGAAAATATATAATAGAAATTGAAAGTAAGAGTGTTGCATTTTTTTAATTATATTTTATTTAAAATAAATTAAAGCTTATAATCAAAGTAAAGTGGAAATAAATTGACATATATTCAATATTTTATGGTTATAGTCAATACACAGTCATAAATTAAAATAAATACAAGTGTTAGGGGTATTTTTAGGACTTATCTCGTAGTTTTAACACTGTTTTACTCATTTTACCCTTAATGAGGTGATAAATATTTACTACAGTTACTATTCATAATGACCAAAAATAAAAAGGACCTATTTACCAAATTTAAACCACATGACTCAAAATATGGGATAAATTTTTCCATATTAAATTTCTAGAATTTGATGAAAAAAATTAATATAAATGCATAAAACGCAAAGAAAAACGGTTTTTAGAAAAATGGGTTTTTATACTTAAAAATGAGCTTATACCAATTAAAATATAATGTTAATTATTCTATAATTAATTAGATTGTTTCCAATTAAATTAGTCTTATGTTACTTTAATACAAAATCCAAAATATTATCATACTTTTAAATTATGTGATTTAAATAAAAGAAATGACATATTTACAAAAATCAGTATTTTTCACTATTCGCCTATAAATCAACCTATTCAGAAAAATACCAAAAATTTAACCTAAGAAAATTTTTATATCATGAAAGAAAGAATTAAATTATTTTTATAAATTTAAATTTGTAAAATTTCAAATTGTAGTATTTTCTAAAATATACAACAAAATTTCTTTTATAGAAAAATGATGTTTTAGAACTATAAGTGCTCTTAATCTATTTCATATAAATTAATAATTATATGAGTGTTGTGAATTTTTTTTTTAATTTTTTATTGAAAAATTATATACTATTTGGAATTAAATACAACTAATGGATATATACATATATATATATAATGTTTATGTGTCTGATAGTTGTATATAT
The DNA here is from genome assembly GCA_963277665.1 of Viscum album. Taxonomy (NCBI): domain Eukaryota; kingdom Viridiplantae; phylum Streptophyta; class Magnoliopsida; order Santalales; family Viscaceae; genus Viscum; species Viscum album. Next base: position 976,297,471 of record OY728160.1, on the reverse strand, counting down.
AATGGCCATAATATATTCCTATATATATCCTTACATGCTTCACTAAAATGTATCCATTTACTTCTCTATCATAATTTCTATTATATTCATAATTATTTTCCTTTTTCCCATAGTTTTATTTGGGGTCACAATCTTTATGGTGAACCATGAGGATAAAGGTTTTGTGTCTGTGGTATTTTTGTATATATGTTCATTTTCTCTGCTTGTACTTTTCTTCTTGTCATTTCATATTTTAACCTTATAATGTATTAGTGTTTTTATTTTATAGTAATATTTTATCTAAATAAAAGAATCATTGTTCTTTTTAGTTTGATTTTACATGTTTCATAAGCTATCAAACATAATAATCATTAAAAAGAGAAATATATAAATTGAAATATTGTGGTGTTACAAGGGGGTCGACACCCTTTTAAAAAAACAAATCAAACACTATTAAATGTATGAATCCTTAGACAATGGAATGAATTTCCTTAAAAATGATCAACACAAATCTACTTGATATTTGTACGGTGTGGAGCTCTAATTTACAGTATGAAGTCTACGTATAGGTACCTAGGCCCACATGTAGGGGTCTCATTCATGGTGTGAATGCCCTGTGTATGGGTATTATCCTTATCCAAAAACCTTTCAAGCTATGAAACCTCATTTATGGAAAAAAATCACCTCATCTATAAGAATTCACAATTTGAACCGTGTTTCATAGTGTGAAATACTAAAAACAGCTTAAATTTCAACTTTCAACCACCTGGACCTTCTCCAAGATCCACCTAAACACACAAGGCATCCACAAAACCTCATTCTATGTCCAAAAACATTATTTAAGGGTGTTAAAAATATTGGATTCCAAATCCAAGTCTTGAGTCCCAAAACAAACCACTCAATAACCCAAAAATTCAAATTTCATTAGGAATTTACAACCTGTAATGATGTTGGTCGTTAAAAACTCCCCACCATGTGGCTTCTTTCCCTAAAAAAGTGTTCAGTAATCCCCCAGTACTAACCTAGAACTACCTCGATCACTAACACATCACTAAATGGCCACATTCCACCTTGAAATTCCAATCTTTATTCTACTGCTCTACTCAAAACATTAAGTTAGATTCACCAAATTTTACTTTGAAAGTATAATCCAATCCTAGTTCTACCTCAGCCATGTCCCAAACAACACTCCTAATGTGCTTCCAATATCACCACATCCAAACTCATATAGGAACACCAATTGGGACACGTTTGGATTACTTTTCCCAAAAAATATCACCCAATATCTCATCACAATAACACCCAATCATGGTGTATTAACATCTAGAGGCATTATAATATCATACAATGACCCACACCAACATTTGAATTCATGTCTTAGTATAGTTACACAATTGGATCACCAGAAACTGCATATGTCGTCATGATCTCACCTAAGCACTAGCACATATCTTATCAAACTCACACTCGCATCACAACACAACCACCTCAATATTGTTTCCAACACACCAAATCCAATTGATATGGAATAAAAATACCAATTTGGTATAACTCATTGAAGTATATATCAATATATAATACTACACAACAACATCTAGTGTTACCTAAATTGTCAAATGACTGGTCTCATCACCTCCACAACCCATCCAACACAAGGTTCATTCTCTCATGAATGATATGATGATCCCCACTATAAAATTACCATTACCATCACTCAATAGAATCTAAACACCAATTTTCATAGCCCACATTCTATCCATTACCAAAAAAAATGATTGAGCATGACCATCCAACTCATACCTGATCACCAACACAAAAAATTAATGGCTAATTATGTACCCCCAACCATATGGATTCCCTTACTCCATTCCTAGAGAATCTTCCAAAATGGTTCCCAATATCATGTCTCCCTAAAAAATCCTATCAAGGACCAAAATCATATGCCACTATACTCACATTCATTTTACCACCACACTACCTATGTAGAGCTGCTAGGATTCATCCACTACTGAAACCATTTCCAACTATCTTGTGCATGACTCATTAACCAACCCATAACATAAACAGACACTAATCATACTCATAATTCACCTTCCCTAGCACAACATGACTTTTCCTAAAAATCCATACCAACACTTACTCTCCTTCTCAAAAGGTATAGTGTTCCATTCAGAACCCTATCCCAGATTCTCTCCCATGGTTCTACTCGATCTCACCTATACCCAATAATGTATTCTCTTATACCTCTACTCACACAACCCAAATCACCCTCCCATAAGTCTCATCCCATCTAACTCAATATCATTAAAAAAACCCTATTACTATGTCGCACATTCATTTTAGTCACCCAACATCCTAAGGAATCTCACTCATTCCAAGTCTAATAGCATGACCACCCACCATACAGGAATCATTCTAAAACCATGAGTGTCTACCCTCACCCCACCTCCCTAAGAACATCCCAAACCCAATAGGGCTAAGAATTCAATTGATCCTAACCATTTAAACCAACCTCACTATATAAAACACTTCAAGAACATTACATGATGAAATCCAAAGGCATTCACATTCCTTTCGTTAACCCTCACAAGGGTTATTTATAAAATCAGTAGGTTTGGTTACGTATAATTCCCCCAAGAAGTTATATGGTAAAACACCATATTGGTTATTGTTGACACTTTAAGTAACTAGACCCATATCCTCAAGGTAGATCTTGCTCATCCTTAGGTCATTCCTCAGTCATTCCATTCTTGCTCCGAACACACTAAGGTTCCATTTTCGAGGAAATCCATGCCAACACCAACCAGATAAGGGTCCTTACACATCACTTGAATAATGGAATGTGTAGTCACCATCGAAGAATATCCCATACCAAGATCCATATGACCTTCCATCAAAGAAAATATTTTCGTTAAACTGAATAGAATGATACCAACAAGTTATATACGGAACACCATATAATTTGTTTTTTGACACATTTAAATAACTAAACCTCCATCCAAAAATCCATTCACACATATTCATTCATATATCATGGGATTCCTGCATTCCTAACCATGATTCATGAACATTGGAATCTTTCCGATGGACCATGATCCAAAAATCATAAATAAAATCTCTAGTGGACACCTCATATTCAATAAACATCTCAACCATAACATCATAAAGTAAGAATAGAATTATAATACCCATGGTAACCAGGATTTCCTACTAGAAAAGTGTTCATGGTTCACTATCCCAAGTTTTATCACAAGCTCCAACACATTCCTAAACCACTTGTATACCATCTCCCTAAATAGAAAGACAAAAAAAGCTCTAATACCACTTTGTAACACCTTGTCTCTGAACCAACATCGGATCTATAGTTATATGTGTCTTTAATCATGCCTCCCCATACGCCAAAGGTTTCTCACTATAGGAAAGAGACTAATAAATATAATTAAGAGATTATTCCCTCGAATCATAGTCATACAACAATGAAAAAATAACAAAAACATCCATCGCATAATTAGTTTATACATAAATAAACAAACACAATTATATAAAAAATGTACCATTAAAAATTCATATGGTCATAAAAACATAAATAGTTTTCCCAATCAATCGATACCATATAGAAAATAAACCAAAAATACAAACATATACACTATCCCTACTACCATTCCTAGGCCCCACACACCCTGTTTATACATACCCTCATGTTTCACTATCCCAATCCACTAAACATCTTGTGCTCTAACCTAAAATTAGAAACAAGGTCTACATGTGCATTGATATTCTCATACAAGGTGTGAGAAATACATTTTAGTGGGGTCTCACCAAGTGACCCTTATACTCCATTATATATGTTTATTCATGAGGAAATAATAAGCATTCCATAGAATCATGTGTACTTCAAGTGCTAACCAATCCTCCATGACTCCCTATGCATCAGGTCACCATGTGATAACCATGACACCATGGCACCTAGTTACAATTGCTTCAATTCCATTCCAAATTTCACCTCATCAACTCCTATAATTTTATCATACCCAATTTCCAACACATGCCCAAAGACTCTAAGTAAGGAATTATCCCATCCTCAACCCACTACTTGAAGGCATAGGGCATAATCATATGTCTATATCCCAACCCAATACCTTATCACTCAATTCAAGGTTTATCAATCATAAAACATGTCACATCATGACCCAACCCTATCATGTGAAATACTCTACCACGACCCAATCCTCTTAGGGAAAGGTCCAAATTCACATCATGTGTCACAATACAACCCATCCCCAGTAGTGGTCCTCAAACTAAGACAATTCATGGAAAATTATAATATCTACATCCTGAATAATACCACAACCAAGACTTATCACAAGCATTCCTTGATCCAATCCACTTACGATAAGGTCCATCATGAACACAACCAAACTCCCCCCACCCCCCACCCCCACCCTCTCCACCCCCTGATCAGTCCTCGACCCAAGCCACTCATAGCAAGGTCCACCACACAACCCTGGCCTATAAATTCAAGGTCCAATACCATGACCAACCTTATCTCTCAAGGAAAAGTCAAGCCTTAGGATCCTCTCCCATACTAGAGTCTATATCCTTGAACTAAACATGTATCACAATAGGTAATGCATCGCATCACATGGCTCACTAGATAATACTTAGGCACTAATCACACTATAAAAATCCCAACATCTTAATCACATCACACCCCACCCATCAATGAATCCACTAGGGTTCTCCAGAATAATATCGTTCACTTCTCATCGATACCAACTCACCCCTATCACCCATCAATGATATCATAGCCTGTAGGATCATCATGGCCCATACCTCAAGGTCCAATCCAAACTCTCCAAATTCATGATCACTCTTAGACCTACTACCCAAGGACCATTCTAGTCCAAAACACTCTACCTGACCTTGATCTCAACATGTAGGTTCCAAATCCCATCCAAAACCCCATTCATATTCTGATGCCAAGTATTGAATGATCCTCATGACCCTCATATGGGCCCTATCTCTAATCTATTAAGGGGGGTCACTCAACCCTACACTTGAATGAAACCCCTCTCTGACACACCTTGTATGGTACTGAAGGACTCATCCCACTCAAACCATTCATCAAGCCTCATACCACTCTCAGGAGGGTGTCATTCCTCAAGTGTGTAATGTACAATTGTCTCAATTTTCTCCACTATAACTAAGCCTATCACCCATCCAACTAGAAATAGGAAAACACATCCTAGTCTACCCACATCTCATCTCACATCTTAAGACCACCCATGGTATCTCTTAAGCTCAATTGGAACCTTCTCCCCTTAGTTGGATTGTTTTCAGGAGATCCCATTTCACCCAAGTACTAGAGATCGCTTTAACCAAGAATAGGAGATCTAATGTTATATTATATCATTCTAATAGCCACCCTTTGTCCCTATCCACTCAATTTGAACCCATGAAACATGTATTCAGGAACACAATCATGCATAAACATGTATATAATATTTTATTAAAGGGAAAACCTACGTATATCAAGGAGTTACCATCCACACCAAACTCTGCATGCCCTCAACCATGACTCATCCAAGCTTATACTACCACTCAAAATCTTATCTCATGTCATGTTGCATAAATAATTAATTTTAAATAATTAAATTTAATTATTCAATTGAATACAAAGAGGAATATTTGGCTGAAAACTCAGTGAGCACCATTGTCTCAAAAAAACCATGACCAAATACCTACAGAAGGTCTATGACACACCTTTGACACCATCCCATCCAAAATCTATATCATGTGACACTCGGATGACTTTCAATTTCATCTGATTTAGGAAAATCTCGAATAAATTAAGGTAGTATCTTATCATCATTTAAACCACTTCAAACAGCATGCATATATCATCACAGGTTCTCCTCTTACTGGCAAAAAAGAAATCCCCATCACATTTGGATGATTTCACCATTATCTAATGAAATTTTCACCAAACAATAGCCAAAAATGAAATGGAATTAGGTCTATCCACTACAAATAAAAAATAAAAGGCAACTAGGGGAGATAATTACATAAAATCATTGAAAAAACTATCCCCTAGAATTGGAGATCAAAGGGATGGAAAGAAGAGAGGAGGAGCTAGTCGAACATCCCTCCCCATACACTCCTATCCAACTAAAACAAAAAACGGGGGATATCCCCCTTATTAAAAAATAAAATTACATTATTCATGTGTTTCTTCAAGTAGGGGAACCCTCACTCTGCCTTAATATTTTCACGAGGTAAACCCATGCTTCACAGCATGAAGTCTATGTATGGTTACCCAAACCAAACACGTAAGGGTCTCGTTCATAATGTGAATTCCCCATTCATGGTATATATTCCCTACATAAGGGTCCTAAACATACCTAAAATCCTTCCATACCATGAACCCTCATTCAGGGCCTAAAAAACACCTCAACTGCAAACATTCATATCGTAAACCATAGTTAATGGTGTGAACTGCTATAGGTAGCTAAAATTTCCACTCTCTACCACCCTACCCTTCTCTAAATTACATTAGAACAAAATAGGAATCCATTAAAACTCTTTCCACCTCCAAAAACATCATTTTAGGATTTATAAAATCTCAAATTCTCAATATGAGTCCTAATTATAAAAATTAACCCCACAGTAACCCAAATATTAAAATCCCCTTGGGAATTTGCAACCCCTAACAACATGGGTCATTAAAATATCCCCTAAAATAGTAACACTTGGGAAACCTCACAACCATGAGTGATACCCCTAAAATAGAACTTCACCTTTGAGATAAAACAAACATAACCCCAACTTTCTTAACTCATAAATAACTCCCCATTATCTACCCATTTCATATCAACTATGTTTCAAAAAAATATCCATTGAAAATAACCCCTTTTTCCAATTAAATAACTTTTATAAAATAGCTCTAAGAATTTTCAATGAAAACACAATTACTTTAATTTTAAATCTCAATCAACGCACACATTAAAATGGGTTCAAAATACATGACATGGATTTCATTAAAAGGTGAAGGATCCCTCCAATAAATTCATACTAATAACTCTCCACCAAAGACTGTGAATCGTGTTGAAGCTTGGGTCAGTCATACTAATGATTCCCCACAACATTAAATCAGAATAAAATCTACTCTTTTGACCCAAGACACCTCAATATACTCAAACATAGGGATCAAACCCATGATCTAACTCTAAAAGGTCACCATGAACTCCTCTTCTATGAACCCCAAGACCCAAAACTCAAAGCATTCATATCAACCTTCCCAACCACTCATGAGGGGCCTTCTCTAGAATCTCCCATCACAAATAATCATTTATCTATGATATATTTTCAATATATTACCTCATTATAAGAATATAAATAAAAATACAAGATATATCTCGGAATCTTCAGTCTCAAGGAGGACTTAAAATGTTGTGCGTGTTCTTCCTCATCTAGTATAAAATGCAGAAACCAACAAATCAAGTCCATAAAATTATTCCCAATTATACGAATTATCTAACCCCCTATTGAATCTTTATAATCCCCTTAAAATATCATTCATCTACACTCAATAACGGAAATCCTTCTTCAGAAATATAAGAAACCCCCCCCCCCCCCTCATGAAATCTATTTTAGTTTTCAATGCTTTATCATCCTCATTCATTGATCCACCTTCTAAAAAATCCACCCACTAAAGAAAATCAAAAAAATATAGGGTCTCCATTAGCCCAAAGTAACCTTTAACCTATTATAACCAATACCCATTCTCAAGGATAGATGTCCCACCATATAACTTCATAACTTATTTTTGATAGAATTTCATAAATGATTTATCCTATGATTCCTATTTTTTCTTCCTAGTACCAATGCCTCAATGGAATTTTGATGATATATATTTCAACAAAATAAAACAAGGTCAACATGGACCACAAAAGGTACATCAACACCATAAAGTATAAAAAAACTTCACACAACCATATAACTATTTATTTCCCACACAACTATCCATACCACCCCAATATCAATGATATGGTAGTCCATCCATGATAATGAACCCAAAACCTACTACAACAACCCCCAACTGGGAATAGTAATCACAAAAATACAAGACAAGCATAACTAAAACCCCAAACTGGGATCTTATAGGCATACATGAGGAGTTGATGAGGGAATACCATGCTTTTAAAATGGGTGTTGAATAATTGGTTAACAAATATGTATCTTGATATCAATAAGAAATACTAGTATATAGGGATAAAGAAATATATAGTAGGCTTCATAGTGTGATGTTTCACCTGTAAGCAGGTCAAATCTGAGCATTAGTGGCCAGTTGGGTATTTACAAACCTTTTCCCATTCCAAAATGAAAGTAAGATAACATCACCATGGATTTCATGATAGGATTACTTAGGACACCTTGAAAGAATGATGTATTCTTGGTGATTTTGGAATGACTGATGAAGGTATCCCACTTTATTTCTATCAGGATACCTTCACTTCTGATAATGCAATTAACCTCTATGTATGGAATATAGTTTGGTTGGATGTTGTTCCATGGAGTATTTTTTATGATCAAGATCACCATTTTAGTTCATAGATCTGGTAGGGAATTGAAAATGTGTTGGGATCACAAGTTCTTCTAATCATAGATATTCATCCACATATTGATGTCCAATCTAAATAGATGATTCATATTCTATAGGACATATTACAAGCTTATTCTCTGGACTTTGGTAGTTCTTGGTAGTATCATATTTCACTCATGGAGTTTGCTTATAATAATAGATTCCAGGCATCGATCTAAATGGATCCTTTCAAGGATTTATATGAAAGGTAATTTTATTTAACTTTGTTCTTGTTAGAGGTGGGTGAGTCAGTTCTTTTTGGAACTAGTCCCAAGAAGGAGACATCTAAGTAAGCTCAGTTGATCAAAAAATGATTGTAAATGACACAAAAAAGGAAGAAGTCTTATAAAAAACATTGGAAATGACCTATAGAATTCAAGGTTGGTCATCATATCTTTTTATAGGTGTCTCCAAGGTTGGGGAAACATTATATCTAGAAATAAGGGAAGCTAGCACCCAATTTTGTTAAGTTTTTTGAGATAATGAAGATAATCATTCTAGTTGCATACTGATTGGATCTTCTAAAACACGCCAATTCCATGAATGATGTGTTTCACATGTCGCAGCTTCAGAGATATCACCCAAATCCTTCTCATGTGATATATTTTGATTATTTTGAGCTAGATTTTGATGCATCCTTTGAGAAGAATCTGATCCATATCATCGAACATAGTGATAAGAATATCTAAGGAAAGACAGTTCCCTTGGTGCAAGTGTAGCGGCAACATGGGAAAATATAGGAGGAATCCTGGGAGTGGGAGTTGAGTATGTGGGTGTAGTGGACTAAGTTATTTATCGATATCTATTAGTGATCTATGAGATCACAGCTAGTGAATGGGCTATTATATGATGGGGAGGTTGTAAGAGCCCATATTTTACACAGGTACATTCTTCCTTTAAGTTTTTGTTGAATTATTTTAAATTTTGTAAATGATTCCTTGTACCTATTTGAAATAGTGTTTCAAAGGTGCTTAAGGGTTCAGGAGAGGCAGACTAGCTAGGATGAGTGGTGTCTTGCAGCATAGGAGATGTTGTAATTCCACCAGATAGTGGGTTGCCTTCGTAGAATGGCTTTCATAGAGGAAACCCATTGGCCAGCTGATGGGGTTTCCAGGGGAATAAGCACGCTGCCTGGCACCACTAGCCAGCCAGTGGTGATGAGCTGGGTCGGATTATACATTATGACAGAATTGGCATTTAGTGGTGGTTTTTCAAAACTGTTGTAAAACGATTTAGCAGCGGTTTAAACCATCGCTAAATCATTTAGTGGTGGCTTTTTTTTATTTTATTTTTTTTATGTTTTATGTTTTATGTTTTCTGTTTTCTGTTTTCTATTTTCTGTTTTTTTACCATGCTCATACACAAGCTCATGTCCATGAACATGCTCATGCCATATATAGAAATTATGCGTTAAGTGAGATTTGAACCACTTACCTCTTGCTTATTCTCCAAAGACTTTACCACTCCAGCAGACTCTTCATGTGGTGAATAAATAGAATTTAATATACTTATATATATATATATATATATATATTAATTTAAAAAACAAATAATACATAACAAATAGATACAAACTAAATAAGTATTCATCAATAATTATTAATCAATAATGATTAATCAATAATCAATGATCAATAATTAATAATTAATAAGAAATTTTTAATATTTAATAATTACTAATTACAAATTACTAATTAATAAATAGAATATAAATGAATAATATATATATATATGTGGTAATAAATTATAAATAACACATAGTAAATAATAAATAGTAAATAATAAATGGTAAATAATAAATGGTAAATAGTAAACAGAAAATGGTAAATAATAAATAGTAAATAGTGAATAGTAAATAGTGAATAATAAATACTAAATACTAAATAATATATAATATATAATATATAATATATAAGTAATTTATAAATAATAAATAAATTTAAAAAAATAAATTAAAAAATAAATTAATACCTCATGAATAAATAAAAAATAAATAAATAATAGTTAATAAATAATAGATAATAAACTATGGATAAATAAATAATAAATATATAATTAATATATAATAAATAAGTAATTAATAATATGTTAATAATAAATTTTTAAAATAAAAATATAATAAAAAAATTAGAAATAAATTAATAATTAGTAATTAATTTATAAATAATAAAAAATAATGAATAAATATATGATAAACAAATCAATTATAAATCAATTATAAATCAATAATAAATAATAAATAATAATATATAAATAATGAAATAATAAAATAATAATGAAAAAACAACTAAAAAATAAAAAATAACAAATAAATAACAAATAATAATTCATAATTAGTAATTAATAAATGAATATAATTATTTATAAATATATATAAATATAACAAAATGTACATAGATATACATAAAGGCGCATTTATGTTACATAAATATATATAAACACACTTAGATATATAATTGTATATTAATATATATATATATATAAACAGAAGTAAATATAAATTTCTCTATATATATATTTACTCATATATGATATATAATATATAAACATAAATATATATAAATATTTTCACACATATTCAAAAAATTATATAAACATATATATATAATAAATAATAAATTACTAAAAGAGGATAAATCAAAATAATTGCAACTCCATCAAATCAATAGGAATGTAAATCAATGGAATAAAATCATAAATGACATAAAAAGCATATGAAGACATTCTTAAATGAAGATGAAATCTCATTAAATGTGTATGATATATATATATATATATACTTAAATTTATTTAAATATATTATGTATTAATATTCATTTGCATATATTTGAATATAAGTATAAATGTATATTTGTTTATCAATACACACGTATATGTATATATAAAGATTATTTATATATGTGTATATTTATATATTCATATAGTTTTATTATAAATTAATTTATATACTATATTTAATGATAATGATATACTTATATAAAAATATATTTATATATTATTTATACACACAAATATTTACATATATATGTATTCATTTACATATATTATAATATACACATAAATATAAATTATTTTATTAAGCCACACATATTTATATATAATAATTGCATGTATAGGTATATATATACATATTAATGCATTTTTTAAGGTAAATAAAGTCAAAAAATATTTATTTTAAATGAAATGAATAATAAATATTTATTTCCATATTGTTTATATGTTTAAAAATACATTTCTATATAAATATGTATTTATACAAGTGATTTATTATCAATATATATAATAAAATATTCATATATTTAATTATAAATAAAACTACATTGTGAAACCCGATAAAATTTAAAACCATAATATCAATATGAATGTAATAACTGGGAATAAATTTAGTCTCCTCTAATAAAAGGGAAAAATACCCCCTTAAACAAGGCTAAACATCCATCAAATGTTATAAAAAATTGGGTACCCCAACTAAAAACTCAGTTTTTGAGGCCTTCTTGGCCATTTGGGCCTCAAAAAATGTGATAGAGGTTTTCTTATGTCACTAATGGTGCAGAGCTCATCGTAGGCTTTGATTTTGATATGTGGTAGAGCCCAAACAGACACTCGAATCAAAAGTTATGGCTGCTTGAAGTTCAAGTTTGATTTACAACTATTTTTTAAACTATAATAAGTTTTATTCTTTTAATTATTAATAAATTTAAATCTAATTTGGTTTTAGATCATTTCATAATATTCTATTTAACTGTTTTTGGAGCTAAAACTAACTCTCGAATCAAAAGTTACGGTCATTTGATGTCGAAGTCTGATTTTCAACTTATTGAAGATTTTTATACTTTAGAATTATTATTAACTAATAATTATAAATATTTATTAATATTCAAATTATAATTAATTAAAATTATAAATAATTAACTATATATGATAGTAAATAATAATTAATAATTAATAATTAATAATTAGATATATTTTTTAAACAAAAAAATCCTTCAATTTTGCTGCTGTTTTAAAAGAACCTCTCCTAAAAATAAATGTAATTTTTTTGAAAAAAAAATTAAAAAATATTTTAAAAACATTCAGTGGCGGTTTTTAACAATGTCACAAAAAACCGCCACTAAATCATAGTTTTCTTATAGTGATAATGGAGGAATCATATTTTTTTCACCCAAAACCCCCATTTAACTCCTAATTAATTTTGGTCCTTACTCAAGATTTATGAATTGGAAGGGTTCTCTAACGCTTCTTCGGTTTCTCCAATGCATTCTCTTGGTTCCTTTATCCTTGGTTTGATCCATACTTCTTGAATAGTTAACACTTTCTTGTAATTGGGTAATTCCTCTTATTTTATTCCTATATATTCTTCTTCTAACCTTGATATGGTGGATCTATCACTATCTATAGGGGATCGTGGTGTTTTGAATTAATCTAAACATTCATTCTTGGGAATATTCTTCTTGATTTTGAGGTTCATGGTCTAAAACATATCCCTAAGGTCTGTTTTGGTTTTCAAGTATGTGCAACATGTACGCAACCTCTCTTAATTGGAATCCTTTGGAATTGCTTGAATCTCCATACATAGACCTCCCATGGATCCCAATGGGTCCATTGACAAATGATACCTAGACTTGTGGCCACCCAAGAGGTGTTCCCACCATTAACCTTCAGTTTTAACATGTAATATTGTGATCCTAGCTCCCTTATATTTGATTTATAAAATGTGGGTAGATATCTAGATTGAATCATTGTGAACCTTGTTACTATATGGGTTGAAATTATAAATCTAGACTTATTTTGGCATGTGAAATGATAATTTTTCATAACTAAAATGTGAATCAGAATCATCACCATTATTATGAGAATTTTCATATTGGCATGAACTAGTAATTGGATTAAAGTAATAGTGGGATATAATTTAAATTATCAAGATAATTGGTAATTGACATGAATTAACCAATATGGAATATATTATCATGTTTGGAATGTTTGGTAATTTGTAATGTATTGGATATTTATTTCTTTTCATATATAAAATGTTAAATCAGCCCTAGCATGGGAATTCATATAGGGTCGAATGTTCTATGAGCATGTATGTATCCCTAGCATGGTAATTTTCATTCGATTCATTGATACTTCTCTATCTCTCGACATTGTAATGTGTTAAGGGAACATGTAAGCGGCTCTAGTATGGGGATTCACATATAGTTTGCTAACGAATTGAATATATAACATACACACACACCAAATCCATTTTTTTAAATTTTTATAATCCAATTTTTGGTAAATTGGTAACCTAAAAACCTAAAAAAAAACCTCAAACCACATTTAAACATTAAAAATTCAAATTTAAAGATTCAAAATCGGACATAGACCAGGTGAGCTAGCAGGAAACGTTGTCAGGCAGCAGACCCCAAGCCCAGAAGACCACGATCCGAGCATCCCTATCTCGTTATTGTCCCTTGTCTGCAGCTCCTCCCCCACATGACATTTCCTATGGAAACATGACCCATCGGATAAACCAAAAACTCTGATCTCTATAACCTCTATCATTGAAAACCCCACCGAACAGCATAACCATCAAAACCAAAACACCACCATTGCTTGAACTGGAATAATATCCACCGGTGATTAAGAGAAAATCCCACCACTAATTCAATCCACTATCATAGAACACTTCACTCACTGTCATAGAAAATGTTGGCAGCCCTTCCCTGAAGGAACATACAAAATAACTAAAAAAACATCACCTGAGAGAAAACACTGATGACAACGTCACACAAACACCACTAGAGGAAAAATTAAGAAGTCGTCTTGAACCCTGATGGCCGCTCGATTCATGATGCTCAAATTTGTGATTCATTGCCCTCAGTAATCAATAAATGAGGACACCCTTAGAAATAATTGAAGCCAGTATAGGACTCGCTTTCTGGGATGCTGATGACCGATCTTACCACACATCCCAAAGCTTCCCTGAAACCACCACCACAGACCACTGTTTTGTACCCAATCATACTTTGTGTATGTAGTTCTAAAAATTGATAATTTTCTCTATTATTGATTGATTATTTTTCTAGTTGGGACAAGATCTTGGAGATGGGATAGAGCATAGGGTTCGAGACTATAGTTGGGAGCCGTTATTTTGAGTCAATATTCCAGTTTTTTTCTTGTATAATATTCAACATGACTTTTAGTATAGAATACAGTATGTAATTCCATGGTTTAATAATATTTTTTGGGTTTTTCTTTATCCAGTTTATCTGTTGGAGTGGTTTATATTGATTTATTTATCATGTTTTCACTATTTTTATTATTATTTTTTTCAAAGGGTGTAGTCTCTACCCTATACATATTAGATCCCCACTAGTTTCTAGCCTTTGGCATATAGGGAGTCATTCTTGAGGTTACATAACATCCCATCTCAGTCATGTGAGGGGGAACCAAGCTGGGGATATTACAGAGTGATATAAAAGGAGGTATTTTTTATTTATTTAATATTAAGGTAAGGTATACAGGATAATAGGATATTTTAGGGCTTGGTAATGAAAGAATGCATGGTAGTATCTAACCCATGTTCAGGGGAAAATACATGTTTCTAGGGATGTGATTTTTTTTCTTGATGATTCTATTATTACAGTTATGATGTTATTTTACCTTGGTTTATGCCCTTGTTGTGTGATGCTACTATTTTATGAGATCTTACACATAGGATGGTATGGGAGGAGGTTTGTGTCCATGCATCATAATAGGCATGTATAAAATTTATTTATCATGTATTTTCCATGCTAGGTATTCATTTATTTTTCATGAAATTTCATGACATTTTTAATAAAATGAAAAGAGATAAAACTAATCTATTGAAAAATAATCAATTCACTTATTAAGACAAGAAGCAAAAGTGACCATGTGTCTTTGGTTATATGTTCTCTCTTTTCCTTATGATTTGATATTGTGTTAAACCCTATGATATGAGGAGTGTGTTAAACATTTTATATAAATTCCTTCACATTATCCTCTACTTAAACATTAGGAGATTGGTAATGAGCACACACACCTTGTGTTGTGGGATAAGAAATTCCTATAGTATTGGAAAAACAAATAAATGATACTCTTCTCAATAGTTTTTTTAGGTCATGTAATCCATGGATAGGGAGACTAATTATGTTCTCCCTTCTCTGTAAAATTTGAAAATGAATTTCTATCTACATCAACCACCCATGTTCACTGAGGAGGGAGGCCCTCAGTTAATAGAGTTCTGGATTGAGTCCATCCAAATGATCTTTAGTCACCTAGAGACACCCTTGGAGATGACTGTGAAGATTGATTCTTATATACTATTAGTAATATCCAAGTTCTTGTGGTAAATCATAGTACAAGTTGTAAATAAGGAGGAGCTAACCTATATAGGATTTAAGTATATGTTTCAAATTCAATTTTATCTAGATACATTGAGGGATGAAAGGGGTTAGGAGTTCATACACCTGACGTAGAGGATCAAGTCTGTGATAAACTAAAACTGAAATTTTACTGACCTATATAATTTTTCTCCATCTCTAATATTAGATGAGATATCCATAGTGGATCACTATTAGGATAGGATTCGATATGAGATCAAGTCATAGGTAAAAATATTCTTCTTTAGAAACTTCTCGCGTAGGGTGAATCAGGATCTCATCGCCAAAGGAAACCTGAAGGAAGAACCGAGTGGAAGGAATAAAATATCAATAGAATGATCAAGGAGATTTTATTTATGTGGTAAATAATGATTTTCTGAGAATTTCCTCCAAGGTAGCGGTGGGCAGAGCATTCAAGGAATTGGACAGTCATCCCAAGACCATAGCCAGTGGTAGTGCATTCAGGGTGGTAGGTCTGTACACAAGCAATTTCAACATTCATTCCCTATAGTATAGTTCCAATATTATGGTAAGATGGGCCACCTGTAAAATTTATACAGGATAACTTAGTATTCGAGCGATGGTAGAGGTTCGTGGAATACATCATATCCTAAAAGGTACTTGGCTACCCCATTGTAGATAGGTAATTGCATTTCTACTAGATGCTCAAGCTAGGGTATGGGCATGGCACCTCAATGCATGAGAAACATCATCAACGGTAAATATCATCTTAATGGAGTTAGTTTGGATCCCATTTTAGAGGGGTGAGTTAGATACATGCTATGAAACCTACTCCTACCAATATGGATATAGGACCTTCCACTGTTAAAGGTTTGATTCTTATGTAATCTACCCTTTCATGTGTTTTGTTTTATAGCAGCACATATAATTCATTTATATCAAATAAATTATTCAATGACATGAGTTTATATTTATAAAGTGTATATGGGGTTATAATCATCAATATTCCACTATGGGTGCGATCATAGGGTATCGTATGATGTAAAGAGTGTTCTCTTGAAATCGATGGATAATATTTCCTCTGGTAACCATTTCTCCTAAAAATATTTGTGTTTGATTTGATTCTATGTTTAAATTGGATAGTTTTGTAGCAGGATAACATCAATTATTATTAGATGAGAGTGACTTTACTATCTCTAGAATGGGTTTTTATATCCATCATAGTGAATGGGATCTTCAGGATGGTCATGTGGGACCAATTCAATGTAGATTGGATTGTCTCATGGCTTAGGTAGAAATACTTTTTCTGGATGAGGGTGAGTTATAGCAGAATACCTTTCCTATAGTATTGTACAAATTTTAGGATGTATTTATTGAATATTTCTCTATATTACCACTCAGGTAAGAGATCAAATTAACTATTGAGTTAGTTATTGGAGTCGAACCTATTTTTATCCCTCCCTATAGGATGAAACAAATAGAGATTCATGAGTTGAAAATAAAATTATAAGATCTATAAGCTAAGGAATTCATACATCCTAATATTTCATCATATGGTTCCACCATTGTTTTACAATAATATGGATGTAACTTTGAGTTTATGTGTGGATTACCAAAGGCTAAACTAGATGATAGTCAAGAATCAGTATCCTTTTCCATGTATTGATGGTCACTTTGTTCAACTGATATTTTCCTAAATATTTTCCAAGATTGAGTTGAATTCAGGGTACCATCACCTAAGTTTGAGACCATATGATATGCCTCAAAATTATTTTAAAATTAGGTATGGATTGTATTAGTTCATGTTAATGTTGTTTGGTCTTCCAAACACACCAGCGATATTCATGGCCTTGATGAATCAAAACTTCAATTTGTATCTGGATCTGTTTGTGGTTATTTTTTTATGAAATATTAGGGTAAAATTAGTCTAGATACAATCGTGGGAAACATATTTTTATCAGACTAAGTATGCTGAGATAGCATTTTCTATATTCCAATTTATCTAAATATCATTTTTGGATTGACAAGGTCCACTTATTAGGCCACATTATCTTAGATAGTGGAGTGTTTACAGACTTAGAGAATGTGGAAGTCATGGTATCTTGGGAGTGAAATAATAATTCCTTTAAGATTTAGAGATTTCTAGGTTAGGTAGGCTATTATCGGTGATTAATCAAAGATTTCTCCCATATAGAAGCACGGATGTCCAGTTTGACCAAGAAAGGTTTGAATTCTATTTAGTATGATAATTATAAGGATTCTTTCTAATAATTGAAAATTAAGTTAAACACATCACCAATACTCACCTCACCTGCTCTGGGTAAGGAGTATACCATGTATTATTATGCATTTGGGGTCGGGATATGAGTATTTCTGGTGTAGGAGGATCAGTTGGTTGCTTGTGGGTTTAGGTATTTGAGGCCACATGAGCAGAATTATCCCACTCACAGTCTAGATTTAGTGATAGTGGTATATTCCTTGAAATTTTGGTGAAATTATCTAATGGGTTAGATATTTATGGTGTACATGAATCACAAGATCTTGAATTACATATTTTCACAGTGGGACATGAACCTTCGATAAAGGATATGGGTCGAGTATTTGTAGTATTCCGACTTCAAGATGTCATATACTCCTGGAAAGGGAAACATTGTTGTCAATTACTTAAGTAGGATAGAATGGTTAGAGGTGGTGTGAGAATTTTTTTTTTTATTGATGGATGATGAAAATTTTTATAGAACTGTGTCTGGATGTTCAGGAATATCTTGGGTGAGTAACTCTAGCATCAACCTCTATTGTTCCCTCACTTATGTATCGGATCATGAGGATTCATTTATCTGATCTAAAGGGTTTTTCCTTAAGTCATTGAATATATGGTGTGGAGATATCATTGGTATGGTTCCTTAATATAAATTAAGTTCTTCATGTCCATGGTCGTATATGGGTTCATACAGGCATGTATGAGGATTTGATGAGGTAATCCCATGATTCAAAATGGGTGGTACACCCTGGGTTGAAAAATATATAATATAATATCCATAGGAAATTATGGTGTATAGGTATGAAGAAAGAGATAACGGGCTTTATGGTGTGATGTTTCACCTATCAATAAGTAAAGGCCAAGCATCAGAAGCCATCTGGATTATTGTATCCTTTTCCCATTCTAAAATGGAAGTGGAATGACATCACTATGGATTTCATGATATGATTACCTAGTACACCTATAAATAATGATGCATTGTGGGTGATCATGGATTTAATGATGAAGGTATATCACTTCTTACCTATCAAGGAGACCTTCAATGTTGATGATCTGGGTAACCTCAATATACAGGATATAGTTCGGTTGCATGGTGTTTCATGGAGTATCATTTATGATCATGATCCCCATTTTAAATCATAGTTCTATAAAGGAATTCAAAAGGCACTAGGATCACAGGTTCTTCTAGGAATATCCAATCATTCACTGACTGATGTCCAAACTGAACGGGTGATTAAAATTTTGAAGGCCATGTTGTTATCCTTTGTTCTAGACTTCAGTGGTTCCTAGGAGTAGTATTTATAATTTTTTTAGTTTTCTTATAATAATAGATTCCATTAATTGATCTAAATGACTCCTTTTAAGGATTTATATAGAAGTTAATTTGTTCACCTTTGTGTTGGTTAGAGGAGGGTGATACAGTACTCTTAGTTTCATGCAGGATATATCTAAGTAGGTTTAGCTTATTAGAAATAAATTGGAATTCATATAGAGATGGAAAAAAAATCTTACCTATACTATTAGATATGAATTTTATTTCAATGATTATTATCATATATTTTTAAAAGTGTCACCTAGGTTAGGGAAATTCCATATCTAGAAGAAGGGTTAGCTATCACCATGGTTTTTCATTTTTTTTTTGATACAGTGTATAGAATCAGTCTAGTATCGAACAGATTGGATCTTATATGGTGATACAGTTCCATGCATGACATGTTTCATGTGTTTTAGATTCATACATATCACTCTAATCCTTCTTATGTGATAGATGTTGATAATCTTGAGCTAGATTTATATGCATCCTTGGGGAAAATTTGATCTATATTGTAGACTTTATTGAGAATAATATATATGGAAATACCATTCCTCTAGTGTGAGTGAAGTGGTAGCATGAGTTTGTGTAGGATGAGACCTGGGATAGAGAGTTAGATATGTGGTCATAGTGTCCTGATCTATTCACCGATATCTCTTAGTAATTCATGGGATCATATATCGAGGATGAGCTATTATATGGTCGATAGGTTGTAAGACCTCACCTTTTACCAAGGTACTTTATCTCTTTATGTTTTGTTTGAATGGTTTTAAATTATGTAAACAAGAACTTGTACCTTGATGAAATATTGTTTCAACGGCGCATAAGAGCTTAGAAGAGGTGTAATAGTAATGTTTTGTAGTGTCTTGTAGTGTAGAAGATGTTGTAGTGCCACTGGCTGGGAAATGAGATACACCAGACAGCTGATGGGCATAGAAATAGCTCAAAAATACTATAGGAGAACCACAGACAAACCAGTGAGACCGGGCTAATCGATGGAGCCCTGGTAGAATGGGTTTCATACAGGAAACCCACAAGCTAGACAGGGGGGTTTCTAGGGGCATGATCATGTTTCCTAGAACCACAATCCAATTGGTGGTATCAAAATATGATTGATTAATAAGGGGAAGAAGCATATTTTTTCCCAAAAACCCCATTTTAACACCTAATTACCCCTCTTTCTAACCTAACTTTGGATTTATGAATTAGAAAGCTTCTTCATAGCTCTTTGGATTCTATGATGCATTCTCTTGGTTCTTTGACCCTTAGTTCAATTCAGACTTCATGAATCGGTAATTCTTGATTGGAATTGGGGAATTCATCTTGTTTTCTTCCTTGATCTTATTCTTCTATCCTTGATGTGGTGGGTATATAATTTTCCATAGGGTGTCAAGGTGTTGTGTGTTGATTTGAATGTTTGATCTTGTGAATCTTATTCTTACATTTGAGGTAGGTGGTCTGAAACATCTCCCAAATGTATTTTTTGGAATTCTAGTGTGTGCAACATTCACAATCACGTTGGAATTTTTTGTTTGTGGCCTATCTTAATTATAATTCTCTATAATTTATTGAATATTCATGAATAGACCTCCCATGGATACCAAAGATTCCACTAGTGACTAAGACCAAGACTTGTGTCCTCCCAAGAGGTGTGCCCTCCCTTGACCTTTGGTTGAAATATGGAATTTATGTGAACCTAGTTTCCATATATTTGATTATTAAAACAAGGGGTTGATATCTGGTTTGAATCCTTGTAGACCATGTCATCATAGGGGTTGAAATTGAAAATTCGTACTTAGCTTGGCATGTGAAATGACAATTTTCCATGATTGAAATATGAATAAAAATTATAACCATTATTATGAGAATTAGAATATTTGTATGAAATGGTAATTGAATTAAAGGAATAATGTCTTGTAATTTAAATTGTAAAAATAATTGGTAATTGGAATTAATTAACCAATGTACATTTTCAAACACGGTTGGAATTTCTGGTAATTTGGTATGCATTTTCTATTTCTTTATTTTGATATATGAAATGTTAAATCGGTACTAAAATGGGAATTTTCATAGGTTTAGATGTCCTCTGAGCATGTAAGTATCCCTAGCATGGGAATTCACATAGGTTCCATTAAAGAATCTCAATATCAGAATAGTAATTCATAAAGGTAACATTTAAGAAACTCTATCATGGTAATTCTCATAGATTCTATTAACATAATGAATATGTAACTTTCCCTTGGAATTGTAATGAACCTTGGGAACATGTAAGTGGATATAGCATGGGAATTTTCATAGATTCCATTGATACTTGATTGTGATATTAGTCCTTGGAATGGGAATCCACTTGGTCTTAGTGACGATTATGGACATAGACATATAGAATCATATAGAAGCTGGTTTGGATGACTCCAAGTGCCTACCTGGAGCTCAAGGGTTATCAGATTTATTTGTATTTTTTATTTAATTATTAATTAATTCCTTTTTATACTGTATTAATGTATGAAAAATTATTCATACTATATTATTATAGACACAGTTAGTGGTGGACTATTAAGTATTAATCACACCCATTTCGGGATTCCATTTTGTACCTAGGAAGACTGAATGGATGTGGATTTAGATAAGGGAAAGGATCCTTGTGCTTGATTTATTTTTTTCTAGCTAATAATGGAGCTTGGAGATGGGATCAAGCATGGGATTTAAGATTGGATTTTGGAGTCTTTATTTTAAGACAATCTTTTGGTTGTTTTCTTGTATGAAATTCATCATGACTTTTAGCACAACATTTATTATAGAATGGAATTATTTGATTGTATTGGTTGGGATTTTATTTTTATAGTTTAATTAATGGATTGGATTTATATTGATTTATTTACCATGTTTCCACTATGTTTATTATTCGATACTAGAGAGTATAGTATCCCCACTCTATATATTATACCTTTTTTGCTAGTCAAAATCTTTTAGCATATGGGGAGGTGCACTTGAGGTATTGTGACAACCCATCTTGGTCATGTGATGGTGAACTAGGATGGGGACATTAAAAAGTTTTTTCAAATAGGTTTTTTCTATTTCTTTACTATTTGTGAAAGGTATAAAAGAGAATATAATGTGCCATGACTTGTTAATGAGATTGTGCATGGGAGTATTTAACCCATGTGTAGGGGAAAATCCAAGTTTTCAATGATGGGATTGTTATTCTTAATGATTCTCTTGTTACAATTTTGATTATATTTCACTATGTGTGATGCACTTATTGTTTTATGTTATTATTTTATGAGATTTTACTCACTGGATGATATAGGATAATGAGCATATACATGCATCATATTATATATATATGAAATTTTGGTATCATGAATTGTTCGTGATAGGGATTCATTTATTGAACATGAACTTTCATGACATACCTAATAAAAATCAATAAAATTAATCTGTTGAAAATAATTAATTCACTTGTTCAGAAAATAAGTAAAGTGAACTTGTATATTTGGTTATATGTTGTCTATTTTCCTTTTTATTTGATCATGTATTGAACTATGTGATCTAAGGGGTTTGTTGACTTATATAGATAAATGCCTCCACGTCTTCCTCTAGTTCAATATTATGAGAGTATTGATGAGCACACACCTCACATGATGTGACAAGGATGTCCTGCAATATCAAAAAATCTGATGGATGATCAACTTCACGATAGTTTCCCATAGGTCATTCTAAGCATGGAGATGGAGACTAATCACATCACCCCTTACATGTTGAATATTAAAAGGTAGTTCCAACTACAGTATCTACCCATGTTTTCTAGGGAGGTAGAGCCTATGGTAGTAGAGTTATAGATTAATTTTATCAAGATGATCTTTAGTCACCTAGAGAAAACCATAGAGAGATGGGTGAAGCTTGCTACTTATATTATATGAGGACCATGTAAATACACCAAACCCAGTAGCCTAGAGTTAGTGGTTACATTATTAAATTAATACTTGATACAAGTGATCACATTTTAAAGCATTTAATAGCTTAGTAGTCTTGGAAAACTAGATATATATTTGAATCTCACATTACATTTGAAAACTTAAAATAAAACATTGTATTTTCTTTGAGAACATAATTATTAACTTTATAATATCCCTACATATCAATCATAATACACTTCTTGACATCTTGGGAAAAGGAAACATAATAAATGGGTGACCTTAGATGCTCAGTAATGGTATGCATACAGTAGAAGATAATAATTCATGAATAGTATGGAAAGAATAAATGATGGTAAAATAATTCCATATAAATAATCACATGGGATATAAATTTATCTATAAATGTCTTAACTATTAAAATAATCAGATGAACATCAATAACTAATTTCAAAATAATGTAATTCATAATTTGATACATTTGAAACTTACCGTCAAGGCCTCGTGCCAAGATATCTTAAATAATGGGTAAGGCCCCATACGAATACCTAATATAGTTTGTCTCATGAGACCTATCGATGTATAAATGGAATATATAATTATATTACCCACTCTTCACTTAATAATTATAATACATTCATCATATGAATAAACAATACAAATAAATCAAGATTCCTAAAAAATAAATAACATTATATATTGGAAGAACTATAATACGGAATATCAATACTTTACCTATCAAACTGAACATAAAACATCCAAAGAAATATATTGTATGGTAACATTAGAGTATATCATTTTCATGAGATTCAATGATATATGAAAATACTATAAAAATGTCACCAAAAAATTCTTGAGGAAAATACCCTTTTCATTTTGAAATCACTTATCTAAAGTCTAAAATATTTCCCAAATATTAATGAAAACATTTTATTTGAAAGTAATCCTATAAAATTATAAATGAGTCTTCAAAAATATGAGTGTTCATGATGTTATAAAATTATATTCATGTCGTATAAGTTAAAAAACATTCCATTCACACTTTTGCAAAAAGTAAAAAAGTACCTCGTTTGGAAAATGATAAGAATATTCATTTTAAACATTTTTTAAAAATGAAATCATGTGTAAAAATTAATTTCTACTATAAAATTATAATATTAAAAAAATTCTTGAAAACATTTTTAGAAAATATGGATTTATAAGAAAAATTATTTTAGACTCAAGACATAAATTAAGTGAGTTTTCCTTAAAAATTTATTTCAATGTCTTGATTACTTAAATTGAATAAACTAAAATTAAAACTTTATATTTTTATAAATAAATATAGGAGAATAAAATGGATTTATTTTAAGATATAAATATAAAATAATTCCCCTAATGAAGACTTAAACATAAACAATTTTGGATAATGATAAGATTGTGAACTAATCCCTTACCCCAATTTTGACTTACTTTGTATGTGTCTAAACCTCTTATATAATAAATATATATTTATTATACATATATTATATAACCATAATCATGTAAATCATACCATATATTATATAATTATAATTTTTTATCAGCCATTTATTAAAAATTCTTTGTTAAAATCATTGTTTTGGGTAATAACTGTTTCGTTTTTCATGTATATTTTGGTTTGGTTGTTTTGGTCCTTGTACTTTGATCATGGTTCCATAATCTTCATAATTTCAATAATTATGTTAATATAATATATATTTATTATATATTTATTTATAATAATCGATAAAATTTATAGATAGAAAAAATAATTACATCATTCATAGAGACGGTAGGTTGTACATATGCATGAACATTGTTTTCATTTTTCAACAGATGGAAAAAAAAAGTTAAATAGTAATTAAACATTAAAGAACCATTATTATAACATATATATCATATATATTAATTAAATATATCTTTATTACCATCCATTTCTAAATAAAATGAAAACAAATCACATCGGTTCGTGGAGGTGGTAGTCCACACGTAAGCATGAGCGACATTATCATTTTACTATAGATTGGAATGTAAGAAGATAGATATGATATTATAATTATATAAGTATAATTATTTTATAAATATAATATATATATATATATATGCACATTAAATCTATCATTATACCCATCTGTGAGAGGCATTGATGGAAAATGAATTACATCGGTTCGCTATGCAATAGTTCTCCACACACACGATCAATGGTTTCATTTCCCATTTGATGGAATATGAGATGGATATTGTTTATTAAATTAAAATAATAATATATAAGTATATATAATATAATTTTGTTATTATTTCATCATATTTGAATAATATTTCAAGAATTTATAAGAATAAATAAAATTAAAATGCTCAGTAAAGAATGATACCTCTTCTTCAGACAACTTCTTTAGGTTTTCACCAAAATCCTTTTTAATAGGGTTTTCTAATCAAAAAGTCAAATATATTATATGTTTAGGAATTTAATTAAGGTATTTTTTAAGTTATTGTTTGAAAAAAACTTTTTATGTGTGAATAAAATAGGAGAGAAGGTTCCCTTTAATAAGTGAAAAGGAGTATCATTTTTGTTAATATCCAAAATTATTCAACAATGGGAAATCAATATCAAACAAAGTGCCTCAAAAATTGATAAATAATGGAGTGGAGAAAATAAAAAGTCAATCCACACCTCCACTAAAAAAAATAAAAATATTTTAAACATTTTATTCCCCTTACCTCTAAGGTTACTTACTTTTATCATTTTAGTTTTCACTATAGTAACTAGTTTTTTTACCTAGGTAATTTACCATTTAAAACTAAAAATAAAATGATCCATATTTGATATTTGGAAACACTAATTTTAAATATTAAATCTAATTTATCAAATAAAAACATAATTTTTAAAAAAAAATAATTTAAACACATGCCCATGTAATGCACAAAAACCTGTTTTAACCTTAATCGTGGTAATTAATTGTTATTGTTATTACTATTTATTTTGAAAAACAAATAAGTTGACCTTATTAAATAATATTAATAATGATTATAATAAATATGGAATCCATTCTATCAAATTAAATTCACATAAATAGAATAATTAAACTTAAAATTAAACTTTTAATCGAGGCAAAAAAGTGGTTTTCCAAAGAAAAGGAAACTTTTTAATAAAAATTAAGTCTTTTCAATATTCATTGAAAAATAAATATTTTCAAAATATTATAAAAAATCATCTATAATATAATTTTTATCTTTTTATTTAAAAATTTAATTTCAATTTTCCAAATACATTTTCTAAAAGTGGAAAAAAAAATTATAATAAGTGGAAAAAATGATGAAACTGCTTTTTAGAAAAATACCGTTTTTTTAGTATATAAAACAAGATTTATTATTATCCCGCAACTAGAAAAAAATATTAGATGAATGATAAAATATTTTATTTAATATATAATATATAAATTTAATTAAAATAATTCAACAATTGTGATGAATTTAATTTTTTAAGATAAAAATGCGTTCTATACAAAAAAACATTTCAAAAAACATTTCTTTTAGTTTAAAATGATTTTTATTTTCATTCCAAATTAATTGATAACCAATGGATTTATTTTATAAATTTCTAAACCAAATAATTTTCATAATTTATTTTATCTTATTCATACCCACCAATTTAACAAGTAGGTTATAATGGTATATTATATTACAGTTTATTTAGACTTGTTGTTGCATGTATCGCAAGATATCAAAGAGATTAAATTTATTTAAAAATAAATATATCATAAAATCTTGGTTTTTTACATTATACCCCCCTTAAAATTAATTTCTCCCCCAAAATTCTATCACTTTTACATAAACAAATGAGGATATCTCTATTTCATTACATCCTCGGGTTCCCACGTAACTTCTTCAAATTTTTTATTCCTCCAGATAACTTTAACTAAATAAGTACTCTTATTATACAGCACTTTATCACTATGATCCAAGATTTATGATAGTTTTTATTCATATGAAATATTATGATCCAATAGTATGAACTCTGATTAAAGTACATTTTATGGATCAGGTATATACTTCCTCAAGAGAGATACATGGAACACATCATGAACTTATGAGAGGTTCGGTGGAAGCACAAATCAATAAAATATCATCCCTACTAGAATAAGAATATAAAAAGGGACAATATACCTATGGATAATATTTTACTTATTTTTTAATCTCATAACTTTCTTACATTGATAAATTTATAGAAAAACTTTCTCACCAACAAAAAAATCCTTATCACGTCGATGTTTTCCAGCATACTTTTTTTCATCTCTAAGATACCTTGATGTGTTATTGAATGGTTCTTGTTTCCTCTACCATTTCCTCACCCAACTCAGGTCCCAATAGCTTTATTTCTCTAACTTCATCCAGACACATTGTATTTCCACACTTCTTACCATAGAGGGATTCATAAGTAACCATTTGAATTGTCAAGTGAAAGTGATTATTGTAAGAAAACTTCACTAGAGTAAAGTGTTGATCTCAACAATCATTAGAATTCTTATAACAAGATCTCATCATATTCTCTATGTTTTTAATGGTTCTCTCAGACTAACCATCTGTTTAAGGATGATATGCATTGCTGAAACTCAACTCTGTATCACTCTGTTGCTGAAGACTTCTCCAAAACTTCAAGGTAGACATTGTATCTTGATCAGATATGATATAATATGGTAATCCATGCAATATTACCACTTCCATAATGTATATCCTAAAAATATGATCCAGAGAGAAATATTCTCTAATATAAATGAAGTGTGCTAACTTTATAAGGAGATCAACTAAAACCCAAATTGAATTATATCCTTTATATTTTTTGGGGTGTCTGAAGACAAAATCGATGGTGATGGTTTCTCATTTCCATTCTGGAATGGGTGATGGTTGTAACATATAGCAGCCCAAGAATTTTATGCATAAATATTACATCTTTTTATTTAAATATTCAATTCATAACATTTAAATCCTTACTATAACTATAAAGGATTATAATATTTATAGACTAGATATACAAACTTATTACTTCATGAAAGATCTTAAATATCTCCTATAAAGATCTTACAACATATTACTCTTCATAATTATACCCTACTTAAAAATCTCTTCATAACATGGGAAAGGAAACATAAGAAAGGGTGATCTCATAAGATCTATAAGGGTGAGCATGGGAGATATCAACAGATGATCATATGAAACCATAAGATAATTTTAAGGGTTTAAGAACATTAACAAAACTTAAGAAGTTCATAACCAATCTAAAAAATATCATAAACATGAGTTATACTATAAAAAACAGTAATTCAAAATATGTGGATCATAAGAATGAGAAATAAGCATAGCTCAATCATGAATCATAAGTTCATTTCATAAATGTGTGTCACCATAATAAGTATAAAAACTATTTCACAAATCAATTTTAACTACCAAGACCATCATATTAGGAATAAAAAATGGTTTCCCATAATGGATTAAGTATATTAACTTTTTTTCTATAATGTATCAATAACTTTAACTTGTTTCTCATAACGCATCAAGCACTTCTACTTGTTTCTCATAACTATATCATGAGATATAATACTTTACCCAATGCATTAGAGGAAAATATAGGTAATATCCATCACATACTGAAAACCATACATATTTTTTCCACAACATCATAAAAAATCCATAATATCCTCATATAAAAACTTTGTAAATAAAATGGGATCCATATTTCATGAAATCATAGCATGACACATGAAAATGGGTTTTATAAACATATCATCATCATAAAAATAAACTATCCAGATAAATAACAATGATGGTATAATTGGATCACATACCCAATAAAACATAAGTAACACTAAAGTTTTTTTTCATTGATGAATATAAATATTTTTAAAATATAATTAAAAAAACTCCTCAGAAACATAACCTTCTCATTTGAAATTAAATTTTCAAAAACTAAAAATTTCCAAAATATTATAGAAAATATTTTATTTGAAGATCATCTTGAATATTTTTAAAGTAATATTCAAATTATTGAGTGATAATGATGGTAGGAAATGTTTTTCATGTTGTATAAGTAAAAGGAAAACATTCCTTTCATATTTTTTATAAAAAATCAAAAAGTACCTCATTCAAGAAACAGAAAGAATTTTATTTATATACCATTTTATAAAAGGTAAAGTAAGGGTATAAATGAATTAAAAATAATTGTATAATCTTAAAATTATTATTGAAAACTTTATTTATAAAATATAGATATTTAAAAAAAATGATTTCAGACCGAAGAGATAAATAAAGTTGATTTTCCTTAAAAACATTCTTTTTGATCACTTAAAAAATTAAAGTGAGGAAAATGAAAGGAAACCATATATTATCAAAAAATAACTAAAGGTGAATAAAATTAAATGGATTCATAAGATAAATATCATAGAATTTCCTTAACCTAAATTCAAGTATAAAAAATCATGATTAAAATAGGATTGAAACATAAAGCCCTTACCTCAAGTTCCACATTTTCTTTTGTATGTTCATAACTCATCTATAATAAATATTTATTTATTATAAAATTATTTAAAACCCATATTAATTTCTATCATACAATTTATGAATTATTTATGACATCTTATCGGCCATTTATTAATTATTTTTTATTAAAATCACTATTTTGGGGGATAACTGCTTCGTTTTCCAAGCATGTTTGTCCCAATACTTATACTTTAATCAGGGTCCCATAATTTACATAATTATAATCATGTTATAAATATATTATATTTTTATTATATACATATTTATAATCTTTTATAAAAATTATCGATAAAAAATTAATTACTCTGTTCATGAAGACTGTAGGTCGTTTATACCCATGAACGTTGTTTTAATTTTTCATTGGATAGAAAAAATGAAAAGTAAATAATAATTAAACTTTATAGGATCATTATTATAACATATAAATAATATAAATTCATTAAATATATCCTTAATACTATACAATTATAATTGAAATGAAAAAAAAATCACATCGCTTCGTGGAGGTGGTAGTCCACACATAGGCACAAGCGACATTATAGTTTTCCAATAGTTTAGAAGGTAAGAAGGTATATGTTATATTATGATTATAAAAGTATAATTATTTCATAAATATAATATATAAACTTAAAATTCATCATAATAACCATCCATTATATATGATGGTGGAAAAAGAATTTTATCTCTACGTGGAGATGGTAAACTGTACATACGCATGAGCGATACTTTCACTTCCTATTTGATGGGAAAGAGGGTAGATGATGGTGAATTTATAATAATAATAAAATTTAATTATATTTAGTATAATTAATTTATTATTTTATAATAAAAAATGATTTATAATAGATAAAGAAGAAGTAAAAATAAAGTGATTGGTTAAGGCGATTACCTCTTCTTTGAAAGAACTCATATTGATCTCTTCTTAAGGATCCTAGGATTGGTATTTTGGGAAGACCAGAACCATTATAATGTGTATAATTCAGTTGATATGATATTTATTCAGGGTATGTTTGAGAAAAAAATCTCAAAGTGGTATAAAGAAGTGAGGGAGGAAGTATTCTTTTATAATTAATATTGGGGGGGCTTTTGGAATTTATTAAAAGATTAAATTATAATAAAGTAATTATAAAGACTAAATTACTCCAAAAGTATAGGGATTAGAATATAATATATTATATTTTTTTAATACTATCATAAAATAAAAATTTTAAAGGTTTAAGTTTCATTTTGAACCTTATCCTTTTTATTAACCACTTAGTTAACCAATTTTATCCTTAACAATGGTATTTTTCACCCTTAAAGTTTTTCAATTTTACATATAATGTGAAATTTGGATTATAAATGGAAAAGTAATGAAATTTTAAACTACATATTATCTTCCCTATCCTATTTCAGTATTTTTTATTATTTTTAAATAATTTAATAAAATATTGTTTTGATAAAATATTATTAATGTTCATTTTGATCCTATTAATTTAATTTGACTTAAAAGACATAAATAAAAAGTTTTAGTTCAAATATAATCCTCAAAAATAGAAAATAATATGTAATATTAATCTATAAAATTATTTTTAAACATTAACTCAATAAAATTATAACACTTTTAATATTTTTAATATCATTTATTTTATTTTTCCATTAATTGAATAAATATTGTTTCGGAATTGTATAAGAATTTAGGGTAATTATTTAATACTTAAAAATTGTAAATAAGTTACTATAATTAAAATAAGTTTATTATTATAAAAATATACATTTTTATTCATTCATGACTTACTTGTTTCCCTATGTGGACATAAAATAAATATTTAAAACCAAGAGAGTGACATTTTATAACTTTCATTGATTTAAATAATATATTGGTCATTTTTTTGGAAAAATATCTATTAAAAAATAAAATTAAATAATAATATGATAAGGTTTTAATTTCCCACATACAATAATAATTATGATGAATAATTATAGCCTTAACACTAATTTTTAAACTAGATTAACCTGATTTACCCTTTACCAAGGTGATAAATTTAAAGATGGTTACTATTCATATTTACCAAAAATAAAAGGGGTATATTTATCAATTTTTAGCCTATTTATTATAAATATTTAATCCATTTTACCAAATTCAATACCTATAAGTAATATAAATTAATTTTAAATCAAGTTTGAAAAACAAGATGAGAAATACTTTTTAGAAAAAGATAGTTTTTAAGCATAAAACTAAGTTTATTCTAATATCATGCATAGAAAAAAATTAAATTAATGTTAATAGAATTTATTAAATATATAATATATAAATTTTATTAAAATAAATCAATAATAGTGATTAATTAATTTTATCGATATAAAAATAAATTATGAGCATAAAAATAATTTTTCACAAAAACATAAATTTTATTTTCAAATAATTTTTGTATTCAATTATAATAATTTGATAACAAATGAATTCATTTTTATCAATGTGTAGACCATATATTTTTTATGATTTAGTTAGTACTCTTTATACTCTCAAAATCCAATGTTAAGGAGATAACCATCATATAATAATATTTTAATAGTAAATTGTGGTTCTTCTAAACTCAGTGTTTCATGTAATGCAAGCTATTGGTGAAATACATTTATTTAAAGTGAAATATTTTTCAAAAATCTTAAGGTTTTAAATTATACCCCCCTTAAAATTAATTTTACCCTAAAAATTCTTCACTCTGATACAGAGAAATGAGGATATATATATTTCATTACATCCTTAGGTTCCCAAGTAGCTTCTTCAAATTTGTGGTTTATCCAAAGAACTTTAACCGGGCGAGCAGTCTTACACTGTAGTACTTTATCTCTATGATCTAATATTTCTACCAGTTGTTCCTCATAAGAATTATCATGATCTATTGGAGTGACCTATGAGTTTATTACATGTCAATTATTTAGTATTTACTTCCTTAAAAGAGATATATGGAACATGTCATGAACTTGAGATAGGTTTGATGGAAGTGTTAAGCGATAAGCTATCATCCCTAATCGATAAAAAATATAAAAGTATATAATATACCTTTAAATCATATTTACTTTATTCTTAAATATTATAACCTTTTTCCATATATAAATTCACAGAAAAACATTCTCACCAAATTCAAATTCCTGATCATTTTGATGATTTTCAACATAACTCTTCTATCGACTCTGAGATTCCTTGATGTACCGGTGAATAGTTATAACTTTCTCTATCATTTATTCAACTATATAAGGTCTTAATATCTTTATCTATCTAACTTAATCCAATAATTTTTTAGTTCTACATTTATTTCCATAGAGGGATTCATAAAGATCCATTTGAATGCTTGATTAGAATCTATTATTATAAGAAAAATCAAATAAAGGAAGGTGTTGATCTAAACCACCTTTGAAATCCATAGAATAAGATCTCAAAATATACTCTAGGGTTCGAATGGTTCTCTTATACTAACCATCTCTCTAATAATGATACATCATACTAAAACTTTTCACTATATTCATATCCTACTAAAGACTTCGCTATAACTTCAAGGTAAACCTCAAATCTTGATCAGATATTATGGGAAGTGGTACTCCATATAATATTACCACTTCCTTAATGTATATTCAATAAATTTAATCAATATAAAAATATTATATAATATCAATTAAGTGTGTTTAATTTTTAAGGAGATTGACTATAAACCATATATAATTATAGCCTTTATATGTTTTGGGGAGTCTAATAATAAAATCAATGGTGATGTTTTCCCATATCCATTATGGTATGGGTACTAGTTGTAACATCCCCTTGGACTTTTATCTCCCAAACATAACTTTCTAACATACCAAGCACCAAGATACATATTCTGTAATATATATCTTCAGGTTGTACCACTATAAATACCATTTCAGGTCTCTATATATATTTTTACTTCAAGGATGAATAGAGAATGATGAATTGTGAGTCTTATCCAATAACTCCTTTTTCAAATCTAGTATTGACGGGACACATATACATTTCATGACCCATATAATTACCTTACAATCAAGGTTGAACTTAGGAACATTTCTCACCTTATTTTATAGATCCACATAATCCTTTTGTGTGTCCTTAATCCTCACATGGATAGATAGTCAAACATTTATTTGAGAAATATAAGATTTCTCCCCATATTTCAATATTTCTTAATACATCCTTTAAAAATCTAGAAATATTGGATCTTTTTATATCCTTATTGTAGATAGGCTAGCATGTTCCTTTTGACTCAAATAATATACCACCTTGTTTTCCATTCTAGGGTGGTAATGTATTAAGCAGTTATAATCTTTAATCAGCTCCAACCATCTTCTCTAGCACATATTCATCTCTTTTTGAGTGAATATATACTTTAAAATTTTGTGATAAGTATATATGTCACACATTTCTCCATAAATATAATGTCTCAATATTTTTAATGTAAAAATTACCATAGCTAAATCTAATTCATGGGTTGGGTAATTTTTCTCATGAGCCTTCTATTGGCATGAGGCATATGCTATCACCATATCATTTTTCATGATAATTCGTCCTAGTCCCTTATTTGATGCATCACTATAGATCACAAAACTTTCACCACTTAAAGGTAGTGTAATCATGGATGGACTAACTAGACTTATTTTTATCTCCATGAAATTCCCCTCACATTTCTCCATCCACTTTAAATCAACCCCTTTCTAAGTCAACTTGATGAGTACATTAGATAATCATGATAAATTTATCACAAAATGTTGATAATATCCAGCTAATCCACGAAAACTATGGATTTTTATTATTATAGTTGGTCTAGTTACTTATATCATTTAATGATCTACTGATATACCCTCACTTTAGATTATATGTCCTAAGAATGAAACTTTCTAAGGAAAAAAATCACGCATGGAAATTTTTTCATAAAGTTTCTTTTTCTGCATGGTCTTCAGCACAATATTCAAGTGATCTTTATGATCTTACATTCCCTTTTACTATACAAGAATATCATCTATAAATGCTACCACAAAATAATCAAGTTAATTTATAAAGACTCTATTAATTAAATCTATAATGATAGTGGGGTATTAGTAAGACCAAAAGGCATCACTATAAATTCATAGTGTCCATACATTATATAGATGGCCATATTGGGTATATCTTCTTTCTTGAAACTCAATTCATGATATCCAAAATGAATTTAAATCTTGTAAAATTATTTAGATACATGTATTTGATCAAATAATTCATCAATATGGGGGATAGAATACTTGTTCTTGATAGTGATATTGTTAAGTTCTTGGAAATAAATGAAAAGATGCATTGACCCATATTTATTCTTAATAAATAGAATAGTTTCACCCCATGGTTATGTACTAGGGTGTATGAATCCTATATCAATATTCTCCTAGAGTTACTTATTTAATTCATGTAACTCAATTGGTTCCATTCTATAAGGAATATTTGAAATAAGAATAGCATCAGGTACAAGTTCTATTTAAAACTCAACTTCACGATTTGAAGGTAATCCAGGTAATTATTCTGGAAATAAATCAATAAATTTCCATAAAATAGGTGTATCCTTAATTTTTAGTTTCACCCCAACCATCTAGGATAGATAACCATCATGGATAGGAATTAAGACCCACAATATGGAAACAATTTCCATTGGATGTTAATATTCATCCTCGCATTGATAAAAAATCATAGGTTCATTTGGAATATGAAATGCGACTTCCCTTACTTGGAAATTAATATGGTATACATATAAATAAATCTAATTTGTACCCAAAATCTCATGAAATTAAACAAAATAGATAATCACAAGATTTTCATGAATCACTTTACCACAAACTTCAACTACATGGGAACTATAAACATGATATTTGACTATCATACCATTAGTAGTTTTCATAGTTATCTCAACATATAATAGGTGATATTTTGAAACCCTTATAAAATTCCCCGAATATAAATGAGTGGGTAGATCCAAAATAAAATAAGAAATTAGTTGTTCTAGAGTGGTTGATAAGTGTACCTTTCACCATGTCATTATCGTAGCCCACTTCATTAGTTGTGATCGCATGAGATTTCCCTTTGACTTTGGGCATAAGAGGTTTTGAATCTGATCATCAAAAACCTTTATATTCATGCACTAGTTGTCATAATACCCATATTCCTTACATTTTAATCATCAAATCATGGGTGGAACATTATTTGGAGTCTTCTTTTCCTCCATTACATTAACTTTCATATTCATCCCCTTTCAACATTCATATAATTTATAACCCATATTTACACATTTAAAGCACCCCCTAGTTCCATTCAATCAATTTCCTTGATGTTTCTTCCCATATTTATGGCATTTAGATGGATGAAATTTATTTCCACCATGTGATTTATTCAAATTTTCCTAGGACTCGGTCTTCCTTTTCTTATTGAAACCATGGGAATGGTGGGAATCTTTAATTCACAATTCTACCTTATATTCACATCAAATGATTTATTTATAGCTAATAGAGTCTCCTATAGTTAATTCCTTTAGGATACATGGTTCTAATACACTAAAGAATCATTAAATTTTACTTTCAAGGTTGATAACTAAACTAGAGTCATACCTTGAAATTCTTGTAAAATTTTCCTCATAGGTATTAATGAATTCATCATCCTTTTACTTCAGATCAAGGAATTACTTCTCCATATTTTTACATAGATTATAATTAAAGTACATATTGAATAATATCCCCTTAAACTCATCCCATTCCATAGATTAAATTTATTTATGTTTCCTCATATTCTTAATAATATTCTACCATTTATTTGTTTCTCCTTCCAGATGATAAATAGTTAAGATAACTTTTTCATGTCCCGAGCATTGAAGAATATAAAATATTCTCTCAATGGTCCAGATCCATCACTCATACACTAGAGGATTAGATATTCCACTAAAAATGGTGAATGTTACCTCGTGAAATATTCAACAGTACATTGTTCCTTCCTTTGATCATTTTAGTCTCAGTGTGATCCATAGCCTGAGAAAGTTACGTTAACATAACATCAAGATTCAGCATTCTATCTATCATAACATTTGGTTTCGTATGTGTAAAATCAGTTCATTTCCCATCACATTTAGAATTAACATGATTCCTTTAGGTTATATACATGGATTAAAACCAAAAAGAATAGTGTGAGAGAAATAATCATAGTGGAAAACCACATAATCAAGAAAAATCATTTATAAAATATTTAAATCGTGATGCCTTCTTCTATGAAACCTTAGGTTTAACCTAAGTCATTCATGGTCATTACCAAAAATTTAGGATTTTATCCTATACTTAGACCTATTCCCATGGTTTTCATGAAATTTTTATAACCCTAATCTCAAAATATTTTTTAAACCCTACTCTGATACCAACTATAGATTCCTGGTCTTTTTATTCATAAATATTACATTTTTTATATAAATATTAAATTCATAACATTTAAATCTCCCACATAAAAATAAATTATTAGAGTTTTTGGATAAAAGATATATAAACTTCTTATTTCATGAAATATATTCAACATCTCCAAAAAAAATATCTGCCCACATAATACACTTCATAAGAATACCCTACTTAAAACTTTCTTCATAGCCTGAAGAAATGAAACATAAGGAAGGGTGAGGTCAGATGATAATTAATGGTATACTTGGGAGATATCAATGGATGATAATATGAAATAATAAGATAATCATTAGGGTGTAATATCATGAACATAACTTACAAAGTTCATACCCAATATTTCAAAGATAATAAACATGAGTTATGTCATAAAAATTTAGCAATTCAGTACATGAATCATAAGAATGAGAAATAATAATAAAATAATAATGAACCAAAAGTTCATGTCATAAATTTGTGCCACCATAATAAGTATAGAAACCATTTCATATGTCAAGGTTAACTTCCATGACCATCAGATCGGGAATAAAAACCTTCTTCCCATAGTGAATTAAGCACATTGACTTGTTTCTCATAATGGACCAAGCACTTAATCTTGTTTCACATAACAGATCAACCACTTAGACTTATTCCCCATAACTATATCATGAGATATAATAATTTACCCAATGAATTGGAGGGATATATAGTTCCCACCCATCAGATTATGAAAACCATACATATGTGTGCTACAAGATCACAAAACATCCATCATATCATTATATCATAACACATTTAAAGAAAATGGGTTCCATATTTCATCAAATAATATCTATAATGACCCATATTTTCATGAATTTATTACTCATTTTTTTCAATTTGAATCTCTTATTTAATCTTGGTAAACGTGCTCTATGGACTAAGGAAGATCTCAGAAGTGTCTGGGGCTTGTTTGAAGCTCAAATTTCTAAAAAATGGTAAAACAGGGTCGGTTTCATGGTTATCACATGGTTAGTAGAAGTCATGTGGGGTAACCATGCAGGGTCCCTTTGAGAATAAGGGGAACATAGTTTGTTTGCAACCATGCGATCTCAATCTCATGCCCATGAAAAAAACTACATAGGTTGTATAGTGTTATTTCGCATTGTTTACACATGGTTAGGAAAACCATACACCTTAACCATGTAGGTTCTTTCTTTAAGTGGTGAGGCTAGCATAGTTTGCACAAGGTTTGGACAAACCATGTGCCCCCATATTTGAGGATGAAATTACCTTTTCTCCATTAATGTATTTATTAAAACCTTTTCTTCTTCTATCCTCTTTTTCCAATGTATGAACACATTTTATTTCTCTCATGGATTATCCTCCACCTCAATCTAGGAATTGAGCTAACTTATCGATAAAAAGTCTAAATTTAACACCATTAAAAGCATCAGATCTATCTTAGTAATATCTACATTCATATCCCTGCCTATTTTAGTTTATCTTCATATCTGTTGTGCTATTTAGGTCTAATCTCTTTTTCCCTATTTTTATGATGTCGGAATATTTCTTCGATTTATCCCAACCTACATCAAATCTAAGGCCTCCATAAAATGAGGAGTTATCAACGGCCCTAAGGTATATAGTCTCATCATTTCCCCCAAAAAAAAAAATTCATAGCCATGCCATTGTGCTTTACACTGGCCTTCTCCACATGTCACCCTAAAATTGATTTCTTCATCTTAAATTGGTATTTATGTATCTTTATACTTCTAAGGATCATTTTTATTTAAATAAAGGATTCCAACCTCGATCACAGACACCACATGGGTGTGTTTTCTTGAATTTACCATTTATAATTAATTGATTAAATGCACAAATTCCCTCTAATCATTTAGCTTGGATTACGAATGGAATTTTTACAATTATATAATTTTATATTTAAACCAAGGAACCTCCTAAGGGATTTTACCAACTTATAAATAGATTTTCCCATGTATTTAATTTCCTTATTTGACAATGGAACCTTCTAAGTGACTCTTTGATCCTTGTAAAATAAATTTCCATGTTTTTATAGATTATATGAAATGTATTAAATTGAATGGATTTTTCATCATGGTTGTCCTTACTTAAATAAATTAAATGGTTTAAATTAAATGACTTATAAATTTTAGAAATTCCACGCTGATTGTTTCTTACTTTATTATATTTTCTTATATGAATTGTGATGACCTAGGTTATAATTGATCTTGATAAGAATAATGTATGAGAGGTAATGTCTCATGACTATTATTATAAATATGATTATGTATTTTTTATAGGATGAATAATGACGGTAAGGGTTCTATTGGGAATAATGATTCATGCTCCCTTACATCGGGTGTTGAGCATGATGTCTCACGCCATTGATTATATTTGTACGGTGGGTATGATGCACCACATCCCCTATTTTGGGTGTTGGCATGATGACACACCCATCATCCTGATAGTCGATCATGATGTATCTTAATCTTCATGGTATGTAGGTAATTTACCCTTTTTCTTGAGATTATAGGCTCATTTAGACTGGTTATGGATGTCTAAGTTACACCCCAATCCAGCCAGTTCCCAGTATTCTGGGTATATGACCACTTACATCTGTGTGTACTTCGTCCACATAGGTGGATGAAATATGTAATATTAATATGTATATATTATTAATATATATATATATATTTATAGTCACTGGTCAGATACTCATTCCATCCATGATCTAAAGAAGGTAGAGATGTTAGGGGTCCTTGAGGAACCTGAGAGGGCTGGTTATTTCTTCAACACTATTTATTTTTTATTTGAACCTGCATAGTTTTTAACTATGATTAATGCTTGGATTACTTCTAGAAACCATTGGTGGTGGCCTATTGGGATTTTATCTCACACCCTACTCGGGATTCCTTTGGTACCCGAGTCGATTATTTTTCTACAGGTATAGATAATAGAAAGTATCATGCTACAGATATTTTATATTCATTACTTATAAATGGAGTAGAGGACTGAGCATATGCTCAAGAAACTAGTGGATCATCCTTTTGTTATTTTTTTCTTTTGTATAGACTGATTGTATATTTATTTCCCCTATTACCCTTTTGTATATCATCATGACATGTATCCATGTATATGACACTTCCTAGTGTCTTTTGATATTATTACTCAGTTCCTAAATTATTTAAGATTTCACGGTTTATTATTATATTTTTTTATATCATGATTTCTCTACTGTTTGATTATTGTTTTATCCATTTTTTCACTCTTATAATAGGGTATGGTCTTCCTATCATACCACCTTTACACCATCATTTTCTAGTCAGTAGCCTCTGGTGTATGGGGAGATGCGCTTGAGGCCATGTGGCCAACCGGATCGGGACATGGGTTAAGTGGATCCCAGGTCGGGATGTTACAAAATGGTATCAGATCATTATTTTTCCTTTTTCTTACTATTTGGATATTAGACAGGATTCTAGTAGTTGAAGGAATTTGGAAATGACCCTATTCCTGGATATAGCTAATCCATGTACAGGGTAAACCCAAATTACATGGGATGAGTAATTATTATTATTGATTATGACTATTATAGTTGATATGACTTCATTTTTGGGTGAAGTGTATGTCTTATGATTCAATTGATATTAGTATTATTTAAATTATGATTCATTTTTCATAGTCCTAATGAGATGAGGATGTTTCATTACATGCATCATTATAGGAACAATAGGACTAATATTCCATGAGTTTTGGCATGTCATGTCTACTTTCAGCATGCATTTTCTTATTTCATATTATTGGTGCCTTGATTATTATATGGAAATGTGCTGAATTTACTTACATGACTAAGAAAAACATAATTGACACTTAAATTTCCTACCTTAACCTAATATTGTTTTCCTAAATAGGTTAAAGTAGACACCTTAAGCAGTTGATTATGGAACATAGAGCTATGGACCATTAGTCTCATGGAATAGAACGTGTTATGGTATGGGTTAAGAGGATTCTATATTTTTTTCATAAGAAGTATGGTCCGTTATAGATTAGAAATGGTAATCCATCCAATTCAACCATTTAAATAGATTTAAATATTTGAACAATCATAAATTTAAAACGAATATGACTTTTAAATTAAAAATAGCCATCTTATACTTGAGAAATAGAGACCTATACCTAAACTTGGCCATAGTAGTGGGTAGTTGGTGTTTTTATCACATTATTATGAACTGATATGGTCTTTCTATATTACCCAGTCCTAGATTTACGAGTAAGTGAATGGGTATGATCTATCTATAGGTAGGTTATGTGCCTCTCCTAGTTTTCTATCTGAAATCTTTTCAATTGTTAATATCTATCCTAAGAATTTAATTTTTAATTGTACTATCATGATTCCACGATGTCCCCCAGTCATATGCACTAAAGGTGGTGATGACCATGTACCAGAGGTGGTAGGACCTAAGCTTCCAATGATCCCTCCTGCAGTTCCACTTGTGGATCCTCATCATGCACC
Organism: Viscum album; assembly: GCA_963277665.1. Taxonomy (NCBI): domain Eukaryota; kingdom Viridiplantae; phylum Streptophyta; class Magnoliopsida; order Santalales; family Viscaceae; genus Viscum; species Viscum album. Next base: position 976,255,559 of record OY728160.1, on the reverse strand, counting down.
AAATATGGTCATTGACGCCTAGTTTTGATAGGGATTTCTATGTATGTTGCAGGATATGAAATGTGTTGTTAGACCTGCCCTGAGTATGGTAGGGTTGACCCAGGAGTTCTAGTAGAAGCATCCTCCCACCTTTTTAGGGGATGGTGGACCACATTCTATTGAGTATTGGTTCGAAGGAATTCTTTCTATATTAAAACATCTAAAGATGCCTCCAGAGCATAGGGTCAAACTTGATGCTTACATGTTTCATGATTCTACCAAGTGGTGGTGTGATGTTTATACCCAATTATATTGGCATAGAGATATGTTTTGAGAACATTTCTAGACTATCTTCGATGACTATTTATTTCTCCATACTCTAAGGGTGGATAGAGCTAGATAATTCATGAACCTGTAGTAGGGATGTATGTCTATTATGGAATACTCTACTCATTTTTTTGATATAAAGTTTTTCACTCCTACTCTAGTAGGTTATGATCTTATGAATGCAAGGAGATTTGAGGATGGGCTAGTATACACCATCTGTTCATAGGTCAATGTCTTTTGATTGATGACCATATCATATATAGTCAACCAATTCCTTATTATAGACAAGAATTTGAGGAAATATGATGGTGTGAGTTGGGGTGGTTTGACACCAAGATCTATTAGTGTTTATTCTTCTAGGAGAAAGATATGTTTTGATGTTACTCATGGAGGTAGAAGCAGACATGATCCTTATGTTGATATATTTATAATATGTCACCAGTGCGGGAAGAACGGACACATGAAACCTCATTGTTTACGAGATCCAATAAAATGCAGACATTGTGGAAAGATAGAGCACATCCATCATTTATGTAGGAATTTCCCTTCAGTTCCTATAGAATGAGGATCTACACCTACTCCATTATCAGGAGTGGGTCTAGTAGTATCACATCAGGTAAGCAACTCAAATACCATAGGGTGTTTAGGTCAAGGTGGTGGTTGAGTCAGAGGTAGTCAGACTCATGATTCTCAGTGCCAATAGAGTGGGATTACTCAGGGAAATAAGGGAGTGACTCAAGGTTATGGTATGGGCTAGTTAAATTTAGTACATCCTATTCTAGAGGAGTAGATTATTGGACCTTCTTCAGTTAGAGGTACTATTCTACTAGCCTCCACTTTAGTGTCCGCTTTATTTGACACAAGTGTGTCTCCCTAATTTATATATGAGAATATTATTGAGAGTCTGGGCCTTAAGATCAAACACTTATATGGTATTATGATGCTTGATACCCCTCTAGGTATTCAATCAGAGGGCGTTCTCCATTTTAAGGACTTTACTCTTGAGATAGTCAGATACATCTTCATATAGAATCTTTTTATCCATGAACTGACGGGATTTGATGTAATCATCGGGATAGACTAGTTAGTCCCCTATCAATCCCATATTTACTTCTATCATTAGAAGGTGACATTTATATCACCAGAGGGTGGTAGAAACATATATAAGTCATAATGGAATGTTCAAGCTACACAATCTGGACCCGAGAAGCAGAGGTTGGGAAGTGTGATAGCTTAGATCGCAAGTCTTTTCATGGATGATCAGGGGTCACAACCCACTATTTTCCTCCTAAATTAGAGTTTTTTAATGATATATTTCCTAAAAACTTCTCTGGTATACCCCCTATACGATAGGTATAGTTTATGATTCATCTTGTGTCAGGAGATGCATCAGTGATCATTCCACCTCATAAGATGAAACAAATGGAGCTTCTAGAGATCAATAAGTAGTTGGTGGATATGGATGCTAAAGTATTCATACACCCCATCACTTCTCCTTGAGGTTCACCTATCCTTTTCACCAAGAAAACGGATGGTACCCTCTTGATTTGCATGGATTAATGTCAATTGAACCAGTTCACAGTAAAGAATATGTATCCAATTCCTCAAATAGGTGACCTATTTGATCAGAACCAAGTATAGAGAGTGTTTGAAAAGATATATTTTTGTTTGGGCTATCATCAAGTGCATTTTATATCATTAGAAATATCTCACACAACTTTAAAGATCATGTATGGTCTATACAAGTACCTGGTCAAGCCGTTCGGACTCACAAATGCACATGAAGTCTTCATGGAACTAATGAATCAGTTTTTTCACCTATATCTAGATTCATTCATGGTAGTCTTTTTTGAATAAATATTAGTGTATTTTTTACACCCTGACTTGACATTCATGGTTATTTTATTTATTCTTGAGTTTCAATTAAATTTTATTGATTTTTGACTTTTCCTTTTTTTAATTAAATAAATTGAATTAAAATTAAAATAAAATTAATTAAATTTATAAAAAAACCTAATCTAACCCTTAACTTTCTCCCCTACTACACGGCCAACCCTCCCCCTCCCCCTTTCCATGTTCGACGCGGCCGACACCCTCCCATTCCCCCTTGCCTCGTGACATCGACCCCCTCCCTCCCAGACTTCCGACCTTGCTCCCTCCTCCCAGCGAATATCCCCCTTCGTGACCTCAACCTTTGGCGGACTCCTCTCCTTGAATGACCTCCCTGTCACCTCCTTTGATAGGTAATTTCCTTAAATTTTTTTCTCGGATGAACCCTAAGTCATGGGTTGACCGGGTTTTGATGATTTCTTCCATCTTTAAGGTGTGCAGTGGGTCTTCAGGGTCTTCCTCATGCACATTTCGTCATCTTCCACCAAAGGAAAAGTGCTTCGATCCATTCTAGTTCATCCACCATTGTTTGAGGTTGATTTCTTTTACCTTATTAATTATTTAGTTAATTTTAATGTATTCTAAATGTTATTTGGGTAGTGCAAAGTGTGAATTGGTAATGTTTTAACATGTTTATCGGTTAGGAATGGGTTTTTTAAAAACAAATGGCTAAGTGTTGTGCATATTTTTTTGTAATGTTTCTTGAAAAGTATTTTATTCCTTGTTTGAAAAGTGTGATTTATATTTTCAAAGGAACTTGAGGTGTGTATTTATTTAAAATTAGTTTTTAATGAAGAGTGGAGTAGTGTTGGCATGTATGCCTTGTCGTGTATTTTTATGAATGAATTTTAGATTTTTTTTATTATAAAATGGGGATTTCCATGGAATTGGTTAGGAAAGTGGGTTTACTTTAGGTGTAAAATCTTGTTTTTCTTATTGAAAGGGTTTTTATAAATTTTTTAAATGGTTTATTATATTGTTTAAGTGATGAAAAATACATTTTTGAAGGGTTTGACAAGCTCGTGTACTGGGTTTGGGTTTTGTATCAAAAATTGGTTATGTTTTGTGTGAGTGTCTTGGGTGGTGTTTCATGAGAATGTCTTGAGGGTTTTTTGGTGGGTGAGAATCTTGTTTTAAGGTAATTTAAGATTCGGATGATTTTGGAAAGAGTTTTTGAAGGAAAATGAAATATTTGACATGTAAACTTGATTTTTATTTTTCAATGTTAATTGTAGATGGTTTTGAGTGGTGAAAGTCATGTCTTCAAAATGTTCTTGGTTTATGTAAGGTTTTACAAAGGGGCTTGGACCATGGATTTGGTTGATTACTTCCACCCATTTTTATTGTTTCAATTTTATTTAGAGTTTTTGGTAATCCTCGATTCTCTTTTGGGTTAATTAGATCGTTCGGTGTCTTCTCGATGGGTTATACACACATACATAGGTATGAATACCTATATATATATATATATAACATCCTTGCACATATTCTCTCATGGAATGGGGAATATGTTTATTGGATTAAGGGGTATATATAAAGGGGTGTATGTGTGTGCAATTGTGGGGTGGTCTTCGTCAAAGGCATCGGGTTTTGAGTTGTTCGTCTTGGTCCGCTCCCTTTTGAGGTAGGTTTCCTGATGAATTTTTCTTTAAATTAAATAATTATTGGCTTCTTTCCCTTCACGACTTCATTTAATGTCAGATATAAATTTATGGTTTTTAAAATAATTACTGATTGTGAAATAAAGTAATACCCTCTGTGTATTCGAATTTTGTGAAACTATTTTATTAAATGCACTTATTAGTGTTTTGGAAATGCCCTTTTTGGCCCTTATAAATGTTATTCAGAAAGTGGTGAATTTGGTTTCTTAAATGGGTTTTCAAGTGTGTTCCTTATTTCCAAAATGGTGTGTGTGTGATTATTTATGAAATGGTTTGGCATGAGAAAAATCGAGTGAGGCCTGGTTTTCACTTTTTAAATCTACTTATCTCAATAAAACTCTCATTAGATGTGGTCCCCTCTCTTTAGTTGAGTTGAATATTATAGGGGTCTGCTGTGTAGGATACCCCTGTGATCAAATGGTAGAATGGTGAATCAGACATTCCTTGGGGTAACTCGGGTGATGCATGTTGTGTGTATATATATAAATATATATGCGTCTATGTGATTTGATGCTCAGATGGAATCAGTTGGATCACCCTTTTGTTATACATGTTGACATGGGAACCTGGCATAGTAAGTGAATTTTATGTGAATGATTACTACACTATTTTAGATTATGCACTGGCTAGTGTCCCTTTGTACGGACTTTGCTCTACTAGGGGATTGGACCCCTCGGTTAGGTCAGGTAGGGAAACACAGAGCGTTAAGGCATTATGATGTCATTAAGTAGTGCATGCCTTCGAGATGAGTCACATGTATAGTAAATTCTAGACTATTCACGAGATCCTAGGTTTCACCCATGTCCATTGGCACGAATGATTTAATGCATTGTTGGATAGATACTCTTGTGTGTTATTTTTCATTTCTTGTGTTGAATGATTGTTGAGCTTACTTTTGGGATAGTGTGGTTTATATCTAAAATGATAGTGTTTTCAAATGGTTATGGAAAAAGGTTTTGGAAATTTTTTATACTCACTCTCCCCTTTATAATTAAAATTTCATCTCTCTTTTAAAAAAATGCATGTGGTTTCTTATTGGGAAAGATTATGGTTTTGAATGGTAAAAAGGGCAATGGACTATGATTTCCTTTAAAAAAAATGTGTGAAAAGCTTAATTTTATATATTGTAGTTCAAACCTGAAATTAATTTTCGTTTATTTAAAGGTAATGCATTGTAAATAGATTACTTGGGAACACCTACTGATTTTTTATACTCACGCATATACTTCATTCTTGTTTTTAGTCTTAGGTGCAGGTTTCAGTTTGATCTCAATCATTATGGGGGATATTGAGTCTTGGGATTGGAGAGTGACCCATGGGGTCACATAGAGTTTAGTGGTAATCAGGTATGGTTAGTTTTGCTTTTCAATTATTGCATAGTTGTTATGTTTAGTTTATTTACTTTTGGGGTTGCTTTATTATTATTCTGTTGCTTCTATTTATTTATATTGTGAGAAATAGTTCCCATTTTCACTCTATTGATTCCCTTGGCACTTGTTTCCATCCTGGGAGGATTGGGAATGCCTCTCGAGCCTTTTCATGGGCCAACTTGGGTGACCGGTTCAGGGTCGACCCGAGTTAGTTCATGACAAAATGGTATCAAAGAGTATGTTCTTTATAGGACCTAGATTTCAGAGTGTCCTTTATTATTTGGGTTGCCAAGGTAGATGGAGTAGGAATGTCGGAGCTTGGAGTATAGGTTCTGGCAAGTGTCTAGCCAACACTTTAAGGTCCAAACCTTGAGTTTCCATGGGAAGTTGGGTTTTCTTGGTTTATTTGGTTCTTGTGGGTTGCTTGGTATTTGGGGAAATTAAATGGTAGTTAGTCCAGTTTTCTTAGTGAGATTGTAGGTCCTGGAAATCCATGTGGAGCTAGGGATGTGGGCCTGAAAGACTCTCTGTGACAGTGGTTTGATATGCATATGGCCGCCAACCATATGGACAAGTCTCCCATCGATACTAGTTTCCCCTGGTATATTGTTTTGGATCCTTTTGCGATTTTGAGATTTTTGACCAGTTGAATGGTAGGTTTCTTTTTATTGTACTTAATGTTGGTTTGGATGGTTTTGGGGTGTCTTTTTTAGATTTTAAAATGATGTTTCGTTTGACAAAATGATGATTGGCTGGTCAAAAATGGGATTTCCAAAACCAAAACATTGAATCTTTTGAGAGTGAAATGTGTTGTTTGAAAATTGGGGTTATTTTAGAAAAAGTTTTGGAGGTTTTGGAAAGGTTTTGTGAAATGTGAAATTAGAAAGTGAATATAGAATTTGAAGATGTTTTTCTTTGAAGATGATGCATGGTATTAAAATTGGTTGAGGTATTTTTAAAGCAGTTTTGAAAGTAATAATGTTTCTTATCTGACTCTGGGTATTCCTACGAGTCCTCACATATATGTATATGGATGTATGTATATGGTGAGTGGATGGTTAGTGGTATGTATGGGTGAGTGCTTGAGATAGACCAAGAGTGTATGTATGTGAGGCTAAATGGAATACCAATAGTGGGCGATTGGCTCGTAAGCCTTGTTATGTTTTCTGAAAATGTTCTTCAAAAAGGGGTATTTCAATGTTTTAAAAAGGTGTGAGTGTGTGATGTCGCCTTTTTGTTTTTGGTGTTTTTTCTTTTTTTTACTTTGGATTTGGTGTGTTGAAGGTGTGATTAAAATTATGTTTTGAGTTTGGGTTTTTGATTTGAAATGAGATATGGAATTTTGATTTATTATATGTTTTGATTTGGTTTCATGCTCCCTATTTTCAGGTTTCGTCCCCACTGAGTTCTAAGGGATTTTGAGAAGCATCTACGGGTAGTTATTTCACCACATGCCTTTCATTTGATCAATTTGTGCTTCAGACATTTGGTATATCCATTTCGGATATAGAGCTTGGTGGTTCTCAATATCATGAGTTCATACAATAGTTTTGAGAGTCGAACCCTCCTTATTTTCTTGGATAGCTAGAACCATGGAAAGGTGAGTAATGGTTTTGAAACATCAAGGAGATATTTTTTTGGATTAAATATCCCTAACCTCTCAAGTTGGAGCTTGCCACCTTCACATTGGAAGGCCTAAGTCATGAATGGTAGAAATCCATTCTTCAGGACGAACCGCAGAAGAATTACTCTTGGGAATGCTTTAAATCCTTGTTCATACAACAGTATTTCCCTGATGACATAAAGATACTAATGGGTTCAAGGTTTTATGTTCTCGATCAGGGTGATTTAACGATGTTAGAGTATTCTAAGAGCTTCTTCGAGCTAGTTTTGTATCTCCCAAACCTCACTGGGGATTAATTTTTGAAAGCTCGATTCTTTGAAAGGGGTCTCTGATCAGAATTCCTCCCAGCTGTACCTTCATTCCCTAATGATTACGAAGAAGTCGTGAGGTTGTCTATTCAATTTGAAGCTGATTTAGTAGTGTCTGGTCAGTTGAGAAGAGACAAAAAAAAGGCCTTTGTTTTCTGCCTCACCAGATTCATCTAAGAGGATGTACTGGTTGTGTTTTTAGTGTGGGAAGTCGGGGCATAAGAATTTTTCATGTCGTGAATCACCTAAGATCTGTAATACCTATGGCCATTTAGGTCATTCGCAAAGGTTTTTTCAGGGTGGTTCCAGGAAGTGACATGGGGCCAGATCCACTCCTTTTGAGAACCGTCCAGCTCAGTTGAATGAACGTAGCACTAGCATAAGATCAATCAGAAGCTTATTTTGTTGTGAATGATTTTGTTGCTATAATTAATGTAATCTATGGTGTTGTCTCCTTTTTGGGTGTGAAGAATGATGTTGCATGTCCTTTTGGAACTTTGTTTTAATGGGAATGTATTTTTAGTGTTTTTAATGTTGCTGATATAGAATGATGTTATTTTTTTGTCCAATGTTTTGTTTCTTTGGGTTTTTCTATCCTTCGTTACAATTTGAGAGTTATTCCATCTTGTAAAATCAATGTTTTTCTGGAATCCTAATATGGTGGGGAGACCACCATGGGATGAACTCATGATGAACCCAACTTCCAGGTGTTCTTGATGGAGCACTTTCTTGTTTCTACTCCGCCCAACCCCGATTATAGTTGTTGGTCGACTTGAATAGTGGGTCATGTAATGGATGCTTGTAGAGATCCCGAACAAACCACAATTAGTTTCTTAGATGGTTTTTGTGTTAGGGGTTGGGGTGTTCCGTATTGGGTTGTGTTTAGAAAAGAGTGATTCTCTTATTTGTAATCGCTTTGCTATTTTTTTGAGTTCTGTGGTCCTGTGTGATGTCTTCCATGGATGTGTGACTTTTTTGAGGATGGTCTCATAGTTATTTTTGGGAATCCGTAGTTCTGGGCTCTGAATGAAAGTGAGTATTGGTTCTTTGGTCATTGAGTTTTTAGGTTTTTCCTTGGTTGTAAATCATCTTTGCTTTGGTTTTGATAAACTAAATCTATTGGGACTTTCTAGGGGAATAAAGTGTCATGGTGGGGAGAATTGTCACATCCCAACTCGACATTCAAAGTTATTTTATTTATTCTTGAGTTTCAATTAAATTTTATTGATTTTTTAGTTTTCATTTTTTTAAATTAAATCAATTGAATTAAAATTAAAATAAAATTAATTAAATTAAGAAAAAAAACTAATTTAACCCTTCTCTTTTTCCCCTATCACACGGCCAACCCTCCCCCACCTCCTTTCCATGCTCGACACGGCTGACCCCCTCTTATTCCCCCTTGCCTCGTGACGCCGACCCCCTTCCTCTCGGACCGCCAACCTCTCTCGCTCCTCCCAGTGAACATCCCCCTCCACGACCTCAACCTATAGAGGATTCTCTCCTTGGGTGACCTCATTGTCACCTCCTTTTATAGGTAATTTCCTTCTATTTTTGTCTCAGTAGAACCCTAGGTCATGGGTTGATAGGGTTTTGATGATTTCTTCCATCTTTAGGGTGCACATCAGGTCTTCTGGGTCTTCCTAATGTAGGTTTCATCGTCTGCTACTGAAGGTGAGGCACTTGGGTCCATTCCAGTTCATCCTCCATTGTTTGAGGTTTATTTATTTTACCCTCTTAATTATTTAGTTAATTTTAATGTTTTATAAATGTTATTTTGGTAGTGCGAAGTGTGAATTGGTAATGTTTTAACATGTTTATGGGTTAGAAATGGGTTTTTTCAAACCAAATGGCTATTTTTTGTGCATATTGTGTTGTAATGTTTCTGGAAAAGTATTTTATGCCTTGTTTTCAAAGTTATATTTATATTTTCAAAGGCACTTGAGGTGATTATTTGTTTGAAATGTGTTTTTAATGAAGAGTGGAGTAGTGTTGGCAGGTATGCCTTGTCGTGTATTTTTACATATGAATTTTAGATTTGTTTAATTATAAAATGGGTATTTACAGGGAATTGGTTGGGAAAGTGTGCATACTTTAGGTGTAAAATATTGTTTTTCTTATTGAAAGGGTTTTTATAAATTGTGTAAATGGATTATTATATTGTTTAAGTGATGTGAAATACGTTTTTGAAGGGTTTGACATGCTCGTGTATTGGGTTCGGGTTTGTATCGAAAATTGGTTATGTTTTGTATGAGTGTCTTGGGGTGGTGTTTCATGATAATGTTTTAATGGTTGTTTGGTGGGTTCAAACCTTGTTTTAAGGTCATTTAAGGTACGGATGATTTTGGAAATAGTTTTTGAAGGAAAATGAAATATTTGACATGTGAACTTGATTTTTATTTTTCAATATCAATTGTAGATGGTTTTGAGTGGTGAAAGTCATATATTCAAAATGATCATGGTTTATGTAAGGTTTTACAAAGGGTCTTGGCCCATGGATTTGGTTAATTGCTTCCACCTATTTTTATTATTTCAATTTTATTTATAGTTTTTGGTAATCTCCGATTCTCTTTTGGGTTAATTAGATTGTTCGATGTCTTCTCGAAGGGTTGTTCACACATACATAGGTATGTATAGCTATATATATATATATATATAAATCCTCCTTGAACATATTCCCTTATGGTGTGAGGAATATGTGTATTGTATTAAGGGGTATATATATATAGGGGTGTGTGTGTGCACAATTGTGGGGCGGTCTTCGTCAAAGGTGTCAGGTGCCGAGTTGTTCATCTTGGTCTGCTCCCTTTTGAGGTAGGTTTCCCTATGCATTTTCCTTTAAATCAAAGAATTATTGGTTTATTTCACCTCACACCTTCATTTAATGTCAGTTAGAAATTTATGGTTTTTAGAATAATTACTGATTGTGCAATAAAGTAATACCCTCTATGTATTCAAATTTCATGAAACTGTTTTATTAAATGCACTTATTAGTGTTTTTGGAAATTCCCTTTTTGGCCCTTATAAATGGGCTTCAGATTTAAAGTGGTGAATTGGGTTTCTCAAAGGGGTTCCAAGTGTGTTCCTTGTTTCCAAAATGGTGTGTGTGTGATTCTTTAAGAAACGGTTTGGCATGAGAAAAAATGATTGAGGCCCGATTGGCACTTTGTATAGATAGTTATCTCAATAAAACTATCCTTGGATGTGGTCCCCCCTCTGTAGTTGAGTTGTATATTATAAGGGTCCACTGAGTAGGACTCCTCTATGATCAAATGATTGAAAGGTGAGGGAAACATTCCTTGGGGTGACTCAGGTGATGCATGTTGTGTGTGTATATATAAATATATATGTGTTTATGTGATTTGATGCTCGGCTAGCATTGGTTGGCTCACCCTTTTGTTATACATGTTGACATGGGAACCTAGCATAGTTAGTGAATTTTCTGTGAATGATTCCTACACTAGTTTAGATTACACACTGGCTAGTGGCCCTTAGTGCGGACTTTACTCTGCTAGGGGATTGGGCCCCTCGGTTAGTTCTGGTAGGGAAACACCGAGTGTTAGGGCGTTATGATGTTATTGAGTAGGGCATGCTTTCGAGATGAGTCACATGTATAGTATGTTCTAGAGTATTCACAATCTCCTAGGTTTCACCCATGTCCATTGGCACGAATGTTTTAATGCATTGTTGGATAGATACTCTTGTGTGTTTTTTTCCATTTCCCTTGTTGAATAATTGTTGAGCATGTTTTTGGAATAGTGTGTCTTATAGCTAAAATGATAGTGTTTTCAAATGGTTATGGAAAAAGGTTTTGGAAATGTTTTATACTCACTATCCTCTTTATAATTAAAATGTCATCTCTCTTTTAAAAAAATTCATGTGGTTCCTTCTTGGGAAAGATTATGGTTTTGAATGGTAAAAAGGGAAATAGACCGTAATTCTCATTAAAAAAATGTGTAAAAATCTTACTTTTATATATTTTAGTTCAAACCTGAAATTAATGTTCCTTTATTTAAAGGTAATGCATTGGGAATAGATTACCTGGGCACACCTACTAAGTTTTTATACTCACACCTATACTTCATTCTTGTTTTTAGTCTCAGATTCAGGTTTTAGTTTGATCTTGATCACTGTGGGCGATGTTGAGTCTTGGGATTGGAGAGTCACCCACAGGGTTACGTGGAGTTCAGTGGTCATCAGGTCTGGTTAGTTTTTCTTTTCAATTCTTGCATAGTTGTTATGTTTGGTTTATTTACTTTTGGGTTTCTTTATTATTATTCTTCTGCTTCTATTTATTTATATTGGACTAAATCATTCCCATTGTCACTCTGTTGATGCCCTTGGCACTTGTCTCCAGCCTGGGAGGATCGGGAACGCCTCTCGGGCCTTGTCACGGGCCGACTTGGGTGACCGGTTCAGGGTCGACCTGGGTTGGTTCGTGACAGTATTCACCCTCCATAAATTACCATTCCAACCATCTTTAGATCGTGATAAATACATTTTGGAAGAATCTATCCTATTCTGATATTAGTAAATGCCACTTTTGGATCAACAAAGTCCACTTCTTTGGTCACATTATCTGAGATTCAGGAATTTCAGTACAATCGGATAAATTAAGTGATACTATTTACTAAGAGTATCCCCGAGAACTTATTTGAAATTTAGAGTTTCTTAGGGATAGATTAATATTATAGATTCTTCATCTAGTATTTCTCATGTATTTCATCGCTTCTTATAGGCTTGACAAAGAAAGGTGTGAAGGTATGGTTAGAATCTTGTGAAGAAGCCTTTTAGGGCTTGAAGAGAAGATTGAATTCAACATCGATACTAATTCTTCCAGATCTAGGAAAGAGCTATACAATCTAATATAATTCTTTGGGTATTGTTCTTGGAGTTTTCCTAATCCAGGATGAGCAAGCAGTCTCGTATGGGTCTCTTTAGTTGATGGATCATGAGTGTAATTACCCAATGCATGACCTCGATCCAGCTATTGTAGTTCATTATTTACATTTTTGGAGACACTATCTACTTGGAGATAATTATTTGGTATTCACTGGTTATAAAAGCCTAAAGTACATATTTACATAGCGGGATCTCAATCTCAGTCAATGTGGGTGGGTTGAATACCTGCAGTCATTAGATTTCAAACTTACCAACACACCAAGCAAGGGAAATACAGTGGTTGATTCTCTGATCTGGAAGACTCAGACATTCGAGGTTTAGGAGGCCAGTAGAGAATGGAAACTCATGGATTTATTCTCATAGATTCACATTGAGGTTTTGGAGGATCAAGGTCATGCTTTCCCCAAAACCTTAGAAGTGATCTCTACTCTTCTAGAATGGGTGTGAATGAGGAAATTTTCAAATCTTAAGGACCTTTTTCATAAGGGAAAGTGTCTCATAGGATGATACATATTTAGGTTTAACCATGGATAGCAATGATACTTTAATATTCCATGGGCATGTATGGGTCCGAATAAACATCAGAGAGGAGATGATGTAAGAATTTCATACCTCGGTATGGGAAGTTCTTCTTGGTGCCCCCATGATGTATCCGGATATACAGCTTCAGTATTGGTGGCCTTGTATGAAATGGGATATTTCTGGCTTCATCACTCAGTGTTCCACCTATTGGTAGGTGAAGGTGGAACATTAGTGTCTAGTAGGGATTTTATATCCACTTTCCATTCTTGAGTGGAAATGGGATGATCTTTCTATGTATTTCATGATTAATTCACCCCGATAACCTTGTGGAAATAATATTATATGGGTTTTCATTGATCATTTGATGAAGGTAACACATTTTTTACCTATTCAATAAACCTTAACAGTAGAAGTGATAGGTATTTTATACATTATAGAGGTCATACGTCTTCATGGAGCTCCCTTTATATCATTTCTGACAAAGATTCTTTCTTTAAATCACAGATCTGAAAGGGTTTATATAAGTCCTTGGGTACATAGGTTCTTATAAGCACATCTTATCACACTCAGACTGATTTAAATAAAGATCATACTATGCAGGTGTTGGAGTACATGCTTTGTGCATGTGTCCTTGAATTAATGGGTTCTTGGGAGAAATATATTCCCCTTGTTGAGTTCTCTTATAATAATAGCTTTCAGGATACCATCGAGATGGATCCTTATAAAGCCTTACATGGTAAGAATTTCTATTTAACTTTGTGCTATCTAGATATAGGGGAGGCAACCATTCTTAGATCACATCTCGTATAGGAGATTATAGAGCAGGTCTAGTTGATGAGGAAGCACATGATGAAAGTCCAGACCATAGTCATATACCAACTGACGCTAGAAACCTCTCATGTTCATGGTTTGAGACCAGTTTTTCTTACGAGTCTCACCCAGGTTGGTCCATAGATATATTAAGAGGTAGGGTAAGCTTTCACTTTTTTTTTTGGACCCTTCAAGGTTGTGAAATAGAATATACCAGTGTCTTACCAAATAACACTTCCTCAGAGATACTAGTCTATGCATGAGGAATTTCAGGTATCTCAGCTTCGCCAGTATTATCCATAACCATAACATTTATTTCATCTTGATGAGGTTGAATTGGATATAGATGCTTCCTTTGAGGAGTATTCAGCCGTATTTTTGATCAAAGCATGAATACACTCTAAGGTAGGTCAATTACTTTGGTACGAGTTCTTTGGCAGCCTGTCTAGGTACAGGATGAGGCTTGGGAGCGGGAAGATGATATAAAAGATCAATGGTCAAAACTCTTTTTGGAAGATACATCTCTACCCTCATAAGGAAAACTCAGTGACTAGTTTCTTTATGAAGGGGAGGTTATAACAGCCCATCTTTTCATGAAGGTATGACTCATTTGTTTTTCAATTTGAATCCCTTTTTTAATCACGGTAAACATGCACTATGGCCTAAGGAAGGTTCCAAGAGCATTTGGGCCTTGTTCGTATCCTAGGGTTTTGGAAAATAGGAAAACAGGGTAGGTCACATGGTTACTTCATGGTTAGTAGAAAAAATGTGGGGTAACTATGTGAGGTCCCTTTAAGCAACAGGGGGGCACACGGTTTGTCTGAAATCATTCAACCCCATGCACACCCCCATGTGAAAAACTATATAGGTTGGATGTTGGGATTTTGCAAAGTTTGTACCTGGTTAGGAAAATCATGTGCCTTAATCATGAAAGGTATTTCCTTAAGTAATGAGTCTTGTATGGTTTATGCACATTTTGTCTAAATCGTGTGGCCAAAACATGAACCCCTATATTTGAGGTTGAAATTACGTTTTCATCCTTAATGAATCTTTAAACCTTTCTCTTCTTCTCCCCTCTTTTTCAGTGGATGAACACATTTTCTTTCTCCCATCACTTCTCCTCCCCCCAATCTAGTTATTGAGAAAACTTCTCGATCTGAAGTATAAAGAGAACATTTTTGGAAGCATCCAATATTTCTTGATAAGATATTTATTCCTCTCTCTTATTATTTTAATTTATCTTCATATTTTTTATGCTATTTAGGTGTAATCTATTTTTCTCTATTTTTAGAGTGTTGGACTATTTATTCCACCCTACTTTGAATCTGAGGCATCCATCAGATGAGGAGTTATCAATGGCCCTAAGGTAGGTGGTCTCATCATTTTTTCCAAATTTTAGGGTGTTTTTATTTCCACTCCATTAAGTTGCACATTTTCCTTCACCACACATCTCCCTAAAATTGGTTTCTTCGTTTTAAATTGGTATTTTAACCTTTTATATTCCTTAGGATCATTTTTATGTGAATAAATAATTCCAACCTTGATCATGGAAACCCCTTGGGTGTGTCAGCTTGAATTTCCCCTTTATAATTAATTAATTAAATTCATGGAATGCCTTCTAAGAATTCATCTTGGATTATAAATAGAATTTACTCTATTATATAATTTTTTATTTAACCCAAGTCACATCCTAAGT
This sequence comes from Viscum album, assembly GCA_963277665.1. Lineage (NCBI taxonomy): Eukaryota > Viridiplantae > Streptophyta > Magnoliopsida > Santalales > Viscaceae > Viscum > Viscum album. Next base: position 976,240,473 of record OY728160.1, on the reverse strand, counting down.
TCTTATACCGACTTATAAATGGATTTTCCCATGTAGGTAATTTCTCTATTTGACAATGGAACCTTCTAAGTGCATCTCTGAGCCTTTTAAAATGAATTATCAAGGTTTGATAGATTAAATGGGATGTATTAAATTGAATTTCGTGTTTAGGATGGTTTTCCTTCCTTAAATGAATTAAATGGTTTAAATGAAATGTCTTATAAAGGTTTTAAAGTAAATGGAGATCATTATTTACTTTATTATATGATCTTATATGAATTATGATGTCCTTGATTATAATTGGTCTTGACAAGAATAATATGTGATAGGTAATGCCTCATGCCAATTATTATAAAAATGATTACACCTTTGATATAGGTTTTGGGATGATGGTAAGGTCTCTATTGGGAATGAATATCCATGCTCTCTTATATTGAGTATTAATCATGATGTCTCACACCATTAACTCTATTTGGATGGTGGTAATGACACCCCACATCCCCTATTTCAGGTGTTGGAATGACAACACACTCACCACCCCAACTGTTAAGAATGATGTCACTTTCTCTTCATGTTATGTTAAGGTTGTACCCTTTTTCTTGAGATTATATTCTCATTTAGACTGGTTATGGATGTATGAATTATGCTCTGATCCAGTAAGCACCTAGTATTCCAGGTATATGGCCACTTGTGTTTGTACATACTTGGTCCATATAGGTGGATTTAATATATAACATTACTATCTATATATTATTACTACATATATAGTCACTGATCAAACACTCATTTTTTCTATGATCCAAAGCAGGTAGAGCCACCAGGTTTCCTTGAAGAACTTAAGTGGGGTGTTTATTTATTCAATATTTCTTCTTACTAATTTATACCTGCACACTATTTAACTATGATCACTACTTGGATTACTTCTAAACAGTGTTGGTAGTGGCCTACTGGGATTTTATCTCACACCCTACTCGGGATGCCTTTGGTACTCAATTAGATTATTTTTTTTGAATATATGGATAAGGGAAAGCTCCTTGTTATAGATATTTTATATTCATTACTTATAGATATACCATAGGGGGAATAGTATTTATCATATGCTCAAGATGCTAGTGGGGAAGGATTTTGTTATTTTTTTCTTTTGTATAGAATGATTGTATATGTCTGCCCCTTGTTCCCCTTTGTTTATATCATCATGTCATACATCCATGTATATTCCACTACCTAGTGAATTTTGATATTATTACTCAGTTTCTCAGTTATTTATTCATCCCCAGTTAATTATTATATCGATTTATATCATGATTTTTCTATTTTTTTATTATTATTTTATCTATTTTAACACTCTGATATGAGTGTATAGTCTCCCCATCATACCACCTTTACACTATCACTACTTTTCATCATCTTATGTTTTATGGTTAGGGGAACTTGAGGCCATGTGACCCATCATCTTAGGACATGGGTTAAGTGGATCTCGGGTCAGGATGTTACAATAGAATAACCCATGAAAATGGGTTTCATAAACATATCATCATCATAAACATAAACCATCTAGATAAATAATAACAATGGTATCATTAGATCAAATATCTAGTAAAACATAAACAACACCAAAGTCTATTCTCATTGATTAATATAAATACTATTATAATATCATCAAAAACATTCCTATAGAAAATACACTTTTCATTTTAAAATATATTTTAAAAAAATAAAAAATTTAAAAATAGTATGGAAAATATTTTATTTCAAAATAGTCTTATAATTTTTTAAAGGAAGATTCAATGTCTTTAGTGATCATTATGGTGGTAAATTGTTTTCATGTTGTATAAGTTAAAAGAAAACATTCCTTTTATTTTTTTTAAATAAAAATTACCTCATTCAGAAAATGAGAAGAAGATTCCTAGTAAAAAAAATTAAAAAGTCATCCAAGGGTAAAAATGAATTTAAAAAATAATAAGATAATTTTAAAATCATTTTGGAAAACATTTTTAGAAAATATGTATATGGAATAAAAAGGATTTTAAACTAAATACAGAAATGAAGTCAATTTTCCCTAAAAACAATCTTGATATCTTAAATAAAAGTGTATAAAATGAAAGAAAAAATATACTATCAAGAAATAACTAGAGGATAATAAAATTAAATGCATTACTTAGATTATTATCATATAATTTACTCAACATAAATTCAATTATAAAAAAACCTCATTAAAATAGGATTGAAACATATATCCCTTACCTTAAGTCTCACCTTTCCTCATTTGCATTCAAACATCTAGTATAATAAATACTAGTTTATTATAAATTTATTCTATGAAATAATAATATCTATCATATAATTTATGATTTATTTATTTCATCTAATCACCCATTTATTAATAATTTTCAATTAAAATCATTGTTTTAGATGTTAACTATTAAATTTTCCAAGAATAATTCAGTTCAGCAGTTCTGGTCCTTATACTTTGATTATGGATAATTTATAGAATTTTAATAATGTTATAAACATAATATATATTCATTATATACATATTTATATTCTTTCATAAAAATTATAGATAAAAATGAATTAAATCATTAATGTATATGGTATGTCGTATGTACGCATTAACGCTATTTTCATTTTTCGACAGAAGGAATAAAAGAAAGGTAAATAATAATTCACCTTTATAGGATCATTATTATATAATTTATATAATATAAATTCATTAAATATTTATTTATTACCATCCAATTATAATTTAAATTAAAAACAAATCGCATCGCTTCATGGAGGTGGTAGTCCACACGTAGGCACGAGCGATGTTATTATTTTTTAACAGCTTAAAAGGTAAGAGGGTATATGTGATATAATGGATATATAAGGATAATTATTTAATAAATATCATATATAAACTTTAAACCCATCATAATAACCATCCATGAAATATGGTGATGAAAAATTAATTTTATCATTATGTGGAGATGGTAAGTCATACGTACACATGAGTGATACTTTCACTTCCTATTTGATGGGAAATATGGTAGATAATGGTGAATTAATAATCATAATAACATTTTAGTATATTTATTATACTTAATTTATTATTTTATTATAAATATAAAGTATTTATAAGAGGTAAATAATAAGTAAAAAACAAAGTGATTAGTTAAGGTGATTAAATCTTCTTTGAAAGAACTCATTTAGATATCTTCTTAAGGATCCTAGGATTTGTCTTTGGGGAATACAAGAAACTAAATAATGTTTATAAAGAATATTAAAAGGTATTTAGTGTGAAATGGTCAAGAAAAAAGGCTCAAAGTGGTGTAAATAAGTAAGGGAGGAGGTTCCCTTTTATAATTAAGGTAGGGGCACTTTTGGAATTTCTTAAAGATTAAATTATAATAAGGTCATTCTCTATCCCAAATGAATCAAAAGGCTATGTATTTGAATATAAGATAGGATAGGGTTTTATTACCATCATCCAATAAAATTTGGATAGGTTTTGGTGTCATTTTAAACATTATCTTTTTTATTAACCACTTGGTTAATCAATTTTAAACTTAACCACGGCAACGTATTTTTCACCCTTAAAGTGTTAAAATTTTATATATAATGTGAAAATTGGATCATAAATTGTAAAGGGATTCAATTTTGACCATATATTATCCTAATTTTAATCTTTCATTATTTTATTATTTTTAAATAATTTAATAAATATTATTTTTTGTAAATATTATTAATGCCCATTTTGACCGTATTCATTTAAATTAAATTAAAATACATAAATAAAAGGTTTTAATTCGAATATAATCCTTAAAAACAACACTAATATGTCATATTAATCTATAAAATTCATTTAACTCATTAAATAAGTCAAATTATATCACTTCTAATACTTTTAATATCATTTGATTTATTTTTCCATTAATTAAATAAATATTATTTTAGTGTTGTGTAAGAATACCTAAAAATTATAAATAAATTACCATAATTAAAATATGTTTATTATTATTAAAATATACATTTATATTGTTTTCATAACTTTTTTTCCCAATGTGGACACGTAATAGATATTTAAAACCAAGAGAGTGTCATTTTGTAAATTTCTTTTATTTAAATAATATATTGGCCATTTTTAGGGACAAGTTTCCATTAAACAAATAGAATTAGATACAAATGTGATTATGGTTGAATTATCTTCATCTGATAATAATTAATATGAATAATTATAGCCTTATCACTTAGTTTTAACCTATATTAACTTGATTTAACCTTTACAGAGTTGATAAATTTTACCATGGTTACTATGCATATTGACCAAAAATAAAAGGGTCCTATTTACCAATTTTTAACATCCTAATTATAAATATGGAATAAATTTTATAAAATTAAATACCTATAATTGGTATAAATTAATTTCAAAATGAGTGCGCAAAATGCGATGAGAACTGCTTTTTAGAAAAAGATAATTTTAAGAATAAACATTATTTTATGCTTATCTCATTTCTTGAAAAATATTAAATGAATGTCAAAATATTTGAATGAATATATAATATATAAATTTCATTAAAATAATTTACCAAGAGTGATTAAATTTATTTATCGATATAAAAATACATTTTGTGCATAAATACAATTTTTCATAAAAACATCGCTTTTATTTTCAAAAAACATTATTTTCAATTATAATTAGTTGATATCCAATTAATTAATTTTATAAATATTTCGACCATATATTCTTCATAAAAAATTTATTACTATTTATACACTCTAATCTAACGTTTAGGTGATAACCATCACATAATAATATTTTAATTATATATTGTGGTTCGTTTAAACTTGGTGTTACATATAACACAAACTATCGATGAAATAAAATTATTTAAAGGAAAATATTTTTTAAAATATCCTGGGATGTTATATAAAATTTCCTTATACTTATATCTCTCAAAATTAACTTTATGACACACTAATCACTAAGATATATACTCTGTAATATCTCTCTTCATGATGTCTCACCAGAAATACTCTTTCGGTTCTCTATACATCTTCATGCTTCCAATATGAATAGAGAATGATGAACTATGATTCTCATACAACAGATACTCCATCAAATATATTATTTATGTAACACATAAGTGGTTCTTGAACCATATAATTCCATCACAATCAAGGTTTAACTCAGGAACATTTCTTACCTTCTTTTATAGCTCTACGTATTCCTTTTATACCTCTTTAATATTCACCTAGATAGATGGTTGAACACTTGTTTATGAAAGATAATATTTCCTCCATTAATTTAATATTTCCATATCCATTTTATGAAAATCCATAAATATTTGATATTTTTTTATCCTAATCTTAGATATGTTATCATGATCCTTTCAACTCAAAGCATTTTCCACCTTGTTCCCTTTCCTGATGTGGTAATGTATTGAGCAGTCACAATCTTTAATCAAATCCAACCATCTTCTTGGGATCATATTAATATCTTTTTGAGTGAATATATACTTTAAAATTTTATTATATGTATATATATCACAAATTTCTTTTTAATGATAATTCCTCCATATATTTAATGCAAAACATTACTACAACTAACTCTAAATCATGAATTGGGTAATTTTTATCATAAACTTTCCATTAGTGTGAGGCATAATCTATAATTGTATCATTATTCATGAGAACATATATTATTCCCCTGTTAAATGCTTCACTATAGATTATAAACCCTTTACCATTGTAGGGTAATGTAATCACACATTCACAGACAAACCTTCTCTTCATTTCTTTTAAATTTTCCTCAAATTCATTTGTCCAAAGGAACTTGGATCCCTTCAACTTGGTGAGTGGATTTTAAATTCATGATAAATTTTCCAAAAATCATCAATAATATCCAGTCAAACCAATAAAACTATAGATCTCAGTCCATGTCGTTGTTCTGGTGCAATATTCAATAACTTTTATCTTTGAAGGATCCACTGATATACCCTCTCTTGATATTATATAACCCAAAAATAGAACTTTTTTAATCCAAAATTCACACTTGGAAATATTGGAATACAACTTCTCCTTCCTGAGGGTATTTATCATAATTCTCAATTGTTCTTTATGATATTCCTTTATTTTTTAATTTATAATAATATCATCTACAAATAAAACCACAAACTAATCAAGGTAATCTCTAAATACTCTATTCACTAAATCCATAAAGATTACAAGAGAATTGGTAAGTCCAAATGGAACTACTATAAATTAATATTGACCATACCTCATACAAAAAAGCTATCTTAGGTATAATGATACCTAGATCGAAGATCAATATTGAAAAAAATATAGATCTCCTCATAATTGATCAAATATATTATTGATACAGGGTAGAGGATACTTGTTTTTAATAGTGATATGTAAAGTTTTTGATAATCAATGAAAATACTTATTGACCCATATTTCTTCTCAACAAAAAGAATAAGTAAACCCTATGAAGAAGCATTAGGTTGAATTAATACCTTATATAGATTCTCCTAGAGTTTCTTATTCAATTATTATAACTCAATCAAGGTCATTCTATATGGGATCTTTGAAATAGGTGTAGCACTAGGTATGAGTTATATTGAAAACTCGACTTCATGATTCAAGGGAAGATTTAGAAAATCCTCAAAAACACATCAGAATATTCTTGAACAATAGCCACACTTTCAATGTTAGTTTCTCCCCAACCATTTGAGATAAATATCCCTTATGAATAGGTATTAAAACCCATAATATGGAATTAATTTCCATTGGGTGTTCATGTTCATCATTTCACTCAAAGACGATAGAAGGCTGATTTGAAATATCAAATGTAACTTCCCTTCCTAGAAAATTGTTATGGGATATATACTGGGAGATCCAATCCATACCCAAAATTAAATCAAATTCAACTAGAGGAAGAATAAAAATATTTTTAGGAAGAAACTTTCTACAAACATTAATCAAATAGGAGTTATAGACTTGGGATTTTTTTCATCCTACCATTAGGAGTTTTTATTGCCAAATCAATATATAATCATTGAGGTAGTGATGTGATAACCTTAGAAAATTCTTCAGATATAAAATAGTGGGTATAACCATAATCTAATAAAATATTTTCAATACTATAGTGCATGATAATTTTACCTTTCACCACATTACTAGGTACTTACATGTTGGCTGTAATAATTTGATAAGATTTACCTTCTCCCCTTAGATTCTTTTTTTGTAAGTTTTCTTAATGTTTAGGTTTTTGGTTGGAATATTGCCCCATCTCCTTACAGTTAAAGCATTGTACTTTAACAGCTTCTCCCTTACCCTTTCATTCATGAGAATGATGACATTTTTCTCCACACATGAAACAAACTCATTTTCCATTTAATCATGTACTAAGATGTTTCTTTCTATGAGTATGACATGTTAAAAAATTATCCTTTCTCTTCTTCACCTTAATCATTTTTATCTATCATCCTCTTCTTCTCTTTCTTCCCTTAAAATAAGTAATACTTGTATTTTTCTTAATAACACATGATTTTATATCCTCTTATAATGAGATTTTTTGGGAGACTAATGCCCTTTGAATTATTTTCTTAATCCTGTAAAATAAATAGTAAATATTTATATTTTGATTACGTACATAGTTCATAGAATTCCTTGTTAACCTTATAAAGTTATATTTATTCATACCAACAATTTCCTCTTCCTTTTATCTCAAACTCAAGAATTATCTCTCCATATATTATTGTTGTTCACAAGAAAAATATTTTTTAAAGAAAAGTTTCTTAAAATCATTCAATTACAAGTTTTCTATTTTCTTATAATCCTTAGTGTTCTGAATCAATGGAAAACATTGATCTAAAACCCCTTAGAGATGATAAACTTCCATGGAAACCTTATCCCTTTCATTAATTCTCAAAGTGAGAAATATATTCTCTAAAGAACTTATCCATTACTCTGTTACAAATGGATTTCTAGTCCCACTGAATGATTAAGGTTTCTAACATATTAAGTGGTCTAAAATTGTTACACTACATTATGTATCAATAAGATACTCTATACAGGCATGGTTATTGGTCATAAACTAAGTCATTTGTCCCAATATAGTTATAATTTGTTCATCTTTAACTATAGCTCTAGCTCCAGTTTCATTATCTTTATCAAGATGGAATTCCCTACATTGATTATGAGTATTGATAAGGTTTTAATTCCTTTCTATAGGTTCCATTTATAAATAATGTAATACTTGAGATTATATTATAACATTATGAATCATATTGTTTAATTTCAAAAATAGTGAAACACTTATCATAAATTGAAAAAATTATGAATAGGTAATCCTAAAATAATAAAATGGTTTCTTTGGTAAAGTTCTAAAATCATGAAAATATTTTCAAATATTTCATAATATTTTGTAAAGGAAATGTTAATTAACCCAAGTATATCCCTTGGGAGTTTCAAACTAGGTTCTTGGTAAGGTAACACTCTTAATGCACTAGAATAATGGTTGAGATAAACTTAAACCAACTCTTTTCGAGGTTATTACCCCTAGATGAATCTGTGAAAAAACTAATTATACTTATAGTATATAGATAAGGATATATTTCAAGGAAAAATATAATATATACCTTACCAAAACTTTAGGATGTTATACTATACTTAGACTTATCCTCAAAGTCGGACATAGGGATATATTCCATAATCTATGTTTTTATAAATCAAGTTCCCAAGGTTTCTACTAAAATTGATCTAATACCAACTATAAAGACCCTAAACCTAGTATCCCAAATTCAGTGGTAAATTTATTATATTGGTACTGGATACAAGAGATTGCATTCCAAAGAATAGAATATTTCAGTAGTCTTGAAAAACTAGATACATACTTTAATATCATATTAAATTTGAAAACATAAAATACAACATAATATTTTATTTGAAAACACCATTATTTTGTTTATTATATCCCGTCATGTTAATCATAATACACTTCCTGGAATCCTAGGGAAAGGAGACATAAGAAAGGGGTGATCTCAAATTCTCAATAAGGGTATGCATATATAGGAAGATAATGAAGAATGAATAATATGTCAATAATAAATTATGATCAAATAATTCCATATAAATAATCACAAGAGATAGAAACTTATCTATGGATATCATAACTATTCAAATAATTACATGGACATCAATAACTGATTTTATAATTATGGAATAGATAATTTTTGGACATCTGAAACCTACCATCGAGGTCTCGTGCCAAGACATCATACATAAATGTGTAGGACCTCATAAAAATATCAAATATAGTTTGTCTCATGAGACCTACCAATAAATAAAAGGGTCTATATAATCTAGGCCCCACCCATCACTTAATAAATCTAATGTATTCATCATATAAATAAATGATAAAAATTAATCAATATTCCTTAAAAATAAATAATTGTCTGTATTGGAAGAACTAGAAAATACAATATCAATATTTTCCCCTATAAAACTGAAAAAAACCATTCATATAAATATATTGGATAGTATCATCAGATTATATCCCAGTTATAATATTCAATAATATATAAAAATACTTTAAAAATATCAGTAGAAAATTTCTTGAAGAAAATACCCTTTTCACATTGAAATCACTTATTTAAAGACTAAAATAATTCCCAAGTATTATGGAAAACATTTTATTTTAAGGGAACCTTGTAAACTTATAAAATAAAATTTAAGTCAATGAGTTTTTATGATGGTGGAATATTCCATTCATTCTTTATAATCTAAAAAACATTCATTTCACACTTTTATAAAAAGAAAAGTATACCTCATTTTTAAAATGAAGAAAATATTCCTTTTAAACCATTTTTTAAAAATTAAATCATGGGTAAAACTAACCTTAAATGATCATATTATAATATTAAAACATTATTGAAAACATTTTAAGAAAATATGGAAATGTAAGAAAAATGATTTTCAACCGAAGAGATAAATTAAGGGAGTTTTCTTTAAAACATTATTATGGTATCTTGATTAATTAAAGATATTAAAATTAAAGTAAAACATTAATTTTTCATAAATAACTATAGTAGGATAAAATTTAATTGATTTAAGATATAAATATCAAATAATTCCCCCAAAAGATACTTAAAAATAAACAATCAAAAATAATGATGAGATTATAAAATAAACTCTTAACTCAGGTTCAAATTCCTTCATATATGCTCGAACTATTAGGTCCACTATGTTAGATACCTTGAGGGGGGTGAATCAAGGTATGACAGATTAAAACAACTTCCCCTATTGATCTAGTTTTTCTATTAAGCTAAACTCACTTATCTCTCTTTCCTGTAGAAAAGAATAAACAGAAATCAAATCATGCACAGGACATAATAATTTTTACTTGGTTCACCCTCACTGGGATACGTCCAAAGATAATACATCGGCAATGTTCCAATGTACCAACTTCACTAAAAGCGCACTATTGTTTACAATGTTCGAAGCAGAATCATTGTCCCTTATAGTTTATAACCAACCACAATATGAAAGCTCACTGCTCTCTCAACTGAAGTGTGCTCACTACTTCTTCAAAATATCCACTCACAGTTTATAGACCTGTAGGGATCTTCATTATCTCTAATGAAATATGCATCCTTAACAATTAATATATGCTCTATTAATGTCCCACTTTCACTCGCAGATGAATCTCTCATTACACTGGGTGCACCAGGCAACCTAAAATATTTCGATCAACCCTTATTGCATCTTGCGTGAAACTTTAATTCCTTTCACTCATGATTCTACTTTTTTCACGGAACACCCCTTGCATGAAAATTCAATCTTTTGCACAACTCAAGTCTTACATGTAACTTTCTTAGCTTGCGCGCATCTCAAAATATTTCGTGCAACTCCCTTTGCGTGAAATTCTTATGAAATATGGTGCTTGTATTTTCTCTAAGTGTTGATATCTTCCTGATGAAATGGGTCACTTTGTATTTATAAGCATTCTTGACCCATGCGCGGAAGATTCAACTTTTTTCATGCAAGTTACCCTTCGAGCACGCAAAACCCTGTTTGACGTCGCATTGGGCGTGCAAGTTTCTTTCACGCAACCTAATATTTCATGCCCTTTTCCAAATCTTTCGTTCATGTCATGCCTTTTCCATTTTTCAATGTTCTTCTCCCAAAACCTACTTTGTATTCAAGATTCCTTCATGCAACTCCATCTTTCACGTACATCTTCAAATCTTTCGCGTGCCACATGTCTGTGCCATTTTTCCACATTCTGATCCCAAAACATTCCTCGTGCAAAAGTTTCCAAACCACCATATATCTTGTTCACAACTTCCTTTTCCAAAAACATGTTTCACCATTTTCTGATTTTGAGGCCCAAAAATTTGGCAAACACTTGAAAACGGTGCCACCTTAGATTTGTTCTTTTCGTACCACCTCCATATCGTCCATTCATTTTTCATAATTCTTTGTCAACATAGGTTTTAAACAATATCTATGGAACTCTAAAAATCACCATGTAAACCCCCTTTATCATCAAAAATAACATCATGGTCTTCTCTGTCAACAAACACAACATGGAGATCCGCTTTGTCAACAAACACAATTACCTCAAAAATGCTTCAATGATACCTTGAGTGATTTTTGACCAAATCGAACCTCATATATAATAAATATGTATTTATTATAGTTATATTTCATAATCATAATCATATATATCATACTATATATTATTTACTTATAATCTTTTATCACCAATTTATTAACAATTCTTTGTTAAAATCACTATTCTGGGTTATAACTGCTTCATTTTTCATGTATGTTTTGGTTTGGTAGTTTCATTCCTTGTAATTTGATCATGGTTATATCATATATATAATGATAATAATGATATAAATATCATATATATTCATTATTTATGTTTTTATTTTAATTGATAAAATTTAGAGAGAGAAAAATGAATTATAGCGTTCATAGAGATGATAGGTTGTACGTATGCGTGAATGTTGTTTTCAATTTTTGAAAGATGGAAAAAATAGAAATTTAAATAGTAATTAACTTTTAAATAATCATTATTACATCATATATATCATATATATTCATTAAATGTATCCTTATTACCATCCATTCAAAAATAAAATAAAAATTAATCAGATCGCTTCGTAGAGGTGGTAGTCCACACGTACACACGAGGGACATTATAGTTTTACAATAGATTGGAAGTTAAGAGTATATATATGATATTATAATTAAAAAAGTATAATTATTTAATAAATATAAAATATATACATTAAATCCATCATTATATTTAGTCTTAATAGGTGGTGATGGAAAACGAATTGCATCGGTTCGTGATGTGGTAGTTCGTCGTACACATGATCAACGGTTTCATTTCCCATTTTATAGTAGAGGATATGGATATAGGTTATTCAATTAAAATAATAAAATATAATTATATTTAATATATTGGTTTTATTATTTCATCATAGTTTAATATGATTTGAAGGATGTAGAAGAAGAAATAAAATGAAAATGCTCGGTTAAGAACGATACCTCTTCTTCAAACAACCTCATTAGGTTTGCACAAAAACCCTTCCTAGGAGGGTTATATAATAAAAAAAGGCCTCTAGGATATGATTATGGATTTAATAAATTAATTTAGGTTGTTATTTCCTAAACCAAAAGTATTTTTATGTGTATAGAAAAGATAATATGAGGTTTCCTTTTATAAGTGTGAATGAGTGTCATTTTTTTAAATATCCAAAACTATTCAATAATGGGAAGTCACTCTCAAACGAAGTTCCTAAAAAATTGATAAATAATGTAGTGGTGGGAAGATAATGTTGATACACACCTCCAAAAAAAATAAACATTTTTTAGATATGTTATTCCCTTTACCTCTAAGGTTACTTACTTTTACCATTTTCGTATTCACCACAGTAACTAGTTCTTTTACCTCAGTAATTTATAAGCCTAAAAATAAAATGAATCTTATGGAATAATTTATACATTCTTATTCTAAATATTAGATATAATTTATCAAATATAAAACCAATGTGTTCATAAAATCATTTTCAACACATACGCACGTAATATGAAAAACCATGTTTTAACCTTAATAGAGGTAATTAATTTTTATTATTTTTAATATTCATTATGACCAAAAATTAATTTGAACTTGTTACCTAATTTTGTTATTTGATTTCAAATATGGAATAAATTTTATCAAATTCAATTCACAAAAATTATAGAATTTAGTTTAAAATCACACCCACAATCGTGACAAAAAAGCGGTTTTTAAAGGAACAAGTTTTCTTAAGTATAAAAATTTATTGTATCCAAATTCAATATAAAATTAATTCCAATGATATAAATTGGATTAATCATTATTTAAATAATGTTACTTTTAAAACCATTTAAAAAATAAATTTTTAAATGCTTTAAATGTATTCATTGAAAAATTAATATTTTCTTAAAATTATCAAAAAATAACTCTAAGATGATTTTAACATTTTGATTTAAAAAATGAAGTTAATTTTTTAAAATAAATTTTCTAAAAGTGGTAAAAAATAATTTTAAAATATGTTCGGAAAACATGATGAAAACACTTTTTAGAAAAATATAGTTTTTAATCATAAAACTGGATATATTCTTATCTCATGCCTAGATAAAAAAAATTACGAATGATAGAAAATTTTATTGAGTATATAATATATAAATTTAATTTAAATCATTCATCAATAGTGAAAATTTTAATTTATTAAGATAAAAATACATTGCCTTCACAAAATCAGTTTTTCAAAAAAAAATCATTTAGTTTCAAATTATTTTTATTGTCATTACTAATAAATTTATAACCAATTATTTTGTTTTATACTTATGTAGACCATATAATTTTCATAATTTATTAGGTCCTATTCATACCCTCAAATTTAATGGATATGTTATAACAATATACTATATTAAGGTTCATTCAGACTGGGGTTTATGTGTATCAAAAGTTATCAAAAAGATTATATTTATTTAAATATATATATATCATAATATATAGAGGTGTTATAGACTAGAAGAATTTTGGGGGGACATCACAGTACAAACTGGACAACAGAAGAAGCTATCCTGGAAAGGCTTCGAGGGAAAGTTTTTAAGTGACTTTATCCATAGATGTTGGGGGATGAAAGGACTCAGACGTTCATTCACTTGATGCATGGGAACATTTCTATGATGAACTATTCTTGATTATTTACTAACCTAAATCATTTGTATCCATCACTAGTATGATATGAGATAGCCAAAGTGAAGTGAATATAGTATAGGATTTGATATCATATCAAGTCACAGTTGAATGTATTCCTCTTGAAAAACTTCTTCAAAATGATGAATCAGGCTCTCATAACTGAAGGGAACTTGAAGTATTCCTCAATTGGTGGGTAGACGGTCTCAGTAAGATGATCAGGGAGTTATTCTTTAGTTAGAAAGAAATGTCACTATGAGAATTTCCACCAAGAAAGTAGTGGGTGGAGTATCCAAGGATGTTGACAGTCATCCCAGGACCATATCCTGGGGAATTGTTTCAGTGTGGTAGGGCTAGGAAAATGAATTTTCAATGTCCCTTCCCTAAAATATATGGTCCACCTTTAGAAGTTATGCAGGATTACTCAGTAGTTGAGTGGTGGCGAAGGATTGTGGTAGAAACCGAATTTCAGGAGGGAATCAGCTACCCCTTAGCAGACAGGTAGATGGAGTTCCACTGGACACTCAGGTTAGGGTAGGTGTGTGGAAACCTAACATGGTATAAAATGTATCAATAGGAAAGAGCATTTCAATGGACTATGTCTATAGCTTAAGGAAGATGGGTGAATCAAGAACATGTTGTGCAGTCTACTCCTACTAGTATGGATGTAGGACCTTCCACTATTCGAGGCATGATTCTTGTTTCATCTACCTTGTCTTATTTTTGTTTGATATAGGTGTATCAAATTCCTTTATATTTTCTCAATTCATCAAGAACTTGAATTTGGTTATAGAAATCATGTATGGGGTTATAACTATCGATATGTCTTTAGGAGTGTGATCAGAGGGTATTAAGTGTTGTAAGGAGTGTTATTTCAAAATATGTGGCTATAATTTCATCTATGAACTGTTTAGGTTGGAAATGGGTGGGTTTGATTTGATTCTGGGTATGTATTGTCTAGTTTTATACCTGGATCACATCTATGGTTATCTAAGGAGAGTGTCCTTCCTATCTCCAAAAGAGGGAATCTACATCCATTAAAGTTAATGGGATCTTTAGGATGTTCATACAGAACCAATTTAGTACAGATTTGATTGTATCATAGTTCAAGTAGAAATCCATATGCTATATGATTTTGAGTTGTAGTAGAGTACCTTTCCTCTAGTAGTGTGACACTTTCAGGATTTCCTTCCTGAAGATTTATCTAGCTTACTACCTAAGAGGGGGAATGAGTTCACTATTGAGTTAGTGATAATATTCAAACCTATTTCGATCCATCCCTATAGGATGAAACTAATGGATATTCAATATTAGAAAGTGAAATTATAATATTTGGAAGCTAAGGCATTCATACAGCCTAGTACTTCACCATAGGGTTCCCCTGATTATTTTCCAAGAAGGCAGATGGAACTTTTCATTTATCTGTGGATTACCTAATGCTAAACCATATGATAATAAATAATCGATATCTTTTTCCATGTATTAACAATTTATTCAATCAGCTGAGAGGTTCCATCATATTCTCTAAGAATAACATGAGTTTAGGGTACCATCATATGAGGGTGAGACCGTCTGATATACCTCAGACTACTTTTATAAGTAGGTTTAGATTATATGAGTTCATGGTAATGTCATTCGCTCCGATGAACACACCAGTGATATTCATAGCATTGATGAATCAGATCATAAATCCATATCTAGAACATTTTTTGGTGGTTTTTTTAATGAAATCTTAGTGTACTCTTAGTCTAGAGACCATCATGCTAAACATCTTGAAATCATCCCGAGTACACTAAGAAAACATAGGCTATACACCAAGCTATCTAAATTTCATTTATGGATTGAAAAGGTGAATGTTTTGGTCCATGTTATCTTAAAATATGGATTATCCATGGACCCAAATAATGTGGTATCCATGGTATCTTGGGAATGGACCAACAAAATCTTTGGTATTTGGATCTTTCTGGGTTTGGAAGGATATTATAGGTGATTTATATAGGATTTATCCTATTTGGAAACACTGATGTCTAGTATTACCATGAAAGGGGTCAAGTTTTTGTATTCTGATTATTTTGAGGATACTTTATATGAATTTAAGATCAGTTTGACCTCAAAACTATTAATTTCCATACCTAATCTGGGTAAGGAGTATTTGATATATTGTGACACATCAAGGTTCAAGCTCGGAGTAGTTCTGGTGCTGATGATCAAGTGGTTTTATATATCTCCAGACAGTTTAGGATGAATGATAAAAATTATCCCTCTCACAATCTAGAGTTAGTGGTAGTGGTATATTCCCTAATATACTGGTTAAATTATCTCATGGGTGAGATATTTTTGGCATACACAGACCATAAGATATTGAATTAAATATTTTCATAGTGGGACCTAAACATTTGGTAAAGGAGGTGGTTTAATTATCTATCGTCTCTCGACTTTGATCTGGAATATACACTTGAAAGGGAAAAACACTATTAATTCATTGAGTAAGAAGATGTAGTTAGAGGCAGTGCAGGAATCTTTTGATGAGTGGTGATTAATGATGATTTTTTTGGAATTATATCAGGATGTTCAAGAGTATCTGTGGTGAGAAACTCTCACATTGACCACTATTATTCCCTCACTTATGAATCAGATCAATAGGAGGCAATTATCTAATACAGAGTGTTTATCCATGAGGTATAACATATATGATGGTGAGACACTATTAGGTCAGTTCCTTGATAGAATGAGGTTCTTCACGTCCATGGTCACATATGGGTTTATAAAAGACTACATGAGGGGCTAATGAGGGGATTCCATAATTCTAAATAGGAAGTACATCCTGGTTTGAAAACATTTTATTGTGATCTCCATAGTAAATACTAGTGTACAATGATGAAGAAAGAGATAATGGGATTCATGGAATGATGTTTCACCTGTTAGTAGTTTAAGGCCAAGAATTAGTGTCCTACTAGGTTTTTGAACCCTTTTCCCATTCCATAAGGGAAGTGGGATGACATCAATATGAATTTAAGGATAAGACTACCCAGGAAACCCCAAAATAATGATGATTTTTGGGTGATCATGGATAAAATGATGAAGGTATCCCACTTCATACTTATCTGAGAGACCTACACTGTCCATGATCTGGGTGACCACTATATGTGGAACATAGTTTGGTTGAATTTTGTTCCATGGAGTATCATTTCGGGCCATGATATCCCTTTTATGTCATGGTTATGGTAGGGAATTTAGAATTTGTTGTGATCATAGGTTATTCTGAGCACAACCGATCATCCACAGACTGGAGACCAACATGAATAGATGATTAAAATACTGTAAGACACATTTTAATCCTATTATATAGACTTTTATGGTTATTGGGAGCATCGTATAGCACTCATAGAGTTCATTAATAATAATATATTCTAGAAATCAATCCAAATGGATCCTTTAGAGGCTTTATATGGAAGGATATATTGTTTTACCTTATGTTGGATAGAAGTGGGAAAGTCAGTGATCATCAAAACGAGTCACCTATAGTAGACATTTAACTAGGTTCAGTTAATAAAAAAGTAGTTGGAAAATGTATGGAGTGGGAAAAAATATAATTTATCCTATCAGAGATAACATTTGGAAATCAAGGTTATTCATATGGTCTTTTCATAGGTGTCTCCTAGGTTGGATAAATACAATATCTAGAAGTAGGGGAAGATAGCACCTAGGTTTTTCAATCTATTTTAGATATTGGAGAGAATCTATCTAATAGAGAATTGATTGGATCTTCCACAGTGTTATAGTTCCATTCATGATGTGTTTCATGTGTCACAGCTTTGGAGATATCCCCTTAATCATTCTTTCATGATAGATGTTGATTATGTATATCTAGATGTTAATAAATCCTTTGAGGAACATTTTATCTTTATCATAGATTGTAGTGAGAAGAATCTATAAGGAAAGACCATTCCCCTAGTGTGAGTGCAGTGGAAGCATGGGCATGTGCAAAAGTATACATGGGAGAGGGAGTTATATATGTGAGTGTAGTGACCTGATTTGTTCACCAATATCTCTCAGTGATTCATGGGAATAGAACTCATGGATGATTTGTTATATGTTGGAGATGTTTTAAGACCACATATTTTTCCAATGTAATTTCTCTCTTTAATTTTTGGTTGAATTATTTTAAATTTTATAAATTATCATTTATTATTAGTTGAAATAATGTTTTGGAGGTTATTGAGAGCTCAATGGAGCCAAGCTAGTGATGGACAACGATGGATTGCAACATAGGAGATGGTGTAGTGCTAACAACTAGCTGGTGAGTAGGGAAATAACTCAAAAATCCTATAGGATACCCACTGGACAGCTGGTGGATCCCTAGAAAAATGGGTTTCCATGGGTACAAGCACACTACCTGGAACCACTAGCTAACCAGTGGCAGTTAGCGACTAGCTAGTGGTGCCAATCTAGGTCGGATTAATAAGGGTAAAAATAAAACTTTCTTCCCCTAAAGTCAATATTTAACACCCAATTACCCATATTTCAACCCTAACTCGGGATTTGTGAATTGAAATGGTTATCCATGGATTATTTGGATTCATCAACATGTTCTTTTGGTTCTTTTATCCTTAGTTTGATATGGACTTCTTGAATCAGTAAGTATTGCATGGAATTAGGGAATTCTAATTTTTTGTATTCCTACATCTTTTTATTCCATCCTTGATGTAGTGGATCTATCATTTTCTATATGGGATCGTGGTATTTCTCATTGATTCATATGTTTGGTATTGGTAATCTTCTTCTTGCTTTTGAGGTGGTTGGTCTAAAACATCTCCATGAGGTCTATTTTTATTTTCTAGTATGTGTAACATGTGTGAATGCATTGGAATTCCATAAATGTGACCTATCTATATTGTAATCCTCTATAATTTCTTGAATCTTCATTCCTATACCTCCCATAGATCCCAAAGGGTCCATTGGAAAATGAGACTTGGACTTGCGACCACTCAAGAAGTGCTCCCACTCATGACTATTGGTTGTGACATTGAATTTTATGAATTTAATGCCCTTTTATTTGATTTATCAAACATGGTTTGGTCTATTTATTTAATCCTTGTGAGACTTGTCGCCCCAGGGGTTGAAATTTTAAATTTGGACTTATCTTGGCATGTGAAATGATAATTTGGAATAATTGGAATGTAAATCAGAATTGTCACCATTGTTATGAGAATTGGAATATTAGCATGAAAGTGTAATTAGATTAAATGAATAATGTAATGTAATTGAAATTGGAAAGATAATTGGTAATGGGAATGAATTAACTAATTGTAATATGTTAATATTTTTGGAATGTTTGTTAATTTTGTATGAATTGGCTATTTATTACTTTTGATATATAAAATGTTAAATCAGACCTAGCATGTGAATTTGCATGGGTTTGGGTGTCCTCTAAGAATTTAAGTGTCCTCAGTATGGGAATTTGAACTAGGTCCATTGATACCTCTCTCTCTCAACATAGTAATGTTTTGAGAGAACATGTAAGCGACTCTAGCATGATAATTTATATAGATTCCACTAACACATGGAATATGTAAATTTCCCTTGGAATAGTAATGCACCTTGGGGATATACAAGCAGATATATAATGGGAATTCATATAGATTCCATTGATAACTGAATGTGATATTGTTCCTTGTCATGGGAATCTTTCTGAACTCAGTGATGAGTATAAACATAGACATATGACGTCATATTGAAGCAGGTTTGGCTGACCCTGGGTGTCAACCTAGAACTCAAGGGTTAGTGGGTTTATTTATATGTTCTTCATTTAATTTTAAATTAATGACTTTGTATATTTTACTATTACATGAACTATTATTTAGATTTTATTTGTTTATGTTGATTATCTCCTTCAACCACTTTATGCTTTGATAATTACAAAACCAAGTATAATTTTAAAAACATCACCCCCCTTTTGAAATTATCAAAAAGATGAGGTTTAAAAATAATAAAAATGATTGTGGTTCATAAGGTAATGAAATAAAGACAATTATAAATCTTTTATGAAAGTTTTATTAAGCATTAAATTTTTAAAACATGTATTAAGGAGCCATTATAAAGTAATCCATAGTTAAAACTTAGATATAAAAGTAGCGAGTAGAATCTTTAAAAGTTGTTTGAGAAAAAATAATGGGAAATTTTTTACAAAAATAATGGGAAATATTTTACAAAATAAGATTTTAGTAACAAAAAAAATTTGGTACCCAAGTATATTTATGACATTTTTTGTATGGTACATGAGAAGATAAATTCTTATAGATATAAACTCTAGTAATACTTAGATATTGAGTGAACTTTAGATAACATTCATCAGAAAAAATTTATTACAATCAAAATTTGAAGCATGTAACTATTGAGATATTCCCCATAGAAATTTTAACAAAAGTGGTCTTGTATATCTTATAAATTTTATGATTTTAACCAAAATAAAATATTAACATATTTTCATTTTCCTTGAACAAAGTTAGATAGCATTTCTTTAAAAATTAAAATATCATTTTTCATATTAATATTTTCTATCTAAAAAATATCAATATCATCACAGAATTTATCTTTAGTTGATGAAATAGAATTTCTCAAACTATAATTTTCCTTTTCAATCTTAAAAATATTGTTTTTTATAATCTTAATTTTCTCATTTTCATTATGAAGATCAAAAATATAATTTTTCAACTTTTCATTTTCCAAAATAAGGTTTTTATTTTCTTTAGAAACTTTCTTATGATCCATACTCATATTTTCATAATTTTTAGTAATATTTTCAATTTCTAATTGAAATCTATAACATAAATCACTTAATTATTTAACTTTAAAATTATTACAATCATAAATCAAATAATATTAAGGATTAGAATAATTATTAAAATAATTACTAACCTTATTTGATGTGTCCATTAAACACAAACTAGTGGGATTTATCATACCATCCAAAAGATTTGTTACCTAGGGATATTTTCCCATAAAAGCAAGGTTACTAGTCTCTTTTTCACTTCCATATTCTTCACTAGAGTTTGATTATTTAGTATAAATCTAACTTTCATGATAAAAACATTTTAATCCCTTTTTTACTTCTTATCTTTCAATTTTTTGTTTCAAATTTGGACACTTATATTTGGTTGGATTAGTTTCCTATATTCATAAAAAATAATAGTGGATTTACCTTTCTTAATTTTCTTTTTAAATAAATCTTACATCTCTTTATTTTCCCTTCATCCTTTTTGGTTGTATGATTTTTCTTTATGATACCTTGATTTCATTTTGTAACTTGACTTAGATCATCATCTTTATCTGAGCGAGAATAATCTGAGGAATAACTATAAGAGTTAGCTAAAACATATTTAGATTTAAAATAAACTCACTTTATTTTTTTAGGTGAATCCAGATAATTTTTATTCAATTAAATTTTTTATTGTAAAAGATATCTAATTATATCATCTAAAGAATATTATGAAAAATCACTGCTTTCTTTAATGGATGCGTTCTTTGAATGTCAGTTATTTGGTAAGGATCAAAGTATCCTTTCAATCAGTACTTCATTATTCATGGTTTCACTAAGTGTGACCATAATGTTGATAATATTTGAGAATCTATTGAACATCTCATTCACACATTTATTATCATGAATTATAAATTTTTAAATTCAATATTTTGAATTCCAAGATTATTTCAATGCAATTTTTCAATTCCATGATGAGAGAATTTTAAAGTCCTTTAAATTTTAGAAGTAGTTTGATAAGAAGATATAAGACTATAATCAATCCTATTAAGAGAGAAGTAAAGATAATTCATGAATTTGTAGTTTAAAACATATTTTTTAGGATCATTTTTAGTTAAGTTTCAAGTTAAACTTCAGGTATTTTATAAGTTCTTTCCATAATAGTACAACATTAAATAACTATATTTTTCAAAAATACCTCCATTATATCCTTCCAATATCCATAATCACATCAATTAAAATGATGTGGTCCCAACATATTCTATAATTCAATCTCTTGATTTTCAATCACTAAAATAGACCTTTTCTAAGTCTTGTTAAGGACTATGATACAAGTAACCTCAAATAATCACAAAAATATAAACAATGTTAAAAGTATCCTTTTAAGGACAACCTGTAATGCCAAATTATTGTATAAATAAAAAGACAATATAGAAAAACCAATGGTTTCTAAAATGTTATCCCATAAATATTGGTTGTTGGTATATGGAAAAATAATAACAAATCTAATTTCACGACCCCCTACCAAAAAATAGTGCCCCTACTATGCTATAAATGAGATAAGGGAGATGGTGATAGCCTGAGTCCCACCTCTAGTAAGCCCCGAGTTAGTGTCTAGCACCAAGAGTATAATAAATATACAGATGGGAGGCATTACCCTCAAAGATAACATGAGGAATAGAGAGATAATAAAGATACACCTATCAACACCTACTCAGATATATATAAAATAATACCAAGTGTGTACATGCAATTTCATAAAGTACTAAAACAACTAAAAGGAAAATTATAAGTACCAAAAATTTTACTTGGTAGTGACCATAAAGCTGAAACAGTTCCTAAAAAACCATGAGCTAGTAATATCCAGACCAATCTCTAACCTTCTTCTAATAACCTAAAAAATATTTTATATATACATGGGGTGAGAATAACCGTATAATCAGTAGGATCATCCCTAGATCATTTCATGAAAAAGATAAAGAAAACATATTAAATCCTAGTAAACAATAAGTGAAACTAGCTCGTCACCTAAACATGTATACTAAGTTCATATCTCAGCATGGATATCTCTCACCAAGTATCACAAACAAGGATCATATCATATAATAAATCAATAAGGGTTCCCCATTACTATTTCCCCATTAATTTTCCCATCTTTCCCAATGTTTTATGTCCTAATCCATCTCTCTCCAAAAGTAAGTTGACTCGTAGAAACCTGGGATAAGTATCCCAACATGCACCTCATGCATCACATCATCACATCATCCCATATCACATCTCCATATATTAACTGAATAGTTTTCAAGATCCATCATTGATCGTATGTTGTGTATCATACATCAAGTATTATACCTCAATCCATCATATCACATACACCATGTAAGTACATTGAGCCATCACAGCCCATACACATCATACTGATAAAAACCATTTGGATACTATATCTGGAGACACATATTTTTGAAATAACCACAATCCATTAAATCCCTCTACCCACATATATGGGAAACTAACCATTATGAAAAGCATCACATAATACTACCAAGAGAAGAGAGTGGGGATAGAGGGGGTAGTCAACCATCCATCCTCCCACTATGATGTGGGGAAAAACACCCTCCCAGAGTCCACTAGGTGTTAGTCACCCTAAATAACATGGGTTTGGTAGTGTATAGAATCATAGAATATATAGGATATAATATAGATCATAGCCACACTATCGGAATAACCTAGTCCTAAGATTATATGTAGGTAATGTCTCTTGGACACCCAATTTCCAATGTTAGGTACAAGATATCCTATAATCACATAACCATTTAAAGAGACGCATTAAAATTATTTTTTTCCCATTTTTATCATTTACTTTAATTAATTAATTCATTATCCATTAATTAACCATGAAAATTTTTCCAAATTACATTAGATTAATCATCAAAGTGAATTTCATTCCCTCCAAGCATATTCTAAACTAAGTCCACAGTTTCTCAAGATCATCTCTTTTTCATTCCAACAACAACTCACCCCATGGGATAAATACTCATTACACATTATTAACCATTCCATATTTCCAAGTACTCTAGGAAACCTATTCTAATCTACCACCAATATAAAACTTGAAACCAAGTACATGCAGCTACCTCAAGTAGTGGGGAAAGGAATGAAATTAAAACAAGAAACCTATACATCCATACATTAAATTGATTAACCACAGGTAAGAATCTAGCTTTCATCACAAAAATGGTTAATCCAATATTCAACCCATTTCATTTCCTTTGATTTCATCCCTAATACCCACATGCATATTCCCATGATTTCTCCATCACAATCGTCAACTACTACCACAACATCAGACTTCCCTACCAATATCTCATCAGTCATCCCCGACTCATCCATCCCTGGATCATATCACATCGCATAGAAATCTCACATTCAGATAATATCAAAAGAAAGTAAGAAAAAATAATAATCAATAGGTAATCTTTGACTTAAAATAATCCATTTATTCTTCACATACAAATAGTCTCTTATAGCTCGCAACACAAGTCATTTTGTCTTTATAAAAAAACAGGCGCTCATGGGCCCAAAGATTTATCTTTATAAAATAGTCGGTTATATTCCATATTGAATTAACCAATTCATTATTCATATTTTTGAACTATGTAAAACCTAAGGAATCAACTATAACAAGATATCAAAATTTTTAGACATGCTCTCTAGAATAAAACATGTTCCAAAAACTGAGAGAAGAACCATTCTCATTTAACACTCTATTTCATTATTCTCAATAATAATTAACATGATTCACATTATTTATCAATTCCATTAACAAATGGAATAACACATTCAAT
Source organism: Viscum album (assembly GCA_963277665.1). NCBI lineage: Eukaryota > Viridiplantae > Streptophyta > Magnoliopsida > Santalales > Viscaceae > Viscum > Viscum album. The sequence continues at coordinate 976,215,662 of OY728160.1, read as the reverse complement.
TAAATATGTGCATTTTCATAAATTTTATTATCATTAAATTATAAGAAACACTGGATTACAAACATGCCTCTTATTTAATTATTATACCAATTAATCAATTAATTACATATTTATGTTCTTTAGCATTTTACATCAAAAGAAACATCATAAATCTATAATAAAAACTTGATACACAAGTATAGTATAGATAGAACACTATTCATAAAATCACAAGGAAAACTATTATCATGGTATCAAACATTGACATGTTATTTCTAAAAAAAATATTTATTAATATGGTTAAATCTTTATTAAGTCAATTTCATTTCCATCCAAAGGGATAAACTATAGTTAATTAATGATTTCATGAAAATAAAAGATAAGTAATGAATCCCCTACCTCGAAATTATCAAAGTTATTTGTAATAGAATAGGCCAAAATTGTGGATCCTAATCACTTGTCCTACAAGAAGTTGCATCCCTCCAAGGATGATGTGACATAACTACACCAAAAAACAACCAAAACTTCAAATAGATATATAGAGGAACCACCATTGCTTGAAAAGAAATAAATAGGGGGAAGAAAATAAAATAACCATAAGAGAATGAGGGATAACTAACCTCATATTTTCATGGATCCAACACAGGAAGTTGTGAATATATCCCCTTTGAAGAGATCCCAAAACACCTAAAAAACACCGTTGGCCACATGGATATTTAGTAGAAATAGTGTAAGATCTGGGTCAAGTAGAGGGCGTTATAGGTTATAAAGTGCACTATACATAGGATATTTATGGAATAAACCACTCATTTACATCATAAACACATCAAACATTAAGTTCTACTACAAAACGTGTTTCCTAAAACCACAAAATCATCTTTTAATTCATGTAGTAAATTTCATATTTAAGACGTGAGTTTATCATGACCAAATTTTTCAGGTGTAAGGCTCAACGTATTTATGAGGTAAATATTAGCATCATATAATAAATTATCATTCTGTGAATTGACCTACGCAATCCATAAAAATCTTCATTCCATAATCCTAACTTATTCCATAAAACCCTTCAGGTCATAATCCACACTTATGTTGTAAAAAAACACTTACACTATAAACCCCTTATTACGTATTAAATTATCCCTACTTTCATATTTTAGAATCAAAACACCACTAGACCTCCACTAATCCTATTATAATAACCATAGGTTTCATAAACACAAAAGGGTTTGTGCTAGATAGATCTAGGCCCTTACGGCTAAGAAATCCTTAGGAAGGTCTTCCTTTAATACCAAGTGTTAGGTAGGATACATTTATAGAAAATGTTCAATAGGGTGGAATAAACCTTTATTAAAATTATCCAATTTATTAAAAATAATTGCATTATTTAGTGATTTAAAATTTTTAAAATTTATTTATTAAAAGAATAATAATAGTGGATGTGTGAAGAGTGTATGTAGAAAATTAAAAGAGAATAAGACAAGTTATTTTTATAGTAGTTTAGGCCTAAATGACCCTACTCTATTATTCATGCCCCAACCGATGGATTATAGAACCCACTATGAAGGAGAGATATACTTTTACACGAGATCAATATAAACCCATACTTTGACAACTGGAGCAATCTCAACCCAAGATTTTGTGAGGAGTATCCCCAAACCTAACAACACATAGCCTTTTACAGGAGAAAACAAAAACCCAGGATTTATACAAGGAGTATCCCCAACCTAGTGCACTTCCTTTTGGTTAGGTAAGTATATACAAGTATTAAATTTTAAAGGTAGTATAACTTGTGTGAGGAAATATTTAGTACAAACCTATACCCTGACAAAAAATATAACCAAATATTAAAACCAAATAGAAGTATAAGAATTGTTGGGGAAGAAACAATTGATGTAGGCCCTTCATAATGATATAGATAATATACCTCAGGTGTTCCAAAAAGGGTACAATTCAATTCTTCATGGTCATATGGAATTCAAAGAAAAAAATTTCCTCCCTTTAGAGTTTTTCATAATTGATGTAAATAATTGATCACTATATCACTTTATTGATGCAAGAGTAAGAATGTATGAGATCTCCTATTATCATTGTCAACAATCATGCATATTCTAAGAATCCTTGATTCATTTAAATAAAAATCTATTTGGACTACACACTCGATCAAATGGTTCAAATAATTCAACATTGAAAATAAATAATACTATATTATCATAGAGAGAGAGAAAGAGAAGGATATTATCATTGCATAATAATCCCTTAACTCATGACTAGTATTCAAAATAATAATGAATAATTCAAACCAATTTGAAATCATCTGTTAAATAATTTAAAATTTATATATAATAATAGGTCAAAGAAATATCCCATGAAAATAGTAAGTTTGAATTTAAAATAAGAAATTAAAAAAAATTCCATTTAAAACAAAAAGTAAACATGCAGAGAATATAATAAATTAATAGTAATGCATTAAAGATATTAAAATAAATTTGAATGAGTTTAATATCAATTAATTTTATTTTATAAATAATATAATCAAAGAAATAGTGAAAAATAGAAAAAATTGAGTTTCTATCTGCAAGTTTCATGCATGAAAATAAAACACCATTTGATCTTCATAAAAATATATTTAAAAAAATGAAAACACTTTGCACGGGTTCTATATAATTAATGATGATTTATAAATTCATTATAATAATTAAAATATATGAAATAAACATGTAGAAAATCAATATATGAAACTTATGTTTTGATAATTACATAGATTTATTTGTTTTATTTCCTTTAAATGTATTAATAATTTGAATTTATATTGATTAAATTATGATTAACTTATTCAAATCATAATTTTTTATTTCTTAAAAATATTTATATTTCATGATTTGATTTTTCATAACATGTTTTACAAGTTTTATATACTTTTACTATACTGAATAATCCATTTGGCACCTTTAAATATCATTTAGATATGTTTATTACGATTCCCATATAGAAAAATCACTATTCATCACATACCCAAATGCTTGACCACAAAGCCAATTTATGAACCACATAGCCATTTTGAAATCCACATAGCTAATTTTCCAGAATCAATTACCCTCTGTATTTTGACTATATCTTTGGCTATATAACTCCAAATTGTGTTATTTTTTTTTAGAAATATAAAAATATTATATAAATTTCATTAGAATAAATAAAATTTTAAATAAATCTCTATAATGTCTAAAATTAGGTTAGAAGTCATTGTATGTTTTTAGTATGTTTTTTTCATCTTTCCAGAATTTTTTTTCTTATGTTTTTTAATCATATATTGAGCTATAGAACTCAGATTAAGGTGATTATTGATTATATGTAAAGACAATGAAATTTTATAAATATAATTCAATTAGATCCAAATATAATTATTCATTTATCTATGTATTTTTTATATATTAAATTTTATAATTTAATATGTTTACAATTTTTAGGAATTCACATACATCAATCAACTACGTTATGAATTCGCTTACATGAATCCCATATGTGAATCGCCTATATAGATTCAGCTATGTAGATTTGCTTACATGAATTGACTATATCAATTTTCTTACATGAATAACCTATGTATATTCTTCTACATGGTTAATTATCTTATGTAGATAAAAATTACTATGTAAAAAACCCCTATTTGAATTTTCCTACACAGTTCAGTGAATTTCTACATGTTTTTATAAAATATAAAATCATGATTCTTTTACATATTGTTTCATATCTCAATTTTATATATGTTTATTTCATATATATTAATTAATATAATGACTTTATAAGTCCTTATTAATTATGTATAACCTATGTGAAGTATTTTTCATTGTTTTAAACATATTTTTATAAAGATCAAAGGGTGTTTTATTCTCATTCTTAAAACTTACAGCTTGAAACTAAAAAATTATTTTTATTATTTTATATTGTTTTATTTGATTCTATTATTTCTAGATTAATATTAATTTATATTAAACTCATTAAAACTTTATTTAATATCTTTAATTTTGTACTATTAATTGTTTATATTATTCTCATATTTAATTCTTGTTTTAAACAAAATGTTTTTGAATTTCATATTTCAAATTCAAAATTTCTATTTTCATGGGATATTTCTATGACCTATTATTATAAATACTTTTTAAATTATTTAACATATGATTTAAAATTATTTTGAATTATTCTTTATTATTTTGAATATTAGTCATGAGTTGAGTGATTATTATGCAACAATAATAGCCTTTTCTTTTTCTCTCTCCCCAATAATCCAGTATTATTTGTTTTGAACATTGATTTTTTCTAACCATTTTATAGAGTGTTTACTCCAAATATATTTGTATTTAAAGGACCCAAGGGTGATTAGAACATAAACAATGGTTGAAAATAATAATAGTAAATCTCATGCATTCATACTCTTATATAAATAAAGTGATCTAGTGCCCAACTATTTACATCAATTGTGAAGAACTCTCAATGGAGGAACAGTTATTCTCTGACTTCCATATTACCTTTGTAACGACCCAAAATTTTATTAATTAAAATTACTCTTGATCTGATTAAATGTCTAACTTTGTAAAATGGTTATATAAGACATATTCACTACTTTGTTTTTATGTTTTTGGATTTTAAAATATAGTTATGAATTGTTACCATTGCTAATATAGTCGTTGAATAGAGATCACATGATTAGTATAAATATAGGTCTTTAACAAATCCAATTTACTCAGAAAAAGGAAGTGATGGCCTCATCTAGTAGAATTGATCCACACGAAGCCCATTTGTCAGAGCTCAGAAAGGAGGTAGCATCATTTTTCTTCACTCTTGACCAATCCCAAGCCGAGCTTCAACATGTTAAGCTTGAACAGAACTGCGTATATGAGAAGTGGAAGTTTATAGAGATTAATACCCGAGCGATGTTATCTGAGCCACCCCAAGAGTCTTTCACCATCGCACACCTTACCCTTAGGTCATATGCAGGTGTTATAAGAGGTTTTGTAACAAGACCCTAGCACTATGATTATGTGTATTATTTTTTTATAGAATAAAGAATATATATTCATTTTATTATTGTTACTTTGTAAATAGTTTTTAAAGCACAAATGGTATTTTTATTTAATATTCAATTAAGAAATCTATTTTGATGAATTAATGGATTTTTTTAATTAAATAATATTTTAATAAAATATTATTAATAAATTAATTTTTATTGAATATAAATTATCATATAGTTTTTATGAATACAATTGTAATTTTTATTAAGGTTAAAAAGTTGTGTTTGTCAAAACCCATGAATTTTCTATAAATATCAGTTTTTATTTTAAAATTAAAAAATTCATATATATATAAAATTATTTAGATAAATGAATATTATTTTTTGATTCAGGATGTTGAAATAATCTAATAGTGAATTTTTCATAATTTTTTTAGACAGTCAAATTTTTGGGTAAAACTTAAATACTGTTTAAATATATAGTGTGTTTTATGACATCATAATGACCCAATAGTGATGTAATAAAATACTATAAAAAATATTTTCAGCCAATATATGTTTTTACTTTAAAATAATTTGATTTTAGGTTTGTCTAATTTATTTTACAAAGCCTTAGTGAACCCTCCAAGACATATAAAACATTTTAACATTTTAAAATGATTTCCTTGAGAGTGTGACTCACATAATCAAGCCTAATATTTTAACAATTTAGAACATTTTCCTTATAAAATAATTTCTTCCAATCCCCTATTTAAAAAACCATGGGTTGGTTTGTGGTTTTGATTAGTTTAATGTGTGGTGTACAAAACCTAAATAATAAAGAATTCCATCTGCTTTCCTATATAAACCCACTCAATCTCCCATTCATCTACACTAAAAACCTTTGGATCTAGACCAACCTCTTCCCTCCTCTCTCTAAAATCCTCCTAAGGTGCCCCAATCTCCCAATAATCCTCTCTAAAACCTCTCCCAAGCCTTTGGGGTCACACTTCCAAGTAAGGGATTTCTTCCTTTCTCATTTTTTCCAAATTTATTTATGTTGTTATGATCTTTTATTTTAAATTAAAAAAGTTGGGTTATGATTTATCACCTCCCCCATACTTCCCTCCTTATGTTTGAATAATGATATGAAACTTTCTCACTCATTAATTCCTCCCATATACACCTTTTACCATGCGGAAATTCCATAATGGATTTCTCCCTCCTCATTTACATTCAATAAATTCTTTTATATTATGCATCTAAATTCCATTACATATGTTGGTACATGTATCTATATAACCCTATTAATGTAAATTTCATGTACATATTATGAGATACCCATTTCTCTCTCATCAACCATTATTATGAATTCTTATCCCACGCCGTTGTGTTGCTGAAATTGCACTGTAATTTTCCAAGCCAAAGTCATTGTGTAGTGAATACCATGGCCATTTCTCTATCAAGGGTATTTACCTTTACACAAATTTACTCATTGGTTAAACAGTTTCATGTATGTATTCTATATTCCTTTATCATGGAATAAATGGTGATTTTTAATGATTCCATGTTGTATGATTCATGTGGCACACTTATGCATGAAATGAAATGATTAAGAAGGGTGTGCCATGATAGCGCTCCAATGCATTGGGTAAAGATTAGTATCATGATAATTCAAGTTCAATGATATTTTACTCATGCTAATTCAATTTCAATGAGGTTTTACTCATGCTCCATGTCCAATTATCCTTAGATCATGCTAATATCATGTTAAATGTTGTTTCCACATTTCTATGTTATGATAATCATGCTATATCATGACTTTATGTTCATATTTCTATTGTGATCCATTGATATGTATATTTCTTAACATGTACTATATTCTTCATGTTATTCCTTGTTTACTCCCTCACTAGGCTTTATAGCTCACCCTTTTCTTATTCATGTCCTCAGTTTGTCCCATGTAATGTTAAGTATGAAGGAATGTTGTAGTCATGTAAAAGAAGTTTTCAATAAAGATGTTGGGTTTTATGTTCTAAGTTGTTATGTAATGTTCATAATTTCCCAAGAAACTATACCTCTCGATCCTCAGAGTTTTCTTAAGTGAAATTTTATGTAATAAATCATGTTTAAGTGTGTAATAAAGAGTAGGGATGTTATAGTTGGTATCAGAGGATAGGTTTAGTTATTTTTGGGGTTAGGATTAGAAAACCCTAGTGAAAGACTTAGAGATAAGAATAAGAATAATAAAAACATAATTAAATTTTGGTGAGTATTTATTAAGTGGTTTATCAAGAAAATACATCCCTATCTAAATACAAGTTGGTAGAGGCGGCTCTGGCACATATGTATATAGGGGTAAAACCCGAAAACACTGCTTTGAGCTTGACCTGAGCGACAATTGGTGAACAACAATGGGCCTTGATGCACTCTTGATTATGACACTCCTGAGGTATATTCTTTAGTAAATTCATAAGCTTATTATGAACCATTATTAAGGGAATAAAAAAATCCTCCTAAGAATATATGTTGGGAAGTAGATCATGGATAACATAGATTGAAGCTTATAAATTCATAAGTTAAGGAAACAAATTTAATTTATAAGTTATCTATTTTTTTCATTGGATTCCCCTTTATGTGTTACCCATAACTTTCATTTTATTCCAGCCAATGGCCGGTAATAGGAGTACTCGGGCTAACAACTAATGTGAAGATCAATGTGATGAATATTCTAATAAGATTCCCAATCTAATGGGAGTGGGAATCAAAACCTTTATCATGATACTCTCTCAGTTAAATCAAGTTTTGAATATAAACATGGGTCAAGAGGAACATTCAACCCCCCTAAAAAAGAACAAGTCACAATCGAGAGCTTCATGAGACAAAGGCCTCCTACTTTTAATGGATCATCTGATCCCTCAATCATCGAACAATGGATCAACTCCATTGAAAAGATCTTCTCCATACTTCAATGTTAAAAAAAAGAGAAGGTTTTTCTAGATGCTTATCATATGGATGGTGAATCTGATCAATGGTGGACATTGATCAAAATTACGAAGCCTGGGGAAGATATTGAGGTGTTAGAATGGAAGGATTTCTGAAAAAAAAATCAATAAATATTTTTTGTGCATCCTCTGACTTAAGATAGAAAGGTACTTCCTTTCCCTCAAGTAAAAAAGACGAAGAATCAAATGGAGTGTACGAGGAAAACTTTATAAGGCCTACACGATACGCCTCCAGCTTTTTTATTACCCCCAAATACAAGGTTGGCCATTTTTTTGGTTGGATAAAACCTAGCCTACAGAAAGACTTGGAGATTCACGACTTTGATAGCTATGAGGAAATTTTTTGATGTGCCCTCAAAGTTGAAATGGAGATTAGTGAATATCAGGGGTATCATGGGTATAAGCAGAGGAAATTGGACTTTAATTCTGGAAGTACAATGTATAAATCTAATGGTGCTAAGAAATTCCATCACCCCACTTACCAAATGTGCAGAAAGAAGTACCCTGAAAATTGCTTGAAGGGAACGAGGAAATGCTTTAGGTGTGGAAGAGAAGGGAACCTGGACATTAATTGTTGGTAATAAAAACCCACTACTGCGTTAGAGGAGAGGAATTATCCATTCATCCCTCAATGCATTTTTTATTTCTTCAAATTTAAGGAAACATGGCACTTTGCAAACTTGTGCCATAATACAAGGGTTTTCGAAGGCAACCAACAACCTCCAAGGTAGTAAGGGTGATATTTTTCCATCACTACCACCGAAGTGAACCCTGACAAAGAAGTGGTGACAGGTATGCTAGTTATTCATTTAATAATAGAGAAATTACTTTTTTATTATAGTTCTATGAATTCTTTTATATCCTGAAAGTTTAGTGGAACAATCCCAACACCACCACAAATCATGGACGTAAAGATGCCAGTAGAATGGAAAATGGGGAAATCATTGTATCCCATGAATATAACTCCTCCCCTGTCAAAATTTGTGGCAAGAACTTCTTGGAGAACCTCTTCATACTCCCTTTGGTGGAAATTTATGCAATTCTAGGCATGTATTGGCTTTCCCTATATAGATCCAACATAAATTGATGTGAGAGTTAAATCACTTTCCATATGGAGAATTGACCCCTTATTTTGTACAAGTGCGAGGAGGATGATGAATCTTCCTTAGCATGATCATCTCAAGCGTGGATATTACTTCCCTATGATGACACATAACTTTATTAGATGATTGAGTCTAAGGAAGAAACCATCCTAGAAGACATGCCTATTGTGAGGGAATTCGCTGAAGTGTTTCTTGGGGAATTGTCTGGTCTTCCTCTTAGAAGAGATGTTGAATTCTCAATTGATATTATACCTTGGGAATTACCATTATCCAAGACTTCATATAGAATGGTTTTTGTGGAGCATGGGGAGCTAAAGAAACAACTACAGGAGAATCTGGATAAATGGTTTATATTCCCAAGTGCTTCACCATGGGGTGCACTAATCCTCTTAGTCAAGAAGAAGGATGGGACAATGCGCCTTTGCATTGATTATCATGAGCTCAAAAAAATCACGATAAAGAACAAGTATCCTCTGCCCTGAATTTATGACTTGTTCGATTAGCTACGAGGAGCACAATAATTCTACAAGGTGGATTTGCGGTCGGGATATTACTAAGTAAGGGTGAAGAAGGAGTATATCCCCAAGACTATTTTTTGTACAAGGTATGGGCACTATGAATTCATAGTAATTCCGTTCAGACTCACTAATGCTCTAGAAATCTTCATGAACTTGATGAATAGAGTCTTTAGATATTACCTTGACAAATTTTTGGTAGTCTTTATAGATGATATTCTAATATACTCCAAAACTAAGGAGGAGCATGAGGAGAATCTAATCACTGTACTAGAGACCTTGAGAAATGAGAGGCTCTATGAAAAGTATAGCAATTGTGAGTTCTGGTTGAAGTAAGTCTCATTATTAGGTCATATTATCACAAGAAATGGGATATTTATGGATCCCTCCAAGATAGATGTAATAGAGGGATGGTCAAGGCCAACATCGGTGATGGATATCCATATCTTCCTGGGGTTAGCTGGATATTATTGCCAATTTTTGAGAAATTTCTCATTATTTTCAAACCATATTACCATGCTAACTCAGAAGGAAGTCATGTTTTCTTGGAGTGATGAATGAAAAGAGAGCTTCAAGGAGTTGAAAAGGAGACTTATCACTACGCCTGTTCTCATATTGACCACAAGTGGAGAACTTTTTGTGGTATTTACTGATTCTTAAAAGAAGATCGTGGGATGTGTGTTGATGAAAAATGACAAATTCATTGACTATGATTCAAGGAAATTGAAAGTTCATGAGAAAAACTATCTAACACATGATCGAGAGTTGGATATAGTAATCTTTTCTTTGAAAACTTGGCAGCATTACCTCTTTGGGGAGAAGTGTGAAATATATACAGATCACAAAAGCCACAATTATATATTCACACAGAAAAAGTTTAATATGCGCCAATGAATATGGTTAGATCTAATCAAAGAATATGACTTCTCAATCCATTTCCACCCTGCGAAAGCAAACAAGGTGGTGGATACTCTAAGTAGAAAGGACTCAGTGATTCTATCGTTGATGAGAACTGAAAAGGATCCAATCTTCTTAAATTTGATGAAGATGGACATGGGAATCATAAATAAGGGAATATCATCAATCATTTCACAAATTATTTCTCAACCATCTCTTTTGGAAAGGTTAAAGGATGCTCAAAAGGACAATGTGGAAATTCAAAAGAAAGTAGAAACTATCAAAAAAGGGAAATCCTCGGAGTTCAATGTTAGTGAAGAAGGAATTATGAGATTTGGGAAAAGACTATGTGTTCCATCAAATATGGAGTTAAAGAAATAACTTTTTGATGATGCAAATAGTTTGAATTTCTCTATTCAACTAGGAAACACAAAGATGTATCAGGATCTATGAGAGAATTATTGGCAGGATAACATGAATAAAGAGATCATTGAGTATACATCAGAGTGCCTGGTATGTTAGCAAGTGAAGGATGAGAGGAGGAAGTCTAAGGGGATGATGCAACCATTACCAATACCAATATGGAAATGGGAGAACATAACCATGTACTTTGTCACCAGACTTTAGAATACATTCAAATGAAAAAATGATATCTGTGTTATTTTAGATCGTCTTACAAAGACTGCACACTTCATTGAAATTCGATAGGATTTCTTATTGGATCAATTAGCACAGATATACATCAAATAAGTGGTAAGTCTGCATGGAGTACCACTATCAATTGTATCCGATTGAGATCTTAGATTCACGTCTAAGTTTTGGAAGAGTCTCCAACATGCTCTGAATATTGAGATAAACTTCAGTACGGCTTGTCATCCTCAAAATGATGGCCAATCTAAGAGTATTATCCAAACACTTTAGGAAATGTTGAGATAATACTAAATGGACTTCAAAGGATTATGGTATCGACATCTTTCTCTGGTTGAGTTCTCTTATAATAATATTTTCCACTCAAGCATCCAAATGGCTCCTTATGAAGCCCTTTATGGGAAGAGGTGCAGAACACTGGCATGTTGGAAAGAAGTTGGAAAGCGAAAACTCCTAGTTCCAAAAATGGTTTAGGAAATGGTGGATAAGGTTAAGACCATCCGGCAATACATTAAAGATGCTCAGAGTCAACAAAAGAGTTATGCTGATAATCGTCAACGAGACCTAGAGTTTGATGTTGGAGACATGGTATTACTCCACATATCTCCGTGGAAGATATTTATGCTATTTTGGAAGAAGGGAAAGATTATTCCAAGTTACACCAGCCCTTTTGAGATCCTTGATCGCATTGGACCAGTTGCCTGTCGACTAGCACTCCCAACGAACCCATCTCAATTGCATGATGCATTCTGTGTATCACTCTTGAGGAATTACATACCTAAACCATCACATGTACTCAATCTATAGGTGGTAAAATTAGATAATTACCTCTCCTATGAAGAGAAGTCGGTTAAGATCTTAGATTGTAGAGAAAAAGTTCTACGAAATAAGAAAATTCCCCTCATCAAGGTGTTGTGGAAAAACCACAAGTTTGAAAAAGCAACGTGGGAATTGGAGGAGGCGATGAAGAAGAGTTACCCTCATTTTTTTAGTGTGTGAAAAGGAAATTTCAAGGTCAAAATTTCTTAAGGGGGGGATATTGTAACGAACCAAACTTTTATTAATGAAAATTCCTCTTGATATGATTAAATGTATTACTATGTAAAATGGGTGTATATGACATATGCACTTCCTTGGTTTAATTTTTTTTTATTTTAAAATACCATTAAGAATTTTTATCGTTGCTAATATATTCTTTGAATAGTGATCACATGATTAGTATAAATATAGGGCTTTAACAAATCTAGTTTACTCAGACAAAGGAAGCGATGGCCTCATCCATTATAATTTCTCTATAAGAATCCCATTTGTCAGAGCTCAAAAAGGAGGTAGAATCACTGGGATTCACTCTTGACCAAGCCCAAGCCAAGATTCAACATGTTAAGCATTAACGGAACCACCTACAGAATAATTGGAAGTTGATAGAGATTACCACCTGAGAGATGTTATTTGAGCCACCCCAAGAGTCTGTCACCATCGCACACCTTACTCTTAGGTCATATGCGAGTGTTATAAGGGGTTATGTAACAAGACCCTAGCACTAGGATAATGTGCATTATTTTTTTATATAATAAAAAATATACATTCATTTTATTATTGTTACTTTGTAAATAGTTTTCAAAGAACAAATAGTATTTTTAGTTAATATTAAATTAAGAAATATATTTTGAAAAATTAATGGATTTTTGAATTAAATAATATTTTAATAAAATATTATTACTAAATTAAATTTTATTAAATATAAATGATCGTATAATTTTTATGAATACAATCATACTTTTTATTAAAGTTTGAAAGTTGTTTTTGTCAAAACCCATGAATTTATTATAAATGTCAGTTTTTATTTTAAAAGTAAAAATTCATATATTTAGAAAATTATTTAGATAAAATGAATATTATTTTTGGATTCAGGGTGTCTAAATTATCTAACAGTGAATTTTTCATAATTTTCTGAGGTAGTCGAATTTTTTGGTAAAAATTAAATACCATTTAAATATATAATGTTTTTTATGGCATCATAATGACCCAATAGTGATGTAATAAAATAATATAAAATGTATTATCAGCCAATATATGTTTTTGACTTTAAAATAATGTTATTTTAGGTTTGTTTTATTTATTTTACAAATCCTTAGTAGACCCTCCAAGACTTATAAAACATTTTAACATTTTAAAATGATTTCCTTGAGAGTGTGACTCACCTCCACATAATCAAGCCTAATATTTTAATAATTTAGTCCATTTTCATTATAAAATAATTTTTTACACTCCCTTTTTTCAATAATCCTGGGCAAAAACCATGGGTTGGTTTGTGGTTTTGATTAGTTTAATGTGTGGTGTCCAAAACCTAAATAATAAAGAATTCTCTCTCCTTTCCTATATAAACCCACTCAATATCTCATTCATATTCACTAAAAACATTTGTATCTAGAACAACCTATGCACTCCTATTTCTATAATCCTCCCAATGTGCCCTAATCTCCCAATAATCCTCTCTCAAGCCTCTCCCAGGCCTTTAGGACCACACTTCTAAGTAAGGGATTCCTTCCTTTTTCATTTTTGTCCAAATTTTTTATGTTGTTATGACATTTTATTTTCAATTAAAAATGTAGGGGTATGATTTATCACCTCTACCATACTTTACTCATTATGTTTTAATGATGAGATACCCCTTTCTCTCTCATTAATGTCTCTCATGTACACCCATTACCATACCAAAATTCCGTAATGGATTTCTCCCTCCTCATTTACATTCAAGAAATTATTTTATATTATGCATCTAAATTCCATTAAATATGTTGGGACATGTATATATATGACCCCCTTACTATCCATTTCATTTAAATATTATTATATATCCCTTTCTCTCTCATCGACTATTTTTATGAATTCTTATGTCACGTCGTTATGCTGCCGAAATTGCACTGTGATTTTCCAAGCTAAGGTCATTGTGTAGTGAATACAATACCCATTTCTCTATCAAGGGTATTCACATTTACACACATTTACTCATTGATTAAATAGTTTCATGTATTTATTCCACATTGCTTTATCATGGAATAAATTATAATATTTAATTTTTCCATGTTGTATGATCCATGTGGAACACTTATTCATGAAATGAAATGATTAAGAAGGGTGTGCCCTGATAGCACTCCAATGCATTGGGTAAAGATTAATATCATGATACATCAAGTGAAATTAGGTTTTACTCATTATAATTAAAGTTCAATAAAGTATTACTCATTATCCATGTGCAATGAGACTTGGCTCAAGTTAATATCATGTTAAATGTTGTTGCCACATTTCCATGTTATGATAATCATGAAATATCATGCCTTTATGTTCATGTTTCTCTTGTAATCCATTGATATGAATATTTCCTAACATGTACTATATTTTCATGTTATGCCTTGTTTACTCCCTTACTAGGCTTTATAGCTCACCCTTTTCTTATGCATGTCCTTAGGTTATCTCATGAAATGCTAAGTATGAAGGAATGGTGTGGTCATGTAAAAGAAGTTTTCAATAAAGATGTTGGGCTTTATATTCTAGGTTGTTATGTAATGTTCCTAATTTCCCAAGACACTAGAACTATTGATCCTTAGAGTTGTCTTAAGTGAATTTTTATGTAATAAATCATGCTTAAGTGTGTAATAAAGAGTAGGGTTGTTATAACCTTGAACAGTTGAACTGTACCTTTATTGGAATGCCCAAAGTACATTATCTATATCATTTAGAAGGGCCTACATCAACTATTTCATCACCATAAACTCTTATTCTTTTATCCTGTTGTAATATTTATTTTATCTTTTCAGTATGGGTAGAGTTCTATACTAAATCATTTATCACATAGGTTATACTACCTCTAAAATGTATTAATTGGCTATGATTACCTTACCAAAAGTAAATACACTTAGGTTAGGGATGCTCCTCAAAGAAATCTTTTTTTTCTGTCTGCTCTTGCAAAAGGCTTTTTGTTGTTAGGTTTGGGGATTCTCCTCACAAATTTTTATGTTAGTATTTATCCATTTGTAAATGTATGGGTTTAGATTTATCCCATGTAAAAGTCTCTCTCTATTTCATAGTAGATTCCATACTCTATCAGTTGTGTTGTGATGATCCGAGTAGTATCATTTAGATATGAACTATTATAAAAATTCATTGTCTTCTTCTCTTTACTTTTCATCATTCACTCTTCACACATCCACTATTATTATTCTATTACGAATTTTTTAATAATTTTAAACCACTAAATTTCATAATTATTTTTAATAAATATGATGATATAAATAAATATCTATTCACCCACCCCCTCTAGAACATTTTCTAATAATGTATCTAACCTAATAGTTTAAACACCATTGGTGGTAGCCTATTGAGTTTTACTCATACCCTGTTCAAGTCATTGTTTGGTACTCGGGTAGAATTCATGGAGGTAGGTTAGTACAAGGGAAAGGGGACCAATTCTTGATTTATTTTTTTATAGATGGTACTGGAGCATGGATATGGGACCGATCATGGGGTTTGCGACTCGAGTTGGGATTCTTTATTTTGAGTTTGTATTATATTTTTTTCTTGTATGAAATTCAGCATAACTCTTAATACAACATTCATTATGATGTGTAATGGTTTGATTATGTTAGTTGGGTTTGGATTTTTCCTATTTATCTACTAGAGTGGATTTATATTGATTAATTTATCATGTTTATATTATATTTATTATTCAATACTATAGGGTATAGTATCCCATATATATATTATTCCCTCACCACTAGTCGATAGTATCAAGAATATGGGGATATGTGTTTGAGGTCTTGTAACGACCCATCTCAGTCACATGAAGGAGAATAGGTTTGGGGATGTTACACAATGTCTAGCTCCAAATTATAGAAGTACATAATACCCAAATTTGTCTAAGGGGTCGCATCACCTATCCATGAATCCAAGGATCATGTACAAGGTATCCCAAAATGTGTGGGGGTCACATTCTCTACCCACAGATCCCCTGTCTGTTTATACATTGTAAAGGGAAGTAATTACTCCTATAATATCTCATCAGGATTGGCCATCCACACAAGCTCTTTTTACATAAACATGGTCAGCCTCTCTAGTACACAGCCTATAATCATCATATATGTAATAGGATCAAACATATATTTAGGTTCTAATGTGAAACCCACAGTCATCGCTTCCCATTTCCATACACAACCTCTCACTTATGTCAAAATTTCATAAGGACCCCTAGATCACATCAAAAACAAGACGCCACATAAGGTCCCCTCAATCTAAATATCATATCTCATGTCAACACCCATCACATAGAGGTAATCACATCCATTGACATTGTCAAGTCTCATTGAGGCCTCACTGACCTCCTAGGAAGATCTCATAATAGATATTTCATCAAGCCCATTCCCTTTTTAAGTAATTACAAGGTTGATACGAAGACCTGGGTTATCCATCAACCTCCATTGGGTTGACCCACCTAGGTAATAAAATATTATTGGGGGGAGGAACACTCACCATGAGATCATATCACAAGATAAATAGCTTTAAGGCATCACTTATTTCTAAAATTAGCTTACTTGGAACAAACATCTTATTCCAAAGCTCACCTCTATTTGGAGGCACTGAAGGAAACTTATACTAAGGTCCACTACATAAAAATAATCCCATTTATACCCCTATAAGGTTAATGAAAAACAAGTTACACATGTAATAATCAAGGCCTCGGCCATCGATGGATGAGGAAATCAAGTTAGTGCCCAAGGTCCCTCGTGGCCTTGGAACCTTATCCAATTTATTCACAAAATTTAAATTTTAATTAAACAAACCATTTAATTTTAAATTTCAACCACCCTATTTGGAGAGATTGTAAATAACATTCTAAGAATAAATAAAATTCATAAATATCATAGGGTAGATTCATAAGGACCACCTACCTCAATTCAAAGTTACCACTAAAGTTAATCTCTGCAATGCCTTTTCCTACCTCATCAAAGCCTCTTCTAAGCTTGTATAGTCACCCAAGATCCTACCTCACGTAAAAAATAAAAAATAATTAATTATTTAAATTAAACCAATCTAGTATAAACACTGAAAACCCCACAAACAACCATCTTCATGCCAGAACCTCGACCAACCGTGCTTGGAGGGTCCGCGGCACACCCCCGTCACTAACCTCAAAAAAATCCCTAACAATCAGTTCTTGATTAAACACCACATTAATTAAATTTAACCCAAAATTTGTATTAAATTATCCATAGGGTCATACCTCTCTATAAAAGAACACGACAACATGTGGACATCACCACAAGACGTCTTCTAGCAAGGATACATGAAAAACCCATCCATATTGGTCAATTCCACCATGATCTGGTGGAATCAAAACCCAAACCCTAATCTAGATCACCATAAATCAAGAGATACTAAGAGACGGAACCCTGGAGGAATAAATATGATGATCATACCTTTAATCACTAAATAAAGGTACCAAGAAAACCCCAAATCGAAGGGGTTTTAAGATGAAGGAGGAGGAGGAGCTCCTTAGTCATGTTTAAGAAAGTGATAAAGAATAGGGGATTTCATCTTAATAAATTGGTAGGTAAAAAATCATAATTTTTAATCTTTAATGATTTGTATAGTTTAACTATATGGTTTTACAAACCTTGTTCCAACCATGTATATTTCATTGTCTAAGGCAACACACTTCTTACAATTGGACCGCATAGTTTTCCAAATTGTTTTCCAATAGTGAAAAACGTCTCTACAAAATTTTTCATGGTTTGTCTGAAACTATTTGAAAATAATTTTCCAAAACCTAATTATAATCCACCTCACATAATTACCTTTTATATATACATGGTTTCCCCCAAACTATGCTCTAATAATGATAAAAAACTATGTGCTCTATAAATTAAACTGTAAACCTCCACATTATTAAGGTGCTTTATATTTTCTCCTAAACCATGCAGAACAAATCATACACCCTAGATAGAGTCCTCCAAAAACTTCAAAAATTAAACTCGATGCTCTTGAGACTCTCTTGAAAACCTTAGGAACCACTAGGGCCTCAAACCATATACAAAAATATCATATTGGGATGATTGAACCCTTTTATTATTGATTTGAATCCTAGTTCTCAAAATGAACTATCCACCAAACTCAAAATTTAAATTACCTTGGAATTTATAAACTCAAAAAAAGATAGGGTTTTATGACACTTTTCACCTAAAAAATTTAGTAGGTTTTCAAGTTCTCTACATAAAATCATATATTTATCCATACATATGTTTCATATCTCATATCTTTGTCCTAAACCACATGTTAGGATCGAGTTTCACCAATACCCTACCAATTACATGCAATCCTCACTAGTTCCTAACTCAAATATCTACCCTAACTCTCATCCAAAATCTCTGATACCACTTTTTCACAACTCTCCCCCACTAGAAACCACTCTTGGGCTAGTATTAAAGGAAATACTAACCCCTTAAGACCACCTATAATTGGTCATAGGTTGGAGACTAGAACCAAAGGTATAATATACACAAATAGAAGGAATTACCCTCATAATCTCTAGAATAATGAAACAAAACCACTAATCAACTCCAAATAAATTTTATTTCATAAATAAAACCCATAACCCAAATGTTACTCATATTTCAAATAAACACACTATATAATACATGAAAGGATGATCTCTCAAAACTCCAAAGCACCCCTAATTTTGTCTAGGATACAAAAATAGTAGCATCAATCTCCCTCAGGCTATTCTGTAAAACAGTTAAAAAACTATTGAGGGGTGAGTACTTGGGAGTACTTTATGGGTCCTTCATAGTAAACAAATCATCAACCTTGTGAAATAGATATGAAATATTATACAAGTTTAATATCAACTAAGTGAAAAATAACCACAAATAAATATAGAATAATAATAAGAAACAATAACCACTAAACTCCATGTTCTACCTCATTTACCACAATTTCATTCATTCCTTGAAACCTCCTCAACCATTTTCCCAACCAAATTTACAAAATCAATTCCCAATTCGATCAAGGTCTTAAATACCATAATAAAACCAAAAATTAGAAACACAAAAAACTCCAAAAACATCATTAAATCAACCAATAATAGGGCCTGGAAGTTTTACCACTCCTCTCACCATTAATTGGATTTGTTCCGCCTCTAATCAATATCAAGATGGAAGGACGAATTCACCATTTCTAGTCAAGAATGTGAGAATGAAACAACAACAACAACACATCAATACCATCTATTTACACCACAACCAACCACCACATACCTATATATCATAGTCATATATCCACTTACCATGACCATGTCATAATCCTACAATGCACTACCCTCACTATACTTACACACAACAGTTGTATAATCATGGAGGACGGTATATTTCATAAAATACTTTGATTCATTGCAACTCATATTCATATACTTACTATGATATAACACTTCCCAAGAAATCCTCTCATATCACTCTTATTTTTCACATAATATCCCCAAAATCACTTATACAATATAAAGATAACAATATAACAACCACAAACTAAAACAAAAATTTCCATAACAAATCATCATCAATATCATAACTAAATCCATGGGAAAATAAATCCATATGATTAATAACTTATCATTTTCCACACCATTTCCAATCCCACCATTTACCATTTTACCAACATAATTATGTTCATTGTGTCATTCATTTACCCATTCCAACCCTATTTTTGTTTCAAACTCTACTTTTATCATTAAGCACATTTATTTTAGCCATGATTATTTCACATAAACCTTATATTTTCCTCTTTTCATGTTTAGTTTTTAAAATACATTAATAATTATATTAAAACTATTCACATCCAATTTATAACTTACCTAATAAATCATCATCATTTTTTTCAAGATATATTTAACTTATCATATTTATTAACATTAACTCTGAATTCAACTTTCATCCCCATTCCCATTATAAAATATAACTCATGAACCATTTTATCAATATTTAATAGGAAACACATCAACAAAAATACATTAATTACCCTTTCCAACCATAGAAAACAAACCCAACCAAATTTACATTAATCATAAAAATTTAGAAAATAGAAAGCACTACATCAAGAATAACAAACAAAATAAATAAGAGATCCTAAATTTCTAGGTTTTAAAAGTTTTTATTTTATTACTCTATTTAAGTAATTATCCAACAATGTGGGTGTAAAGGATATTTAATTATAATGAAAAATAATTGATTCATGGAAAAAAAATCAATCAATAATAATTAAAACATAGTAAAATGAATGAAAACCATAAAGCACAAGTGACTCTCCTTCCCCCTTCCCAACTTCTATTTCATGATTAATTATATTTATTTAATTTGTTTCTCCTTAAGAGATATCTCCCACAAATATTTCCACTTCCTTATAATCAATAGCCCATAATAAATCATAACTAAACACATATCAAAAAAATATAACAATATACTTGGAAGTAATCAAAGAAATCTAGTTGAGAATATTATTTCATAAAATAGAAGAAGAGTTTATAAATCCATCTTTGGAAATTCACTCCATGGGAACAGGGAGGGAGGGAGGGAGACAGGGGGAAGGGAGGGAGGGATGGAGAGAGGGGAGATGAAGGGAGAGGTAGGGGAGAGATGTAGGGAGAGTGATAGAGGCGGTGGGAGGTAGGGAGGGGAAGATAGAGGCACTCATGAGGAAACTTTATCCTTGGATCATAGTAGATTATTTCTCAATGTTGGGATATATATTTAGTGAAAGGGTTCTCAAAATATCTAGATACATATCTTGGGTCACCCAAGTTTTATAGATACAGAAATAACTGAACAAAAAGGCTAGGGTCGCTCTAAATTTAAGAATCTAAATTCATGAATCGCATGGATATTCTCCCATGCATTCTTCCTTTTAAATCCCATTCAACCCTCTTAATTTCCTATTAGACTCATATTTGATAATCAACCTCACATTTCAACATTTAATTTCCCTAAAAGTATGGATTTAATCTTCTAGGGGTGATCGAATTTCTTTTTTTTTCAAAATTACTTATTTTTGAAAGTTTTACAATTAATAATGGAATTATCGATCATAAAATACAATTCAGAACAAACCATAAATAATGATGAGATTTACTAAGGGTAATAATCTTACACAGGGGAACAACTTGATTTTATATATAGAAATTGGTAAAGGGTTGACTCTTATGCTTAAAAATTACTCTTATTTATTAAAAATTCATAAAAGGAAATTAATTTTATGTATGGGATAATGAAACTTATGTATGGATTAGAATACTTTTACATTCCAATATTTTACTTTTTCACATCACAGTTTACTAATAAATAACTCTTACATAATACGTGTGGGTCATTAACTTTTCCAATTTCTTTAGGATTGTTCAAAGTTACTTTCACATATGAAATAAATGACTCTTATGTGTATAGAGAAGACTCTTTCATATCAAAAAATTGACAAACTCCTTAATACATAAGGGTCATTTCCAAGAGGGAAGTTCAAAATGCCAGGGTCATTTTATGGAAAAGGAAAAACATAAGGTTCACCAAGGTGACATGTAAAAGTTTTTTATAATGAAAAAGGGAATGTGTAACTGTCTTTCAAAAGATAAAGGAAATAATTAAAGGCCATTTATATGACCAAAGAATATATGTAAGGGTCATTCCAAACTTGATAAAATTTTTGAATAATACCATATTACATCCTTGGACTCCCTCAACACCCAAGAAATGGAAAATGAAAGGGTTCAAGTAAATTTTTTACTTTAAACTTTAAGTACTATGGACAACTTATATATTATGGAATCATTTACCCTCCTTCACAACACCACCTTTAGGTTTTAATAATCGAGGGTAACTATTGGAAAATCTAATATTCTTATCTGGCGTAAATCATTACCCTATTATAATATACACATATCATTAAAACATGAACATCACATGCATTATTCCTTGACCCTAAACACTTTGATAAAATAGGGAAAACATTTATTAAATATATTCACAATATCAGGACACTTATAACAATGATTCCATAATGAATTCTATTGTTAGATCAATCTTTAAAGGTAACCTTTAGTCTCTCTATGTCATTATCACACTAAATCACATTGAGTATATGAATTAAGAATAAATTTCAATTGGTAATATTACATCAAATGACTTTAAAACCTAAATAGAATCATTTCATGCCTCTCATGATCATCTAGATTCAAGTATTGAGAAACTTAAATAGTTGGTTACTCATGAAAGTATTTATAACAACTCATATATTTAATACACCTTAATTCGTGATTTATTACATAAATATACACTTAATGCAATCCCAAAAGATTGTGAGTCCTAGTGTCATTGGGTAATTGAATACATAGTATAGTAACTTGGAACATGGGTAAAAACACATTATTTAAAAACTCTAAATCATTCCCTTATATACCATTGATATTCTAATACTGTATGGGATAACTTGAGGACATACATAATAAAGCGGAAAAATGTAAAGACCAATATGGGAATAATAAAATTATAAAATATTGAAAGTAATAAATGTGATTCAAAAGGAATATCAGGGTGACATAAAAGGTTGATAATCATAAACATGAACATTGAATCATGATATAAGATGATAATATCAAGGCAACATAAGAATGTGGAAACAATATAAAACATGACATCATAAGCATAGGTCAAGGATAACTACTGAGGAACCAAAACATAGTGTTCTTAGGATAAACTAACATGCACCATACATGGTATCTCGGGAGATAAAAGCATTACCCAAGGCATTGGAGGGCTATATAATTCCAATCCCATCCATCAAATTCATATTATGTACTTACATTTTTTGTGTAACATAGATCATACAACAAAAGAATGTATTTCATCACTTTTAATACCATGATTAAGTAGTGTGGATTTAATACATGGAAGTACCCAATCAATTAAGTATAGGTACATCTAGTTGAATACACTTGAGTGGAGATGGGGATGGGTATTCATAATAAAAATGTTTGGCATGGAAAAATGAAGGATAAATTCGGTAGCATAACAGGTGTATATAAAAATTCATGGAAGTTTTTAATGAGAGTGAAATGGGGTCTATCATTACTTGAACATAATATAGAAAAAATTTATATGCAAAAATACATTCCAAATTTAGTAATTGGATATCAAATAGAATAATATAAAGAAATTGTTTGAATAAAGAGGAGGGTAGAATCGTCTTACCTTGAGAGGGTGCTTCTAAAAGCTTGGGAGGAGCTTATTAAGAGCTTAGGAACACCTTTGGATAGATTTGAAGAGGGATAGGGATATTAAATCCATGGTAAATATATGTTTAGTGGAGATTAATGGGAGGTTGGGTGGGTATTTATAGCAAAATAGAGGGTAATTCTTTATTAATTTCTAAACTTATGTTTTGGACTCTGTATAACAAAATAATCAAACATAAAAACCTTTCCATGGTTTTTGCCCATATTTTCTTCCAAATAGGAGTGGTTTTAAATATTTTATAAGTTTAAGAACCTAAAATATTAAAATAATATCATTGGTGATGTGGAAATGATTCATGTTCATAAAGAATTGATTGTAAAACCTTAAAATATAATATAGGTTTTGGAGGATTCATTAAAGGTTTGTAAAATTAATAAAACAAATTTAAAAACACATTATTTTAAAGTTAGAATATATATTTGGTCTTTAATTCATTTAATATCATTTATAATATCATTTTTGTCCTATTATGATGTCATAAAATAGACTATATTTATACCGTATTTGATTTTTCTCCAAAAATACAACTATCTCAAAAAATTATGAACAATTCACCATTTGTTAATTTCAATGTGATGATTTCAAAAATTATATTTATTTTACAAAAATAATTTTAAAAATATTACAACTTACACTTTTAAATAAAAAACCTTATTTACTTGAAAATATATGTTTTTACAACATTAACCACTTTCTGACCCTTATAAAAATTATATCAGACTTCATTAAATTATATTATTGTTTATATTAAAATAATTTTTATTTTATAATAATATCTCATAAAAATAAAATTTATTTTAATAATTATTTAATTTATCAAAAATAGTGTTTTAATCGAAACTATATACTTCCTAAAAATACAATTTTAGTTTCTTCGTGTAAAAATATAATTTTTATCAAACACATTATTAAATTATTAATATATAGTAATAATAAAAAGGAAAAAATATAATAATTAATTTATTTTTTAGAAAATATAAAAAATCATACTACTAGTTTATATATACATTACCTTTTATTACACAAGTATACACCCTAAGGGTAAGGTATGTGATGGTGGAACTTTCTTAGGGTGGTTCAGTGAACATGGTTTGATCCATGATCTCAATAAGCTTGAACTTATCATGTAAATAGTTTTTCTCAATCTTTATTTGTTGAATATCATCTTGATCTTGGTCAAGGGAAAATGCCAATGACACCATCACCCTCAAAATCTTTGATAATTGGGATTTATAGGGTACGATCCTACTAGTTAAGGCTATCGCTTATTTCATCTGTGTCAATTAGGATTTATCATAACCCTTAATATATAATAATATTAATGGTCACTATAAAATATCTATATTATCAATGGTTAATATATATAATATTTATTTTAAATCTGACCGATTGTATTTTATAATGGTCCTAAATAACTGAATTAATGCATGTGTTTTCTATAACTACATTACTTAATAAGGAATTTATTCATTCATAAATTGAATTTAATTTATAAAAGTTCAGGTTAATACATTCTTCCCCCATTTAGAAGATTCACCCTTAAAATTTCATTTCATACAATAAAATGGATGAGGGTACTTCTGTTTGATTGCTTCTTCCAATTCACATGTTGCTTCCACAAACTTATGGTTCCACCAAAACACTTTGACCAGATGAGTTGTATTGTTTCATATAACTTTATCTCTATGATCTAAGATCTTCCTTAGGTTCCCTTTATATGAAAAATCAATCTCCAAGTGTAGAACCTCTGGATTCAATACATTTTATGGGTCTAGTATGTAATTCCTTAAGAGGGATATATGGAACACATCCTATACATGAGATAGGTTAAGTGGGAATGCTAGTCAATAGGTCAAAAATCTGATGCAATCAAGGATCTCAAAGGGGGTGATGTACTTAGGAATAATATTTCTCTCATTCCTAAACCTCATGACTTTATTCCATGTTGATATATAAAGGAACACTTTATCTCCAAACTCGAACTCTAGTTCACATTGATGATTATCTGCATATATTTTCTATCAACTTTCCATAGATTTCATATGACTTTGAATGGTTTGAACCTTCTCTATCATATCTTGGATAAGATCAGTTCTCAACAGTTTTTTCTCTCTAAATTCATCCTATCATGTTGGATTTTGACACCTCTTCCCATACAAGCCTCATAAGGTCCCATTTAAATGTTATAATGTAAAGTGTTGTTATATGAGAACTACACTAGGGGAAGGTAATGATATCAACATACTTGTAAATACATTTAAGATGATATTAATATATTCTCTATAGTTTGAATGGTTACCTTAGACTGGCCATCCTTTTGAGGGTGATAAGAAATACTGAAACGCATCTCTGTATCAAATGCTTGATGAAGTCTTATCTGGAACCTTGAGGTAAACCTCAGATCTTGATCAGATATAATTGAGAGTGGTACTCCATGAAGTCTTACCACTTCCATTATGTATATATTATCAGTTTAGTCGAGATAAAAATATTTCTGGATAGTAATGAAATGCACTGAATTTTTTAAGTGACTGACACCACTTAGATGGAATTATTGCCTTTAGATTTCCTAAGGAGTCCTATAGTGAAATCCATGGTTACATTTTATCATTTCCATAATATTATGTTCAATGATTTCATCATACCCTTATACTTCTATCGTTCAGCCTCTACTTGTTGTCATACTAATTATTGAGATAAAAATTCCACAATTTCCCTCTTCATGTTATCCCATCATAAGTTTTTCTTCAGATATCTATACATCTTAGTGTTTCCTAGGTGAATATAAAAGGACAAGATATGTGTTTCATCCATAATTTTCCTCTTCATATTTAGTTTTTATGGGACATGTATCCAAGTTTCAAAACTTATGACTCCATCTTTAGAAAATTTGAACTCTAGAATATTTGTTACTTTTATTAACATCTTTTTGGGCCTCCTTGATCCTCTCAAGAATGGATGGTTGAGAAGTTATCTGATAATGGTAGGATAAATATCCTTTTATTATTACCATGTCCATCATTTTCATTTCCAATAATATTAGATCCCTTTCAATCAACGCCATGGATAGGGTTTCAGGATCCTTTCTACTCAAATCATATGCCACTTTTTTCTCCTTTCCAAGATGGTAATGGATTGAAAAATCATAATCCTTGATCAGATTTGTAGGCTCCCGGATCCCTCTATCCTGACCCTTTATGTGTTTCCAAAGCCTATGGAGTTTGGAAGAGGATTATTTGGGCTACATAGGTGTTTGGATACTAAAAGAAGATATCAGGGATAATTTACATCATAAAAATTGGTTTATGGTGTAAGTGTGTTTTAGTCATAAGTTTGGATTATGGAAAAAAGGGTTTTATGGCTTAAGTGTGTTTCAAAATGTAAGAATTGAATTCATTCTAAAGGGTTTTTATGGATTGTGTGGATAATCCTGTGGAATTTACATCATAAATATAACATTTATAAATTAAATATAGGTTGTGTAGTTTGAGGTGATGCATTTTTTGATGGAACATAATGTTCAACATGTTTATGATGTAAACTATTAGTTTAAACCGTAAATGTACCCTGGTATGTGCATTTTATAATGTGAAAAAAAAAACCCAACTTTTCCCAAACCCTACATTTCTCCCAAAACTCTAGGCAGTCAGTGATGGTTTTTAAGGCATTTTGGGATCCGTTTGAAGGTGATTGATTCCTTACTTCCCATGTTGGATCCATAGTGATCCGATGTTAGTTATCCCATGTTATTTTATGGTTATTCAATCTTGTTAATCCCATTTCTTTATTTCCATGTGATGAAGGTTCCTCTCTAAGTTCTAATAATTTTTTTGGCATGATTATGGTGAGGATTCCTTGGTGGTATACAGCTTCTTGTCGGATAATTGATCGGGATCTTCAATGTTGGTATGTTATTTTGTGAATAACGCTAACACCTTAGAGGTAGAGGATTCTTTTACTATCCTATTTATTTAGATTAAATCATAAACTTATAATTTTTTATCCATTTGGATGATAATGGAATTAACCTAATAAAAATTGAACCGAATTAATGAATAATTGGATAGAAATCACATGTAAATGTTTGACACAATGATAATGGTTTGCCTTTTGATTTTTTTAGATAGTATTTTATCTATTATATTCATGTATAGCATGTTTTAATTCTTGTTTTAGCATATTTATTTCATTGAAAATGGGGAATAATGTAAATCCTATAATTTTTAATTAGTTGACTGAAGAATTAAAGAATAGGAATGTTTAATTTAACCCAATATTTCTTATAATTTGATGGTAATTAAAATTGATGCAATATGCATGTTTAACTAAATATGGTATTCCATGTGTTAATGTAATTGATAGATAACTTTAATCATGCTAATTATTATTGAGAATATTAATAAAAATACATATTAAATGAGAACATTTATTTTCTCATTTTTTGAAACTGGTTTGAGGCTTTAGAGTATGTTTAATAGTTTTATAGATTATTATAGTTGATGTCTTAGTTTTCCCATAGTTGGAACCTATAAATGATGAATCAGATAATTCAAGATGTAATAAAAACCATTTTTTTTAAGATAAATCTTTGGGGTTATGATCACTCATTTTTTTATAAAGTTTGAATGTCTTGTGTTGGGGCAGTGTGATATCATTTTCATGATAAGGTTGAATGCCTTGTTTTAGGGTCAAGTTTACTTATTGACTATGTTTTTTCTTACTTCCTTGTGATGTTATCTGTATGTGATCCTATCCATGTGATGTGTAATGAGCCTAGGATGGTTGATGTGATATGGGGAGGTGGGGCTAGATGATGTGGTATCATTTGACACCTATGATGGAAATATGCATCGAGATATGCATGTGGGTGTCGAGTATGGAACCAGGGATAATGGAATGGGTTGAAGTTGGGATTACCCATTGATATGATAAAGATGGATTCTTGATTTATATTAATCTATTTTATGTTCGATGGTTGATTTTATTGTTTATTTTCATTCATTTTCCAGTTGCTTGAGGATGCTGGAAGTTCTTGGTTGCATGTTTTCTCTTGTTGGCAGCTTAGGATAGTTTTCCTAGAGTAAATGGATTATGAAATGTTAATAATGTTTAATAAATAACTTGAACCATGGGTTTGATGTTTTTTGAATTAAAATGGTATGTTACACTTGATAAACAATGGAATCGGTTTGGATTATGACTAGAGGGAATGGACTTTACTCTAATGATTAATGTTATGAATTTGGAATAATGTTGATGGTTAATTAATGGATAATGAATTAATTAACATAAAGTGAATCTTTAAATGATTTAATGTAGATATTTAAATTCTTGTGTGCTTATAGGATATATAGTCCATAGTAGTGGAATCTGGGTGTCTGAGAGATGATACATGTAGTTCATCTTAGAACTAGGTTATGCTCATAGAGTGGTTGTGAGCTATATTATATCCTATATGCTTTGTGATTTCATACGCTACCCCACCCATGTCGGTTAGAGTGAATGAGACCTAATGGGTTCTGGGAGGGTTTTTTCCCCAACATCTCAATGGGGGTATGGATGGTTAACTACCCCCTCTGGCCCCTGTCTCTTATCTTGGTAGTATTATGTGCTGGTATGCACAATTATTATTTTACTCATATATGTGTGTAGAGGGTTGTGATGGATTTTGTTTATTTCAAACACATGTATATCAGGATATAGTATCCAAGTAGATATTATAGTTATTAAATGTATAGGTTGTGATGGCTTGTGGTCCCTACTCGGTGTATGGGATGTGATGCCTTGAGGTATAATACCAAATGTATGATACATGTCATACAGGTTGTGGTGTATCCTAGAAAATACTTGGTTACTATATAGAGATGTGATATGGGATGATGTGATACATGAGGTTCATGTTTTGATACTTATCTCAGGTGTCTAAAGGTTGGTATATTTCATAGAGAGATGGATCGGGATGTGTAACGTTGGGGAAGAGTGGTAACCTAGTGGGGAAGTGATAGCAGGGTACGCTTGATGTTTCGTTACTATTATTATATGTTCCCTTATATTTGATACTTGGTGAGAGTTATTGTAACACCCCAAGGATTTATAAATAAATTAATAAAACACTAAGTCTCCAAAAAACACCACATTGTTATAACCTAGCCAGTAAACATAATTTTTCCACCTCTGTGATTTGAATTTTGAAAAATTGACATACATGGTTGCATTCGGTCGGAATGGCCCAAAGGCCTTCATTTTTTATTATTTTTGATAATCCACCTTTCAAGGGGTGAGGTGGAACCCTTATAAGGCCCGAAGGCTTAGAGACAATTACATGACCCATAGGTCTTAGAGGGAATCACCCAGACCAGACAACTTGGAACTGCTCCTCACCAGCATATGTCATGAAATCAGCACTCCACCTTCATAGGGATGGTTGGCTAGTTGTCCTATATAAATCTGCACAGGCCTAGTATCGATGGAAAATTCATACCCTCTCATTCTTCCAATTCTGGTTAGCTCTGCTCCAGTGAATGCGTTGGCCCTGAATCCTCATCTAAAGCCTTGTCCCATGTAGTCTGACTGGTACTTCTTTATTCATGTGACCCGAAGGCCTTGGGGTGGCCCTAAGGCCTTAATGTGGCCTTAAGGCCTTGATAAACAACTGACCCTAAGGCCTTGGGTGGCTCCAAATCCTTACAGGACCCAAGGACCAAACCGGTGGCACAAAGGCCCAGATAGATGAACAGTTCTGGATGCTACGGTACCAAACAGTGACTGCTACAGTAACTGCTACACTACTAATACCCTAATAAATATTGATATGAATGGTAATATGAGCCTTATAAATATTAAATAATATAATTATTTTATTGTCTTAAGGTTATAATATAATAAGATCTTGATTAATTTTTCAAGGTGATATAAAACAAATTATAGTTTTAAAATTGTTATTTTTCAAATAAATTATGATTTTATTTAAAAATTAAATTAAGAATATTTAGAAAATTATTTTCAAAAAATGGATTTTATTTTTTAATTATACACGTCAAAAAATGGTTATGGTGAATTTTTGGGATTTTTCTAAAATACTTGATTTTTGGTAAATAGTAAAATACATTAATTTAACGTATATATATATGTTATCAGTTAAATCCACTATTACTAACATCAGATATGTTGTAAGAACACTTTTTTCAAACTCACATGAACTTATTAATATT
This sequence comes from Viscum album, assembly GCA_963277665.1. NCBI lineage: Eukaryota > Viridiplantae > Streptophyta > Magnoliopsida > Santalales > Viscaceae > Viscum > Viscum album. The sequence continues at coordinate 976,184,997 of OY728160.1, read as the reverse complement.
ATGGGTCACATGAATCAACACTATTGGTTGTCTTGAGGGAAATAATAAAATAATGAATAAGATATTCAAAAAACACCTCTCTCCTCCACTATAAAACCCCCCTCACTCCCTCTCTTACTCACTCCTATCAAGACTTTTACCTTGTCTAAATTATGATAAAATATCCTCCCAAGATCCTTCCCCACATCTATCATCCCCTGATCTCATAAAAAGACCAATACCTCTCTTGTAAAGAGGCTCTCAAGGAAGATTACTTCAAGAGGTAAATTCCTCTTTTCATTTCTTTTATTTCAAGTTACTTTATTTTATTTTTCTTTCTTAACCTCCTTTAATCAAAATGTTTTAATGAATATAGTACCTAAAATGTACTGGAATTTTTTTATGATAAAGGAATAATTCTTCATCATCTCCCCTTTCCCCTTTTTTATACTAGAAATGAAAACACCATCCGAGATGTGTTAATTTATCACATTCAAGGACGACGGGTTTTCAATTTCTATTAACATCTTCAATTATGGTCATGAAACTATTTTTATGGTTGAAAAAGAATATAATATATGTATTATAACTTATTTAAGGATCTATAATCCTTTTTTAAACATGATATTAATTTATAAATCAAAATGATTTCGTTGTGATCAAGAAATGCCAATTAACCCAAACAATTGTCATTAATGTTTTATGTAATGATTCATCTTCACTCACAATAACCAAATGAATTTTATAACCATGTAATATTCTGGTTGTTCACTAATAACATACAACTTCTATTCTGTAAAACCATTCTCATTCTACATGTTTATCCGTACACGAATATAAGTAAACCGATCATGAAAACCAAGGAAGAAAACACTCCCAAACAATGAAATTGAATCTATTAACCCATCAAAAGTACATGAATAAACCTAAATAAGGTTATAATAAATCAATTAAATGTATATTAGGTTATTTAATCCTTAATTTTTTAACCTAAATTTTATTATTCAGGTCACTAAGATCAAGTTAGGAACACCTTCAGACTTAAGGTAAGGGTTTTCTACCTGAACCTCCATTTTCATTCAGGTTACTCTTATTGTATAATTATCTTAATTAAATTCTTATTTATTCATATTTACTCCTCATATATTATGTTATAATGTTATATATATGTGAACCAACTAGAATCCTACTTTCATTTATGGGGAGTTATATGTTTTAAAAGGATATTTAAAAAATTCTTCCCAAAATACAATCCAGATTCAAGGGAATTTCTCAAATTCATACCTATTTTCAAGGGCACTATAAAATATGTTTTTAGAAACCATTATATTTATAAAAAACTAATTTTATTATTAAAATACTATATTAATTAACTTATGGATTAACACAAAGATTTTTCCAAAAGAACTCTTCTTTTCAAAGTAAAAGAGTATTTATCTCAAGAATTACTCGATGATTTTATAAGAGTATTTTCACCTATTTCAATACTCTTGTTGATTATTTTGTATTATTGGGATTAATATTTTATGATATCATATACCATATTTAATTTAATGGTTTATTATTAGTTTTAATTTGGATGTGCTATCTTAAAAACATTCACCAGTTTACTTTGAATGGTTAGTGTTTATGCTTAATGTTTAGGGAACGTTATTAACATTTCATATGTTAGTCTCAATATGAATGTATATTTTGTATATGTTTATCCCTTTTCATATGAGGAATTAATTTTACTTAGTAAGTGATAGTTGGGTCCTACTATAGACCCTCCATGCATCGGTGGGTCTCATGAGACAAACTACGGTCTTGGCACAAGGCCTTGACGAAATGATTATTTATGGTCTTGGCACGAGGCATTGACGGCATGGTTATGATGTCTGGAATTATGCATTCCATCATTAGGAAACTAGTAATTAAAATTTCATGAGGTTATTCAACTATTATAATACCCATTATTATGCTTTATTATATCATTTTTTATTCAACTCTTATTCCTTCCATAATTTGTTCAAGTTCATTTTTGAAAGCGTGTGTTTTTTTAGTTATCCGCCATTCCCAATGTTTATGTTTATGATGTATTCTACTATATTGATAACCCTTAATGAGCATTTGAGATCACTCCTTTCATATGTTTCATTATCTCATGACTTGAGGAGGTATATTATGAATAACATGCAGAAATAACCTAAGAGTTATGGATGTTGTCAAAGGAGTTTCTAAATTGTTTTTTGTTTCAAGTTATAATGGTAAACTTATGTATGTTTCTTATTTCCAAAGCTACTAAACTAATTGGCCTTTTTGGATGCATATTCCTTGTTTTTATGCCAATTTAATAAAATAAGGCACTGGCTCTGGGAAACTGGGGTCGGGTCCTTACAGTTGGTATCAAAGGAGGTTTAGTAGAAAACTTGGAAAGTAGATTTAGAAAATATAGATTAGGGGAAAACCCTAAGATAGTCTTTGAGGATAAACATACAAAAACATCCTAGAAATTTTGGAAAGGAATATATTATGTGGATATTTCTAGAAAATACATCCCTTTCTAGATACTACAAGTGGACATGGTTCTGGAACAGATGTACCTAGAAGTGAAAACTCTAACAAGGAGTTTCAAGCTTGACTTGGGGTATCCTAGTGCATGACAATGGGCCTTACTGCACACCTAGTTTGATACTCCTAGTGTATATTCTTAGGATAATTCACATTTTATTTACAATCCATTATGAAGGATTTAAATGTAAATTTTTCCTCAAATAATCCATGTTTATGATTGTAATATTAGCTATGTATAGAATCTCAATTTATGATAAGTATTTTTCTATATTGATATTATACATTATGATTCATAACCTAATCTAGTATATGAAATTATTTAGAAATGGTTCCTAGTGGAAGGAATGTAAACCGCATGAACACACATGTTCCATGTAGGTATTTCTCTCCAATACAAGATAATGATGTTGGCTTCAGTACTGTGACTGGTGTTGAGAAACTTATAATTATACTGGCATAGCTGACCCAGGTTATGAATAATAACCTTACCCGTATGGAGCATCCGGATCCACAATGTGGGGAGCTATGTTAGAAAAATTTATGTGACAATATCCTCTATCATTTAATGGGACTACAAACCCATTTGTAGTGGATCAAGGGATAAGTTCATTAGAGAAGATATTTCTCGCTTTGGGGTGTAATGAAAAAAAGAAGGTTGTTGTGGTAGTTTATTGACTATCAGAAGATGTGGATCAGTGGTGGTATTTAATCCAAAACACAAAGAAGTAGGGATAAATATAAGAAACATAATGGAGGTATTTTAAGGAAATATTCTTAGAAAAATAATTCCCTCGTGAATAGATAGAATATATTGAAAAGCAGTTTTTGAATCTAAGGGAAAAAGAGGATGATAATGTAACAAAGTATTAAGCTAACTTCACAAGGTTATCAAGACATTTATTTTACTACATATGTAATCCTAGGAGAAATATTTATCAATTATTTTATGGTGTTAAACCATTGCTCTAAAGGGATTTAGTCTCCAAAAGTTTCTCATCAAATGAGGATATAGTCTCAAGTTCTATCAAGATGGAAAAGGAATTCTATAAGTCTTATGATTTTAAGGGAAAGAAAGAGAAGAAGAGGGATGCTAAAAACTCTAGAAAATGAAATAAGTAAATTGAGAGGAAGAGAATATTTTACCTTCCACCCTATGATAATTATGGTAAGAGAAACCCCGGTACTTTCTTGAAGGGTATGGGTGTTTGTTACAAGTGTGGAGAAAAAGGCTACCTATCATTGGATTGTAAGGGTAGGAAAAAAGCTACCAATTTTAAATGATACAATTAAATGGAGAGGGTAAATTAAGTAAATGAATTTCCTAGGCATCAAGGAAACGTTTTCTAAAGAAGACCAAGGGATAAATTCCAAGCTTATGAGGTCATAATTGTAGAGGTTGAAGTTCCTAACGATGTGGTGGTAGGTACTTTAATTGTTTCCTTAAACTTAGACAGTGCTTTATTTGATTTCGTACCATCGCATTCTTTCATATCTTCCCAGTTTTATAATAAAATTAGATATTTACAATTTTATTTAATATGGTAGTTGTCAGTCAAAACTCTTATGGGAAGTATCATTGCAATAAAGTTATGTTAGGCAGTCCCCATTATGGCATATAAACATGCTTTATATGCTGATTTTATTATCATACCCATGATTGAATTTGATATAATCCTCAATATGGATCAGATTTAGAACCATGATCCAAAAATTTATTGCAAGAAGAAGGAGGTTACAATTTTTGAGGATGATGTGGAATCCATTATTTTTAGGGCAGAAACATCACCATTTGATTCTCATCTAAATCCACCACCAGTAGCTCTACTAAATTCAATTATTGTGGAGGAGGGGAATGTAATAACTATGGGTGAGGAAAATAATGTTCAAATAGAGAATGTATATATTTTTCAATAATATGTTGATGTGTTTCCAGATGATTTACTTAGACATCCTCCAGAGTGGTAAATTGATTTTTACATTGACTTAATTCATGATTCAAGGACCATATCAAATACCCCATATAGAATGGCCACTGTGGAATTAATAGAATTTAAGAAACAACTAGAGGAATTGATTGATATATGATTTATTCTCCCTAGTGTTTCTCTATAGAGATCCCTTTTCCTTTTCATTAAGAAGAAAGATGGATCTATGAGGTTGTTCATTGACTACATGGAGATCAATTCTATAATAATAAAGAAAAAGTATCCCCTAATTCACATTAATTATTTATTTTATCAACCTCATGGATCCTAATATTTTTTGAAGATTGACCTTCGATCTGGATATCATCATTTGTGAGTAAGGAAAAAATACATTCCAAAGACAATATTTCTAACTAGCTATGGGCATTATGAGTTTACAGTAATGCCTTTTTTACTGACTAATACACCCTCTATCTTCATGGATCTGATGAATAGGGTTTTCAAGGAATATCTTGATGACTTTGTGGTGGTATTTATTGATGATATTTTGGTATAATACAAAATCTATGAAGATCATGAAAATCACTTGTGTGTTATTCTGAAGTCTCTCAAAAGAAATGAATTACATGGGAAGTTTAGAAAGTGTGAATTTTGACTTCAATCAGTTTCCATTCTTGGCCACATTGTCTATAAGGATTGAATATCTATTGATCCTATAAAGAAAAAGGTTGTTCAAGAATGGACTACTCCAACGAACATAACTAAGGTACGTAGTTTTATTAGTTTAGAAGGTTATTATCAGCATTTATTTTAGAACTTTTTCCGTTTATCCAACACAATTACCAAGATTACATTTAAAGGGGTTAAGTTTGTATGGAAAAAAGAATGTGGGGACTGTTTTGAAGAATTTAAGAGGATATTAGTGAATTATTTGATCCTAACTCTACCATAGAGGAATGATGGGTTTGTGATATATAGTGATGCATCAAAGAAAGGACTTGGTTGTGTCCTTATGTAGAATGATAGAGTTATTTCCTATGTATCAAGGTAGTTAAAAATTCATGAAAAAAATTATCATACTCATGATCTTGAGTTAGATGTTGTGATCTTTTCTCTAAAAATATGGAGACATTATCTCTATGGTGAAAGATATGAGATATATATTGATCATAAGAGTCTGAAGTATATATTCTCACTAAAAGAACTAAACATGAGGCAAAGGAGATGGATCGAACTACTCAAGGATTATGATTGTTCTATAAACTACCACCTAGGAAAGGCAAATAATGTAGTTAATGCATTGAGCAGGAAGGATCATGGAGTTTTAAAAAAAATGAGTATTGAAAGGGATAATGTATTCATGGATCTAATAAGTATGGACATGGGAATTATCAAAGAAGGTGAAACATAATTACTTTTTCAATTGGTTACCCAACTATATTAATTAGAAAGGATTAAAAGCTCTCAACCTAATGATGAGAACCTTAAAAATAAAATTAATGTTGTGTAATATGGGAAGTTGGATGACTTCATATGTGAAGATGCGATTATAAAATTTAGGAAGATTCTATGTGTTCCCTCTATACTCGAGCTGAAAAGGGAGTTATTGTATGATGCCCATAGCTCTAATTTCTCTATACACTTGGGTATCACTAAAATTTATAGATATTTGAAGGAACATTTTTGGTGGGACAACATGAAGTGGGAAATTATTGATTATGTATCAAGATGTTTAGTCTTTCAACAATTGAATACCTAAAAAAAACATCCTAGAGGATTCATGCAACCTCTATCTATTTCTACATGGAAATGGGATGACATAAACATGGATTTTTTCACTGGATTACCCAAAACTTAAAGAAAGAAAGATGCAATATGGGTAATTATGGATCGACTTATGAAATCTGTACATTTCCTCACTATAAGGGAGGATTTTCCACTAAAGTGCCTTGATCGACTCTATATCAATGAAGTTGTGAGAATTCATGTAGCACCTATATCAATTGTTTCTGACTATGATCCATGATTTACATCAAAATTCTGGAAAATTCTTCAGAAATAAATGGATATTGATCTTCGATTGAGTGCCGCTTATCACCCTCAAACTGACGAGCAATTAGAAAGGATGATCCAAACTTTGGAAGACATGTTGAGATCATTATCTCTTGGTTTTCAAGGTATATGGGATCAGTATTTACCTTTGGTGTAGTTTTCCTACAATAATAGTTTCTATTCAAGCATTCAAATGGCACCATATGAAGTATTGTAAGGAAAGAGATGTCATACACCAACATGTTGGGATGAAGTCGGTAAAAGGAAGCTTGTGGATTTAGAGATTGTGGAGGAAACAATAGTGAAGGTAAATACTATTCAAGGACATATCAAAGTAGCTCAAAGATGAAGAAAAAACTATGCTTAAAATCGAAGGAAGGATTTAGAATTTCAAATGGGAGATCTATTTTTCTTAAAAGTATCTCCATGGAAGGGTGTTATAAGATTTGGGAAGAAAGGGAAATTGAGCCCTAGGTACATAGTCCCTTTTGAAATTATGGATATAATTGGAGTTTTGTAATATTGTTTGTATATACTTCCTATCTTGTCTAAAGTACACAATGTGTTCCATGACTCATTGATGAGAAAGTACATGCCAGACCCAACACATGTCCTCACTTTTGAAGGTATAGAATTGGAACCAGAACTATCTTACTGTGAAGAGCATATCCAAATTCTGGACACTAAAGAATAGGTGTTGATGAATTAGATGACTCTACAGGTAAATATAATTTGGAAGAATCATAAAATTGAAGAGCCAACATGGGAGCCTGAGGAGCTTATGATGAAGAACTACCCAAATATCTTTGTGAGGTAATATTCTAGTAATTTAGAGGAAGAAATTTTTTTAAGGTGGGGAGAATGTAACACCCTAAGGATTTATAAATAAACGCATGAAACATTGAGTCTCCACAAAACACCACTTCGTTATAACCTAGTCGGTAAACATAATTTGTCTGCCTCTTTCATTTGAATTTCAAAAAACTGACATACATGGTTGCATTCAGTAAGATATTAAGAGTCTAATAAGACAAACTTAATTGTTGATGAATAGTAACATACCCTTATGAATAGTAATATGAATAGTAATATGAACCTTATTTAGTAAACCATATAATTATTTTATTATCTTAAGGTTATAAGATAATGAGATCTTGATTAATTTTTTAAGGTGATATAAAACGAATTATAGTTTTAAAATTATATTTTTCGAATAAATTATGATTTTATTTAAAAATTAAATTAATAATATTTAGAAAATTATTTTCAAAAAATGGAGTTCATTTTTTAATTATACACATCCAAAAATGGTTAGGGTGAATTTTTGGGATTTTTCTGAAATACTCATATTTTTTTGAATAGTAAAATACAATAATTTACTGTATATATACATTATCAATTAAATTCACTATTACTAGAATCATGGATGATGTAACCACACTTGTTTCAAAATCACATTCACTTATTACAATTATGGGTCACATGAATCAACACTATTGGTTGTCTTGAAGGAAATAATAAAATAATGAATAAGATATTCAAAAATCACCCATCTCCTCCACTATAACCCCTCTCCCCTCACTCCATCTTCTCTTTAATCCTTGATTATCCACTGAAAGGGGATAATATTTATGTGATTTATTAATCATAAACACCATTTTTAGTGCATTTTACACTTTTAATATTATTTCATATTATAATTGTAATTCCTTCTTAAAATTCACTATTATATGGTACATTTTTAAACACCATATAAAATAACCAATGATCTTTATTTTATTTTAATATTTAATTTTCAGGTTCCTAATTACATTAGTAACAATTAATACTTTTTGATTACTTGAAGATTCACATTGTAAGACCACCAAAATGGGCTTTCATGGAAACACGTTCAGGGCAAAGTAAACTGGACAACATCCCAATAAAGAGAATGCAGAGGAAAATATCCATGCCCAATGATTCTAAAAATTTAACTGAAGATATATGAAATCATGGGAAACATTGAATCCAATAGTAAAAATAGCTAATTCAGAATTTTTAATGGAATTCCAGGTGGCCCAAGTTGGAGATAAAATTCTGGGACAAATTCTGCGACCTAGAAAAACATCCCACCATTTTGACCATATCTTGGAATTAAAAAATCTATTTGGGATGAAACCTTACATAAATTTTGGGGAAATAAATTAATTCATTTTATTATTATATTTACCACTCCAATTATGCCATCTATAAGCACATTTAGGTGCTTGTGTTTTGTGGATGCAAGTTGGATGTCATTTCGGGTCAAGGGTGGAAAAGTCTAAATTCCACAAACTATCCACCACCCTAGGCCTACCATACTCAAGTGAGAAGACTTTTAATATTTCGGTATCTACCCAATACTCTTAAAATACCTATTTAAGGCTGTAGTGGTGGAATATTTTATCATATTTTTATCTTTGTTTCATTTTAATGTTATGATGCCAATTTGATGTTGTAATCACATTTCTTAAATTGTAAGTTTCTTGAATTACCTTAGCTTATTTATAAAATTTATTCATATTAGCTTATTATATTATTATTATTATCACATTGATATTTTTTACTCAACGTGTGAACTTTTTCTCACCAAACCTTGTGAAATTATTCACACAACGGTGGAGTGATCATTTTCTTTTCATTGTTTTTTTACTACTTCAATTCCTCCCTCATGAGTTTGCTTCCCGCTTCCATTGAGAACATATCATCAATGGAGGGATAAACCACTTATGGGTTGATCAAATGGAGTATAAAGGGGCTGTATTTTATTTTATTTTATTTATCACTCCATTAAATTCTAATCACTTCCATTAATTGAGAATTTTATTTGAAGATTTTAAAACTTCTTTGTCCTTGTTGAATTTTAAGGTCACACACTTCAATTGATAATACGAACCTTTAGCTTAGATTTATCATAAATATGATACTATAAGTGTATAGTTTATTATTATTATGGTTTTTTAGTACTAAACCATTAAGTGATGAAGTTTTTTGATATTCTTATGAACCAATCTCAAATATAAGAAATTGAAATCATTAAAAAAGAATTCATCCAATCCACCCCAAGAGATAACATAGGATCAACTCATTATCTTAATTTTAATTCACTTATACCTATTATTGTTCATTTAAAACCATTTAAAATCAACCCAATTTGTCTAATTCACATCCAAAAATAATCCATATAATGTACGAGTCTTTAGGTTACTTCTTAGGTCTCTAAGGATTCTACAACCCAAGCTAAACTACAAGCGACTTCTTAACCCTAAAAACTTGGGTAAATTTGGGAGAGACCACTCCTATCAAGAATTATTCATTTATTAAATTATACTCAAATATCCTTACAAGATCATTCCCCACATCCATCAGACCTTGGTCTCATAAAAATACTAAAACCTCTCCCCCAAAGAGGCTCTCAAGGAAGATAACTTCAAGAGGTAAATTCCTCTTTTCATTTCTTTTATTTCAAGTTCCTTTTTTTCTTTTTCTTTTCTCACCTCCTTTCATCCAAATATTATGATAACTCAAGTGCCTTAAATATACTATAATTTTGTTATTATAAAGTAATAATTCTTCATCAACACTCATTTCCCCTTATTTTATACTATAAATGAAAACACTATCTAAGATGTGTTAATTTATCACATTCAAGGAAAATGGGTTTTCAATTTCTATTAGCATATTCAATTCTGGTCATGAAACCATTTTTACGGTTGAAATAGACTATAATATATTTATTATAACTTATTTAAGGTTTCGTAATCCTTTTTTAGAAATGATATTAATTTATAAATCAAAATGAGTTTGTTGTGATCAAGAACTGCCAATTAACCCAAACAATTATCATTAAAGTTTTATATAATGATTCATCTTCACTCCCAATAACCAAAAGAATTTTATAAACATGTAATATTATGTTTTCTTCACTAATAACATACAACTTCTATTCTATAAAACCATTCACATTCTACATGTTTATCCATACACAAATATAAGTAAACCGATCATGAAACCCAAGGAAGAAAACACTCCCAAACAATGAAATAGAATCTCTCAACCCATAAAAAGGCCATGAATGAACCTAAATAAGGTTATAATAAATAAGTTTCATGTATAGTTGGTTCTGAAATAATTAATTTATGAACATAAATTTTATTATTCATGTCACTAAAATCAAGTGAGGAACACCTTCAGACTTAAGGTAAGGGTATTCTACTCAAAACTCCATTTTCATTCAGGTTACTCTTATTATATAATTACCTCAATTAAATTATTGTTTATTCATATTTAATCCTCATATATTCTATGATAATATTATATATATGTGATCCAACTAGAATCCTACTTTCATTTATGGAAATTTATATGTTTTAAAAGGATCTTTCAAAAATCCTTCCCGAAATACAATCCAGATTCAAGGAAATTTCTCAAATTCTTACTTATTTTCAAGGTCACTCTGTAATATTCTTTTAGATACCATTTAATTTATAAAAACACTAATTTTATTATTAAAATTCTATCTTAATTCACTTCTATTTTTATTCAAATACTTTTACAAAATAACTCTTCTTTTCAAAGTAAAAGAGTATTTATCTAAAGAATTACACGATGATTTTATAAGAGTATCTTCACCTGTTTCAACACTCTTATTGATTATTATGTATTATTGGGATTAATATTTTATGATATCATATTCCATATTTAATTTAATTTTTTATGATTAGTTTGACTATGGATGTGCTATATTAAAACCATTCACCAATTTACTCTGAATGGTTTGTGTTTATGATTAATGTTTGGGGAAAATTATTGACATTTAACATGTTAGTCTCAATATAAATGTATATGTTGTTTATGTTTATCCCTGTTCATATAAGTAATTCATTGGACTTATTAAGTGATGGGTGGTTCATGCTATATCACCTTGATGAATTGGTAGGTCTCATGAGACAAACTATGGTTTTAGAATAAGGCCTTGACGAAATGATTATTTATGGTCTTGGCATGAAGCCTTGAAGTTATGGTCATGATTTCCATCATTATGAATTCCCTCATTATAAAACTAGTAATTTAAAGTGAATGATGTTATTATAATATTATAATACCCATGATTATTATTTATTATGGAATTTTTTTATTCAACTCTTATTCTTGTCATAATGTGTTCAAGTTCATTTTTAATGGCATGCATTTTTTTAGTTATTAAACATGCCTAATGTTTATGTTTATGATATATTTTGTTGTATTTCTTACCCTTAATAAGCATTTGAGCTCACCCCTTTCTTATGTTTCATTTTCCCAGGACTTGAAGAGGTATATTATGAATGACATGCAGAAATAACCTATGAGTTATGGATGTTTTCAAAGGAGTTTCTAAATTGTTTTCCATTTCAAGATGTAATGTTAAACTTATGTATGTTTCGTATTTCCAAAGCTACTAAAATAATCAGTCATTTGGGATTAATATTCCTTTTTTATATTCCAATTTATTAAAATAAGGCACTAGCTCTGAGAAACTGGGGTTGGGTCCTTACAGTTATCCATCATGTGGCTAGGAACTTAGTATACCTATTTAAGTGGCGAGTTAGTTTCACTATTGTTAATTGTTCTTTAGCATGATTTATTAATATTTTTCACAAGAGGTTCCAGGGAGTATCCAACTGAGTATAATTTTATTCTCACCCCAAATATATATTAACTATTTTTTAGTTCATCAGAATAAGGTTCAAGATCAGGTTGGATATTACTAGATCATGGTTTTGTAGGTGTTGTTTGGACTTCGGGGTTGCTGATGAGTTTACCTTTTTGGTACTTGTAGTTTTCCTTTTGGTTGTTTAGTACTAAATGAAATTAAATGTATGAACTTGGGTTTTATTTTATATATATTGAAGAAGTATTGTATTGGTATATATGTCTTATATATCTCCTCAACATGTTTCTCCTAGAGGGTGATTCCTCCAATTTAATGTTTATTATACCCTCGGTGCTAGTAGTTAACCTGGGGCCTACTAGAGGCAGGACTCAGGAATTCATTATCTACCTTATCTCATTTTCATCCCATGAGGGGTACTATTTGGGGGAGTGGGTCATGAAAGATTGGTATTAGAGGTTTGGGTTAAGGGATTGGATAGAGTTTGGAGTTAGAAATAGGTGAGACTATATGGGTTGGTAGGAAAATGGTGTCATATTATTTTAGTAAGAAATGTAAACATAAGAGACTAGTTGAGACATGGGTATTTAGGTCCCCTTGTGATATGATGCATAGACCATTATGTTTAACAAGTCTTCTAGATGAAGTGATGCTGATTTTGGGGTACAGACTGAGAAAAAAATCATGCACAGTTCTTCTTTGTACATGTGTTTGAAATGGGTATACATTGGGATAGGTTAAAACCTTAAACAAGATAATGAAATAAATAAATAAATAATGATAAATATTACATATTCCATGTTTAGGAGTCTAACCATTTGTTATTCTTATAGGTATGGCCACATGTCAACGTCCTCGTATGGTTTGCACAGAAGATGTTCAACGGGATGTGATGAAGCTCATCATAGAGTTGATTTTGACGACGACGACACTTAGAGGAGGAAACTCAGAGAGTTTCGATTCCATATCCTAGAGAAGTATGATGGATCCATTTAATATTCAGTCAAAAAATACTGGTTGGAGTAGGTTGAGATAGCATTCATTTCGATATGTTCTCAGAATGAGCACTCGGCTTTGTTGGCTATGATGATGTTTTGTGGGGCATTGAGGCAATGGTGGTTCATTTTCCTTAGGGATCATGATTATTTGAAAGTATCATGGGAGAAGTTATGAGAAAAATTCCAAGAAGATTTTCTTTATTTTACCATGAAGGTGTCCAATCACCAAGATATTCTTACCCTTCAACATGTTAGTTCTTGTGTGCAAGAGTTTGAGATTTTTTTCAGGACACTTTTGCGAAATGCTTCAGACCTATTTCCAGATGAGGAGGTTAGGGTGAGGTATTTTGAGGATACTTTGCATCCATATATCCAGTGCCAAGTTACCCTATTCATTTTTTCAACATATCTTAAGGTTTGGAAATAGAAAAGGTCATTGAGAGGATGATGGCCAGAATTGGATTGTCATGAGAGGGGAGTCTTCAAGATTAATTATGAAGCAAAGTTGTGGTTCGGGGTTCCCATTTACATGGATAGAAGATATTTTAGTCAAATAGAGGTCGGTCAAAACCCTCATCATCTTTTTTCACATGGGTGGTGAATCTCATACATTTTCAAAGTGATCGGATTCATTTTTTATCATGGAGGTTGAGGTCATTAGTAGTGATATTTCTCAACCTTTCTGAGTAGTCAGTGTGTGACATGAGTTTTACTTCAAGTTCCTCCATTGAGGTAGTTTCATTTGAGGCATCATCATCATGGTGTTCCAGTTTTGGATCATAATAGAGGAGATGTGTCATGTATAAGAAATCCCTGAGATGCACCACATCCTCAAAGAGCAAATCATGGTCATAGAGGTTATCATGAACCATCCCATATACCCTAGTACCTTGATACCTGATCCGGATCTGACATATCCCGAAGGGAGTTCCCAATTCACATGGGTTGGATACTAGCACCTAGAATCATAAAATATCAAAAATGAAATGAATTTCCCAAAAAATAGTGGAATATAAAAGATACAATTCAATATGTGTGTCACTATGATAGGAGAAAGTACTGGAAACAAATAGGTATAATAGAATCCAATAGAAAGATAAACATATCAAGGAACATCATCTTAAGAAAATAGTATCAAAATTACCTATGTAACAAGTGGAAAACAGTTCCACTGATCACCATCATCACTCCACGGTCTAAAGAATCATGAACATCCACCACCACCAAGTAGTGTTTTCCCTTTTTTTGGATCTAGAATAAGAAAATCAACAAATGGCCAAAGTAAAAGGTAGTTTGTGATCTATATAGCCCAGTAGGGTATCACTAAGTGTAAAATAATCAATACCATAACAATTTATCATTTATGATATTAGTTTAAATAAAACAAGTCATGGTCTTAGATTTTCATATTTTAAATCAAAACATGCTTTCATTAAAATGAATGGCGTACATATCAAAACAACTTTCAAATAGGGTTAAATAAACATTTTATATAAAATAGTTTACATAAATAATTTGGCATGAATAAAATGGATTAATGAATCAATTACATGTGTAATCAAATCAAGTAAATCAAGCACTATGAAAAAGTTCCCCACGGTACATTAGTTCCTTGGAAATAGGATCCTCACACTTCTCAATTATAAACATGGATCTAGATATGTTTTCACTCTTAAATCATCGCCTCATTCAAGGATGTACTATAGAAAATCATTCTAAACCACATTAAGGGATCCAATATGGGTAATCAATCTGATCTTGGTATAGTTAGTGTTATCATCATATGTCAATTTGATATGGGATAAAGATCCTAGAATATTTTCCCTCATTACCTACTAACTACCCAGGCTTACATGTGATTCAACAATCAATCAATCAATCAATAAAATTGGTAATTAATCATTTCAAAATATAATTTCCCAATTTTTTTTTCAACATGCCTTTCTCATTTCAAAAAAAAATCATAGGTTTTCATTATTTCATACCATTTAAAATAATCTTTTAGTTTAATCCATTTTATCAAGATCAGTCATAAAATCATTTCATCAAAACAATTTCTAAATCAAGCCATCATTTTTCACAAATTCACCCAATAATTTCAATTCCATTGAAATTGGGGTTTTCTCAATTTCCTTACCCATTTCAAGTCAATGATCAAATCATATCAAATACATGTTTTTAAATAATTTAAAAACTCTTTCTAAATCAATAAAGAAATATAGGTTTCCAATTTAATAGAAATGACTTATGGAACCACGTACCTTTAACTCAAGGGATCACAGCACACAACACCCACAGCGGGGAATTCCAATGAAGAAAGAATGCACAGAAGATCTATGAACACAATCTAGAATCAAGATACAACAAAAAAAAAGTTTAGATCCATCAATTACATGATGATTTATCAAACTATAAGGAGGATAAAAAGAGTGGTCAGGATAAACCACACAAAAGGATATCCACTTACCTTGAGGAGATCAAATGAGATTAATGCTACTTTGATCCACCAAGAAAAGGGTTTGAAGGAGTAAATTTCACCTCTAGAGAGAATCTAAGAGTGAACAAAATATATTAGGATTGAATGGGGAGATTAGGCATATTGAATGGTGGGTTTTGTATTTTTAAATAAATTCTCAGTGGAATTAAATATCACATACACTATTTGTTGGGTAGGGTCTCAAAATTAAAAACTATTCACCCTAACTGTGCACCCCTATTATTTAGGGTGCACGGTTTCTACTTGGTGGGCACACAGTTTGGTTAACTATGCACCAACCATGAATATTTACATTACCTGAGGCTGTGTGGTTTGGAGGGTCTGGACACATGGTTTGGAAAAACTATGCACCCCCTCTAGAGAACCATCAAAGGGTACACTGTTAGCTGGTCCAAACCACACAGTTATCCCTAACCGTGCGCCAACCATGCATAGTCCCAAAGGCCTCCAAAATTATCCAAATTTTCCCATAATGACCCCAAAACAATACCCAACTCAAAGGAGATCAAAAAAATCATCAAGGAATACCTGTAATAAGGTAATAGGATGTTATAGTGGTCATCATTATTAGGGTCAAATAGGTTGTGGAGAAGGTCATGTCCAACTTCATGCTTTAGAATTTCTAATGTCAGACAATCCAGACATCATATGAGGTTCCATTTTATTTTTTACACATGGGCGCATGATTTATTTTAGTTGTGAGTGACACACTTCTTCATATCACCTACCATTTTCCATGCTTTGTGAATTTAGGTAGAGAAGCTTCTAGCACCCTTGGAATTGACTATTCTAGAAGGAGGTCGAGATTAGTTGTATGAAGTATGTAGAGACTGTAAACTAGTTCTAGGGAAGAACTGATCCTTGGGATACTTCCTATGTTTATGGATAGAGAAATATGACTTCATCCTCAACATATATTGGCTATCTTTATTATAGGATATCATGGATTTATTCAGGATACAGGTTGTGTTCTATGATGAAGATAGAGAACCATCAATGTTTTTTTGGAAAGAGATACCCTTAGATGGGTCAAAGGTTTGTTTCATCCTTGTATTCCTTGATGATCGAGCTGATGTTGATCTTGTCAGAGGTTCACCAATCGATGTTTCCCAAGGTTGTGGAAGATTACCCACATGTGTTTCTATTGGAGGTTTTAGCATCACCCCCTCGATGAGAGATCAATTTTGGGATAGAGCTACAACCATACGTATATCTTATCTTTATGTCTTTATATGGGATATAACAATATGAGTTGCGAGATCTATGTGTACAACTTTATGATATGTGGAAATGGGTGGTTTTTTGGTCGAGGGTGTTAGCTTGGGGAGTACTCATTTTGTTTGTAAAGAAGGTTTATGGTAGTTTTCAACTTTGTATCAATTATCATCACTTGAATCAGGAAATAGCGAATAACAACTATCCTCTTACATGGATTAATGATTTATTTGATCAGCTAAAAGGAGAAATTTGGTTCTCAAAAATTGAACTACAGTTAGGATATCATCAAATACAAATAAAGTATAGGGATATTATGAAGACTAATTTTCGATGTCATTATGGGAATTATGAGTTCATTGTGATGTATTTTGGTGTGGTGAATGTTCTAGTTATGTTAATGGGTTTAATAAATTTAGTGTTTATAGAGTTCCTAGATAAATTCATTATGGTTTTCATTGATGGAATCCTTGTATACTTCATGTCTGAGGAGGAGAATAAAGATAATTTATGTGTTGTTTTTGGGAATTATTTGTTGTTAGTGGATATTAGAGAATTTTTTGAAGTTTCATTTCTGGGATTATGAAGTTTTTTTCTTAGGTAATGTCATTTCCTATCATGATGTAGCTATGGAACCTTAGAAGATAGAAATAGTTTTTTCTTGGGAAACCCCTAAGACTATTATAGATATGTTGAGTTTCCTTAGTATTTCAAGCTATTACAGGAGGTTCCTAGACAATTTCCCTTGATTTTTGAATCCTATGGAAGTCTTAACCAGGAAAGATCAGGTGTTCCAGTGGACTGACTAGTTTCAGGTGGCTTTCGAGTACCTAAAGGATAAGTAGGTCAATGATCAAGTCCTTTGTTTTCAAGTAGAGGGAGTTCGGTTTGAGGTTTTCTATGATTCTTCATGTCTTGGTTTATGTTTTTTTATGATGTATTAGAGATAATTTATTTCTTATGGATCTCATATGTCGAATAATCATGAGTGTAACTATGCCACTCATGATATTGATTTAGCAGTAGTGGTGTTTTCCTTGAATTTGTGGTTACATTACCACATTAGTAATAATTTTGTGGTTTTCACTGAATATATGAGCCTTAGGTATGTCTTATTGTAGAATTACTTGAACTTGTGAAAGTGATGGTGGATGTGATTCTTATAGTACTAAGACTTTGATATTTCATATACACCATGAAAGGAAAATTTTATAGCTGATCCGCTAAGTAGGAAGTCACATAGTGATGTTATGCATGAATATATAGATTCCTGGAGAGTGATAGAAGATCTCTTAGAGAATCGTATAGATATGGGAAAGTTTGGAGGTAGATTTTTTATTTTCCATATTACAGTACAATAATATTTTGTGTAGTAGGTGGAAGATTCATATCTGGGGGATTCTGAGGTGGAGGTTTGGAGAGACCAAGTTGTCTTTGGTGATACCATTAATGGTTGGTTTGGGGATGGATAGAACTGAGTATTGTTTTAAGGGAGGATTTTCTTCACTTCGATGATGTATGAGATGGTTCTCTATGAGTTCCATGGATCACATATTTTGATATATCTAGGTGTGAAAAATATGTACCGAGCTTTGATAGGTTGGTTTTGGTGGCCAGGGTTGAATCCTGTAGTTGAAAATTTTGTGTCTCAATGTTTGGGCTATCAAAAGGTAAAGGAAAACATCGTATTCCCGATGGTTTACTCCATCAATTAGATGTTACCTAGTGGAAGTAGGAGTACATATTGATGGACTTCATTACTATTTTACCTCAAGATAAGGGAGGATATGATTATATATGTGTGATATTGGGTCTCTTGATGAAATCATCCCACTTTATAGTGATCAGGGAGTCAATCTTAGTGGACATTTTATCAAGGTAGTATCTAGAGGTTGTGGTGAGACACCACAGAGTCACGAGGATGGACAACTTTTTATTGAGATACTCGTTTTAACTCTAGGGTATGGATAGGTCTCCAATATTCTTTTGGATGTCATTTATGATTTGACACTACATTTCATTCATAGATGAATAGTCATACAGAGTATACTGAAAAAGATAGGTAGATAGTTTTCTACTTTGAACTATGACTTGTTTCCCATACTCTTTTTGGATACTTTTGATTTATTTTTAATAAAATTCATGAGGTAATGGGACCACCCCATTCCTATTTAAAAAAAATACAGAGTATACTGACCCATACTTTTCATACATAGATATTATATCTTAATATATGGATATTCATTATATAACATTTCAATCCATGTCAAAATCATTTAGTTCTTGTATATCTGGAAAATGGAAACATAAGCAACTGGTTCATAAAATATCTACATTGTATCCCACTTATTTCTTCATAACTAGTACCCTTATTAGACATATCATACTTAATACCTTTTTTCATAACCTGGGTAAAGGAAACATAAAAAAAAAAGGTGACATCAGATGATCAGTAAGGTTAAATAAGAGTGATATCAATGATCACATAAGAAAAACATGATCATAAGTGTAAAATAACATGATCTTAATGTTTTAAAACCATGACCTAAATATAAAAGATTATAATATTAAGTCGTGGAATAAATCTTGGTAGTTCATATAACATGAATCAAAAGGGAATCAAATAATATGAACCATGAGATCATAATATAATCATAATACATGGAATTGTGGCATACACATAAGCATAGAAAATCATTTACTTGGTAGTCAAGGTTCGTTTTCAAGGCTATAATGGTGTAATGGGTTCACTCCCCAAATCATTGTTGTAGTCAAGGTTCACTCCCAAGACTATCATAGTGTATAGAGTCCCTTGATTAACTGGGTTCACTTCCCATTCTAGTCTTTTTTATCTCATGAGATATCAATCTTTACCCAATGCATTGGAAGGATATATAGGTTCCACATTTAATATAATTAAAATCATACATACATGTGTGATAAGAACATAAAACATTCATCATATCATAAATAATGAAAAAATGGGTTTTACAAACATTTCATCATCACATAACCCATGTAAAAGAAATGGGTTTCATAAACATTTTATTGTAACATAACCCAATGAAAATAAATGGGTTTCATAAAAATTTCATATTTTAACCTTAAATATAAACCATCCAGAGAAAGAATAAAGATGGTATAATTGGATCATATCCCTATTAGAGTATAAGTAACATCAAAGAATTTAATCTTATATGGTAAATGATTTTGAAATATCACTTTGAATAATCATTGAGGATAATAACCTTTCCATTTCAAAATCATTTATTTTTAAAAATATGTGAAATTATAAAGGAAAAAAATTCTTTGAAAATAACCTTTTAAACTTGGAAAGGATGCTTCAAAGAAAAATTTCATCATAATTTTAGAAAAAATCATCTATTCTATATAAGTTAAAAAACATTTCTTCCATATTTTTTTCAAAAAATTCACAAAGTACCTCATTTGAAAAATGAAAAAAAGATTCCTTTAAACTGTTTTGTAACAATTCAAACACATATAAAAATGAATTTAAACAATTGTAGGAGAATATTAAAAAAAAATCAAAAAAAAATTCAAAAACATAGATATGGAATAAAAATATTCCTCAATATAGACTTAAATATTAACAATCTCTAATATTGATGAGATTATGAAATAAACTCTTACCTTGAGTTCTCCTTGATTCGAAATCACTCTAAAATCATGTATAATAAATTTAGATTTATTATAATTCTATAAAAGAGTCATTTTTGTACTTATAATATCATATATTATCCCTTTATTACATTTCAACACCCCCTTTTCAATAATTCATTATTTAAATTGTAAGTTTCAGGTGTTAGTTATTTCTTTTATCATCAGTATATCAGTTCGGTAGTTCTAGTCCTTGTATATTTATCTTGGTTCCATCATATATAAAATATTTATCATGATATAAATATAATATATATTCATTATATATATATATATATTCATCCATAAAATTTAGTGATAGAAAAATAAATTACATCGTTCATGGAGATGGTAGGTCGTACGTACGCATGAACATTGTTTTCATTTTTCAAAGGATGGAACGAGAGAAGGGTAAATATTAATTACCATTTATAGGTTAATTATTTTATCATATATGTCATATATATTCATAAAACTCTTCCTCATCACCATTCAAGTAAAATATAAATAAAAAATGAATCACATCGCTTTGTGGTGGTGGTGGTCCACATGTACGCACGAACAATGTTATCATTTCCCCAAGGATTGGATGGTAAGTAGGTAGATGCAGTGTTATAATTCCAGAAGTATAATTATGTCATAAATATTATATATAAACATTAAAATCATAATAATATCCATTCTTAAAATATGGTGATGAAAAATGATTTGTATCGCTATGTGGAGATGGTAAGTCGTAATTACGCACTAGTGATACTTTCACTTCTCATTTGATGGGAAAGAGGGTATATAATGGTGATTTAATAATAATAATAACACTTTATAATGTTCAGGATACTGATGAATAATATAATTTAGAAAAAAATTTATGTCATTTTGAACCTTATAATTTTTATTAACCCTTAGTTGACCAATTTTAATTTTAACTACAGTAACACATTTTTCAATATTAAAGGGGTGTAATTTTTACTAAAATGGTAAAAATTGACCCATAAATGGTAAATTTATGATATTTTCAACCATATAACATCCAAATTGTATTATTTTAATATTTTCAAGTTTTTTAAATAATTTAATAAAATATTATTATTGTCAATTTTGTCATTATTCATTTAATTTAACTTAAAACACATCAAGAAAAAATGGGAATTTGAATCTAATGCTTTAATACCTCACTAATATTTCTTATAGATCTATAAAATTCATGGGTCATATTAAATCATTCAAATTATATCACTTTTAATATTTTTTAAATAACTTATTTTATTTTTTATTAAATAGAGACATACTACATCAATGTTGCATAAGAAATTAAGGCCATTATATAATTACTAATAATTAAAAATAATTTTATAACATGAAAATAATTTTATTAATATCAAAATAGACACATATATTCGTTAATAGCTTACTTTTTTTTTATTTGTACACATAAAGTATATAAAAAACAAAGAGAGTGACATTTTGTGACTTTCTTTGATTTAAATAATATATGTCATTTTTATGGAAAAGTGTCCATTAAACAACTTAATTTAGATCATAAGGTGGTAAGGGTAAAATTAAATTTATCCAATAAGAATTTAGATGAATAACTATGGCCTTATCACTTATTATTAATCGATATTGACCCAATTTACCCTTTACCAAGGTAATAAATTTTACCACAGTTACTATTCATATTGGAAAAAAATAAAAAAAAATGCCTATTTACCAAATTTGAACCTAATAATTTTAAATATGTAATTAATTATATCTAATTCAATACCGATAAATGGAATAAATTAATTTTAAACTAAGTTCTCAAAATGTTCCAAAAATTACTTTTTATAAAAAATACATTTTAAGCATAAAACTAGATTCATTCTTATCCTATGCCTAAAAAATACTTTTTTATTTTTTTAAAAAAATTATCATGTAAATAATATATAAATATTATTAAAATAATTCAAAAATAGAGGTTAATTTAATTTATTAAGATAAAAATACATTACGTTCATAAAAACTTTTTTTCATAAAAATATTTCCTTTTATTACAAATGATTTTTATTTTCATTTATAATCAATTGATAACCAATGAATTAATTTTATAAATATATAACCATAAATTTTTCATAATTTAGTTATTCCTATTCATACCCACCAATCCAGCAGCTATGTGATAATTGTCTATTTAAATAATAATATTTTAATAGTTTATTGTGGTTTGTTTAAACTTGGTGTTGTGTGTAACATAAGCTATCAAATAAATAAAATTATTTAAAGAGAAATATTTCATAAAAATGTTGGGGTGCTACATTCTACCCCCCTTAAAATTAATTTCTCCCTCAAAATTCATCACTTTGATACAAACATATGACAATAATTCTGCCTCATCACATCCTTAGGTTCCCATGTAGATTCCTCAAATTGGTGGTTTCACCACAAAACTTTGACCAGGTGAATGGTCTTTTTTCATAACAATTTATCTCTATAATCTATAATCTCTAATAGTTAATCTTTATAATAAATATCTTTCTATGGTGGTACAACCTCTAAGTTCATTATATGTGAAGGATCATATATGTACTTCCTTAGGAGAGATATATATAACACATCATGAAATTGAGAGAGATTCAGTGAAAGTACCAATTGATAAGCTATCATCCCGATGAGATCAATAATTTCAAAAGGAATGATATACCTAAGGCCTAGATTTTCCTTATTTTCAAATTTCATCACCCTATTCTAAGTATATATTCATAGGAATACCATATCACCAACTTCAAACTCTAGATCTTTCCAAATATTGTCATCATAACTTTTTTGTTGACTCTGAGCTACTCTTATGTGATATTGATTGACTCTAACCTTCTTTACCACTTCCTCAGCTAGATTAGGCTCCAATATATTTCTTTCTCTAACTTCATTCCAGCATGTTTGAGTTCTTCACTTCCTACCATAGAGGTCTTCATAAGGATCCATTTGAATGATAGAGTGAAAACTATTATTGTAAGAAAAATACACTAAATTTGTTGATCCCAACCACCTTTGAAATCTATAGAGAAATATATCAACATATCTTCAGTATTTTGAATGGTCCTCTCAAACTGACCATTTTTCTGATGATGATAAGCAATATTAAAACCTAACTTTGTATCTAAAGACTACTAAAGACTTATCTAAAACATCAATGTAAACCTCATATCCTAATCAGATACAATTGATAGTGGTAAACCATGAAATATTACCACATCCTTAATGTATAACCAAGTAATTTGATCATGAGAGAAATCTTATCTAATGGAAACAAAGTGCATTGACTTTTTAAGGTGATCAATTACAACCCATATATCATTATTCCCATTAGATTTTTTGGGGATTCCAATAATAAAATACAAGGTCATGTTTTTTCATTTCTATTCTGGTATGGGTAATGGTTGTAGAATCCCCTTATACTTTTGTCTCTCATCCTTAACCTGTTGGCATACCAATAACCAAGAAACATACTTTACAATATATCTATTTATTTCATCCCACTATAAATACTCATTCAAATCTCTATACATATTTGTAATTCTAAGATGAATAGAGAATGAATAACTATGAGCTTCATCTGTTAGATCCTTCTTCAAATATGGTACTTAAGGGAAACATATATTGTTCCTAAACCTTAGTATTATTTTATAATCAAGGTTGAAGTCATTAACATTTCTTACCTTTTTTATAGCTCTAAATATTCCTTATGTGCATGTTTAATCTTCATGTAGATAGATGGTTGAACACTAATTTGAGAAAGATAATGTTTATCTCCTTCCTTAAATATTTCAAGATCCATGCTTTATAATTCCAAAAATATCATATATTTTGTGATCCTCATCATAGAAAAACTATTGTGATCCTTTTGACTCAGAGCATTTGACACTTTGTTCGCTTTCCCTGGGTGGTAATGTATTGAACAGTTATAATCTTTAATCATCTCCAACCATATTCTCTAGTGTATGTTTAGATATTTTTGAGTGAATATATACTTTAAACTTTTGTGATCAATATATATTTCACACTTTTATCCATAGAGATAATGCATCCATATATTTAATGAAAAAATAACGTAGCTAACTCCAAATCATGATTTGGGTAATTTTTCTCATGGACCTTCAATTTTCATGAGGCATAATCTATAACCATATTGTTCTATATAAGGATGCATAGAAGTCCCTTATCTGATGCATCACTATAGATAAAAAATCCTTCTACATTATTGGGTAGTGTAAGCATAGGTATATTTACTAGCCTTATCTTGAGTTCCTTAAAACATTCCTCAAATTCATCCATCCAAAAGAACTTGAATCCCTTCTCAGTTAACTTGGTGAGTGGATTCGATAGTCATGAAAATTTCTCCACAAAGCACTGATAATATCCATCCAAAACTAGAAAAAAATGGATCTCAATCACAGTGGTTGGTATGGGACAATTTTCAAAAACTTCTTTCTTTTAAGGGTCTACTAATATACCCTCACATGAGATTATATGACCCCAGAATGAAACTTATGAAGCCAAAATTTAAACTTGGTAAATTTTTCATAAAGATTATCCTTAATTAGGGTCTTTAACACAATTATCAAATGATCTTAATGATCTTAATTTCTCTTTTAATAAATAATAATATCTTCAATAAAACTACCAAAAATTGATCAAGGTAATATCTAAAGACTATTCATTAAATATATGAAGATAGTGAGGGAATTAGTAAGACCAAATGGAATAAATATAAATTTATAGTGTCCATACCTTGTAAATAATATTGTCTTGGGTATATCCTCCTTATTGACCCTTGATTAATGATATCTAGAATGAAGATAAATCATGGAAAAGTATTGAGCTTTGCACAGTTGATCAAAAAGTCATCAATACGGGGTAGAGGATACTTGTTCTTAATAGTGATCTTGTTAAGTTATCGATAATCAATGCATAGTCATAATGATCCATATTTATTCTTAAAAAATAGAACAAGTACACCCTAAGATGATGCACTTTACCAAATTAATCTCTTGTTAATATTCTCCTGGAGTTGCTTCTTCAATTCTTGCAACTTAATCAGGGTCATTCTATATAAAGTCTTGGAAATAGGTGTAGCACCAAGTATGATTTCTATTGAAAAAACCACTTCATGATTTAGTGGAAGACTAATAAACTCTTCTAGAAATATATCAATAAAATCCCACACAATAGGTAAATCTTTGATGTTGAGTTTATCCTAAACCATATGATATAAAATCCTATTTTTAATAGGAATCATGAACCAGATGATGGATGTAATTTCCATCAGAAGTTCATTTTTGTTATCACACTGACAAGGAATAAAAATTTGGTTTGGAGTATCAAATGTAACTTCTCTTACTTGTAAATTGATTTGGTATTTATGTAAGGAAATTCAATCCATTCCTGAAACAACATAAAATTCATCTAGAGGAAGAATGAGAAGATTTTGAGGAAACAAATTCCCAAAAACTTCAACTAGAGAAGAACCATATACCTAGGATGTGATCATAACACCATTAGGTATTTTTAATGCTAAATCAACATATAATTTTTGAGATGATATGATGATACCATTGGAAAATTATTTATATATAAAATAGTGGGTATATCCATAATCAAATAAGACATTAGAATTTCTAGAGTGGATGCTAAGTGTACCTTTCAATACATCATTACTGTACCCCTCATCAAAAATAGTGTTTGCATGAGGTTTCCATTTTTCTGTGGGATTAAGAGGTTGTTAACGTTGATCTTTATCCTTAACATTTGGATTTGGGAACTGGTTAGCATAATTCCCATACTCCTTTTATTTAAAACACTGGAGTGTGGGTGGTGCATTCTATGGATCTTTCTATCTATTTGAATCATTGGATAATATAATCACATTACTTAGTCATTTGATTTATTGATGACCTTACTTTACACACTTGAAACATTTACTAGTTTCCTTAAGAAAACTTCCCTCATGTTTCCATCCACATTTTTAGCATAAAGGAAATCTCATCTTATTCTCTTCATGATTTTTATAATTTCCTTTGAATTCCATTTTTTTTCTTGTCAAAACCAAGAGATTGATGGGTAAATACAATATCCATATCCAACTTTATAGCACATTTAATGGTTTCTTCATAGTTAATGAAGTACATTATAGATAATTCTATTTGGAGACTTGGTTTTAATTCACTAAATAATTGATCAATCTTACTTTTAGGTTGGATGATAATACCAGAAGAATACCGTATAAGTCTTTTGAAATTTTCCTCATAAGTAAGAATAGATTCATCATCCTTAAAATTTAACTTAAGGAATTTATTCCCTATTTTTTCATAAAGAATATGAGGAAATTACTTATTGAAAATAATATTTTAAATTCATACCAGTCTATAGATTCAATTTCTTCATATTCTCCCATGTTCTTGATAAGATTCTGCTACTGATCTGTTTCACCTTCCAAATGATAAATAACTAAAATAACTTTTCATGTTCCTAAAACTAGAGAACAGAAAATATATGTTTAGTGGAATTGACCCATTTCTCATTAACTAGTGGATCAGAAAACCAACTAAAAGAAGGCAATAGTTTATTCATAAATAACCTAACACAACATTGTTCCCTCCTTTTCTTGTTTTGAAGCTCAATGTGATTCATATCTTGGGAAATTTTTGTGAGCACAGAAACAATATTTTGTATTCCATATCACATAACATTCAGTTTCTTGGTAGTAAAATCATTGTATTGAACATCACATTCATAATTAACATGATTCCTTTAGGTTATAACCATTGACTAAAACCAAAAATCATAGTGTGAGCAACAATAATCATGGTGAGAAACCATATAGTCCTAAAGAATAATTTATAATATGTCTAAATTGTGACACCTTATTTGATAGAACCTTAGGTTTAACCTAGGTAATTCAAGATAAATACCAAAACTTTAGGATTTTATCCTATAATTAGACTTATCCCTATGTTTATTACTAAATTTTTATCATCCTAGTTTCCAAAGTTTAACTAAACCTTACTCTGATACCAAATATAAAAGTATAGACTTATTACTAGTAGATAAAATTGATCACTACTAGAGAACTACATGGGTGGATACACCTCCTAAGTGGGACTCTCACTGCCATCCCTAATGGAATCCCTTTCCTCATAAATCCCTTGGGCAGAGAGCTATGCTTCATCCAACATTCATACATGAGATTTACCAAGGGTAAGAATCACTCCTTTTATTTTATACCAACTATAGTGACCCATACTTTTCATACATAGATATTACATCTTAATAGATGAATATTAATTACATAAAATTTCAATCCATGTCAAAATCATTTAGGTCTCATATCTTTAGAAACTTGGAAATATAAGAAACTATTTCATAAAATATCTAAATCATCTCCCACTTATATACTCATTACCATAACCCTTATTAGACATATCATACTTAATACCTTTCTTCATAACCTAGGTAAAGGAAACATAAAAAAGTTGAGATCAGATTATCAATAAGGTAAAATAAGTTAGATATCAATGATCACATAAGAAAAACATGAGCATAAGTGTAAAATAACATGATATTAATATTTGAAAACCATTCCCTACATATAAAAGATTATAATCTTAAGTCATGGAATAAATATTGGTGGTTCATATGACCTGAATCATAATGGAATCAAATAATATGAACAATGAGATCATAATATAGCCATAATTCATAGAATTGTGGCATACAAATAAGCATAGAAAATCATTTCCTTAGTATTCAAGTATCATTGTCAAGTCTATCATAGTGTAATTTTTTCACTCCCCAAATCATCGTAGTAGTAAAGATTCACCCCCAAGACTATCATAGTGGATAGAGTCCCTTAATGAAATGGGTTCACTCCCCATTCTAGTCATGTTTATCTCATGAGATATCAATATTTACCCAATGCATTTGAGGGATATATATAGGTTCCACCCATCACATAATAAAAATCATACATACATGTTTCATAAGATCGTAAAACATTAATCATATAATAAATAATGGAATGAAATGGGTTTTATAAACATTTCATCATAATATAACCCATGGAAAAGAAATGGTTTTAATAAACATTTTATCATAACATAACCCAAGGAAAATAAATGGGTTTTATAGACATTTCATCTTTTCACCATAAATATAAACCATACAAAGAAAGAATAAAGATGTTATACTTGTATAATATCCCCAGTAAATCATAAGTAATTCAAATAATTTAATATTAGATGGAAAATTATTTTGAAATATCATTTTGAATAATTCTTTAATATAATAACCTTTCCATTTAAAAATCATTTTTTTTAAAAGTTGTGCAATTATAAAGGAACATGCTTTCTTTAATAATCACATTGTAAACTTTTAAAGGAATATTCAAAGAAAAATTTAGTCATGATTTCAGAAAGATTCATTCAAGCCATATAAGTTAAATAACATTTCTTCTATATTTTTTTCAAAAAAGTCACAAAGTACCTCGTTTGAAAAATGACAAAAATATTCCTTTCAAACTATTTTATAAAAATTCAGACACATGTAAAAACTAATTTAAACAATAATAGGAGAATATTAAAAACATTTTTGAAAACATTTTTCAAAAACATGGATATGGAATAAAAATATTCCCCAATGGATACTTAAAAACAACAATCCTAAATATTGATGAGATTATGAAATAAACTCTTACCTCGAGTTATCCTTTCTTAGAAAGCACCCTAACCTCATGTATAATGAATTTAGATTTATTATAATTATATAAAAGATTAAATTTAGTACTTATAATATCATATATTATCCCTTTATAACATTTCAACACCCCCTTTTTTCAATAATTCCTTATTAAATTTGTTATTTTTGGGTGTTAAATGTTTTTTTATCATGAGTATGTCAGTTTGGTAGTTATGGTCCTTGTACATTTATATTTATTACAAAATAAAAAAATATTTATAATGATATAAATATAATATATATTCATTAAATACATATTTATATTCATACATAAAATTTAGAGAGAGAAAAATTAATTACATCATTCATGGAGATGGTAGGTTGTACGTATGCATGAACGTTGTTTTCATTTTTCAACAGATGGAACAAAAGATAATTATATATTAATTAAAATTTATAATATCATTATTATATCATATATATTCATAAAATCTTTCCTATTCTCCATCCAAGTAAAATATAAATGAAAAATAAATCACATCGCTTTGTGGATGTGGTGGTCTACACGCATGCATGCACGACATTATTGTTCCCCTAAGGATTTTATGGTAAATAAGTATATGTGATATTATAATTCAAGAAGTGTAATTATGTAATAAATATCATATATAAACATTAAACCCATCATAATTACCATCCTTACAAGATGGTGAATAAAAATTAATTGTATCACTATATAGAGACGATAAGCCATATGTATGCATGAGTGATACTTTCACTTCTTGTTTGATGGGAAAGAGGGTTTATAATAGTGTTTTGGTAATAATAATAATGTTTAATAATATTTAGTATTATAAATTGATTATTTTATGAGAAATACCATATATTTATAATAGGTATATAAGAGTATAAAAGAACGTGATCTGTTAAGGCAATTACCTCTTCTTTGAAAGGAATCCTTTATATATCCTCTAAAGGGTTCTAGGGTTGGTCTTTCAGGAAGAAAAAAACTCTAAAATGTTTATAGTAAAATTTAGAAGGTAAATTTTCATTGTTGGATTGATCTATAATGCTCAAAGTTATGTGAATAAGTGAGGGAGGAGGTTCCCTTTTATAATTGAGATGAGGGTCACTTTTGGAATTTCTCAAAATATTAAATTATAATAAATTAATTCTCAATAAAAATGTCTCTAAATGGACATGGATTATAATATAATTTATTATATTATTTTAATCCCATAAACCAATATAATTTATACAATTTTTTTCATTTTAATCCTTGTCATTTTAGTTAACCAATTTTAATTTTAACTATGATAACACATTTTTAAATATTAAAGGAGTGTAATTTTTACTTATAAGGTGAAAATTGGGCCATAAATGTCCAATTTATGAACTTTTTGACCATATAATATCCAAATTATCTTATTTGAATATTTTTATTATTTTTAAATAATTTAATAAAATATTATTTTGATAAAATATCATTATGGTGAATTTTGACACTATTCATTTAATTTAACTTTAAACAACTCAAGTAAAAGGTTGAATTAAAATATAATTATTTAAAACCTACATAATATATCCTATATATCTATAAAATTTATGGTTCACATTAACTCATACAATATATATCATTTTTAATATTTTTAAAATCATTTATTATATTTTTTATTAAAGGGAGACACACTGCATCCGTATTTCATAAGAAATTAAGGTCATTATATAATTAATAAAAATTAAAAATAAATTTCTATCATAAAAGTAGTTTTATTAAGATAAAAAAAACATTTATATTCATTCATAAATTACATTTTTTCCCTATGTGGACACATAAATGATATTAAAAACCAAGAGAGTGACATTTTGTAACTTTCTTTGATTTAAATAATATATAAGTCATTCACAAGGAAAAGTGTCCATTAAACAACTCAATTTCAATAATAAGTTGTTAATAGTTGAATTAATTTCATCCAATAATAATTTGGATGAATAATTATGTCCTTATCACTTATTTTTAAACTTTATTGACCTGGTTTTCCCTTTATCGAGGTGACAAATTTTCCCATAGTTACTATTCATATTGACCAAAACTAAAAGGGGATTATTTACCAAATTTTAACCTCTTTATTTTAAATAATTAATTAATTTTATATAATTAAATTCCTATACTTGGATGAAATTAATTTTAAAGTGAACAAAATGTGACAAGAAATATTTTTTAGAAAAAAATACATTTTTAAGAATAAAACTGAATTTATTATTATCTTATGGATAAAAAAATATTTTTTTATTTTTTAAAATATTTTATCAATTAAATAATATATAAATTTCATTAAAATCATTCACCAATATGGGTTAATTTAATTTATTAAGATAAAAATACATTACACGCATAAAAATTGTTTTCCAAAAAAATATTTCTTTTTCTTTCAAATGATTTTTATTTTCATTTATAATAAATTGATAAAAAATGAATTAATTTTATAAATATATTACCATGAATTTTTCATAATTTATTTATACCAATTCATACCTACTAATCCAATGACTAGACGATAACTGTCATTTTAAATAATAATATTTTAATAGTATATTGTCGTTTATTTAAACTCGGTGTTGCATATAACGTAAGCTATAGAATAAATAAAATTATTTAAAGAGAAATATTTCATAAAAATATTGGGGTGTTACAAAAATAAGACTATTCAGACTCTTGAGGATATGTTTCATTCTTGTATCCTATATTTTTGAGGTTCGTGGATGAGGTATCTTCCTTTGGTTGAGTTTGCTTACAACAATAGTTTCCACTCCACCATTGGTATGGAACCATTTTAATCATTGTAAAACCAACCTTTTTTCTATGTTTTTCTGGACTAGGGTCAAATATTTAGCAATTATTAGGCTAGAATCAATGTATAATATGAAAGAGATAGTTCAGGTAATTGATGAGAGGATAAAAGATGTGTGAGATCATCATAAATATTACGCCAATCATAGGAGGAGACCTATGGAGTTCGAAGTTGGAGATAAAATGTTCCTAAAGATGACTCCTCATCATGGGTATTGAAGGTTTGGTTATGGGATTAATTTTTCTCCCCGGTTTGTTGGGACTTTCGAGGTTCCATCTCATGTTGGATCTATGGTGCATGAGATAGAACTCCCCCCATAGATGTTCCAGATACATGATGTTTTTCACATGTTTCAGCTTTATCGTTGCCTTCGATATGACTCTCACATCATCTATTAGGTCAAGATCGATGTTGATTATGATACGAACTTCAAGGATCATCATATAGAGATTCAATACCACCAAGATAAGGTGTTTTTTATGCAATTTATACCCTTGGTTCGTGTCTTGTGACAGCATGATGGAATGGAAGAGAATATGTGGGAACATGAGTCACAAATACATGCTCAGTACCCAGATATTTATTTTGTTTATATCTTCTATAATTGTAATTATGGTTGTGGTTTTTGAGCTTTTCTATGTTATGATATGGTTTCCTATTATTGTTTTCTGTGGACCTACTCGTGTTTGAGAGGTATCTCCCCTGGGAGAGTGTTTAGTATCTAGTTATTGTGGTTGTTTAGTTTTTATCTTTATTCCTCTAAGAAGGTGGTTGAACTCCTGTGATGGTGAGATTCTTGATAGGTATCTCATAGGGTGTATTTTTTGACGACCATTTTATTTTCTCTTTGAGTTTGGTTTTGTATTCTTGAGGAAGAGAATTGTTTGATAGGAATCTAATATAAGGGCCAAAATCTTTCTATCCCTACCATTTGTGTGTTTGTGAAGTACATGGAGCTTAAAAGGGTCTTAGTGGGGCTACAGAGGCATTTGTATGCTAAAATATGGAAGTGAGGAGAGTTTGTGTTGTAACAAGTGGTTTACGGTGTAATTTTGTTTTATAGAATAAGTGAAACTTTTGACCTGAATGGTTTTACAGTGTCTGCATGTTTTATGGCATAAGTACGACTTACAACCTAAATGTATTTTACAGTTTGTGTGGTTTATCCCATGGAATCTACATTGTAAAACTAACATTTATGATTTGATTTAAATATATATCTTTTGGTTTGAGGTGACACGTTTTTCATAGGAACATAATGTTCAACATGTTTACAATTTAAACTGGGGTTTACACCATAAATTTCCCCTGGGTAGTGATTTTCATAACATCTATCACCCCTATTCTTCTCCCAAAACCAATGCTTCTCCCATATCTCTATACATCCAGTGATGGTTTTTCAAGGTGTTTTTGGATCCCTTTAGAGGGGATCGATTTTCAGCTTCTCATGTTGGATTCACAACAATATGAGGTTATTTATCCCTCTTTATTTTGTGGTTATTCAATCTGGTTCCTCCCACTTCTTTCTTGACATGCGATTTTGGTTTATCTCCATGTTCTAATATAGTTTTATTTTTGTTATCTTGGTTGTGGTGTGGTGTCCTTGGAGTGATTCAGCTTCTTATGGGAGAAGTGATCAGGATCTGTGATGTTGTCCATTTTCGTGTGAATAACTTTGACGCCTTCTAGGTAGGGTATTAATTGATTCTCCTATTTATTTATGTTCAATCGTAAATTTAGCTTGTTTCATCCCTTTTTATTATAATGGAATTAACCTAATAAATATTTAATTGGATTAATAAATAATTGAATAGTGATTTCATGTCGATGTTTGACACCATGATAACAGTTTTCCTCTTGATTTTATAGATAGTGTGTTATCTATTCTATGCTTTTATTGCATGTTTTCATTCTTGGTTTAGAATATTTATTTCATTTTAAAATGGTAAAAAACATAAATTTAGTAATTTTTCATTGGTTGGCTAAATAATTAAAGAAAAGGTATTTTTAATTTAACCCGATGGTTCTTATAATTTTATGGTAATTAAAATTGATGTGATACACATGTTTAACTAAATATATTCTTCCATGTGTTAATTTAATTGATAAATAATTTGAATCATGTTAATTATTATTTATAATAAAAAAAATACATGTTAAATGAGAAAAAATCTTCTCTCAGTTTGTTGAAATTGGTTTGATTCTTGAGAGCATGTTTAATAGTTTGATATCTTGTTATAGATGATGTATTTGGTTGTATATAGTTGAAACCTATAAATAATGAATCAGTTAATTCAATATGAAATAAAAAACTAGTCTTTTTTAAAAGATAATTTTTTGGGTTCGTGAGTGCCTGTTTGTTTATAAAGGTCGAATGCCTTGTGTTGAGAATCATGTGAGATCATTTTCATGTGAAGGATGGATGCCTTGTTTTAGGGCCAAGTTTCCCTATTTACTATGTTTGTTCTTGATTTATTATGATTTTCTCAAGATGTAATCCTTTCTATTTGATGTGTTATGATCCTGGGATGGCTGATGTGATATAGGATGGGGAGGCCTAGATGATGTGAAAACAGTTGAAGCCTATGATGGAGAGATGCATCGGGATATGCATGTGGGTTTCATGTATGTAATAATATATGATGGAATGGTTTGAAGATAGACTTTCCCATTTATATGATAAATATAGATGCTTACTTGATATGAATTTATTTAATGGTTGATGTCCAGGTTTCATATTTATCTACATTCCTTCCTCTACTATTTGAGGTAGATGTATGTGTTTGGTTTCATGTTTTCTCTTAGTGGTAGCTTAGGATGGTTTTCCTAGAGTACCTAGATTATGGAAAGTTAATAATGTTCAATAAATGACTTAACCCACTAGGTTTATGTTACTAGAATGAAAATGGGATGTTACTCTTTAGAAATCATGGACTGTTTGAATTATGCCTAGAGGGAATAGACTTTACTTTGATGATTAATGTAATAAATTTGGAATAATTTTTATGGTTAATTAATAGCTAGTTAATTAATTAACTTAAAGTGAATTGTTCAATGAAAAGAATGTAATTTATGTAAACCTTTAAATACTTGTGTTCTTATAGGATATTTATTCCCTAGTAGTGGAATCTAGGTGTTTGAAAGATGCTAGATGCAGTTGACTTTAGGATGAGGTTATGTCCATAGTGTTATTGTGATCTATATTATATCTTTTATGTTCTATAACTCCATACACTACCCCACCCATGTCAGTTAGGGTGACTAACACCCTATAGACTCTGGGAGGGTGATTTCCCCGACATCTCATTGGGAGGATGGATGGATGACTACCCCCTCTGGCTCTACTCTCTTCTCTTGGTAGTATTATGTGCTGGTATGCATGGTAGTTAGTTTTTACATATATGTGTGGAGAGGGTTTTAATATATTGTAGTTATTTCACAAACATGTATCTCTAGATATAGGTATAGGTTGTGATGGCTTGATGTACCTTACTCGGTGTATGGGTTGTGATAGCTTGAGGTATAATACCTAATGTATGATACATGTCATACAATATTTGGTGGATCCCAAAAACTACTTTTTTACTTATGGATATGTGATATGGGATGATGTAATGCACGAGATTCATGTTGTGATACTTATCTCAGGTTTCTATTGGTAGGGTAATTTTAGAGAGAGATGGCTCAGGACGTGTGATGTTGGGGGAAATCGGCAACCCAGTGAGGAAGAGGTAGCAGGGTGCCCTTGATGTTTCATTTCTATTATTATATTCTAGCTTATATTGATACTTGTTAAGGGTTATCTATGGTGAGGTTGGTAACTTAGTATACTTGTTTAGGTGATGAGTTAGTTTCACTATTGTTCACTGTTCTTTCGCATGCTTTCTTTATCTTTTGCATGAGAGGCTCTGGGGAGAATCCTAATGGATATACCATTATTCTCACCCCATGTATATATAAACTATTTTTTATGCTATCAATAGTAGTTTGGAGATCATTATAGATATTACTATCTCTTAGTTTTTTCAATATTTGTTTGGGCTTTAGGGTTATTACCAAGTTTACCTTTCTGGTACTTGTGGTTTTCCTTTTAGTTATTTAGGACTATATGACATTACATGTATGCACTTGGGTTTTCTTTTATATATATATGATCATGTTTTGATTGGTGTATTTATCTTATCTCTCTCTTATGCATGTTTCTATTAGAGGAAAATGCCTCTGATTATATGTTTATTATACCCTCAGTTCTAGTCACCAACCTAGGGCTTATTGTAGGTGGGAATCGGGTAGTCACCATCTCCCTTCCCACATTGTCATCCCAGGAGGGGTACTCTTTGGGGGGAGGGGGTCATGACAACCTTTTGTGTGAATATATACTTAAGGATTTTATGATCCCTATATATGTCACATTATTCCTCATAGAGATAATTTCACCAAGTCTTCAATTTTAAGATCACCACATCCAATTCTAGATCATGCATTAAGTATTTCTTCTCATGGATCTTTAATTGGAGGGAGGAATAGGCTATCACTTTTTTCATCTTGCATGAGTACACAACCCAATCCATTTTTGAATTCATCACTATAGATCACAAATCCTTCCCCACTAGTGGTTAATATGATCATATGTGTAGTTATTAGATTCTTCTTTAACTCTTTAAATCTTTCTTCACATTCATCGATTCAAATAAACTTCACTCCCTTTCGAGTTATCATGGTTAGTGGACATGAAAATCATGAGAAGTTTCTCAAAAATGGATGATAATACTTAGCTAATCCAATGAAACTATATATCTCCATCACATATGTTGGTATGGGTCATCCTTTAATTGCTACTTTTTTAAGGATCCACAGATATCCATTTTTTGGTGACAACATACCCCATGAATGTTACTTTCTCCATCCAAAACTCACATTTTTTTTGATTTTCATATAACTTTTCCTTTAAAAATTTCTTTAGTATAACATCCAAATTCTCCTCATGTTCCTCCTTGCTTTTAAAGTATAAAATAATATCATCTATAAATACTACCACAAATTTCTTGAGATAATCCCTAAATACTCTATTCATTTAAGTATATGAATATAGTTGGAGAATTAGTGAGTCCAAATGGAATCACTGTGAACTCATAGTTCTTGTACCTTGAATGAAAAGAAGTCTTGGGGATATCATCCCTCTCCAACATTAATTGATAAGATCCTAACTAAAAATCCACCTTATAAAAGTATTGGTATCCACGTTGGTGATCAAACAAGTCAACAATCCATGGGAGAGGATACTTGTTCTTTATCGTGATCTTATTGAGCTCATGATAATCAATGAAGAGGTGCATTGACTCATCCTTATTCTAAATGAATAGGATCGGCACACCCCATGGTGAATCACTTGGGTGTATAAACACTTTATCTAGATTCTCTTCAACTCTTATATTTCAACATTTTACATTCTATATGGGGTCATGTATATTGGAAAAGGTCCAGGTATAAGATCTATTGAGAACTTAACCTCCTGAATTGGAGGAAGACCATGAAATTCTTAAAGAAACACATAAACATATTCCCTTACAATGGGAGTGTCATCAATTATGGTATTTTCCTTAGTCACAATCATTTGATCTAAATACACTTGCTCATAAGGAAATAATATCCACACTTTAGATGATGATTCCAAATGAGATTCATCCTCCACCTTTCACTTGTATATAATTGAAGGGTGATTTCCAACACAAAGCGTGATTTCCTTCTATCGACAATTTATGTTGGATTTATATAATGAAATCTAATCCATACCCAAAATTACATCAAATTATATTAAAGGGAGTATCACAAGGTTTTATATGAATTTTAACCCACAAATATGGATAGGGGAGGAGTTATATACTTGGTATGTGATAATTTCCCCATTTTTCATTTTCAATAATATCTCTACTTTTATATTTTGAAGTGGTGGATGAATAGTTTTACTAAACTTATATTATATGAAAGAATGCGTAAAACCATAATCATATAGGAAATCTTAAGTTCATGAATGGATGATAATCATGCCTTTCACTATTTAATTTTGGTTCTAATTATGTACTTTATTCAAAATCAACTTAGGGATGAGAATTTTCAAACTATTAAACACATAAAAGGTAAAATATGAACATTGAATGGATAACTAATAAATAACCTACATTCCTTAACCTATGAATTTATAGGTTTCAATATAAGTTTTCCATGGTCTATTTTCTGATATAAAATTTTATGGGCTTTTTTTTCTTAATGATAGTTTATAAGGGTCTTGTGAATTTACCAAACCATATCCCCTGGGAGTGTCAAAATATTTGTGTATTAAGACAAATTTATTATGAAAAAAGTGAATGTTGAGTTGATACCCTATGTGAACTTTTGAGGTTATTATCCCTAGGTACATTATTCCAGATATGCATCCACTTATAGTATAAAGATAGGTATTTTGTTTTGTAATGACTCAGATTTTATCCAGTTTTATTTTTATAAATTAATTGGTAAAATTCTAAGACCATTCACTGAGATGGAGTGTGATTCTGAGGACTTGAATCGAAGATCGATGGATTGAAGAATGATGACAATGCAGATTCTACCTTCATCAACTACTGATCCAAACCCTAGGTATAGTGTTGTTTCTTTGTGATTAATTTATCATTCTTAAATTCGAGGATGAATGTAGACCAACCCATGAACAGGTTGATCCATGGTTTGATCGATTATGGGATGGGAGTTATCTTGCAGGAATTGAATGGGGTTAGATTTGTGTGATACAATTATTCTTCATGATCCCTCTAACAAGGATGAATCGAGGCCGACATGAACAAAGGATAAGATCTGTCCTTCAGGTGGTTTTGTGCTTCTCCTTTTCCTCCTTGTTCTTCACATTCTTCGCAATTGAA
Organism: Viscum album; assembly: GCA_963277665.1. Lineage (NCBI taxonomy): Eukaryota > Viridiplantae > Streptophyta > Magnoliopsida > Santalales > Viscaceae > Viscum > Viscum album. The sequence continues at coordinate 976,145,978 of OY728160.1, read as the reverse complement.
TGGGAGGATGATTGTTTCGCCTTAATTTCATGGCATAATAATCCAAGACCAAATATCTGACACATCCACAACACCACGAAGGCGTGATGGTGAAGGTGTGGTACTTTCAGTCTAGGTGGAGTGCAAGGGTAGGAAGGTGGGCCGCCAGAGGGGCAGTCGACGGCGGTGGCAGGACATGGCCTGGCGGGGTCAGTCTAGGTGGAGCACGAGAGTGAGGCATCCAGTGGGGTGATCGGTGGAGGCATAGCGCGATAGGTGGGGGCTTGCATCAAAGTCGGCATATCCAGTAGGTATAGGTCGCGGCGTTGACCAGGGGATGCAGTTTAGTGTCTCATCAGAGGAACCTATAGTGGAGAGGTTGCAGGGCAGGTGGTGTGGTGAGCCAGCTGTGTGGAACAGGGAATGGAACCACGTCAGCACGGGGGGGCACGTGTTCAGGGTGAACCGCATGCGGAACAGCACAGACTAGATAGTAGAGCTAGGCTACTCTAGCAGTTCGGGCTGGTCTGGGCCAAGTCGGGTCGATCGGACCATTTCGGGTCTGCCGGTGAGTTGTGCTGGGCCCAGTGAGTTGGGTCGGACCCAAGTCGGACCTTTTTATAAAAATAGTTGTAACTTTAAAACTGTGTGTTTGTTTGAAGATCAGTTAACAAAGTTGGGACCCTTGCAATAAGACAGTCCTTTTAAGATTCTCTAAGTGAGTCTTTGTGGATGTAATGGCCCAGACCTCTCTGGTCCATTCCTTTTTGAAAATCTAGTGTTTGGGGTTTTCTGAGAGGTGTCGATGATTCATTTCTAGAGTTTGGAAAAAATCCAGTTTTTCTGTCAGCATGTCATTTTGAACTGTCGGTGTGATCATGTCATTTTGAACTGTTAGTGTTTGTGTATCATTTTGAAATTCTGATATCGGCATGTCATTTTGAATTGTCGGTGTCGATATGTCATTTTGAACTATTGGGGTTGGCATGTCATTTTGAACTATTTGTGTCAGCCTATCATTTTGAACTGTCGATGTCGAGATGTCATTTTGAATGGTTAGTGTCGGCATGTCATTTTGAATTTTCGGTGTCAGCATGTCATTTTGAACTATCAATGTCGGCCTATAATTTTTGAACTATCGGTGTCGACATGTCATTTTGAAATGTCATTTTCTGCATGTCATTTTGAACTCTCGGTTCCAGCGTGTCATTTTAAACTATAGGTGTCAGTGTTTCATTTTGAACTGTCAGTGTTGGCGTGTCATTTTGAACTATTGGTTTTGGTATATCATTTTGAACTATCGGTGTCGGTGAATCATTTTAAACTATGTGGGATGGTTGTTTGTTTGAAACCCATAGGTTAGGATGAGTTATTATTTACCTATATGTATAAATTTTAGTTCATTTTTATTTTCAATACGCATCCCACCCTTATTGAGAACTACATGCCAAACACCCCCATTTCATGGGGAAGGGTTTCTTTCCTAACATCCTGGTGGGAGGATGGATGGATGGTTAATAACTTTCTTCTTCACACCCCCTTCTAGGTTCTTACTGCTTGAGCATATCTGGGAAGGCTGTAATGGCTTGAGGTTTACTATATCCTAAGATCCTTTGGGAAGGTTGTGTTATGGATGAGGGGAATAGGTGTATATGGGCCATGTTTGTTTCCTAGGTGTCTTCGGGATGGGGCCCAGGTGTTTTTTGGTGAGAGGGGTGGTTGTTGTGACCTAGGTGTGTGTAGGTAGTTGTAGAAGTGGGACTGTATTTGGGGAAGGGCGATAGCATCCAGACGTTAGTCGTTAGGAATTAACAGTTAACTAGTGGGAAAAGTGGTGTGGGGTTCCCAACTCGTAGATGTGCTTATATTATTACCTTACTTGACTTGTGTTTTTTTGTGAGTGTGCCTTGGTGAGGTTGGGATGGTTAGTATTTTTCCTTGGTAGGTTCGGTTGGTTTCTGTTGTTTTCACAGGGGAATTAGTATGCTTCTCCCACTTGTGAACAAGTGACTTTGGTCTTCTTACTGAGTATACTTGTAGGCTCACCATATGTTATAAAACTATTTTTAGGTTTCCAGGAGGACTTTTGAGGACCGTTCTGGACTTTACTAGCTCAGGCATTGGGATAGTTTCTATGTTTCTACTTAGTCTATTTCTTTTGGCACTTTCTTTGGTTCTTTGGTTGTACTTTTGTCATAGTTTATATTTAAATCATGCATGGGTTGGATTTTTGTTTCCTTTATATAATTTATTTTTCTTTTTTGTGATTTTTACCATCTTATCTCTTGATCGTGTTTTCATTAAAAAGGGTAATTCATTCCATTTTGTGTGAGATTCTATACCCTTGGTGTTGGTCGCCACTCTGAGGCCTATTGAAGGCGGGACTTGGGGGTCATTATCTCTCCTTCATCTTGAATAAGTAATGTCATGGAACTTTTTTGTCCCTTACCTCATCTTGAAGAAGGTGGGTCATGACAGAATGGTATCATAGGAGATGGTTGTGAGATAGGATGGAGTTTAGAGTTAGGCATAGTGAGGATTTAATGGGATGGTAGGAAAACAGTGTTAAGCGATCTTGGTGCATGAAATAGGCCAGGGAAGACCGACTAAGACATGGGATTTTAGGGGCATCCATGATCTAATTCAAGGACTCTCAGCCAACTAAACAACCAAGTGAGGCTACACTGATTGCATGGTAGAGACCCTAGGGAAGGTACAAGTATCATAATGACTTGTGTTCTTGTGTGTCTTAGGTGTTTTGGGAATTTAAAATAAATGAATAGTCAAAATGAATATAAAAGAAAATTTCCATACTACATGGGCTTAGGAGTTCTTTATTTACCCTTCTCAACTATGGTGCCCAGACATCGCCTATGAGTGGCTCAGGTAGTCGAGGCCCAGTTGGCTAACTTGGATGATTAGTAGAGGGTTGATCGAGAGGAGGAAGATGAATTGTGGCAGAAGACCCTTCGTGCTTTCTAGCATCAGACCCTGGGGAAGTATGAAGGTAGCATTTCAGACTTAGAGATGGAAGGATAACTTGAGGATATGTCAATCACCTTTACCTTGATTCGTGCTCTGAGGGAGTATTGGGTTCCTATGGCAGTGAGCTAGATGAGTGGAGTAGTGATTCAATGGTGGATGATCTACCTCAGGGAGAGGAAGGAGACTAATATTTTGTGGGTTGACTTTGAGAAGGATTTTCAGGTGAAGTTTCCTTCCTCGATTATGAAGGAAGAGATGAGATAGGTGATACACTCCCTCCAGAAGGGTAATATGTTAGTGAGGGAACTAGGGATCAAGTTCAAGGATCTCCTACGCTTTGCTTTGGACCTCTTTCCAGAAAAGGAGTCTCGGTAGAGGTGCTTGGAGGAGGCACTTCAACCTTCTCTTCAATATGAAGTTACTCCCTTCACCCTACTGACATACTTAGAAGTTTAGAAGAAGGATGATTTAGTGTAAATGATGCACTCGCGAGGAGGCGTGCAATGAGAGGGGGCCAGCTAAGTTCTTAAAAGGGGAAGGTATTCAACAGCAAGTCTCTGGCGTTAGGGCCTTCCAGGTTTCGGTCAATGGGGAGTAGGCCTCAGCAGTTCTAGTTCTGGTCTCCTAGTCCTCGCCCTTTCCCCATGGTCCTGGGACTGAGGTGCTTTGTCTATAAAGGTCATGGACATCTTCTGAGCTAGTTCCCAGTTCATGCTCATTATGGTGGAGGTGGGCAAGTTCGTCACCCACCTAAGCAACCATTGTCCTTCAAACCTTTTCAGTGGTAGGGATAGCAATATCCAGCTCCACCAAGGGAAGATGGTGTAGGAGGAGGTTGTTCACAAGTTTCTCCTTAGAGACCTTGACCAGGGAGTGGTCGGGGAGGTGGCCGACAGCCGATGGGCAGAGGAGCTAGGCGTGGGAAGTTTCAAGCCATCGAGGCAACATTTCTAGCAGGGTCAAAGGTTGTTCAAGGTACAATCATTCTTTTTATCACTCTTGATTGTGCTTTGTTTGATTCAGGATCTTCTTACTCCTTATTTTCACCCATTCGAGCCCATGCTTTGGGACTATATATAGAGATACTTTCTATGCCCCTAGTTTTGAGCACACTAGTTGGAAGTCAGACCAATTTGTTTGATGTTTTCCAAGGATTTAGACTGATGTTGGTACCACATCAGTCCATTGGGTATCTTCTTCTATTATAGATGAAACCATATGATTTCATCTTAGGCATCGACTGGTTGTTATCTATGAATGATGTTATCAACTGCTTCTGGAGAAGAGTCATGTTCTCATATATAGATGGCCATCACATAGCTTTTTTTGGTGAGTGGAGATTTTAGGTGGTCAGCCATCATGTGGAGACTCTTCTCTTTATATTTTCTAATATTTTGGTGGAATCAGAAGATACAGATATGGTAGAGGTTCTGGGGGGTTTTAGAGAGTTCATGTATGTCTTCCCAGAGGAGGTTGTGGGTCTAACCCCTTGACGTGACATCGATTTCTAGATATAATTGCAACCTAGTTCGCATCCTATTTTGATGTCTCCCTATATAATGGAACCTTCTAAGTTATAGTATTTGCGGATTCAGATCGACGATCTGATGAGAAAGGGATTCATCTGGCCCAGTGTGCTGTTGTGGGGTGATATTGTCTTGTTTTCAAAGAAGAAAGATGGTGGTCTGAGGTTGTGCATTAACTACCAGAGACTGAATCAGGTAATGGTCAAGAACCGTTACCCCCTTCCTAGGATAAATGATATTTTCAACCAACTGAGGGAAGAAGGTTGGTTCTCCAAGATCGATCTGCGGTCTGGATATCACCAGTTGAGGGTGAAGGAGGGTGGCATCCTGAAGACTACTTTCAGGTGCAGTTATGGGCACTTCAAGTTCATGGTTATGCCATTCAGTGTTACAAAATCACCAGTCATGTTCATGGGGCTCATGAACTCTATTTTCCATGAATTCCAAGATCATTTTGTCATTGTGTTCATCGACGACATCATGATTTACTCAAGGTCAAAGGAGGGTCACATTGAGCATCTGAGGACTGTCTTGGAGGTCCTTTAACACCACCAGCTCTATGGGAAGTTGTCCAAGTGAAAGTACTGGACACAACATGTGTACTTACTTGGACATGTGGTGTCTTTTCAGGGGATATCAATGGACCCGTCAAAGGTCTAAGAGGTTGTTTCTTGGGCAGCACCTAAGAATGTGGTAGAGGTTCGTAGCTTCCTGGGTCTGGTGGGATATTACTGTAGGTTCATACATGAATTATCATGAGTTGCAACTCTATTGATAGATTTTACTAGGAAGGACCAGGACTTTTGTGGAGTGAGCTGTGTCAGGAATCATTCAGCTATCTAAAGGGGAGGTTGGTCAGTGCTCTAGTGCTCAGGTTTCTGGAGGAAGGGTTGATGTTTGAAGTGTTCTATGACACTTATGGTCTTGGCTTGGGATGTGTGATGATGCATAAGTGGGGAGTGATCTCTTATGGGTCTAGGTAGTTGTGTCCCCATGAACATAATTATGCCACCCATGATATAGAGCTTACAGTGGTTGTTTTTTGTGCTGAATTTGTGGTGGCATTACCTCATCGGGGAGCACTTCGTGGTCTTCACAGATCACAAGATCTTGAGGTATATATTCTCCCAGCAGGACCTAAACTTGTGAAAGTGGAGGTGGATGGAGTTTATCCAGGGCTACAACTTTGAGATATCTTACACCTCAGTAAAGGGGAATGTGGTGGCTGATGCGTTGATAAGGAAGTCATAAAAGGAGTTAGTTCGGAAATCCATAGATGCTTGGAAGGAAATGGAGGAGTTAGCCTCTTTGCACCTATATGATGGGGTGGATAGTGATAGAGTCTATCTGTTTCAGATGATAGTATAGTCTTTGTAACACCCGAGACTTTTATGTTATATAAATTATCAAAGGAATCTTTTTCTACACAACACTTGTTTGGCTTTCTTTACACGAAATCGCGACCTTCCCTGATAGCTTGCGTCGTACGCAATACCGAGTTTCACTAAACAACGATATACTATTAAAATATTATTAAAACTAGCCATTATGAATAGTAATAACCACTTTTTGAAATTTTATAAATTTTATTTTTCAAAATGGACTTCATTTTTGGATTCGTAATATCGAAATTAGCTTAGGGTGAAATTTTGGTATTTTTCTGAAAACTTTCAATTTTTGATGAATAGTGAAACCACTAAGTGGTAGTTAAAAAACTGAATTTTTTCATAAAACTTAATTTTACCGCTTCTGTGAGTGGAATTTCAAAAATCCGAGAGACACGGTTGATGTCAATAAGTAAAATGTGGTTCAATGAGATGAAAATAATTTTTGGTGAATAGTAACTTTTTACTTTTATTTACCACGGTTAAAAGTAAATAGGGTGATTAAGGGTAAAAATGATATTATTATTACCCTAAAACATGTCCTAATTCTATTGGATAAGTGTAATTCGACCAAAAACAAACTTAGGAATAAAATATGACCATTTAGGCCCACTTGGATTAGATTAGGACATTTATTATTAATTTATTTAAAGAAGGGTTAAAATAGTTAAAATCAATGTTTAATAAGTAAATCATTTTTAATATAGGGTTATACATAAGATAAATTAGACTATAAATAGTAATTAGAAAGATAAAATATTTCCTACATAATGGTATTTTATTTGTAATTTTTAGACATTAAATAATTTAATTTATTTATGACACAAAGATGATGCAGTAATTATCTTATTAATGAAATATTGACATAATTGATGTTATAAATACCCAAATAAATGTAATTTCAGACTTTTTATGAAATCAACTAATTTTCTAGGTTACTATGACATGTTATTATTTATTTAATTAACTTTTTTCTAACTAATAATTCTTTTATGATTTTCACAAAAATCAATTACAAAATAGTGTCAAAATTGACATAAAATAGTTTTTAAAACAAATATTATATTATTAATTGTTATTTTATTCCTAAAAATCTAAGGATCGGCAAAATGACTTAGATAAGGTTATATATATTAATAATAAACAACTTGGGGTTTGTTTGGCTTCTTATAGTAAGTTTATTAACCTTATAGTATAAGAACACAAGAAGACACGGTAAAAGTAAAATTATTTTACTTAATGTTAAATCTAAATGATAAGGTAAAAATAGGAACCTAAACTTGTCTAAATTATATTGTATGAGAGGATTTAGACTCATCCCCACCTTATTTTCGAAATTAATCAATTTGGAGCTATTTAAAACCGAATTTGACTTTATAATAAAATAATAGTTTTAGTTATTCCAAAGGTTCCCCTCTCCTCCCTTATAAAAGGGAACCTCCTCCCTCTCTTCCTCATACCACTTTGAGCCTTAAAGCTCGGCCAACCCCTGCCAAATTCCCTTCTCCACTTCCCTATAAACATCCTAGAGGTTCTTGTCTTCCTCAAAGACCAATTTTAGTGCCCTAAAAGGAGATCTCAAAGAGGCGCTTCAAAGAAGAGGTAATGTCCGTTACCGATTATTTCATCTTTATTTCTTCTTCCACTTCTTCTTCTTAGGTTGTTTCATTATGAAGTAATAACATAAGTATCACTTATATATTGATATGTTATTATAATTATTAAACAACCTTATTTCACCATCTATCCATCCTATGGAAAACAAAATTACCGCGCGTGCGTACGTACGGAATACCGTCTCCATGCCGTGGTGTAATCTATTTTCCACCACCACCTTACTTGGATGGGTATAATGGTGTACATAATAACTATATATGATTATTGTAAAGTGATATTGCTTCTGAAATAGTATACATACACTCCAATACAATTCCACGATCATGAGAATGATATCATCGCTCGTGCGTATGTACGGACTACCGTCTCCACGACGCGATGAGATTCATTCTCCACGTTAACCATTCATGAATGATTATAAAGTATATATAATAAGTAATAATGAAATATATGACATAATAATGATTCTGGATTTATTGGTATATATATGTATGTCATCTACTTAATTTCATTCAACTCAATAAGGAAAAGAAAACAGCGTTCATGCGTACGTACGATCTACCGTCTCCATGAACGGTGTATTTCTTTCCATTTATTGATCTATTATATTCTGAATATATATTATATATAAATCATGTTTTATATTCTAGAATTAAGTAATCATGATCTAATTAATCATATGAATAATTACAAGTCAAAACATGGACGACAAATGAAACGATTTTACCCAAAATGCTCTTTAACATGGAATTTACAAAATAACGGGTAATATAAAGCCATAAGTGAACCATATATGATATAATAACAATAATTATGATTCTAGAATAAGTCAATGACATTATTTAAATCATTATACATGAGTTTCGGACACATACGAAGCAAATCGGACCTAAGGTAAGGGAAATATCACAATCTCATTTTTATCCGAGATTGTTTATACTTTGGCATTTACTGGGGTGTATTTTATCATCCACATCCATGTTTCCTCAATATGTAATATTATTTCCATTCACCTACAATTTTTTTAAATCCTATTTTACCCTTCGGTGAGTTTTTAGTAAAATATATGAAAGGAATCTTTTGTCGTTTTTCGTATGAGGTACTTTTTGACTTTTCCGACAAAAGTACGAGAAGAATGTTTTTTTTAACTTATATGGCATGAATGGATTTTTAAAACATTATTTCCAAGAAGATTCCTTTACAAGTTTTCAAGTTTATTTTTAATCAACTTCTTTTAGTTTTTAATTGTATGACATGTTAAGAAAGGAAAAGTGTTTTTGAAGCAGAAAGGATATTTTCCTCAAGAATGGAGTTCAAGTGTTTTATCAAAATTATTTTCCATCTAAGATAATAAAGGGTTCTGTTTCTATCCCTATTATTACATTGATTTGATTATGTTGTGATGGAATTATTTTTATGAATTCCTTTATCTTATATGAATTGTTTTATGATGTCATGTAGTTTAAGAATCCCATTTTTATTACATGGGTTATGTAATGATGTATGATTTATGATTTTGTGGCACACATAATAATAGTATCATTATGAGATGGGTGGGACCTATATATCCCTCCAATGCATTGGGTAAAGATTTTATATCTCATGAGATAGACATGGCTGGAACGGTAGGTTATACCGGTTCAGTGAAACAGGACTGAAACGAGGGTGACTCGGTTCAGAAATGGACTTTGTCCACTAAGATAGTCTTGGAAATGAGTCTTGACTAATAAGATATGATTCTATATGATTATGTGTGTATGCCAAAAAGTTTCATGTTTTAAGTTATGATTATTGGGATTTCATTTCACTACTATGATTTATCCCATGTTATGAAATTATGCTCTCTTTTGCAAGTTAAGATCTCTAAAATGTTATGATCTTATGAATATGATGTGATTGATATTTATTTTGTTTACCCTTACTGAGCATTTGAGCTCACCCTTTTATGTTTTCTTTTCCCCAGGACATAAAAGAAAGGATTTAGGTTTAAAAATAAGAAGAAGATCTTTATGGAAGATGTTGAAGATCTTTCACCACGATTAGAAGATTATATTTCGAGTTTCCAAAGACACTAAACTATTACGGTCCTTGTGTGTGTGTTTTTGTTATGTAATAAGTATTCCGAAAAAGTAATGTAATGTCCATGTACGTCAGGCTTCGGGTCTCTACAGTTGGTATCAGAGGAAAGGTATAGTCAACCTTTGGAAAATAGGATGTGAAAGCCTTAGTAAGAACCCTAAGGATAAGTCTAAGCATAGAACACAATCTTAGTGTTTTAGAAATGGCCATGAATAACCTAGGATAAGACCTTAAGTGTGAAATTTTATTCTTGATTATGTGGTTTTCCTATTATAATTAGTGTTGCTCACACTATTCTTCTTAGTTTTAGTCAATGGCTGGAACTCGAAGGAACCGTTTTAATGCGGAATATGACGGGCAATGCAATGATTGTCCCCCTGAGCAACCAAACGTTATGGGAGATAGAATGAAAAATCTTGTAGCCATGCTCACACAACTTTCTCAAGCTATGAATCATGCAGGACTTCCAAACGAGAAAAGGAAGGAGCAACATTCTGTTGAATCCTTCATGAGACAGCGTCCACCTTCATTCAGCGGGTCTACTGATCCATTATTTTCTGAACAATGGATTAGTACTACTGAAAAGATATTTTCAGTTCTTCAATGTTCTGAGCATGATAAAGTCATCTTAGCAGTGTATCGTTTGGAAGGTGATTCTAATCAATGGTGGAATCTTATTAAGAATACGAGGCAAAGGGATGAAATTGAGTCCATGGAATGGGACGAGTTCAAAAACCTATTTTTCAATAAGTAATTCCCTCGTATTCTCCGAACAAAGATGGAGAAAGAGTTTCTTGAACTGAAGCAAAAGGATGATGAATCTGTTGGTACCTATGAAGCAAACTTTACAAGACTTTCAAGGTACGCTTCTGGTATTATTATCCAACCTGAGAGTAAGATCGATCAATTCTTTAGTGGCTTAAAACCAAGTATTCGAAGGGTGTTAGCCATAAGGGACTTCAATAGCTACAAGGAAATCGTTCGATGTGCTCTCAAAGTCGATATAGAGATTGGAGTAACCCATCAGTCATATGGGTTTGATAAGAATAGGAAAATGGAATTCAAAGGAAAATCTAAAGAGCACACTGAAAAGAAGATGAGCTTTCCCTTATGCTCAAAGTGTGGAAAGAAACATGGAGGGAGTTGTCTTAAAGGGACAAGTAAATGTTTCAAATGTGGAAAGGAAGGTCATCGGGCATTTGAATGCCGCAATGATGGGAAGAAGATGTCTAATGATGAAAACAAAGGAAGGGATACACAGAATGACCCTACAACACTTCAATGTTTCAAGTTCAAGGAGATCGGAAATTATGCCAATAAATTCCCTAATACAAGGGTTGATGATGATGGTCGACGTCAATAAACTCTTAAGGCTAAAGACAAAGGAAAGTCACATGCAATTTCTATCAGCAATGTGGAGTACGATAATGATGTGGTGAAAGGTACACTTACCATCCACTCTAAAGTAGCAAATGTTTTATTTGATTCTGGATCCACCCACTCCTTTATTTTTGAATAATTTTCTAAGGGTATCACCGTATTACCTCAACAATTATATGTTGAGTTAGCTGTGACAACACCTAATGTCACAATAGTCGCATCAAAAGTTTATAATTCTTCTCCGATTGAAGTTTGTGGGAAAGTACTTCCTACAAATCTTGTGATCCTTCCTATAGTGGAATTTGATGTGATTCTTGGCATGGATTGGCTTTCTCTACATGGATCTCATATCAATTGCCAAAGAAGGGAAGTCACATTTCATATTCCAGATCAATCTATGATCGTCTATCGATGCAAGGATGAACATAACCTTCCAGTGGAAATTTCTTCCATTTTATGGGTATTGATTCCACTAAATTAAGGTTATTTATCTCAAATGGTTGGTGAGAAACTCACGATTAAGAATATGCCCATTGTACGGGAGTTTGATGATGTCTTTCCGGAGGAATTACCGGGTCTTCCACTGAATCTTGAAGTTGAGTTTTCAATAGAACTCGTACCGGGTGCTTTACCTATTTCAAAGACACCTTATAGAATGGACCTAATTGAGTTGCAGGAATTGAAGAACCAACTCCAAGAGAATCTTGATAAGGGGTTCATACTCCCTAGTGCGTCACCTTGGGGAGCACCTGTTCTGTTTGTTAAGAAGAAAGATGGATCAATGAGACTCTGTATTGATTATTGAGAACTTAACAAGATCACTATCAAGAACAAATATCCTCTCCCGTGCATTGATGACCTATTTGACCAACTACGCGGAGCTCAATACTTTTCCAAGATTGATCTTCGTTCAGGGTATCATCAATTAAGGTTCAAAAGGGAGGATATACCAAATACGGCTTTCCGTACAAGTTATGGACACTATGAATTTATAGTGATTCCATTTGGTCTTACTAATGCCCCTGCTATCTTCATGGATCTGATGAATAGAGTCTTTAGAGACTATCTTGATCAGTTTTTGGTAGTCTTTATAGATAATATTCTTGTCTATTCAAATAGAAAGTAAGAACATGAAGATCACTTGAGAATTATATTGAAGACCCTGAGAAAGGAGAATATTTATGCCAAATTTACCAAGTGTGAATTTTGGCTTCAAAAAGTTGCATTTTTGGGTCACATAATCTCAAAAGAGGGGATATTTGTGGATCCAGCAAAAACAGAGGTTATCGAAAGATGGTCGAGACCAACAACAGTAACCGAGATCCGAAGTTTTCTTGGTTTAGCTGGATATTATCAACGTTTTGTGAAAGATTTTTCATGATTATCTAATCCACTCACCAAGTTGACTCGAAAAGGAGTTAAGTTTGTTTGGACGGAAGAATGTGAAGAGAATTTCAAGGATTTGAAAAGAAGGTTATCCAGTGCACCTGTGCTCACACTGCCTTGTAGTGGAGAAAGGTTTGTGATCTACAGTGATGCATCCAAGAAGGGATTGGGGTGTGTTCTTATGCAAAATGATATGGTGATAGCTTATTCCTCACGACAGTTGAAAATACATGAGCAAAATTACCCAACTCATGATTTGGAGTTAGCTGCAGTAATCTTTGCATTAAAGATTTGGAGGCATTACCTTTATGGAGAAAGGTGTGATATTTATACTAATCATAAAAGTTTAAAGTATATTTTCACACAAAAGGAGCTGAATATGCGCCAAAGAAGATGGTTGGAGATGATTAAGGATTACGACTGCTCAATCCATTACCACCCTGGGAAAGCAAACAAGGTGGCAGATGCATTAAGTCGACAAGACCACGCTAGTTTATCCATGATGAGGATCACAAAATATCCAATATTTATGGATTTACAAAGGATGGATCTTGGAATTATAATGAATGGGGAAAAATCATATCTTTCTCAAATGAATGTTCAACCATCTATACATGTGAAGATTAAAGAGGCACAGAAAGAAGATGTCAAGTTACAAAAGAAGGTGAGAAATGTTCCTAAATTCAACCTTGATTGTGATGGGATAATAAAGTTCAGGAATAGGGTTTGTGTTCCTCCCATCCCAGAATTAAAGAAGGAGCTGCTGGATAAGGCTCATAGCTCTTCATTCTCTATTCATCTTGGAAGCACTAAGATGTATAGGGACCTGAAGGAGTAATTCTGGTTGGATGGCATGAAAAGAGATGTTATTGAATATGTCTCTCGATACTTGGTTTGTCAACAAGTTAAAGTTGAGAGACAGAATCCTAAGGGGATGTTACAACCATTACCCATACCCGAATGGAAATGGGAAAACATCACTATGGACTTTGTCACAGGACTTCCTAAAACATCCAAAGGCAATAATGCTATCTGAGTCATAGTTGATCGTCTTACAAAGTCTGCACACTTCATTGCTATTAGAGAGGATTTCTCTCTGGATCAGCTTTCCAGGATATATGTAAAGGAAGTGGTAAGATTGCATGGAGTACCACTTTCTATTATATCTGATCGGGATCCGAGATTTACCTCGAAGTTCTGGCAAAGTCTTCAGTATACTCTGGATACAGAGTTGAGTTTTAGCACTGCTTATCATCCTCAGACAAACGGTCAGTCTGAGAGAACAATTCAAACTCTAGAAGATATATTGAGAGATTGCTCTATGGATTTCAAAGGTGGTTGGGATCAACACCTACCTTTGGTGGAATTTTCTTATAATAATAGCTTTCACTCCAGTATTCAGATGGCTCCTTATGAAGCTCTCTATGGAAAGAAATGCAGGACTCCAACTTTCTAGGATGAAGTTGGGGAAAGAAAGCTATTAGGATCTGATCTCGTTGATGAAATGGCAGAAAAGGTCAGATCTATTCAACAACACATAAGATCAGCTCAGAGTCGACAGAAAAGCTATGCCGACAACCGAAGAAAAGACCTAGAGTTTGAAGTGGGTGATAAAGTGTTCTTACAAATATCTCCCTGGAAGAGGGTCATGAGATTTGGAAAGAAGGGGAAGTTGAGCCCTAGATATATCGGTCCTTTCGAAATACTGGATCGTGTTGGGAAGGTAGCTTACCGATTGGCGCTTCCACCGAATCTCTCTCAAGTTCACGATGTGTTCCATGTATCTCTCCTGAGAAAGTACATACCTGATCCTTCACATGTACTCAGCTCAGAAGTTGTACCGCTGGAGCAAGATCTTTCTTATGAAGAACAACCGATAGAGATTCTGGATCGTAGCAAAAAAGTCCTATGAAACAAGACCACTCGATTGGTGAAAGTTTTATGTAGGAACCTCCAATTAGAAGAAGCTACATGGGAGCTTGAGGATGTGATGAGGGAGAGGTATCCTCATCTGTTTGTTACAAAGTGACGAATTTCGAGGGCAAAATTCATTTTAAGGGGGGTAGAATGTAACACCCGAGACTTTTATGTTATATAAATCATCAAAGGAATCTTTTTCTACAAAACACTTTCTTGGCTTTCTTTACACGAAATCGAGACCTTCCCCGATAGTTTGCGTCGTACGCAATACCGAGTTTCACTAAACAACGATATACTATTAAAATATTATTAAAACTAGCCGTTATGAATAGTAATAACCACTTTTTGAAATTTTATAAATTTTATTTTTCAAAATGGACTTCATTTTTGGATTCTTAATATCAAAATTAGCCTAGGGTGAAATTTTGGTATTTTTCTGAAAACTTTCAATTTTTGATGAATAGTGAAACCACTAAGTGGTAGTTAAAAAACTGAATTTTTCATAAAATATAATTTTACCACTTCTGTGAGTGGAATTTCAAAAATCCGAGAGACACGGTTGATGTCAGTAAGTAAAATGTGGTTCAATGAGATGAAAATAATTTTTGGTGAATAGTAACTTTTTACTTTTATTTACCACGGTTAAAAGTAAATAGGGTAATTAAGGGTAAAAATGATATTATTATTACCCTAACACATGTCCTAATTCTATTGGATAAGTTTAATTCGACCAAAAACAAACTTAGGAATAAAATATGACCATTTAGGCCCACTTGGATTAGATTAGGACATTTATTATTAATTTATTTAAAGAAGGGTTAAAATAGTTAAAATCAAAGTTTAATAAGTAAATCATTTTTAATATAGGGTTATACATAAGATAAATTAGACTATAAATATTCATTATAAATCTAAAAAGATTTCATACATAATGGTATTTTATTTGTAATTTTAAGACATTAAATAATTTAATTTATTTATGACACAAAGATGATGCAGTAATTATCTTATTAATGAAATATTGACATAATTGATGTTATAAATACCCAAATAAATGTAATTTCAGACTTTTTATGAAATCAAATAATTTTCTAGGTTAATATGACATGTTATTATTGATTTAATTAACTTTTTTCGAACTAATAATTCTTTTATGATTTTCACAAAAATCAATTACAAAATAGTGTCAAAATTGACATAAAATATTTTTTAAAACAAATATTATATTATTAATTGTTATTTTATTCCTAAAAATCTAAGTATCGGCCAAATGACTTAGATAAGGTTATATATATTAATCATAAACAACTTCGGGTTTGTTTGGCTTCTTATAGTAAGTTTATTAACCTTATAGTATAAGAACACAAGAAGACACGGTAAAAGTAAAATTATTTTACTTAATGTTAAATCTAAATGATAAGGTAAAAATAGGAACCTAAACTTGTATAAATTCTATTTTATGAGAGGATTTCGACCCATCCCCACCTTATCTTCGAAATTAATCAATTTGGAGCTATTTAAAACCGAATTTGACTTTATAATAAAATAATAGTTTTAGTTATTCCAAAGGTGCCCCTCTCCTCCCTTATAAAAGGGCACCTCCTCCCTCTCTTCCTCACACCACTTTGAGCCTTCAAGCTCGGCCAAACCCTACAAAATTCCCTTCTCAACTTCCCTAGAAACATCCTAGAGGTTCTGGTCTTCCTCAAAGACCAATTTTAGTGCCCTAAAAGGAGATCTCAAAGAGGCGCTTCAAAGAAGAGGTAATGTCCGTTACCGATTATTTCATCTTTATTTCTTATTACACTTCTTCTTCTTAGGTTGTTTCATTATGAAGTAATAACATCAGTATCACTTATATACTGATATGTTATTATAATTATGAAACAACCTTATTTCACCATCTATCCATCCTACGGAAAACGAAATCACCGCGCGTGCGTACGTACGGAATACCGTCTCCATGCCGTGGTGTAATCTATTTTCCACCACCACCTTACTTGGATGGGTATAATGGTGTACATAATAACTATATATTATTATTGTAAAGTGATATTGATTCTGAAATAGTATACATACACTCCAATACAATTCCACGATCATGAGAACGATATCATCGCTCGTGCGTACGTACGGACTACCGTCTCCACGACGCGATGAGATTCATTCTCCACGTTAACCATTCATGAATGATTATAAAGTATATATAATAATTAATAATGAAATATATGAAATAATAATGATTCTGGATTTATGTGTATATATATGTATGTCATCTACTTAATTTCATTCAACTCAATAAGGAAAAGAAAACAGCATTCATGCGTACGTACGGTCTACCGTCTCCATGAATGGTGTATTTCTTTCCATTTACTGATTTATTATATTCTGAATATATATTATATATAAATCATGTTATATATTCTGGAATTAAGTAATCATGATCTAAGTAATCATATGAATAATTACAAGTCAAAACACGGACGACAAATGAAACGATTTTACCCAAAATGCTCTTTAACATGGAATTTACAAAATAACGGGTAATATAAAGCCATAAGTGAACCATATATGATATAATAACAATGAGTATGATTCTAGAATAATTCAATGACATTATTTAAATCATTATACAGGAGGTTCGGACACATACGAAGCAAATCGGACCTAAGGTAAGGGAAATATCACAATCTCATTTTTATCCGAGATTGTTTATACTTTGGCATTTACTGGGGTGTATTTTATCATCCAAATCCATGTTTCCTCAATATGTAATATTATTTCCATTCACCTACAATTTTTTTAAATCCTATTTTACCCTTTGGTTAGTATTTAGTAAAATATATGAAAGGAATATTTTATCGTTTTTCGTACGAGGTACTTTTTGACTTTTCCGACAAAAGTACGAGAAGAATGTTTTTTTTAACTTATACGACATGAATGGATTTTTAAAAAATTATTTCCAAGAAGCTTCCTTTACAATTTTTCAAGTTTATTTTTAATCAACTTCTTTTAGTTTGTAATTGTACGACATGTTAAGAAAGGAAAAGTGTTTTTGAAGCAGAAAGGATATTTTCCTCAAGAATGGAGTTCAAGTGTTTTATCAAAATTATTTTCTATCTAAGATAATAAAGGGTTCTGTTTCTATCCCTATTATTACATTTATTTTATTATGTTGTGATGGAATTATTTTTATGAATTTCTTTATCTTATATGAATTGTTTTATGATGTCATGTTGTTTAAGAATCCCATTTTTATTACATGGGTTATGTAATGATGTATGATTTATGATTTTGTGGAACACATAAGAATGGTATCATTATGAGATGGGTGGGACCTATATCTCCCTCCAATGAATTGGTTAAAGATTTTATATCTCATGAGATAGACATGGCTGGAATGGTAGGTTATATCGGTTCGGTGAAACAGGACTGAAACGAGGGTGACTCGGTTCAGAAATGGACTTTGTCCACTAAGATAGTCTTGGAAATGAGTCTTGACTAATAAGATATGATTCTCTATGATTATGTGTGTATTCCACAAAGTTTCATGTTTTAAGTTATGATTATTGGGATTTCATTTCACTACTATGATTTATCCCATGTTATGAAATTATGCTCTCTTTTGCAGGTTAAGATCTCTAAAATGTTATGATCTTATGAATATGATGTGATTGATATTTATTTTGTTTACCCTTACTGAGCATTTGAGCTCACCCTTTTATGTTTTCTTTTCCCCAGGACATAAAATAAAGGATTTAGGTTTAAAAAAAAAGAAGATCTTTATGGGAGATGTTGAATATCTTTCACCACGATTAGAATATTATATTCCGAGTTTCCAAAGACACTAAACTATTACGGTCCTTGTGTGTGTGTTTTTGTTATGTACTAAGTATTCCACAAAAGTAATTTAATGTCCATGTATGTCAGGCTTCGGGTCTCTACAGTCTTCGTTGATGTAGCAGGTGGAGGAGTCTCAGTGGGGATACTTAGATACTGAAGTGATGTGTGATCGCGTTGACCAGGGTGATTCTCCATAAGGATGGTCGGAGGATGGTCAGAATTGGATTCTCTTCCATGGGAAGCTATTTTTCCCAGTGGAGATGCATGAATTAGTTCTCCATGAGTTCCATATGTCACCCCTAGCAGTACACCTAGGAGTTTCTAAGATGTATCGAGGCCTGAGGGAACAGTTTTGGTGGCCCAAGGTGAAGCGGGTAGTGGCAGATTTTGTGGAAAAGTGCCTAGTGTGTCAGCAAGTGAAGGTTAAGAACTGTGTTCCAAAAGTTCTTTTGAATCCATTAGATTTCCCTAAGTATAAATTTGATGAGATATTGATGTATTTTTTTCATGTGACTACCTAGGGATCAGGGAGGTTGCGATTATATCTAGGTAGTGGTGGATCGGCTGATGAAATCGGCTCACTTCCTGGCGATCAAGGAATTGAGTGTAGTGGATGCCTTGGAAAGGAGGTATGTGGAATAGGTGGTGCAGTTTCATGTGGTTCCAAGATCCATAATATTATACTAGGATGCACGGTTTACCTCATGAGTCTGGAGGGGACTATAGTATGATTTTGGCACCCAGTTACACCTTAGCACTGCTTTCCTCCCTCAGATAGATGGGCAGACAGAGCAGACCATCCAAACTTTGGAGGATATGTTGTGGGCATGTGTTCTGGACTTTGGTGGATCATGGGTACAAAATTTTACTCTATTAGAGTTTTCTTACAATAATATATATCACTCTACTATTGACATGTCACCGTTTGAGGATTTGTATGGAAGGTCGTGTATTTTGCCCGTGTTCTGGATAGAGGTTATAGAATCAGATATCCTTGAACTAGATGTGGTGAAAAGCATGATAGAGAAGGTTACACTCATTCATGAGAGGATAAGGGAAGATCAGGATCGGCAGAAGTCTTATGTCAATTATAGGAGGAGGACCTTGGAGTTTAAGGTTGGGGACCACGTGCTCTTGAAGGTTTCCTCTCAATGTTCACAGTGGGGGTTCGGTAAGGGAAGAAGGCTTTATCCCAGGTTCATCAGGCCCTTCAAAGTATTGGGATGAGTTGGTGAGGTGGAATATCAGCCGGCATTGCCACTTCGGTTAGAGAGGTTCCACAAAGTCTTTCATGTCTCTCGGCTTTTTCGGTATCTACACGATGACTCCCATGTCATTTAATATGAAGAGTTGGATATCAAGGATGATGTGACATTCGTGGAGTGGTTAGTGGGGATCTAGGACCATCAGGAGAAGATTCTTTGTGGATGGAAATTTTTTTTTGTTCGTGTGTTGTGGAGGCATGGTGTCCTTGAGGAGAGTACTTGGGAGTGGGAGGCACAGATGTGTGCCTAGTACCCAGATTTGTTCTGAGTTTTTCTATTGTGTTTTTCCTTATGATTTTCTTGTGTTGTAATGATTGACCTTGATACTATGAAATGAGTTGTTTCCTTTTCTTTGATGTGTGAGAATTACCGATATATGGGGAGGGGAGGACCTAATCCCTAATCAAGATGCATTAATGCGGATGCAATTAAACCCATGCGGGTGATTCAGTGCCACCCAAAGAGGATAGTATCTTGACATGGAGGAAGGATCTCCCTAATCCATGTATCAAGACAGTGTTATATTTGAGTTCTGCATGGTTGTTTGGGGTGGTAACTTTCTGGTAGGTGTTCTTGGATGTTGAGGTTTCTACTCCAACTTTCAAACAACACAGGGTGGTTTATCCTTGAGTGGTATCTTACAGGGTGGTTGTTCGGACCCCTATTTTTTTACCTTTCCTCTGGTTGGTTTTAAACTCTATAGTTTAGGAAATGTTTTGAGAGGTATCTGATGTAATGGCCCGAACCTCTCTAGTATATTCCTTTGTAAAAAACAAGTGTTTGGGGTGTTCTTGGAGGTTTCAGTGACTCATTTCCAGAGTTTAGAAAAAATATAGTTTTTCTATCAGCGTTTCATTCTGAACTATTGGTGTCGGCGTGTCATTTTTAATTTTTGGTTTCAACATGTGATTTAGAACTTTTGGTGTCGGTGTGTCATTTTGAACTATCAGTGTCAGCATGTCATTTTGAACTGTCGGTGTAGGAATTTCATTTTAAAATTTTGGTGTCGGCATGTCATTTTGAACTTACGGTGTTGGCATATCATTTTGAAATGTCGGTGTCGACCTGTCATTTTCAATTGTCGGTGTCGAAATTTCATTTTGAACTCTCGGTTTTGGCATGTCATTTTGAATTTTTGGTATCAGCGTGTTATTTTGAATTGTCAATGTCGGCGTGTCATTTTGAATTGTCAGTGTCAGTGTGTCATTTTGAATTGCTAGTGTCAGCATGTCATTTTGAACTATCAATTTCAGTATTTCATTTTTAATTTTTGGTGTCGGCATATCATTTTTAACTTTCGGTGTTGGCAAGTTGTTTTGAATTTTCAGTGTCAGCGAGTCGTTTTGAACTATCGGTATCAGCGAGTCTTTTTGAACTGTCTGTGCCAACATGTCATTTTGAACTATTGGTATCGATGTTTCATTTTAAATTATTGGTGTCAGTGCATCATTTTTTAACTGTCGATGTGGGTGTTAGCATCGGTGTCAGTGTTGGCGTCAGCTTCAATGTTAGCGTCATTTTTCCAGATTTTCCTAGTTTTTTTAGTTTCTCCCCTCTTACATTTTATTTGATGTAAATTGAGTTTAAAGGATTTTTTGAGCATTTATAAAGGCATTTCAAAGGATATTAATTATATCTTTAATATCCTAACACTCCCCACACTTTTAAATAGTTAATCCACGTAATATTAACCATGATCTGACATTAATGGCACTTTAAACCATTTCTCATTCTGCTATATAGGATCTAGATTTTCTAAAGTTGAGGTCCTCTCTTCTATCCTCTCTAGACAAGTCATGCACCTGTGCTAGAGCCCTCTCCTATCCAGTTTTCTTGGAATTTTCTACTAATAGTGCAGTCCCCTGTTCAGCGAAAGGAATATTTTTGGTCACCTGGTGTTCAAAGTAGGGATTTTCCTTCATCTATCTTTAATTATGTATTATGCAGGGTGAGTGTGGTAATGTTTCTTGAGGATGGATGGATCCTTTTCTTTAAAAACTAATAAATAAGGGGTGGGGAAGATGATAATAAAAATATAATAGGACTTGTTATGATAATGGGTAGGGAATTAAAAATGGATAAATGTTGAGCATTGTCTTATTTTATTATCATTGTTTTTCTATTATAAATTGTTTTGGTTGTAAGGCCTTCTAAAAATCATGGCCATTGGTAGTCCTTATTTGTGCATTGGTGATGCTATTTATTTGTTGTTGATACTCTGTTGAATGGCTATAACATGAAAACATTCTTAATCATGTACACTTTTTTAAATAAATGGAGTCCCCAAGATCAAACTTATTCTATGATCACCCCTTTTATTTAAAGTGAAATTAAAGAACCCATATTAGCTAAATCTGAATATTCTTGTCCGGATGGTGTGGTTGTGTTCTGTGTTTTATTGGGTACTAGGGGTGGATACAGGGGTTGGTCATGTGAATGGGGAAAGGTATGTGTGTGTAGTGGGGCTGTTGTATTTGGTGGTGCTTTGTTGTGGGATTTTTGTATGGGTTGGTACATGAGGTATGATGGAATCTTCGGTTGATAGATTGGTTGATTGTGGAATAGATAGACTTTTGTGTAGTGGGACTGAAGGTTGGTTTTTCTCTATTATTTTTATGAATGGGTGTTAAAATGGATTTCCTTACCTTGGTCCCTACATCCTTTTTTTCCTTGGCAGTGTTTAGTGGATTTTAGACTTCTGAAAATAGTTGCAGATGTTATACTTGGTAGTTTCCCCAGTAGTGTTGGAATAACTTATAGTGAACCCCTAATAAAGAATGGGAAGTTTATAAATGAAAAATGGGTTGGGTTTATGCTCTGGTTGTGGTTGTTGTGTGGTTTTTCATATAGGGGTAGCAACAAAGGTGGTTCTGTGGGGGCTAGTTGTTTCTTTGAAACCCATAGGTTAAGCTGAGTGCTTCTTTAAATATATTTATAAATTTTAGTTCCTTGTGATTTTCAATACGCACCCCACCCATGTTGATAACTACGTGCTGAACACCCCCATTTTATGGGGGGAGGGTGTTTTCCCCACATCCTGGTGGGAGGATGGATGGATGGTTACTAACTTTCTTCCTCAAACCCCCTTCTGGGTTCTTACCACTCAAGCATATTCAGGCGGGCTATAATTTCTTGAGGGTTATTATAGCCCAATATCCTTTGGGCAAGTTGTGTTGTGGATGGGGGGCCTAGGTGTCTGTGGGCCAAGTTCATTTCCCAGGTGTCTTAAATATGATTCCCAAGTGTTTTTAGGAAATAGGAGTGGTTTTTGTGACCTAGTTGTGTACAGGCAGTTGTGGCAATGGTACTATATTTGGGGAATGGTGGTAGCATCAATATGTTAGCTGTTAGGAATGAGCAGTTAACTAGTGGTAAAAGTGGTGTGGGGTGCCCAACTTATTGATGTGATTATATTATTACCTTACTTGACTTGAATTTTTTTTTGTGAGCATGCCTCGGTGAGGTTGGGATGGTTAGTATTTTTCCTTGGTAGGTGTGGTTGGTTTCTGTTGTTTTCACAGGGGGATTAGTATGCTTCTCCCACTTTTGTTCAAGTGACTTTGGTCTCCCTACTGAGTATACTTATATGATCACCCTACATTATAAAACTATTTTCAAGTTTCTAGGAGGACTTTGAGGAGCGTGTTGGACTTTACTAGCTTGGGTGTCGGGATAGTTGTTGTGTTGCTGCTTAGTCTCTTTCTTTTGGTATTTTATTTGGTGCTTTGGTTTTACTTTTGTCACAGTTTATGTTTAAATCATTCATGGGTTGTATTTTGGTTTCCTTTATATAAAAGTTTGGTGTTTTTTGGGATTTTTACCATCTTATCTCCTGATCCTATTTTCATTAAAAAGGGTAATTCCTTCCATTTTGTGTGAGATTTTATACCCTTGGTGATGGTCGCCACTCTGGGGCCTATTAAAGGTGGGACTCAGGGTCATTGTCTCTCCTTTATCTTGAATAAGGAAGGGTGTGGAACTTTTGAATAAGGCGGGTTGTGATAGTGGAAGTTGGCATATGACCTTTTTGATTTAGGAGTTGGTTCTCTCAGAACAAGTGTACTGTAAACGGAATCCTATGCCTGGCTGTGATCTTGAAACTATGTGACTTGAAGACTACACGACTTTAGGGATGCATGACTTACCGATACTCTATGTCTTACTAAGACTCTATGTCTTACCGAGAATCCATGTCTTACCAAGACTTCGTGTCTTACCGAGACTCCATGTCTTACTGAGAGTCTATGTCTTATCGATAATGGGTGTTGTGAGGACCATATCTGATAATCCTTCTTTCTGTTCTATATACTAATACCTATGTGAGTTGATCATGTAATTCTTTGTGGTATAATTCATGTATTTCTTTGTGGTATACTTCATGTATTTCTTTGTGGTGTACTTTGTGTATTTCTTAGTGGTATTCCTTTGTGGTTATAGGGTGTCCTACTATGTATTACTTTATTCACCCCTGCACGAGCTTTGCCCACACATGTTGTGTCTTATATAGATTATCGATTATTTGATAGAGTTATAGGTGGACTAGGACTAGGTAGTTCTTAGAGTGATTGGACAGACGAGGTGTGCTTATATGGCTTCAAACAGGTGTCCTACACCTACCCTTATGGTAGGGTTTTTTTGCGGATGGGTTTTAGGAACCTGTGCATTCACTTTGAGAGATTATTTCTTTTGGTGGCCTTGTATTTTGGCCCTGTTTTCTTTCTAGTTTCCTACTATCATATTATGTGGTTGGTATATTATTGTATTCATACATCGTTTACTTATTGTTTTTACTTTCCATCATTTTGGGCTTGGAGATGTGTTCATGTGTACAGGTACTTAGGGAAATGCCTCCCATTGTGGGATATGCCTACTCAATGCTAGTCGCCAGCCCCTGGCCTATTGGAGGTGATCTTATGGTAGTCATGGCATGGGCCCCTTTGTGATGGGTTTTGTCATAGTGGTTTCATATGGAGTTGGTTATACTTAAGGAATGGGAGTCTGTGAGGTTGGTTTGGGGTAATAGTGTTAAGTGTTTCGAGTTTGGATTTCAGGCTAGGTAATCCAGTGTTGGTGCAGTGGCCAACGTATCCATACACCAGGACTATAGACACCTAATTTTCAACTCGTTACATGAAAACACTAGTTTCAAGTAAAATTAATGATACATGCATCATATAGGATTTGGGTGTGTTATCATGTCCTTGAATCAGCTCACCAGGTATACTCTATTGACCATAGACCATCGTGATCTGTTTCAGGATGCCTCCCCATAGATAGACAGACAAAATTCTATTGCATGATTATGATGATGATTTTACTATCGATGAGGTGTTAGTATAGGGGAATGTTCTAGAGATGGAACCTCTGGATGGTTTGTCTATTGTAGTGATTCCCATTGAGCATTAGTTACTACCAATGCTACCGAATGAGGATGCACGCAGACTTAGTGTGTTTCATGAGTTCTAGAGGCAGCGGCCTACCAGGTTTAGGAGTGATCCAAACCCCCAGGTAGCTAAGGATTGGATGTAGATATTTACTCATGTCTTTTTCCTTGTGAGGATACCTATCGACCATATGGTGGTCCTAGCCGCAAGTCTTCTTCAGGGCTCAGTAGGGCGATGATAGAGGTTAGTGACCCAAACACGTGATGAGGTGAATGTCTCTTGGGAAGACTTTGAGTGAATCTTCAGAGAGGATTTATTCCCAGCTATGTTATGCTTAGTGCACATATAGGATCTTCTGCATCTACAGAAGGGCAGTCAGACTATGGTGGAGTACTCGGTGAGGTTTACTGGTCTTTCTCGCTACTCCACAGATATGGTACAAGACCCATTATTCAGGGATTGGACCTTTTATAAGGGAATATTCTAGGATATTAGGAAATCCATGATATCCCATAGCATTCCTACATACGATGGGGCACTGGAGTGAGATTTAATAATGGAGATATTTCTTTAAGAGCAGATGCCAACATTAGGAGCTACTAGTAGGCACCAGGAAACTGAGTCTTCGGTTATAGGTAGTTGAAAACATTCATAGGGACCCAAATTGTTCAAGCACTCCAAGGGATAACCCCAGGACATAGGATTAGTGGTTCGGGGCTACCAGGGTAGAGTGAGTTAGTTTAAGGACATATTGGGTTAATCATGCGGCGGTTAGGTAGATCTGTTATGAGATTGCCCGACCTGTCATATAGATGATCAGGAGATGGTCAAGGGACTTCCAAGGAAGGGGAGGATACATGAGTAGGGTGGTCCACAAGGTGGCATATGTGTAAGAGGAGTATGTAGGGAAGTAGGAGGTGGGTGAATTTTTAACGTATTATCACCCCCCCCCCAGGTGGTCCACACTAGGCTCAGGGAGTTGGTGGACAAGGATGAGGATATCTACAGGTGATAGAGTCTTATGACCTCGGTGTTTCATGGATTATTAGAGGTATTATCTGTGTCTCTTCCACATTATCTGCAGTTTTGATAGACATAGGTTCCATACATTATTTTCTTTCCACGACCCTTGTTTGATACTCAGAGATTTCGGTTGAACTATTGACTCGGACCTTATGTTTAGAGACTCCTACGGGAGGGGATTCAATGATCACACATCGGTGATGATAGTGTGACCTTACTCTTGGAGGTGAGATTTTTGGTTGGGATATCTTGGTAGCAGCGTCGATGCCTTACGACGTCATTCTCGTTATGGACTAGTTATCTACAGTCTATACTCAGATTGAATTTTTTAGGCATAGAATGCAGTGTGTCTGCGGTGATGGGACTAGGTTTTCCTTTGTTGGTGAAAAGGAAATGCATGCAGTGTAATATGGACATACTCATAGGAGGGTGAAATTGATTACCCATCAGTTGGATAGCCTCACCCTCGGTGTAGTGGATGATAGTAGTCCTCAGTTTCCTACAATGGTGGCAGAGTATGTAAATTTATTTCTTAAGGATGTCTTGGTATTAACTCCCCATAGGGAGGTAGACTTCTTCATTGATTGGTACCCCAGGATGACATCGATATCTATACTTTCATATCAAATGGATCCCATAGATCTTTTTGAGTTGAGGGTACGGATAGGGGGATTGTAGAGGAAGGGATTTGTGAGACCCAGTGTTTCACCTAGGGTGGCCCCAATTTTATTTTCCAAGAAGGTAGATAGGAGCTTGAGGTTATTTGTGGACTTCTAGCACCTGAATCAGGTGATCGTAAAGAACAAGTATCCACTACTGAGGATCTGCGACTTCTTATATCAGTTTAATGGATCGAGGTGGTTCTAAAAAAATTAACTTAGATCTGGCTATCACCAGATTTGTTTATGTGATGAATGTGTACCAAATATAGCCTTCAGATGTTGTTACAGCCACTATGAGTACATGGTGATGTCATTTGGCATGATTAATTCCTCATCTATGTTCATGGGACTCATGAACAAGATCTTCCATCCCTAGACCAGTTTGTAGTGGTCTTAATTAATGACATATTAGTGTACTCAGAGACTGAGGAGGTGCATGTGATACACTTGAGGATAGTCCTAGACACACTCTAACAGAACCATTTTTATGGGAATTTCTTAAATTTTCAGTTCTGGATTTAGGATATCCACTTTCTGGGACACATCATTTTAGAAGCTAGAGTCACAGTGGATCTGGTGAAGATTGAGGCATTGCTTTCTCAGGAGCCACCCAAGAGTGTTACCAAGGTGCAAAGTTTCTAGGGTTTGTTTGGGTACTATTAGAGGTTTGTACCCAAATTTTCTAGAGTAGAATAACCCTTTATGGATTTGACATGGAAGGGGCATACCTTCATGTGGATAGAGAAGTACTAGTGGTGCTTTCAGGAGCTGAGGCAGAGGTTGAAGAGCGCTCCCATATTGAGACTACTAGAGGATGGTGTTGGGTATGTAGTGTTCTACGATGCATCATTAACTAGGCTTGGTTGTGTCTTGATGAAGGGGAAAGTGGTGATTGTCTATGGTTCACACCAATTGAGACAGTATGAGTAGAACTACATGACCCATTATCTTGAACTAGCAGCGGCAGTCTTCACATTGAAGATGTGGCGACACGACCTGATTGGTGAGCGGTTTACCATCTACTATGACCAAAAGAGTCTCAAGTATATATTCTCTCAGAATGATATGAACTTGAGATATATGTGATGGTTGGAGTTTCTCTAGGACTATGACTTTGAGATTGTATATACTCCTGGTAAGGGGAACATAATGTCAGATTCTCTTATCAGGATATCCAGCTTTTAGTTGTTGAGCGAGGCATCAGAGCAGTTGGCCACATTGCAGATATATTTTTTAGATGGATATAGATAATCTTACCTCTAGTTGATTGTTGTCACCCCTCCACTCTTACAGAGAGTTATTGAGGCACAGATAGGGGATACCAAATGCAAGACCCGGCGTGCTCAGTTATCCAAATAGCATGCACCTAATGGATATTCTATAGGTGGGGAGAACATCGTTATTTTTAGAGGGAGTACAGTTGTACCAGTAGAATTACGGGAGGAGGTCCTGAGGGAGTTCCACACATCCCCTTTATATGTACATCTGGGTGTGTCAACAAATGTACCATGACCTCTAATGTTGTTTCTAGTGGTCTTGGATAAAGAAGGCGGTGGTAGAGTTCATTTCTTGATGCCTCACTTATCAGCAAGTGAAGGCTGATCACCAGGTTCCAACACGCTTGACCCAACCACTTGAGGTGCTAGAGTGGAAGTGGGATGGTATATCAATGGAATTTGTGATGGGTTTACCACACATGTTTATGAGACATAATACCATCTGGGATATCATTGACCGACCCACCAAGTCATCCCACTTCCTACCATCTGGGAGCAGGGTTTGGTAGAGAGATTGGGACACATCTATATGCAAGAGATAGCTTGGCTTCATGGAGTTACATCAATGATTGTTTCAGATCATGATTCTCATTTCAAATCCCGAATGAGGAATGGATTACAGGATGTGTTTGGGAATCATCTATGTTTGATCACAGCTTTTCATCCACAGACGGACGGCTAGACTAACCGGACCATTCAGGTTCTGGAGGACATTCTACATGCTTTCATCCTAGATTTCAGTCGTAGTTGGTAACATCACCTACCATTGGTGGAGTTTGTGCACAAAAATAGATACCACTCCACCATTGGTATGGAACCATTTGAGTCCTTGTATGGGTGACCATGCAGGTCACCACTCTGCTTGACTGGCCTAGGAGAGTCAACACTCATGGGTCCAGAGTTGGTACATGCTACCACTGAGAAGGTGAAGATCATCCAGGAGAGTATGAGGACTACACAGGGATGGAAGAAGTCATATTTTGATAGGAGACAGAGGTCTATGGAGTTCTAGTAGGAAGACCATGTGTTCCTTTGGGTTTAACCTTGACAGGGATTGTAGAGATTTGGATGGGGAAGCAAGTTATCTCTAAGATACATAGGCACTTTTCAAATTCTATTTATATTTGGTGAGGTGTATTATATCCAATTTATATTCCCACAGTTGTATTGGTTACATGATGTCTTCCACATGTCACAGTTGAGGAGGTACATTCATGATCCATCGCACTTCATCGACCGGGGTGATCTAGACATTGACGATGAGAAAACTTTTGTAGGGTACATGACAGAGATCGAGGATCGACAAGAGAGGATCATTTTTGGGTGTTTGATTCCTTCGGTGGGCATTTAGTGGCAGCACAGGAATATCCAAGGGAGCACTTGGGAGTGAGAGGCTCAGATTCATGCTCAGTACCCTCATCTTTTTGTTTAGTAACCCTTGTTTTGGATTTCGGGGATGTAAATCCCTAAGGTGGGGAGAATTTAATGACTCTGAATTTCTCCAGTTTTATTTTTATAAACTAATTAATAAAATTATGAAACCATATGTTGAGACGGTGTGTGATTCTGATTCCTGGTGTTCCTGGGAAAAATTGAAGAAAAATGTTTATTTTTTAATAAAATATGTAGGTAGTTTTTCTTTAAAACTGAATAACTTCTAAATAGGTGTCCAAATCAGAAATATGAGGGCACTGTTGTTTTTAGAACAGTTATTTTACCCTAGGTGAGGCCTAACATTGGTCGATGTAGGTCAAATATGGAAAGTATTTTTTTGACATATCAGTAATTAAATATTTAATAAAAATATTTTATTTTGACACAGCAAATATTTTATTTATTTTTGAGTTTGTCAGGAATTTAGGTTTATCACCATAACCCTATAATTCCTATGAGATGAGGAGAAGGAAGTTGTCTTGATAGTGAAGATGGATCGAAGATCAGGACATAGATCGAATATCGACGGATCGACAAATGATGACAATGTAGCTTTTCCCTTTGTCAACAACTGATCCAAACCCCAATTAGGGTGTTGTTTCATTGTGATTCATTTCCTATTCTTAAATTTGATGATGAATATGGACCAACCCACAAACAATTTGATTCTTGGTTCGATCTCTTGCGGTATGGGATTTATCTTGCAGGAATTAAATGGGGGTTAGATCTGTGTGATTGATTCATTCTTCATGATCCATCTAATAAGGAAGAATCAATGTGGACATGAAAAAAGTCCAAGATCCATCCTTTGGGTACTTTGTGCTTCTAATTTTCCCCCTTATTCTTTATGTTCTTCACATTTTTTCATGATGGTATGGGTGGATGATTATTGAACCTTCGTTTCATGGCACAACAATCTGAGACTAAAGATATGACACCCCCATGACACTGTAGATGTGTGACAGTGAAGGCGCATCACTTTTGGTTCAGGAGGAATGAAAGGGTAGGATGATGGGTCAGTGGTAGGGCGGTCGGCAGTGGAGGAAGGACGTGGCCCAGTGGAGTCAGTCCAAGTGGAGTGTGACGGTGAGGACACCATTGGGGTAGTCGGCAGAGGCAGAGCACGGTAGGCAGGGTCCCTCATTGGATTCGGTGTGGCTGATAGGCATGGTCCATGGAAGGAGTCCACGAAATTGACTAGGGGATGCAGCTTGGTGCCGCGTTGGAGGAACCTACGGCGGCGAGACCGCGGGGCAGGCGGTGCGGTGATCCGGTTGCGTGAAACATAGCATGGCACCACATCAGCATGGGGGAAATGCGGTTGGGAAGACCACATGCAACATAGTGAACCGGCCCACAGCATGGGCTGGACAGGGGAGTTGGGCCACTCCAACGAGTCGGGTCCAGTAGGTCCAATGGGCTGAGCCAGCAGGTCGGGCCGGTTCGGGCCAGGCTGGACTGGGCCGAGTCAGGTCAGTCAGACCTGGTTGGGTCAGTCAGACTAGGTCGGGTCAGCCAGACCATGTCGGGTCATCCGGTGGGTCGGGCTGGGTCCGGCGGGTCGGGTCGGACCCGGACTGGACCCTGGTCAGACCTTTTTATAAAAACATATGTAACATTAAATTTTGTGTCCGTTTTATGAGTCTTTTATGGTTTTGTGAACCTTGAAATGAGAGGGTACTTTTTAGATACTCTAAGTAATTATTTTTGGAAGTTGGCATATGAAATTTTGGCTTGAGAAGTAGGTTCTCCCAGAACAATCGTACTACGAGTAGAATCTTGTAGTTGGATATGATCTTGAAACTATGTGACTTGAAGATTATGTGACTTTGGGGATGCGTGACTTAACAAGACTCTGTGTCTTACCAAGAATTCATGTCTTACTGAGATTTTGTGTCTTACTGAGACTATATGTATTACCAAGACTCTCTGTCTTACCAAGATCATGTGTCCTATCAATACTGGGTGTTCTGCGGACCACATCTGATAATCTTGATTTATGTTCTATAGACTAATACCTGTGTGAGATATCTGCGTATTTCTTTTTAGTATAATTTGTGTATTTATTTGTGTTATACTTTTTTATTTATTTTTTGTGTAATTTTTTTATTTCTTAGTGGTATTTATTTTTGGTTCATGGGTTTCATACTAAGTATTTTTTTTAATCACTCCTGCACGAGATTTTCCCATACGTGTTGTGTCTTGTGTAGACGATCGATGCTTTGATAGATTTCTAGGTGGACCATAACCAGGTGGTTCTTAGAGTGATTGTACATACAAGGTGTGCTTCTATGGCTTCATACAGTTGTCCTACACCTACCCTTCAGGTAGGGTTTTCTATGGATGGGTTTCAAGAACTTGTGCATTCATTTTGACAGACTCCTTTTGGTGGGCTAGTATTCTGGCCTTGTTTTCTGTCCAGTTTCCTAATATCATACTATGTGGTTGGTATCTTAGTGTATGCATTAATAGTTTACTTAGTTTTTTTTACTTTCATCATTTTGGGCTTGGAGATGTTTGCATGTGTACAGGTACTTAGGAAAATGCCTCCCATTGTGGGATATTCTTACTCGGCGATAGTCGCCAACCTATAGCCTGTCGAAGGTGGGCATGGGGTAGTCATGACATAAGATCCTCTGGGACGAGTCATGACATGTTTCTTAGAAACCACTTACTCTATACTTTACCATAATGTAGGGATGTTTTTTTATGTTCAGTATTATCCCTAAGTCTTTCACTAAATTTTTTTAATCCTAATCCCCAAAAATAACTAGACCTTACTCTAATACTAGCTATAACAACTCATATCTTTAATAAACCTTAATTCGTGATTTATTACATAAATATAAAAATAATACAATCCCAGAAGATTATGAGGCCCGGTGAATTTGGGTAATTAGATATATATAATTACAACTTGAAACAGGGGTACAACAACATTATTTAAAAACTCCAAAATATTCCCTTATATTCCATCGATATTCTAATATTGCATGGGATAACCTGGGGGAATACATAATAAAGGGGTGAGCTATAAAGCCCAGTAAGGGATCAAATCATAACATGATGCAAGTAATAAATTTTATTCAAGAGTCATATCAAGGTAATATAAAAGGCTGATACTCATAAACATGAACATTGAAACATGATATAAGATAACAACATCAATGAAACATAGGAATGTGGAAAAAATATAAAACATGAAATCATAAGCATAAGTCAAGGCTAACCATCGATACATCATAACATAGTGTTCTGGGGATAACCTTCTGTTCACCATACATTGTATCTCATGAGATAAAATCATTACCCAATGCAATTGAGGGCTATATAATTTTGGGCTCACCCATCACATTTATATCATGTGCATGCATTTGTGTGCCACATGAATTATACAACATAAGAAACTTTTCATCACTTTTAATCTAATAATTAAGGAGTGTGGGTTAAATAAATGGAAGTCCAAAATCAATAAAGGATAGTTGCATATGGTTTAATTCCCTTGATTGGAAATGGGGGTGGGTATTCACAATAAAAATGTTTGGCATGGAAAATTGTAGGGTAATTTTGGAAGCATAACAGGTGTACATAAAGATTCATTGAAGGGTTTAATGAGAGTGAAAATTGGTATTTCATTACTTGTAAACCATAAGTATGGTAAAATGGATGTGTAAAAATACATTCCAACATTATCAATTGGAAATAAAATGTCATAATACAAATAAAGTGTTTGAATAGAGAGGATGCTAGAATCCCCTTAACTTGAGAGAATGCTTCTAAAAGCTTAGAAGGATCTTCTTAAGAGTTTAGGAGAAACTTGGGAGGGATTTATATATGGAGATGGAGAGTAAGTTAATTATCAATGGGTTTTTAGTGAATATTATTTGGAGGTTGGGTGGGGATTTATAGAAAAATATAGGATAATTCTTTATTAATTTCTAAAGTTAGGTTTTGGACTCTATATAATAAAATAATAAAAACTGAAAACTTTCCATAGTTTTTTATACATGGTTTATACTATAGAGGAGTGGTTTCTAATATTTTATAAGTCTAAGAACTGAACATATTAAAATAATACCATTGGTGATGTGGAAGTGAGTCGTGTTTATAAATAATTTATTTTAAAACCAAAGAATATAATATAGGTTTTGGATGATTCATTAAATATTTATAAAATTAATCAAATAACTTAAAAAAACATTATTTTAAAGGGTAAATATATATTTGGATGCCTTTTATATAATTTATTACAACAATTTTGGGTTATTTTGATGTCATAATTTAAACTATATATTTATAGCGTATTTAATTTTTACCCAAAAATTTGATTGTCTCGTAAAATTATGAAAAATTCACTATTTTCTAATTTCAATGTGATGATTTCAAAAATGATATTTATTTTACCAAAATAAAATTCTAAATATAAGAATTTACACTTTCAAATAAAATCCTTATTTATTGGAAAATAGTAGTTTTTATGACTCTAACTATTTTCTGAACCTTATAAAAATTATATTGGACTTCATTAAATAATATTATCATTTATATTCAAATAAATATTATTTAATAAGAATATTTCATGAAAATAAAATTTATTTTAATAATGCTTGAAGTTATCAAAAAGAGTTTTTTAATCGAAACTATATATTTCCCAAAAATATAATTTTATTTTCTTCATATCAAAATATGATTTTTATAAAACTCATTATTCAATTATATATATATAGTAACAATAATAAGAGATAAATATAATTATTATTTTATTTATAGTAAAATATAAAAATTCATGTTGTTATGGTCTAGATACAAAACACCTTATTGCATTAGCTTACACCCTAAGGGTAAGGTGTGCGATGGTGGCACTTTCTTGGGATAGTCCAATGAACATGGTTTGGGTAATAATATTGATAAGCTTAAACTTATCTCATAAATGTTTTCTCTCGAGCATTATTTTTTAAATCTCATCTTGGTATTGGTCAAGGGAAAAGGTCAATAACATCATCTCCCTCAAAATCTCTGATAATTGAGCTTCATAGAGTATGATCCTACTATTCAAGGCTATCATTTCTTTCATATGTATTAATTAGAATTTATCATAACCCTTAATATATACTAATATTAATGTTCATTGTACAATAAAAATATTATAAATGGTTAAGATGCTTAACTATCTTTTAAATATGGCTGACCATATTTGATAACAGCCTAAAATAATCAAAGTAGTGCAAGTATTTTCTATAAATATATTACTTAATAAGGAATTTATTCATTCAAAAAGGTAATTTTATTTATAAAATTTCAGGTCGTTACAGTATTACTATAACACATATAGTTTTCCTTTATTATTAAGAATTGTTATTATGTTTCTATAATAGTCTATGGAGTTTATTACATTGAGTTTCTCCATTCAAGGATTAATCTTGAAGTTATGTTTGATGATGATACTATCTATAATAGAATATTTTACCAAATGAGTATCATATTTTACCTTCATTTAATAAGGAATTTTATTAAATGTCCTCCCACTAAAATAATAACTCATTTTTTGAATTCATTGTATCCAATAATGATCCAATAACCATATTTAATCATGGATTACACTGGTTGAGTAGATAACTCTTTACCCTAATCCATCATATGGATTCACTCAACTTTAGTCCTATCACATCCTGATAGTTAGGGTTTCCCGAATAAGTGTAACCCAAAGTAAATTCCAAAAATGACGTTCATAGTAGTTAGGATCACCTCATTATTTTCTTTCCTTACACAAGATAATCTAGGGGAACCCATATTTAACATGGCCTACCCAATTAGATGATCAAGGTCTTAAGAAGTTTTGATTTATAAGAAATCTAACACTTAATATTTTTAAGGGGATTTAAACTTGCTATCTTATCTCATTTATTCCATTTACACGTATGTTTGCTTCTAATTGATTAGTTTGGAATCTTATTCCTTACACTAAATCAATAGGGTCAAACCATGTTGACGTGTTTCTCTTTATACTAGTCATATCTTGTGTTACTAACAAAAATTAAAATCCCGCTTTATTCATAGATATCCAAATGCATATCATTCACATGGTACATGAAACCCTTTCATATAAAGGTTTAAAATCATATGAAATCAACAATCCCCACAAGAGTAATCTTATAACAATAAATAACCAACCCCAACTTTTATAAACAAGGCATAAGCCTCTAGGTCAGTGAACAATCTGACCCAAAGTCCCTATACCCAAGGATACTTTATTTAGGAGAGACCTCAATTCCATCACAATTCTAACACCTGATATGTATAAAATATAATTAACTTTTAAATTAAATCTTATAACTCAATAAAAGCCAAATTCGAGGTAAAATAAAAATAAATCAATTATTATACCTAGCTTGTAACTCCTTATATACATGTATAACAATTTATAGAATCGGTTTAACACTTTAAACTAAAGCATACATTCATTCATAATATAAAAATTATTTGTGAATAAAGTGGGGAATAAACTAAACAATTGAAAAATTCATAAATTTAAACATGATATAAATAATTTATTAATAATTCATAAATAAGGAAATTATAAACACTTTATAATTTATCCATTCATTATGGGAATTCCATGAAGAAATAAATATAATCACTTTATATTTATTCAAATATAAAATCATTTATATCATCCTTTTATATGGAATTATACTTAAATATATGATATTAAATGAAATATAAACATTTTATATTCCAATTATATTATATAAAAATTTTACATAATCTAAATATCACATATTTAATATTATTTAAACCTTGATTATATCAATTATCAAAACTTATTTTGGCATGGTTTAAATAATTTATCAAATAATGAATTTTAATTTGAGCAATTAAAATTAAATAATTATTAATAATATATAATTTTAAATATAAACTTCTTTATATTTTTCCTTATTTTTTAATTTATTAACACTTTAAATATTACACTTATAATTTATTATAAACACCTTATATCTATATTTTAATTTATTTAATATAATTTTTAACAGGTATTTAATGTTAATAATTAATATTATGAATATTTATATAACAAATATTTCATAAACATTTAATTAATTAATTATAAATACTTTATAATTTATTAATTAATAAACATTGTTATAAATTAAATAAATATCAAAAAATATTATTTTCATAATTTATAAACATTTTATAAATTATATTATTCGATGCATAATTGAAAAATGAAAAATAAAAGTTTCCATGCATATCGTATGTTATGATATCTACTATATCATAATAGATAAATAATAAGAATATATGTATAAAACCCATTGGTCACTATCAATCATATCTGATGATATATAATATGGCTTACAATATTCCATAGTGTTTTATGTGGCATTGATTCAGTAGTGCTCAATATTGTGGTTTGCATAAGATTAATCCTTCGACGCTTGGAAAATCATCACTTACGATATGCCATGATATCACTTTAGTGTCATGAGGATCTATTTTGAGCTATACTTGTAGGCACTATCACATGCTATGACTGCCTCATGTCATACATTATGACATAACAAAAACCAAAGTATCTTTATGTTTCTCCTTCTACAATATCATGTATCATATTTGGTGACTATATTGCGGCTTATGGTAATGAATATCATATGACCAGTCATAGTTCAGTTTCCATATCATATTTGATGATATCAAATATTCCAATCATATTATATCAAAATTTCTTCATTTTCAACATTATTTTAAGAATCGAAAAACATGGAAACGGCCTGATATCATTGTTGGGTTTCTAAGAATCCATTAAAATTTGTTCAACGTAATTGAAGATAATAGAAACCTCAAATATCAATATCACCATGCATGAAAACTGAAACCATATATAAAGTATAAATAGAGAACATTGTATAACTTGCACCGATGATCCTCTACTACTATCTTCAAACATTCATTTGATAAAGATAACTAAGAGTAAGTCAAAGGACTCCCTCCTCTATGGTGTATCCATAGATCCAATTAATCACCCAATACTTGGGCGGGATCCTCCTCATATCCAAGATATGATAGTATCTCTCGGGTATTAAGAAAAGTGGTAGATGAGATCTTTGAGAAGAATTAGTAAGAGACTCGATCACATAGACAGACATCTTGATGGAATTATCTTCTTATAAAGCCCTCGAGAGCACTCCCCTAGAGTATGTAGCATTTACTTGAATGTTATGAAACATTCAAGTAATGGTACGGTTACAACTCTTTTTAAACTCATTCCCAAATGAATTTTCCCCAAAATCTCATCGTATCAAACATTAAAATCAATGATAATTCTTGTTGGAAGATTCCTAAACATTAAAATCATAATTTCATACACAATCATAGAGTTCCTTGAGTATT
Source organism: Viscum album (assembly GCA_963277665.1). Taxonomy (NCBI): domain Eukaryota; kingdom Viridiplantae; phylum Streptophyta; class Magnoliopsida; order Santalales; family Viscaceae; genus Viscum; species Viscum album. The sequence continues at coordinate 976,108,439 of OY728160.1, read as the reverse complement.
GTATGATATGAACCAGTGAACTAAAATATGTCATGTCGTATGACACAACTATCCATGGAAGTGGCTAAAAAATCAATATATTGTGAGCAATGATATACCCACAAGACATCAAATATGACTTTGTATTGTGTTTTTTATACCATGAAGCATTCTCATATCATATCATATGATATGATCCTAAATATATCACATATATATATATATAAGGCTTTATCTCATATCTCCATCGGTAACTATGATATCGAGGTAGGTGGTCCCTATAACACTTAACCATATGTCTATTTATGTATGATTTTTCATGACTTTATGGGGTTTGGGCTCAGGTAATTTAGGTAAGGATCGTAATTTCCCTAAGTGGATAAATTATGTGGCATTGAGCCTCTTAGACTTGAAGTTATTTCTTTACCAAATGTAGGCTATTGTAGAGTTGCTCAATGACTTCATCGCCAAGGGGAAAGGATGTGAGTTCTATGTATGAGGGTCCAAAGTATTTCTTTGATCTTAGGATGAGCATGGTTAGAATAGGTTGGATCTCCTATGGCTAGTATGGAAGGCATGGTGATCTTAGGCCTGGGGATGGGTTGGACAGTCGTTTTCTTTATGAGTGGTTGGGAGTACCCACTTGAGGTTGGATTAGATCCACAATGTTGTGGTGAGCGTGATAGGTCCTTCGAGGATTGTTATGGTGTAATGAGGAGGGTTTCCTCTGGATGGCGGGTTTGAGAGCTCTTCTATGAGAGATGTTAAATGAGACTTAAGTGTGTGTTGTGGGTTTTTTTTTATTCTAACCATGAGTTGTCGAGGTGCCATGGGTTTGTTTGGATTGGTATGGCCCTTGGTATCGCCATTGGGATGGATGTGGGATTGTAAAGGGGGATGGATCAACCTATTGAAGTTAGGGTCGGGTATAGCCTACGGGTGGTGGTATCACCCCTTGGGGTGATGGATGTATGTTAGTAACAGTGAATACAGACTGAGTTGGGTCTGAGGAACCTAATAGTTGCCGATGCCTATAAGAGGGATATGTTGATGGGTATAATTTTGAGTTCGATGTATTGAGTCCCATGATATGGGACCTAACAATGTTAGGTTAGCATGAGAGGATAAATGTTGATGAGGTTTGATTCCTGTTATGGGGTTAGTTCATGAGTGATTAGCACCCAAGTTGTGAGTTGAATGTGAGGTATGCTTATAATGCTAGAGGCTAACGGAGAGCTAGGGACTATGCTATGTGATCCTAGATTTGTGTGTTAGTGACCTCACCTTAAATGATAGGGTAGCGGTGGATATGTGATAAAAGACCTCTCCTTGAGTGATATGTTGTTTTTTGAGATGCATGGCCTTCCCAGAAAAAATTATTTCCCAAGACCAGTGTTCAAAATGTTTCCCTTTTGTTTAGTAAAAAAAATAATCATTGAAAATCAGAAATTCAATGAATCAAAAACCAGCACCAAAAATCACAAATTTGGTAAATCAAAAGCAAGATATTCAAAAAAACTAAGCATACCACACATTGAAAAGGTTTATAGGAAATATGATTTCAAAAAATAATGATAATGATTATTATGAATTTGAAGAATAAAATTGAATTAGGATAAAGTTGGGATTGAGTTTATTAGGTTTGACGCATTCTAGGGGAGATGAAGGGAGTAGGGTTGACCTTTCTAGTGGTGGACCTCATCATTCCATTAGATTCTGTAGCAACATCATCAGACCTATGATTTAATAGCAATGAACAAAAGGAGTTAGTGGTAAGATGGTGGATGGTAGAATAGATTCATGTAGCTGTGGAGAAGGCATACATGGAGTGGGTATGGGAGGAAGTGAGATGGGAGGTGGAGCAGGCATGTTAATGTTCACATGTGAGAAGCGGGTGTGGGAGAGGGAGACGGTGGAGGTAGAGAAGGCAGAGGAGATAAAGTGATATACTCTACACTGAACAGGGAGAAGATGGGATATGGAGGTAGAGATGATTAGAGAGAGGATGAGGTGGGTTAGGTAGGTTCCATCTCAGGTGGAATGTGAAGGGGTGGCAGGGGAGGTGGAGAGGTGGGTGTTTCCCCTTTTTCATCTACTACCCTATCCTAGAGGCTCACTAGGATTTCCCTCGAGTCGAGCCTATTGAGACGTGATATGAGACCTCACCTTGAGTGTTAAGGTGGTGGTCAAGATGTGATACAAGACCTAACTACTACAAATATGACCTTTAACAGAGCTAAAATTGACCATTTTCAACACACACAAAAATTGATAATTACTATCGCACAATTAAAATCTCGATGCTTCTAACAGCATTAAAAAAGAGATGATAAAGGTGGTATTTATCGGCCCTGGAAAATCCCTAATAAATGGATCATTTATTAGATCTTCTTTAAGCACTGATAAAGAAATCCCTTTATCATCACTTTTCTTTAGTACTGATAAATGATGCCCATTATAAGTGTTATTGAAAGCGATGATAAAGGGTCATACTGCTGCAGTGCACTATTAAAATTACAGCACACTACAACAGTAAAAAACACCAAGTACAGGTTACAAATACATAATTTAAATGAAATAAAATTTACAACACAAATACAAAAAAAAATATTATAGGAATTTCAAACATTTGTTTATACTATTAAATGAGTAAGTATAAATTATCACAAACATTCAAAAACATCAATGTTCCTTTATCTTTAGCCACCGACCCCCGGTCAAGCTATTGCCAAAAAAAAACACCCCATATTGAGAAAAGGAATGCATATATATAAGAAAACAATTATTATGTTAGTAATACTATAAAGAAATAAATCAAACACAAAGTTTCAATTTTAAACTAAGACCATATACTTTGAGTCATACTAGGAACACCCTATATTGGATTAATTTGCGATTGATTCTTGCACATCACACCATTTCTTGTTCATCTTCAAGCATTATCTCTATGAAAATTAACTAAATAATTATAAGATAAAAATGATAAGGAAATTAATTAAGAAATAGAATATAAAATGATAAGAAACAATTTGAGATCATTTGCTCATTTTTGGTGATGTGATGCGTATTTTAAACTAAAATGGAATATATATATTAAAAACATGCACATTGAGTCATACCATCCACATAGTGTTTTAGATTGATTTGCGGTCAATTTCTATATGTCACAAATGAATTATGGATAATTTTACTAAAGTATCAAAACAATATAAATGTTTTTTATTAGTTTTGAGTATGTCACTTTTTTTTATTGAAATATCATTTTAAACTGGAAACATAGACTCTGAGTCATGTTGATCACATCATGTGAAAGTTTGACATGAGACTGATTCCTACACATCACAAATGACTTTTTAATCATTTTCTTAAATTATCGAGACAATTTGAGTGCATTTTCTTTATTTTGAGTGAGTGACACGCTTTTTGAACTAAAATGTCAATTTTAAACTAATAACGGAAACTTTGAGTCATATCAGGAACATCATGTATCGGATTGAGGTGTGGATAATTTATACACATCAAAAATGATTTATAGATCATTTTCCTAAAGTATCAAAATAATATGAAGGTGTTTTCTTAGTTTTGAGTATGACACTTGTCTTTTTTACTACAATTAATGCCAATTTTAAATAAAAAGACATACTTGGAGTCATACTGGTCGCACCATGTGTCAGATTAAGGTGTGTATAATTCCTACACATCAAAAATGACTTATGGATCGTTTTCTTAAAGTATCAAAACAATAAAAATGTGTTTTCTCGATTTTGAGTATGTTACTTATTTTTTACTAAAATGTCATTTTAAACTCAAAACACACACTTTGAGTCATACTAGTCATATCATGTTTTTTTATATGAGGTTGATTCCTAAACATATCAAATGAATTATTAATCATTTTCCTAAATTATCAAGATGATATGATCATGTTTGCTCAGTTTTTAGCGAGTGATACACTTTTTGAACTAAAATGTCAATTTTAAACTAATAACGGACACTTTGAGTTATACCGGGAACACTATATATCGGATTAAGATTTGGATGATTCGTGTACATCAAAAATGACTTATGTATAGTTTTACAAAAGTATAAAAATAATATGAATGTATTTTATCAGCTTTGAGTATGTCACTTGTCCTTTTTACTAAAATTAAAGTCAATTTTAAATAAAAAGAAACACTTGGAGTCATATCGGGCACACCGTGCGTCAGATTGAGGTGTTTCTGAATCCTACACATTAAAAATGACTTATGGGTCATTTTAATAAAGTATCAAAACAATATGAATGTGTTTAATCATTTTTGAGTGTTTCTATTTTCTTTTTTACTAAAATATTATTTTAAACTGGAAACATGAACTTTGAGTCATACTGGTCACATCATGGGTCAGTTTTTATGTGTGATCGATTCCTACAAGAAACAAATAAATTATGAATCATTTTCCTAAATTACCAAGACAACATGAGCATGTTTTCTCGATTTTCAGTGAGTGGCACACTTTTTGAACTGAGATGTAAATTTTAAACTGATAACGAACACTTTATACCAGATACACTGTGTATTATATTGATGTGTATGTGATTCCTACACATAAAAAATTACATATGTATTTCTTTACCAAAGTATCAAAACAATATTAATGAATTTTCTCATTTTTAAGTATTTCACTTGTCTTTTTTACTAAAATTAATGTCAATTTTAAATAAAAGGACACATTTTGAGCCATATCAGGCACACCATGTATCAAATTGAGGTAGGGATAATTCTTACACATCTTAAATGACTTATGAATAATTTTCCTAAAGTATCAAAACAATATGAATTCATTTTCTTAGTTTTGAGTATGTCAGTTGTCATTTTTGCTAAAATTAATGTCAAATTTAAATAAAAAGACACACCTTAGAGACATACAGGGAACACTGTGTATCGGATTATGGTGTGGATAATTCCTACACATAAAAAATGACTTAGGGATCATTTTACTAAAGTATCAAAATATTATTAATGTGTTTTCTCATTTTTGAGTTTGCCACTTGTCTTTTTTACTAAAATTAATGTCAATTTTATATAAAAATACACACTTGGAGTCATACTGATCACATTGTGCATCGGATTGAGGTGTGGCTAATTCCTACATGTTAAAAATGACTTATTGATCATTTTACTAAAGTATAAAAACAATATGAATTCATTTTCTTGATTTTTAGTATGTCACTTGTGTTTTTTACTAAAATGTCATTTTAAACTGAAAACATGCACTTTGAGTCATACTGGTCACATCGTGTGTCAGTTTGATGTGAGGATATTCCTACAAATAAAAAATAACTTATGAATAATTGTCCTAAATTATCAATATAATCTAATCATGTTTTTTGGTTTTTCAGGGAGTGACACATTTTGTGAACTAAAATGTCACTTTTAAATTGATAACAGAAACTTTGAGTTATATCAGAAACACCATGTATTGGATTGAGGTTTGGATGGTTCCTACACACCAAAAATGACATATGGATAATTTTACTAAAGTATTAAAACAATCTGAATGTGTTTGCTCGATTTTGAGTATGCCACTTGTCTTTTTTAATAAAATTAATGTCAATTTTAAATAAAAAGATACACTTGGAGTTATACCAGAAACACCATGTATCGGATTGAGGTGAGGCTAATTCTTATACATCAAAAATGACTTATGAATCATTTTTATAAAGTATCAAAACAATCTGAATGTGTTTGATCAGTTTTGAGTATGTCACTTTTCTTTTTTACTAAAATTGATGTCAATTTTAAATAAAAAGTCACACTTTAAGTCATATTAGTCACACTGTGAGTTGGATTGAAGTGAGACTGATTCCTACGCATCACAAATGACTTATAGATCATTTTCCTAAAGTATAAAAACAATTTTAATGATTTTTATTGGTTTTGAGTATATCACTTGGTTTTTTTACTAAAATTAATGTCAATTTTAAATAAAAAAACACACTTGGATTCATACTGATCACGCCATGTGTCAGATTGAGGTGAGGCTAATTTCTACATGTCTCCAATTACTTATGGATCATTTTCTTAAAGTATCAAAAAAATATGAATGTGTTTACTCAGTTTTGAGTATGTGATTTCTGTTTTGAACTAAATTGTAAATTATAAACTAAAAACATACTATTTTATTCATACTAATCACACTTTGTATCATATTGAGTTGTGGTTGAATGATTATGTGATGTGTGTTTTGATTTCAACTATATTTAACAAACCTAAAAAGAAAGAAAATGTTCTCTCTTTTCTAGCTTGTTGCAGATAGTTGAAAGAAAAATATGAATTCCCAAAATATCTGTGAAAAAAACTAAATAATTATTAGATAAAAATGATAAATAAATAAACTTAAAAATATTAGATAAATGGTGGAAAATTTGACTAAATAAGTGGTAGTAATTCACCTTTTCATGATGTATGTATACATTCTTGACTCATTTCCTTGTTTCCATTATCTCAGTTGTAGCCTTGAAGTCCAATCTCTCACAAGTATGAGAAGATTCGAACAAACCACTCCAACTTGAGAAAAATAATTCACCTATATAATAAAACAATTATTATGTTAGTAATAATATAAATAAATAAATTAAACCAAAATATGAAATAATATATCAATAAAATATCGATTTTAAACTGAAACCACATAATTTGAGTCATACTAGGTACATTGTGTATTGGATTGAGGTATGGATGATTCCTATATATCACAAATGATAGAGGTATATTTTTTCTAAAGTATCCAAACAATACGAATTTGTTTTTCCAGTTTTGAGCATATCACTTTCCTTTTTTACTAAAATGTTGATTTTAAACTCAAACCACAAAATTTGAGTAATATTGGTCACATCGTGCATCAAATTGATGAGTGGTCAATTCCTACATGTGAAAAATAAACTATGTACCTTTTCCCTAAAGTTTGAAAATAATATGAACTTATTTTCTCAGTTTCGATTATTTTTACATGCGTTTTAAACTAAAGTGGCACATTTTTATTGAAAACACATACATTGGGTCATATTGACCACATAGTGCCTCATATTTATGTGTAGTCAATTCCTACATGTGAAAAATTAATTATGGATCATTTTCTTAAATTTTGAAAATAATCTGAGCTGATTTACTCAGTTTTGGCTATTTTGATGTGCGTTTTAAACTAAAATGGCGCATTTCTATTGAAAACACATAATTCGGGTCATATCAACCACGTCATGTCTTAGATTGATGTATGGTTAATTCCTACTTGTGAAAAATGAATTATGGATCATTTTCCTAAAATTTGAAAATAATTCATGCTCATTTTCTCAATTTTGAGCATGTGATGTGTGTTTTGAACTAATGCGTAAATTTAACAAAATAAGTATCAGATAAAAATGATCAAAAAATTAACTGAAAATGTGGATAAAATGATGAGAAAATTAACTAAAATGTAGATAAAATGATGATAAATTTAACTAAATAAGTAGTAGGAAGTCACCTCTTCATGATTCTTGTATACATTCTGACATCATGTATTCTTCCTATTCATTTCTAAACAAATTGATTTCCTCCATTATATTTATCTTTGATAAACAGATCAAAAATAATATATAAGAATTCTAATACTAATTATTCACACCCCAAATATATTTCCAAGGTCATGTCCTATACTAGATCACAAACATGGCAGGCAATCACCTATATTTGATGTCGGAAAACATTCTGAGATTATGTACACTGCCCACCCATATCTAAACAAATTTACTACTTGTTTTAAGTATGAAGGTTTTCGACAATCTTGGTAGTACTGAGAAAATATAGAAAAACAAATGATTAAAAAATATTTTTAATAAAATTATAATTACCTTTGAAATTACATGTTTGTGGATACTATTCATTCCATAGTTTATGATATCTCTCATAAATTTTCAAAAATAATATCCAAAATTTTTGTTGTTATCTTTCTTTAGACGCTGTAGAAACATTGACCAAAATAATTAAATTGTTTTGAAATATTTTTTCATAGTTAAACATTTCTATGTGTACCTTAATATGTTTCCATTTTAAGTAATTCATAGGCTTCTTTTATTCAATCACTAAATCCATGCCATGATTTAGCCTATATTTATCAACCACTCTATTATAAAAAATTATTATTAAAACACATATTTAAATATATATTTCTAATTTTATCTATAAAATATTGATTACAGTGCATTAAAAATTCACAATACACATCATGTGTGGTCAGTTTGATGGATATTCGTGTATTGGATCCAAAAAATAAATATTTGGGGTATCTAGATTGATTGCGATCAGCATCCAATGCTTCTTAAAAAATAAAAACAAATAAGTAATTAAAAAAATAAAAATATATTTTATATGATTAGATTGTAGAGTTTTACCCTTGCATTGTAGGAATCAAAAAAGTATGTCATCTGTTATTTTATTCACAAACGCCTTGTTTAGAACATCTTTTTTCATATCAATTTCTTTCTTTTACAATTTAGTTTCTTCCATAAAAATGATGCATGGATTAATGAATCTAAATCATGATTTGAAGGTTTTTCCATTTATGTAGTAGAAATATAAATTCCTGTAGAAAATATGAATAGTTATTAACCTTAATGAACGTATTAGACCATTTTTTGGACATACGTGTTATGAAAATGTACCTTATGTATCTATTCAGAACTGAGAATCCCAGTAATTCAAACTTGAGAATGTTATTTATATTATAGAGACCAACTACATCTATAATGAAAGTTCCAAATATTTATTCTTCATATAGAATGTAATAGATATTTCCATCTTTAAATGTGGTCTTTGCATGAAGTTATTATGATAATAAATGTTGTATTAGAACTAGCGGGGAGAAGGTGCTCTCGAAAGGTCCTTTTGATTTATTGGTCGATTCACTAGATTGTCTTGATCCGAACTTTTGTTTCCTCATCACTTTATCTATCTGTAATACCATATCTCACTTCAAACCTTTTTTCATCAAAAATTACAGGTTTTTTATATGAAAAAAATTGTTAAAGACATATCTCATGTATCATTATAAGATTATAAAACCATTCTATAAAAGTTATAATAACATCATAGATCATTGTAATATCTGGATCATTAAGTGGAACAGGCAACTCAGCGGTCAGATCTTGAGCTGCCTCAATCCCCACTCTCATGTGATCTTTTGGGGGTTATTTATTGTGTATCTTGTCTCCAAGGATATTATACATCATACCCCTCCCAACAAAGTGGTGCATAGGTATTGAAAGATATAAATCATATAAAATTTTACCCTGTAGAATTTTAGTAATATAAAGTTATCAGAAGTTGTTTGATTCACATTTAGGATAAAGAGTAATGAAAAAAATGATTAACTTAGGTAATTTATGTGTTTTAGAGGAATGACTAACCTCAAATCTATTGGGGTCATTTGGTTGTTCATGTGCTGGTATTTTTTTCACAACTGGTTCGCTTTGATCCTTTCTCATATATTGGTCTTCCAAACCAAACCAAACAATAATATCTTTCAAAACATTTATTTGTGTTTTCAATCCTTTAATTATATTATATGTATCTTCTTGTGGTTTTTTCTTCTTGAAATGTGTTTGAGGAGAAACTCCAAAACCTACTCCTCTAACACGTCCATATTGTTTCGGCTGCTTCAAAGCTACTGAAAGTAATTTTTCTACTAGTACGGTTGATGTCGATTCTTGTGTCTAAACCATATAAAAAACATATGAACATAAATAGATATTTTTATGTAATATTGTTATAAATTGTAATGAATTACTATTATGTTATACTGACACATGTTTATCATACCGCTTTTTATTAAGTCAAAAGTCCTCTTTTGACTTTTCTATTCCTTTTTGTTTTGGAAATCACAAACTCTTTTTTTTAATATATATATTGTCTTTAAGACTTTTTGTTTTCGTTTCTAACTATGATTTTTCTCATATGAATATAATAATAATCATACCCACTTGTTTTATAGAAATGATCCTTTTATATGATTATCCTAGATACGATCATCATCGTACTCATCAGATAAAATCTGAATATGATTTTATCAGTTTCACTGATTATGTTCTTAATCATACTCACTGATAAAATTGCACTAATATGATAAATTGTACTCACTATTTCAAATTAAAACCATCATATAATTTTACTATTCACTTTTGTATTTTATCTGATATTCCATATTCTTTTCATACTCACTCTATCATATTCAGATAAAAATTATTGTATCAAAAAGAAAACCTTTGAATCAAAATGATTTCATGTATTCTGTTTTGATATGTATTTTAAAATGATGTTTTTGTTTCGGTTACAATATGACCATTGGAGTGTTATATATCCAAGTCCCTCTAAGATTTCAGGAATAAATCCAATCATTAGAGCCAAAATATGATTGTTGGGATAAAGACTATAAATACTATGTCATTTGGATGAGCTCAAAACTTTTGAAGAACTAGAGACACTCTGTGAAAGCTCTGTCAAAATACTAATTTGTGCGAAAACTCTGAAGTATGAAAGTTGTGAACAACTTGTTCCTAATACTTGTATCTTCAAGGAGTTTTATTTTTCTTCGTGCGATACTGATCAATTATGAATACGATCGAGGGATTCCAGGGGTAGGAAGACAGAGTGGTGCCCATATTTTGTAGATTGAGGGCTTCCAAGGCTAGGAAGATAGAGGTTCTGATTACCTTCTTAATCGATGGCTGCTAGGGATAGGAAGACATACTGAAGTAGATCATCGAATTGAGTTCTTACCCTAGTGTGGGTAAGACAGACTTGCTTGAAAGTATAAATCAATGGACCTATATCCTAGGTGAAAGGATACCCTTATATTTGGGTTAAAAAAATTATTCTTGTACATTTCTTTTGTATTTTAATAGAAAGTGAATTGTTTTACTTATTCATCTTTCTATTCATTATTTTTTGTTTATCATAACCATTATTATTATGATAAATCTGTAATGCTCTGATTATGATTTATTTGTAACACGCTAATAACGATCATTGTAATACCCAATATGTAAAGACCCATATTTTCCATGTAAATTATTTTTTAATTATATAAAATTATTATGAGTCCGTGAAAATTGATGGTGCATGATTCTGAGGCCTGGTGTGCTAGGAATGAATTTCTTAACTTTTTTTAAGGTACGTTCAGTAAATGCGTGAGTGGCATTTTCTTAACCAGTGATCGGATTAAAAATCTGAGAGACCTATTGAATCTACAGCGCCAGGATTTGCTTAAGGGAGGTTTCACTTCAACCATAGTAGGTCGGGAGAAAAAGATAGATTTTGGACTTTTAAATAATAATAAAATAACAAAGTTGTTTTATTTCTCTCTTTTCTTTTCCTCCAACAGACGAGCGGCAGTGGCGGGACCAACAACATGTCAATCCATTAATTGGATTGACTCCTCAATGTTTGTAACCGTGCCATTGGAATTAGGAAGGTTTATTATTAAATGAACCTCATAAATTCCCAACGGTGTTACCCACCTCTTCCCCCCTCCTATTTATATGGAGCTTGGGGAGGGGTGTTGGCATGGCTTCACCAAGCGATGAAGCTCTAGTAAAATATCATGACGCCAACCACTTGGAGGATGAGACCGGTTCTAGCAGGCGATGAAAAATGCCACCAAATCACGAATGGACGAACACTGACTCCTCCTCAAACACGGATATTCTCCAACGATCTTGAGGTAGGGTTTATTTCTTATCTAATTTCAAGATTTTTTGAATCATTATACCACCCTGTTTCTATCAAGCTAACGTAGAGGGAACGGGCAAAACTAACAAGGCCTAGACCCTCCTCCTTTTGTTTAAATTTGACATGTTCTTCGCGAGCAATTTATTCGGGTTGGAAGAAACCCGGAACGGTGGGTTTAGCAACGAATAGGGTGTCCCGGGGAGTCCGTTGGCACCTTCGGATGGAGAAACGGGCCACCAGAGCTCACCCGGTGACCCATGGAAGATTGTCGGCAACTGGAACTGGCGGAGGAGGTGATGGTGGTGGTCGGCACTGACCGACCACAGAAGAGACGGTGTCACACCATCACGCGCCACCAACGGAGAAGGCCATGGCCGAAGCTACGGCGGGTGGAGATGGCGGCCGGCTCTGGCCGACCGTAGAGGAAGGGGCGGCGTGCATGCGCTGCCGGAGAAGGTGGTCATGGCTCATCATCCGCGGTGGACGCAGGGAGCGGCCAGCACCGACCAGCCATGGGAGACGGAGTGGCACACAATGGCGCGCCTCCAAAGAGTCTGGTCGTGCCTCTGACGCCTCGGCAGCAGGGACTCGCTCCCTGCAGGTCCCACGGGAGATCAAGCGGCGCCACATGGCACTGCCACACAAACCGAACGGCTAAGGCTGTTCAGGAAAACTGGGGGGGCACTACCCCCTTGCTAGCTAGGGCAGGCCCCGCTTCAGTGGGCTATGCCCCTCCGCAGGTCAGGCCGCTCGAGTCCAGCGTGTCGCACCTTCCATGGGCCGGGACGCGCCAGCCCAGCGGGTCATGCCCTCCGCGGGCTGGGCCGCGCCTCCCTTGTGGGCCGGGCCGCACCCCCTACGAGTCGGTCTGGACCGTGGCCCAGTGGGCTAACCCCATCGTGGCCCAGCTTAGTCGGGCCAAACCCAGACTGGTTCGGGCTGGGTCAGACCGGACCCGGACCCAACCAGGCCATTTTTTCTTAAAGATCCATAACTTGAAATCCAGATTTCTATTTGATGAATCGTCAGTGGCGCTGGGATCCTTGGAGTGAGATGGACCTTTTGGTATACTACACTTGAGTTTTGGAGAAATTTGGAGAATGGCCGGGTTGGATGGAACCCGAATCCAACCGGGCCCTCAGTACTAAAACACTTATAAGTCACAGACTGGGCGTCTGATTGATGCACCGTCTATCACGTTGGGACCCTTTTGACATGATGGTCCTTTGGGATATTTATTCTTGGAAATTTTTTGTGGTTGAGGTACAACCGATGTCTTGAGGAGAGGATACTCCCAGAATCAAATGTGCTTAGTGCGGGAATCTTTTGGTTGGCTGTAACATGAAGAAAGAACATTGATCCTGTGTGGGTTATCATCTATCGATCTTGTGTGGGTCAGCGCTTAGTGATCCTATGTGGGTCATTATCTATTGATCCTATGTGGTTAAGTGCCTATCGATCCTGTATAGGTCAACATCTATCGATCCTGTGTGGGTCAGCAGCAGTGCCTCTCGACAGAATAAGATGATCTGGATTTATGACTAATCATCTATACTTCTGTGCTTGAGTTATATACCTAGTGTGAGATGAGTCTTTACATTTGTAGTACTTTTACCTTCATGGTGTTACCTTCATGGTGTTACCTTTGTGGTACTTTTACCTTCATGGTGTTACCTTCGTGGTGTTCCCTTTGTGGTACTTTTACCTTCATGGTGTTACCTTTGTGGTATTCTTCCCTCATGGATCAGTTGTGCTAAAGGCTTAAAAGTTGGAGCCTTATGTTTCCTCATTTATGAGATGAGTATATCTTGATAACTTAGGTATATGTATTGGTATATACCTAATTGGAGTTGATGACTGCTTCTTGCTTTGTGTTTGAGGTCTTACTTTGTGGTTTATACTTTTTGGAACTCTGCAAGACCTTTGGGGGTCTCGGGGTCCCTAAAAAATAGATATATAAAAAAATATGATAAAATGATTAAATTCCAACATATATATATATATATATTAAAAATTAATAAATAATTCCTAACAATAATAATATTAAAAAATAAAATTTACCGACTAAAAACATAATATATTAAATGTATCGTGTTACTGAATGAAATTCTAAAATGAATATTAAAATTTGAATAAATTACATAAATATTTAGTGTTTGTTTCTATATAAGATTTCATTAATTACATAAATATTTGTGTGTTTTCATTGTATATAAAAATTCATTGATTACATATATGTATGTGTGAAATCAATTTAACACGTGTTTGATATTTGTTAAATTGAAAAATCAAACGACGTTCAATTAATCTTTATTACACGATAAAATTACTCAATATTTTTAATTAATATTAATTTTTAATTATAAATCACTATTATCACATCCATGACTTATTTTAAAGGTATTTTTCATTTAATTTTCATCCTTGATTTGTTATGGGGGTTTTCCATGCATTTTGGTGTAAATGGTGGATTTTCAAAATTTGGGTCAAACCATGAGCTCATTTCCATATTTAAAAATGAATTTTGTTTCTTTTATAAATCCTTCATTTTTAAACATTTTACACCCATTCCACTTTCTAATTGTAATAATCTGGTATATTAAAACCACAATATCCATTTGTACCTCATATGAATCCATAATAATGATAGATTTGGGTTTTTTATTAAGGTGTTGGGCCAGCTCGAAAGTCCATTTCCTACTTTAAAGTTTTTTTTAAAATTATTTAATATATCATTCAATTTTAAAGTTTTTTCAGTGATTCCAACTCTCACCCAAGACCACATACCCAAGGCGCGCCACTATTCTCTCCTTCCCCAATTTTGAACTCAATTGAATCTCAAATTTGGGCGAAACTTATCTGGATTTCACAAATCGTCTAGATTTGAAGAGGTAAATTAATACTTTCATAACTCCTTTTATTTTTACTCTTTTTCTCCCATTCGAGTTTCTAAATGACCAACTCATCCTTATTAGAACCTAACATTCATTTATGGTTGTTTTTAAATTCATATACTAGTTTATTTGGGTCGTTTTATTCAAGATTTATTTGGGTAAGTGTTTCTCTCTTCATTTCCTTCCTTCTCCTTAGGGTTTCCTCCCTCTTTCATGAATTTATAGAGTTTCAAGAAGTTAGGTTTCATACCTAGGGTTTTATTTGGGGTCTTTTTGGTGAAATATTATGGTTTAGGGTTTTCTTTCACTTCCTTGTGGTGCGGCGGAGGTACGGTTGAGGTTTTGCACCAAAATTCGAGGGTTTTGACTCAAAAGGTAGGTGGTTCCATGTGTAAGAAATTTTTTATGAGTTAGATTGCTTGATTTACTGGTTTTAATGTTCCTCATATGCTAATTGTGGTGTTAAAACCGTTTTTTATGTATTTTCTTAAGCTTTTAATTTTATTGTTTCATTATGGCTTGAAATTGGGTGTTTTTCATGGGTGACTCTTGGGATAATGTTTGGGTGTATTTTATAACACATAAAAGTGACTTATTGGTATTTAAAGGGGCTACCAATTATGTTTTGTTAATTCCTTAGTGTCATGTGGGCCTTTAAATGGGGTTTTTTAATGGTTTCAAGGTGTAAAACTATGTTTTACTTCTTGGAAGTGATTTATGAAAACGTGTGTTTTTCATGTGTGTCTTTTGTGGTGTTAATTGATATATTTTTATAACACTTGGGGGTAGTTTAATAAATGTTGTTAGGGATGCCAATTATGTTATGAATTGGTATTGGTATGATTTTGGAATTTAATGAGGATCTTGAAATGGGTTTTGTGTGTGAAGCATAGTTACACCCCTTGGGTTTGTTTTATGAAAATTGTAAAAGTTTTGTTTGGTTCAACAAAGTGGGAAAAGGGTGTATATGTATTGTTTGGTGGGTGTGTTCACCTGATATGGGTTTTTGAAAGGTAAGGTGGTTATTTAAGATGTCAAATATATTTTTTTAAATGTTTTATAAAGTTCTGAAATGTTTTATCAAATGGAAAGAGAGTTGTGAAATGTGGTTGTGGGTTTTTTTGTGTGAGTGTGTTGTGAAAAATGAATTTTGTTGATGAAAGAAGTATTATATGATATTTGAGTGGGCTGTTATGTGAGTTATAATTTCTTGGAATGGTTTTATAAAATTGTTAAAGGATTTATGGAAGTGTTAAGGAAATGTGAAAAGTATTGTGGGCTATTTTTGGTGTGAGTATGATTTCAAAATTCATTTGAATGAAAAAATGGATTTTGTGACTTGTGTAATGTACATGTGGGATTTTTTGTGAACTTGTGATGTGGAAATGATATTTTCATGTGAAAATTATATTTCTTAACTTGTTGAACTTGTTTGAGCACAAGGGGAAACCCGGGTATCTAGGTTGGTGGACGTGTACTTGTATGCTAATAAATCCGTGGGGTTTGGCCTCAGTTTCACGTAGCAATATTGACGATTACAACACCAACTAAACTATTATGATGATGATGATTGGGGACAAATAGGTTATGGGTATGGTACCTAGTAGTAGTACATGCACGAGAACGGATATTGTGATGGTTACTCTCACCGAGATATGAGGCGCCTGGGACCCACAATGAGCTAGTGCCTAGGGGTTATTTCCTATTGCTTATGCTCATTAGTTACTTTGTTCTTACCATAATAAAATGGTATGGTTGTATGTAAAATTCAGTAGTGTTGACATTATTTTTAAAAGTGTTGATTCTTAATGATAGCCCACTTCAAAACTGTTTTGATTTTTAAGTTGCATATTTTAGAAATTGTAACTAGCATTTCTTATTTATGAAAACTTACATGCTTTTCATATTTGAATGTTTATCACATAGAATCTCATAGTGGTGGTATCCTACTAGGCATTTTCTCACACCCTACTTACACCCCTGAGTGTATGTATACTTGGTTATTGTTGTTGTTTGTCTGGGTATATTACCTGAGTCTTGTTCATATAGTGTTTTAGGAGTTTCCTTTTGGGGATAAAGTCTATATGTTCTTGATCATTTCAGTAAATTGATGTAAGTTTTGGTTTGTGAGAGTATTCATTTCTTAATTTATCACTAAAGGTGTTTTGTCCTTTCGGGGGAGGACTGAACTTGGAGAAGGAGTATATTTCTGTTCTATCAGTTGGGTTTGGTTTTTTCTTTTGGACTTGTTGTCTCTTTTTGAGGGCGGAAAGTTTTATGGTGGGGATAATTGTCACATCCATGACTTATTTTAAATAAATTTTTCATTTAATTTCCATCCTTGCTTTTTTATGGGGGTTTTCCATGCATTTTGGTGGAAATGGTGGGTTTTCAAAATTTGGGCCAAATCGTTAGCCCATTTCTAGATTTAAAAATAAATTTTGTTTCTTTTATAACTACTTAATTTTTCAATATTTTACACCTCTTCCACTTTCAATTGGAATAAACTGGTATATTAAAACCACAATATCCATTTGGACCTCATATGAATCCATAATAATAATGGATTTGGGTTTTTTATTAAGGTGTTGGGCCAGCCCGAAAGCTCATTTCGTACTTTAAATATTTTATTAATTCTTTAATATATCATTCAATTTTTAATTTTTTTTGTGATTACAACTATCACCTAATCCCACATACACAAGTCGCGCCCCCATTCTCTCCTCCCCCAATTTGGAGCTCATTTGAATTGCGAGTTTGGGGGAAACTTCTATGGATTTCACAAACCACCCAGATTTGAAGAGGTAAATTGATCCTTTCATAACTCCTTCTTTTTTTACTCTTTTTCTCCCATTATAGTTTCTACATGACCTAATCAGCCTTATTTGGACCTCACATTCATTTATAGTTGTTTTTAAATTCAGATACTGGTGTATTTGTGTCCTTTTCTTCAAGATTTATTTGGGTAAGTGTTTCTCTCTTCATTTCCTTCCTTCTCCTTAGGGTTTCCTTCCTCTTTCATGAATTTATAGATTTTCAAGAACTTATGTTTCATACCTAGGGTTTTATTTGGGGTCTTTTTTGTGAAATCTTATGGTTTAGGGTTCGTTTTCACTTCCTTGTGGTGCGGTGGAGGTGCGGTTGAGGTTTCGCACCAAGATTCAAGGGTTTTGACTGAAAAGGTAAGTGGTTCCATATGTAAGCAATTTTTGATGAGTTGTCGTGCTTGATTTACTAGTTTTAATGTTCCTAATATGCTTCTTGTGGTGCGAAAACCATTTTTTATGGATTTGATTTAGCGTTTAATTTTGTAGTTGCATTATGGCTTGAAATTGGGTGCTTTTCATGGGTGACTCTTGGGGTAATGTTTGGGTGTATTTTATAACACATGAAAGTGACTTATTGGTATTTAAAGGGGATACCAATTCTATTTTTTTAATTCCTTAGTGTCATTTGGGCCTTGAAATGGGGTTTTTGAATGGGTTCAAGGTGTAAAACCATGTTGTACTTCTTGGAAGTGATTTATGAAAATGTTTGTTTTTAATGTGTGTCTTTTGTGGTGTTAATTGATGTATTTTTATAACACTTGGGGGTAGTTTAATAAATTTTGTTAGGGATTCCAATTATGTTATGAATTGTTATTGGTATGATTTTGGAATTGAATTAGGAACTTGAAATGGGTTTTGTGTGCGAAGCATAGTTACACCCCTTGGGTTTGTTTTATGAAAATTGTGAATGTTTTTTTTTTGGTTAAATAAAGTAGGAAAAATGGTGTATATGTATTGTTTGGTGGGTGTTTTCACCTGATATGGGTTTTTGAAAGGTAAGGTGGTTATTTAAGATGTCAAATATATTTTTTTAAATGTTTTATAAAGTGCTGAAATGTTTTAGAAAATGGAAAGAGAGTTGAGAAACATGGTTGTGGGTTGTTTTGTGTGAGTGTGTTGTGCAAAATGAATTTTGTTGATGAAAGAAGTATTATATGATATTTGAGTGGGTTTTATGTGATTTATAATGTCTTGTAATGGTTTTATAAAAAAATTTAAAGGATTTTTGAAGGTGTTAAAGAAATGTGAAAAGTGTTGTGGGCTATTTTTGGTGTGAGTATGATTTCAAAATGCATTTGAATGAAAAATGGATTTTGTGACTTGTGTAATGTAAATGTGGGATTGTTTGTGAACTTATGATGTGTAAATGATATTTTCATGTGAAAATTATATTTATTAACTTGTTGAACATGTTTGATCACAAGGGGAAACCCGGGTATCTAGGTTGGTGGACGTGTACTAGTATGCTAGTGAATCCGTGAGGTTTGGTCTCAGTTTCACGTAGCAAGATTGAAGCTTACAACACCAACTAAACTATGATGATGATGATGATGATGATTGGGGAAAAATAGGTTATGGGTATAGTCCCTACTAGTATTGCATGTACGAGAATGGATATTGTGATGGTTACTCTCACCGAGATATGAGGTACCTGGGACCCACAACGAGCTAGTGCCTAGGGGTTATTTCTTATTTCTTGTGCTCATTAATTACTTTGTGATTACCATTAGAAAATGGTATGGTTGGCTAGAAAATTCAGTAGTGTTGACATTATTTTTAAAAAAATTTATTCTTAATGATAACCCACTTGAAAACTGTTTTGATTTTTAAGTTGTATCTTTTAGAAATTGTAACTAACATTTCTTATTTATGAAAACTTGCAAGAATTTCATCTTTAAATTTTTATCACATGGAATATCTTAATGGTGGTATCCTACTGGGCATTGTCTCACACCCTACTTACACCCTTGGGTGTAAGTATAATTTGTTATTTTTGTTGTCGCAGGTTGGGTATAGTTTTTAGTGCCAGTGGTTCGGGTTTCTAGCAGGTCATTGGTGGTGAAGTTTTGTGGAGATGGGTTGAGGGCGGTGCCCCTTTCCATGAGGGTTCTTGGACTATTTCCTTTTGGTTTTGTACCTTTTTTATAGGCTTGGTGATTTGTTTTAAACTATGTAATTCAGTTCTGAATTTTTTTAAAATGATTGTTTGGTTTGAAAAATCCAGATTCATTTTCTTAGATTCAGTTGTTGTTTTAAGTTTATAAACTCGGGTAAATCGTTCCCAGTTCTCATTTTATGATACCCGGGCACTTGTTCCAGCCTGTGGGGATTGGGAACGCCCTTCGGGCCTTGTCACGGTCTGGGTTTGGTGTTGGTTTCAGTGGCAATCAGATTTGGTTCGTGACAATTCTTCACTAAATATATGACTTATTTAATGTAATCATAAATATTTTGTATTATACAAATCATATTTTAGAAAATATTATATATATATCTATATATATATATATGTGTGTATGAATATATTTCTATATTAAATGTATTAATGAATAATTATGTATAAAAATCATTAAAATGAATAAGAAATTAATATGTTTTTAAGTATTACATTTTATTCATTTTATATATTTATATTTAATATATATTATTTATTACTTTTTATAATTAATGTATATATATGTAATGACCCGAACTGTTATAAATGAAGTTTCCCTTTTTGGTTTAATTAAATGTATTATTATGTAATATGGTTATAGAAAACACATGCACTTCCTTGGTTTTGTCTTATTAGATTTAAAAGACTATTAAGAATATTTATCATTGTTAATATAGTCGTTGAACAGTGATCATATGATTAGTATAAATATAGAGCTTTTAACAAATCCAATTGAATTAGAAAAAGGAAGTGATGTTCTCATCCAGTAGAATTGTTCCCTATGAAGCCCATTTATCATAGCTTCTAAGGGAGATAGTGTCTCTGGGTTTTTTCCTTGACCAAGACTAAACTGAGATCCAACAACTTAAGCATGAGAAAAACTGTTTATGAGAGAATTTCAAGCTCATCGAGATCACGGCCCAAACCATGTTCGATGAACGGCCCCATGAAAGTCTCACCTTCACACACCTTACTCTTAGGGTGTATGTCGGTGTAATAAAGGGATATGTATCAAGACCTTAATAATATGAATATGTATATTGTATATAATAATGAATTTATTTTTATTTTTACTTTATAAATGATTTTTATTTTGATCTAATTAAACACAAATTGTATTTTTGGGAAATATTCAAATTCGATTAAGTGATTTATTTTGATTAATTAATGGATTTTTAAAATAAATATTATTTTAATAAAATTTTATTATTAAATAAGTTTTATTAATTATAAATGTTCATATACTTTTTATGAAGTGAAATTTTCTTTTTATAAGGGTTCAAAAACTGTTATCACTACTCAAAAAGACATTTAACAATGCTACAATATTCCTTTATCAACACTAAAAAAACACTGATAATTTGAGCATGGTTAAAAGCTTAAAACTTTTATCAATGCTAAAAAAGTGTTGTTAAAGATCCCTTTTATTTGTGAATGTGCATGTTTTCTTTTGTTTGATTACATATGTTTAAATATGGGGAGATTTTTTGTGTATGTGCATGTTTTATTTTGTTTGATTACATATGATTTTACATTTGTATTTTTATCCCTTTATGATTATGTTTGATTACATGTAATTTTATTTTAAAAACATTTATGTGTTTCCATGATATCTTAAACTATAGTGTTTGTATTTATGTGATTATTATCACATTGTATATCTAAAATATTTATCTAAACTTTATTAGTTTATGAGGAAGTCTGAAAATGATTTTTTAGTACTATAAAAATACAATGAAGTTGTTGCTGCAGTTTTAGAAACTCTACAATTTTTAGTTTTAAAAAGTTTCTATATTTATTTTACTACAACTACTACATATATCAGATTTTCATGAAAATTAATTTTATAGAAATAAAACTTGTTTATCTTGATTTTATTAGTTTTCATTAAAGTCTTAAAATTTTGTTTTTATGATCTTTAAATTGTCTGAAGTTTTGCATTGATTTTTCAGAACTATTGTTTTCAAGAATGTTGTTACTTCTATTTTTTATGATATTTGGAGTAGTAGATATTGGATTTATTTTATTCTTGATTCATTGTAAATATAATAATTTTTTATACAAATAATTATTCTTGACCAAAGTATGAATTTTCTATTAAGAGCCTTTAAAAATTCGTTTAAGTTTTTAAAGTTTGTTGTCTTTAAAGTTTGTTGTCTAGTTTTTCGCAAAGTATGGTTTTAACCCTACTTTTGCAAAGTATGGTTCAACAACCCTACATTCGCAAAGTATGGTTTGGAAACCCTACCTTCCCAATGTATAGTTTGGAAACCCCACATTACTGTTCATTCCCTACACTACATTACTATTCATTTTCACAAAGTATGGTTTGGAAACCCTATATTATTGTTCATCCTCTGTGCTGCATTACTATTCATTCCCTGCGTTACATTACTGTTCATTTCTGAAAAGTATGGTCCAGAAACCCTATATTACTGTTCATTCTCTATGATACATTATTGTTCATTCCCTACATTACATTGTTGTTCATTTATGCAAAGTACAATTTGGAAACCCTACATTACTGTTCATTCCCTACGCTACGTTGTTGTCCATACCCTACACTATGTTACTGTTCATTCCCTACATTACTGTTCATTTTGTGCGTTTTTTCTGAAAAATGATTTGCTGCATATATATGGATTATTTTCAATGGTTTTTCTACTAGATAAATTGACATTAAATCTAAGTATTATGATCGAAGAGTTTTTAATTTTTTTGGTGGAATATTTAAAGAGAAAATTTAATAAATTATTTCAACATATTTTTCCAATAGATTCAGTGGTTTCAAGTTTATTTATTTTCAAATATTTGAATTTACATTTGGATTGTGCTACTAGTTGTTAGGAACCATATTGACTAAGTTTAAATGAATTTAAATTGGACTTTTAAATCATTCAATGCTATTATTTTTCTAGAGATTTTATTGGAAGACTTATTCAAATTATTTTGAATGCTTTTTTTAGAGATTTTTTATACAAGAATAAAGAGGCAATGGTGCTATGATTTTTACGGAGATATTTATGATATCTCTTGAATCAATTTATTTTTAATATCCTAAGGAAGTATAACTGCTACAATTTATGAATATTTTTTCTATATATATATATATCATTATTTCTTGTAGGTGATACAAGAATAATAGAAATACAAAAAAAGACATGAGCTAACATATTTGATACTCTATTTTTTAAAAAGAAATGTTTTATGAACTTTGAACCTGTTGTGCATTTGCAACATCCTGTGAGACTTTGTTTCATCACCTGTACAATCTCTCAAGGGCTGAATTATTTCTTCTTTGACTAGAATTTCCTTGATGAGACAAGCTGATCTAATCCTCAACAACCAGTATTTGTGCTTTAATATTTTTTCTTCTCATTCGTCTAGTTCTAAGTCTATAACACTTTTTCCTATCTCTCAAATGCAATCTATTTTTTTGTTTATGATTTTACACAAAAAAACATTGTTTGTGATTCTTTTTCTTCGGGTTGTGACTTCTAAATTCTAAAGTCAAGATCTAAGGGTTGTGACTCTTTGTATCTAAAGTCGGGACTATTTGGGTTGTGAATCCCAGTGTATAAAGTCAGGTTGTTAGGGTTGTGACTCCCCATACAAAAGTCAGTGGTGTGGTTATCCCTCCACTGGAAAAGGATTTTGTAATTGGGTTATCATTCCACTATAAAAATCATTTTTAGTGCACATGTATCTCTCACTAATTAGAGAGGTATAAGAGTAGAGTAGGCCCACATTAGACCAAACTACTATAAAAAACATCCTTGCGTTATTTACTTTTTTTGCTGCTAATTAACCTAAATAATTAACTTTGATAATTATTTTAATTAATTTTTTTATTTGTTTAAATTTTTAATCTGGTATATTCACCCCCCTCTAGACCATCTGTCATTACCATATCCAACCTAACACCTTTTAACAGCACTTTTTTTAGAAGTGTTAAAGGGGGCCTTTAACAGTGATATTAAAGGGGTTAAAATTATATTTTTTTTAGGCGTCCATGAGCTTGAATCCTTTTATTAGTGCTTCCAAGACCCCTTTATCAGTTATTTTCACCCCCCCCCCCATATCAGCACTTTGTGAATTTCCAGCCTCATGCGCGCCCACCTGGATTCGAACCCTACACCTCTCCTTCAAAGATGTAACACATTTACCACTACACCATGTTGTTTTGTTGTCTATTTAATGATATTTTTGTTTATTTATATATATATTTACATATATCTATATAGTTATTTTTAAATGCAATATATGTGTGTGATATATATATACTTATATTTATTTAAATATATTATATATTATATTCATTTAAATATAATATAATATAATATAAATATATATCTATTTATTAATAGAAACATATATGTATATGTATCTATAATGTAAAAAATGGTTAGATATTGTTTTAAATACATTTTTAAAAGATTTATTTATTTATATATATTAGAATATACATTATTACATAAATATATTGATATATGTTGATATATGTATTTATATGAGTGATTTATTATAAGTAAATATAACAAAACATGCATATATTTAATTATAAATAAAATTATGTTATGAAAAACAATAAAATTTAAAAACCATAATATCAATATGAATTTAATAATTGGGAATAAATTTAGTCCCCTCTAAAAAGGGGGAAAAATACCTCCTTAAACAAGGCTGAAAATCCATTGAATATTAAAAAATTTGGGTACTCAAACTGAAAACTAAGTTTTGGAGGTATTCTGGGACTTCTTTTACCTCTAAAAACATGAAATAGGTTTACCTTAGTTACCGAGGGCATATATCTCATTATAAGATTTGATTTGATATGGGGTAGAGCTCAAACGGACACCTGGATCAAAAGTTATAGTCATTTGAAGTTTGAGTTACGTTTTCAACTTATTTTAGATCTTTTATTTATTTTTTTATTTTTTTTATCTTTAAATTGATATTAAATGACTATAACTCCATAATAATAATATTATTATTAATTAAAAATATTTTTTAATTATTTTATAATCCATTTTCACAAAATATCTTATATATTAAATGAAAATGCCAATTTAACTTATCTAAAACATATTTTAAAAAATATATATTATATTTATATCAGTATAAATATATTTATATATTAATATATTATTTTTAATGAAATATAATTTTTTTGAAGTATACTTTTATCAGCACTTGTAAAAAAGCACAGATAAAGGTCCCCCTTTGACAGTACTTTTTTAGCACTGTTAAAGACCCCCTTTAACAGTGCTAAAAAGGTGTTGTTAAATACCCCCTTTAATAGAGATTTTTTAGTGTTGACAAATGGGGTCTTTAATAGCATTTCTAACTATCATTGTTAAATCCCTAACACTGGATAAACCGAGTTTTGTAGTAGTATATTATCAAAAATCCAGTTTTTTTTAATAAATGTCGAATCTTATTTTAAAAGTGAAAATTAAAATATTTAGAAAATTATTTAGATAAAATAGATATTATTTTTGGAATCAGAATGTCGAAATTATCCAATAGTTAGTTTATCATAATTTTATGAGATAGTCAAATTTTCGGTTAAAAATTAAATACCTTATAAATATACGATGTGTTTTATGACATCATAATGACCCAAAAATGATGTAATAAATACTATAATGGGTATCCTCATCCAAATATATGTTTTCCCCTTAAAATAATGTGATTTTAAGTTTGTTTTATTAATTTTATAATGCCTTTATGAATCCTCCAAAATATATAATATATTTCATGATTTTAAATTCATTTCTTTAAAAGAGTGACTCACCTCCACATAAGAACGGGTAATATTTTAATATGTTCAGCCCTTTTCCTAATAAAATAATGAAAACCTCTACAATTTGGAAAAAACAATGGGAAAAACCATATAAAGGTTTTTTGTTTTGAATATTTTATTATATAGAGTCAAAAACCTAAGTTTGTGAAATATTAAAGAATTCCCCTCTCATTTCATATATAAACCCACCCAAAATCTCACTTCTCTTCACTCAAAATACTTGTAACATGTCCTTAAATTTCCTTACCCTCTCTATAATCCTCCCAAGGTACCCTAAGCTCTCAAGAATCCCCTTTTCAAGCTTTTGGATCCACACACTCCAATAAGGGTTCTTTCCTTTCTCATCTTTATCCAAGTTTCTTTATCCTGTTATGACATTTTATTTTCAATTAATTGTGATGGGGTATGTTTTAAAACATCCCCCATACTTCCATTATTATGTATAAATGATGAGATACCCCCTTTCTCTCTTATTAATCTCTCCCATGTACACTCGTTACCATGTTGAAATTTCGTAAGAATCCTTTCTTTTCTCTTTTTATTCAAGATTATTTATTATCATATGCCTTATTTTTTCTAATTATATATGTGTGGACATTTCCTTCCATATCCTTGTTACTTTCCACTTCATATCCAAATGATGAAATGCCCATTTCGTTCTCATCAACCCATTTTATGAATTTTTAAGTGATGTCGTTATGCTGCTGAATTTTCGCCGCAATTTTCCATGAAAAACCAATTATGTAGTGAATACCATACCCATTTCTTATCAAGAGTGTTCAATTTTATACACATATAACTTTTTATTGGGTACTTACATGTATTTATTCCACACTCCCTGATCATGGAATAAATTATGATGATGAATGAATCCATATTTTTTGATCTATGTGGCACACTTAATCAAGAGAATGAAATGAAAGTGACGAGTGTGCCTGGAATTATATAGAACTATAATGCATTGGGTAATGTTTAATATCATGATGCATCATTTTGGGATAGGTTTTTACCTGATTCCTTTATGGGACTTTTTCCACTATGAAGTCTTGGTGGTTTATCCTTGACCTATGTTTATGATGCAGTTTTTTAAGTTGTTGTCGCATTTCTTATGTTATAATTATAATTCCATATCATTCCTTATTATTAATGTTCCTTTATGCCTCATTGATATACCTTTTTTAACATATATTATTACCTTCATGTTATTCCATGTTTATTACCTTACTGGTCTCTATGGCTCACCCGTTTCTTATGTATTTCCCCAGGTTATCCAATGTAGTTTTAAGCTCAGACATGTTAAATAAGTTTTCATTAATTATGTTGTAATGCAATGTACCTAATTCCAAAAGACACAATACTTATAAATATTTCATGTTGTATTAAGTGTAATTTTATGCAATTAAATCATTTATTAATGTGTAATAAATAAAAGAGTTGTTATAGTCGGTATCAGTGGAAAGGTTTAGTTATTTTTTGGATTAGGATTAGAAAACTCTAGAGAAATCCTTAGGTATAAGACTAAGTCTAAGAAAACATCCCTAGATTTTGGTAATTATAGAGTAAGTGGTTTATTAAGAAAATGCATCCATGTCTGGATACTACAACTGGACATGGTTCTGGAACAAATGTGCCTAGGAGTAACAACTTTGACAAGGTGTTCCAGGCCTAACTTGGGGTAACCTGGTACACGAAAACGGGTCTTAATGTGCACCTAGTTGGACACTCCTAGGGGATATTATTTGGTAATTCATAAGATCATTACGAACCATTATTAAGGGAGTAAAAAAATTCCATAAGAGTATATGTTAGGAAATAGATCACAGATAACAAATACTGAAGCCTAGAAATCCATAAGTTATAGAAATACATATAAGTTATAAGTTATCCCTTCAATGTCATTAAATTACAGTTTATGTGTTTAAAATTTAAATATACTCATCCTTAATTATCCTTTTATTCTAGCCAATGGTCAGAAATATGAGAAATTGGGTAAAAAATCAATGTGAAGAGTAATTTGATGACTGCCCCAACGAGATGCCCAACCAAATGGGAGTAGGAATCGCACACTTCATAATGATACTCTCTCATCTGACTAAGGTTCTAAATAGAAACCTGAATCAGGAGAAGCATCCAAACTCCCCTAAGAGAGAACAAGTCACAATTGAGAGCTTCATGTTTTAAAGGCATCATACTTTCAATGGGTCATATGATCCCTTAAACGCAGAACAGTGGATCAACTCCATTGAAAAGATCTTGTCCATCCTTTAATATTCTGAATAAGAGAATTTTCTGCTGGTTGTTTATCATATAGAAGGTGAAGATGATCAATGGTTGACATTGATCAAAAATACAAATCCCGAGGAAGATATTGAAGAAATGGGGATAAGGATTTCTGAAAAAAAAAATGATAAATATTTTCCTCACACTATCCATCTTAAAATGGAAAGGTATTTCCTTTCCCTCAAGAAAAAAAAATGAATCTATTGGGGTGTATGAGGAAAAATTTAAAATACTTGCATGGTATACCTATGACTTTGTCGTTACCCCTGAATGCAAGGTTGACCGCTTCTTTGGTGGGCTGAAACCTATTCTACAAAAATACTTGGCGATCCGTGACTTTGATAGCTATGTGGAAATTGTATGATGTTCCCTCAAAGTAAAAATGGAGATTGGAGAATCTCAAGGGTATCATGGGGATAATAACAAGAAATTAGAGTTTAATTATAGTTGTCTGATAGAGAGATTTAATGGTTCCAATAAATTCCAACACCCCACTTGTTAAAGGTTCGGAAAGAAACACCCCGGAAATTGCCTAAAGGGGGTGAGGAAATGCATTAAGTGTGGGAAGGAAGGGCACCTAGCCAATGATTGCCCATAAGAGAAACCTGCTACTGCAACGGAGGAAAGGAATGCTCCGGTCAACCCTCAGCATATTGTTCATTTCTACAAATTCAAGTAACTAGGGCACTTTACAAACCAATTCACTAATCCAAGGGTTTTTTGAGACAACCAACAACCTCTACGGTAGCAAGGGTGAGCTTTTTCCATCACTACCACCAAAAATAATCCCGATAATGAAGTGGTGACTGGAACAATAGTTATTCATTCAAGAATATAAAAGGTACTTTTTTATTATATTTCTACGCATTCCTTCATATCACAAAAGATTAGTAGAACTATCAAAACACCACCATAAATCTTGGAAGTAGAATTGTCAGTGAAAATGGAAAATGGAGCAATTATTGCAGCCCAAGTATATAACTCCTCCTCTGTCAAAGTTTGTGGGATGAATTTCCAAGAGAACCTTTTCATGCTCCCTTTGGTGTAATTTGATTCAATTATGGGCATGGATTGGATTTACCTTTATAGAGCCAACATAAATTGTCACGAGAAGGAAATCACTCTCTGTATTGCCAATCGTCCTCAGATTCTATACAAATACAAGGATAAGGATGAATCTTCTTTAGCATCATCATCTCAAGTGTGGATATTATTTCCCTATGAGCAAGTATATATAACTCAAATGATTGAGTCTAAGGACAATATCATCCTTAAAGACATGCCCATTGTGATGGAATATGCTAATGCGTTTCCTGAGGAATTGTTTGGTCTTCCTTCTAGCCAAGAGGTTGAGTTTTCAATCGAGCGTATACCTGGGGTGTTACCATTATCCAAGACTCTGTATAGAATAGATGTTGTGGAACTTAAGGAGTTGAAGAAAAAACTTCAGGACAATCTGGATAAAGGGTTCATATGCCCAAGTGCTTCTCCATAGGGTGCACCAGTCCTCTTCATCGAGAATAAGGATGAGTCAATGCACCTTTTCATTGATTATCGTGAGCTCAACAAGATCACAATATAGAAAAAGTATCATCTTCCTATGATTTATGATTTGTTCGATTGGTTTTGTGGAGCACAATACTTCTCCAAGGTGGATATGCAGTTGGGATATTACCAAGTTAGGGTGAAGAAGGAGGATATCTCCAAGACTACTTTTCATACAAGGTATAAGAACTATTAATTCATAATAATGCCATTCAAACTCAATAATGCTCTAGAAATCTCCATGTACTTGATGAATAGAGTATTTAGATATTATCATGACAAATTTATGGTAGTCTTTATAGATGATATTCTAATATACTCCAAAATTAAGGAGGATCATGAGGAGCATTTGAGTACTGTGTTAAAGACCTTGAAAAAGGAAAATATTTTTTCCAAGTACTTCAAATGTGAGTTATGGTTAAAGGAAGAATCTTTCTTGGGGAATATCATCACAAAAAATGGGATTTCTATAGACCCTTCAAAAAACAGATGCAATTAAAGGATGTATGAGGCCAACATATGTGACAGATATTTGTAGTTTCCTTAGGTTAGCTAGGTATTATCGCCGATTCATGAGAAATTTATCATGATTGTCAAACCATATTACCAAACTAACTCAGAAGGGAGTCAAGTTTTCTTGGAATGATGAATGTGAAGAAAGATTCAAGGATTTGAAAAGGAGGCTTATCACTGCACTTGTTCTCACACTACCCACAGGTGAAGAGATTTTCTTGGTATTCAGTGATGCTTTGAAGAAGTTCCTAGGTTGTGTGTTGGTGGAAAATGAAAAATTCATTGCCTATGATTCAAGGCAGTTGAAATTTTATGAACAGAACTACCCAATACATGATTTAAATTTGGTTGTAGTGATTTTTTATTTAAAAATTTAGTGGAATTATCTATTTGGGGAGAAGTATGAAATATATACGAATCAGAAAAGTCTCAAGTATATATTTACACATAAAGAATTGAATATGTTCCAACAAAGATGGTTAGAGCTGATCAAAGACTATGACTACTTCACTACCATCCTGGGAAATCGAATAAAGTGGAAGATGCTCTAAGTAGAAATGATCTAGCAATTATTTCATTTATTATAATTGAGAAGGATCCAATATTCTTAGACTTAAAGAGGATGGACATGGGAATCATAAAATAAGGAACATCATCAATCCTTTCACAAATGATTGCTCAACCATCTTTTCTAGAGATTTTAAAGGATTCTCAAAGAGATGATATGGGAATTCAAAAGAAATTGGAAACTATAAGAAAATTTAAATCCTCTGAGTTTAATGTTAATGAAGAAGGTGTTGTAAGAATTGGGTCTAGAATATGTGTACCATCAAATCTTGAGTTAAAGAAGTAGTTGTTCGATAATGCACATAACTCAACCTTCTCCATCCACCAAGGAAGCACGATGATTTATCGACATCTTCTAGAACACTATTGGTGGGACAATATGAAGAAGGAGATCACAGAATATACATCAAGATGTATTGTATGTCAACAAGTGAAAGTGGAAAGGAAAAAATCCAAGGGGATGATGCAACCATTACCCATACCTACATGGAAATGGTAAAACATAACCATGTACTTTGTCACTAATCTTCCAAAGAAATCAAGAGGGAATAATGCTATATGTGTTGTGTTGGATAATCTTACAAATACTACACACTTCATTGCGATAGGATAGGGATTATCACTGGATATAATTGCATGGATATACATTAGGGAAGTGTTCATGTTGTATGGAGTACCGCTATCGATTGTATCTGATTGATATCCAAGATTCACCTACAAGTTCTGGAAAAGTCTTCAGCATGCTCTAAACACTGATTTAAACTTCAGAATGGCTTATCACCCTCAAACCAATGGCCAATCAAAGTGGGATATCCATACACTTGAGGAAATGTTTAGAGCATGCTCAATTGACTTCAAAGGAGGATGGGATCGACATCTTCCTTTGATTGAGTTCTCTTACAACAGTAGTTTCCACTTGAGAATCCAAATGGCTCCCTATAAATCCCTTTTATGGAAAGAGGTGCAAGACACCTACATGTTGGGATGAATTTGGGGGACAAAACTAATAGGTCCTAAAATGGTCAAGGAAATGGTGGAAAAGGTTAAGACCATTCAGCATTATGTCAAAGCCTCTCAGAGTCGACAAAAGATCTATATTGACAATCGTCGATAAGACTTAGAGTTTGATGTTGGAGACATGGTATTTATATACATATCTCCATGGAATAAAGTGATGAGATTTGGGAATAAGGGAAAGCTTGGTCCAAGATAAATCATCCCCTCTGAGATCCTTGATCGCATCAGAGCGGTGGCCTATCGACTTGCTCTTCCACCTAACCTATCTCGAGTTCATGATGTATTTCATGTATCACTCTTAAGAAAGTACATACCTAACCTCTCACATGTTCTCAATATAGAGGTGGTACCATTGGAGAATGATTTTTCCTATATGGAGCAGCTGGTGAAGATCTTAGACCATAAAGACAAAGTTCTATGAAATAAGACAATGCACTCTGTCAAAGTTATAAGGATCTAGCCTTAAAACATTACATAATATTTAATTTTAGTCAAGAGATTACTTTCTTTCGCAATGAGTATCTTTTCAAGTTTATAGTTTTAGAATATTGGGACGTAATACATATAAAACATACCATATTCATACAAAGAGGATACTGCTAAAATTGTATCCATTTTTTCCAAAATATAAAACATTAAAAATAAAACATGAGTTCTTTGAAAAATATTCATAACATTCATCATGAATTCCTTCTTTCTCTTACCCATCCTTATAACTTGTGAAAAAAATTTAAAATCTTGGGATGAGCACAGAAATATTGGTGAGTGATATAAAGAAGGAAATCATTAATCAAGTGATAACATAAAAACCATTAAAACCCATTTAATAAAAACTCATTAGCATGCATAGAAACATCATGAATTTTTATTGGGATATATTTACCATATCACTCTTACATTCACCCTTATAAATGGAATAACCTTTCATTCTACTTCCATCTCCAGAGTACCCAATGCATTACAGAGCTATAATGGGGCTCACCCATCATATCTTGAGCAATAATGGGCTCAACACAAAATATCTCGAGCTATAATGGGGATAAACCCATCATATCTTGAGATATAATGGGTTTAAACCAACATAAAAAATTTCCAAGGAACATATCATGAAATAAAACACTTGATCACTCATTTAAACCCTTGAGAAAACACATTCATATTTCAAATAACCCTTTTTCATAAAAAAATCACCTTTAAAATATAAAAATCATGCACATAATAATGAAATCATGTTTTTCAAAAATAACTATAAAAATATATAATGGAAACAATATAGTAATAAAACATCTTGAAATTAGAATAAAATTCTCATGAAATTAAAATAAGAACAATCTTTTTTAATTTCATAAAAGAGACATTTAAAAGGATTCTAAAAGGAAAGTCCCTTACAGATACCATATCATTGAAGAAAGAATTAATAAAATGAAAAGAATGTGTATATTCACTAAAAATACAATATAATATAATCAAAATTAATTTTAAAAATAATCATACCCTGAAAAAATTAATGAAGTATAAGGTTAATCCAAAGAATAAAAATTGGGTTAATAATTCCCTTATCTCGGGTTTGTCTTACATTAAATGTGTCCAAACCTCCTGTATAATGGTTCAAAGAGTGTTATTAATATATAAAAGAACCATATTCATATTTATAATACATTATATGATCTTTTATAACATATTTTCACTCGTTTATTAATAATATTTTGTTCTTTCCATTTTTTCGGGTACGTTCTTTACATGGTTTCCATGGTTGGTTCGTTGTGGATTTTCTTGTTAGATGGAAGAGAAAATCCAGAAGTGGAATGAAATGATATTTAAATGTTTCTAGAACTTTAAATTATACCATATATCATTTTTTTTCAAGTATGAGGATGATTTATTAGATAAAATATTAATGATATTCGTTTAGATCATTTTGGTGGTTCTTTACCTCCTCCAATGGACCGAAGGCCTTAGATTTTTTTTATTAACAAAACCCCCTTTTAATGGAAGAAGGGGAAAACCAAACAGACTTCATGACATAAAAATTAATCAATCCAAATATCATAGAAAATAAAATCCAGACAAACAACAAGAACCGCCCCTCCCCAGTATTTGAATCATGATAAGGCTCTCCACCGATGCAAGACTGTATAGCTAGCAGGTGTCATGTGTCAAAGCACAGGCCCGATCCAATGGTTGTCACCATACCCTTTCAAACATCCAAATCCAAAAATTCTACACTGAGGAACCGCCTGCTCTGAAACCTCCTTAGGGCATGTTCCTTGTGGTCGAGTCTAGCTGAATATCCTTAACATGAATCCTGAAAGCATTCCAAACAACAAAACTTCTTCATCGGTGAAAGGGAACACAATGCTGGAATCAAAATCACCAAAACCCCACTGCATCTGCAGGGAACCTTCATCACCACAACTGTAGGAATCCGAAGAGAAAGACAAGCCAAGGAGCATGAATCTATGTCTTCATCACTCGGGACTGGAATACCGAACATCACATTGATGAAGCGTCGTCGTTGAGGGGTTTGAGCCAATATGAACCAGCAGCACCTCCATGGGCATGAAGATGATTCGAATAAGACTACAGAAGAACCCTCCCCAGGTTACTAAAAGGAAAAACCATGGGAAATGAAGGTTCGATGATGAGGGAAGCTCCAGTGACAAAGACGCTGCAAGAACATCATCACTCTTCCAAACAAACCACACAGACCTCAAGCAGTAAGACCGGGAAAAAAACCAGGAACCAGAAAACCAGATCCACCCCCCCCCCCCATCCAAGCCGCTCTGAATCCAACAAAAATCCACCCCGGGAAGATGGACTGCACCTGATCTGACACTGGTCCGCACCGATACCGACCCAAAGAAGCTGACGGAGGAGACCGCACTAGATCTGTCACTGGAACAACGCCGACACCCAGCATCCGGAGCCACCGTGCATACCAGATACAATGCTGATCTGAGATGAGATCCATGCCATGACTACTGGAAACAAGCCAGATCTTTCGCCGATCCGAGGTCAAGAAACCCAATGTCGAATATCGCATGCCAAGATGAGATCCACACCTTGACTGCCATCGAGCCGAGGACAAGGCAACCGAGACTGAGATGAGATTAGCGCCGACCGAACAAGATCGGCTAGAGGAGTGGAGTGGAAGAACCCAAGAGAAAACCCTAGTCATGGGAGAGGGGGTGATTCCACCACTTGGAGGCCCTTTTATAAAATATTACCTTATTTATGATAGTTATTTCGGTGGTTCTTTGATCATCGTGAACTAGTTTCTTTATATAATTCAATATTATGAATATATGTTAATTATAGAACATAAAAGAGGTTATATCATACACTTTAAAACTTTTTTCAACCATTAAAATGGTTTTATGACCATCTATTAAGGAAGTAATGGAAATTGAAAACACATCGTCTACGATGTCAGTAAATCAACAGATCACGAATGATGTTTTCATTTTTAGAATAAAAAGAAGATGAGAAGAAGTATGATGATGAATTTTTCCATAAAAATGATATAATTACAGTATATATATGATACTTGAGTTTTAATACCTCTTGGATAAGGGGATTTGAAGAGAGTATAATAAAAGAAAAAGAATTTAAAATAAAATAAAATAAAAAGAAAGATGATTTTTACCTCTTGAGTTATCCTCCTTAAGAACCTCCTTAAGGCCTTTGGATTTGGTTTTTTGGTGAGACCAGAAGATCTTGGACATGGGGAAGAGGATTGGGAAAAGTATTGAGAAGAATTTGGACAAGTCTCAAAGATTTAGAGGTGTGAGGAGGAGAGGGAGTGAGAGAGGGTATTTATAGTGGAGGCGAGGAGGGTTTTTCCATTATTTTAATCATTATTTTATTATTTTGCTGAAGAAAAGAAATAGTGTTGGTTCTTGTGATTAATATAGTAATTAGAACATGTGACTTTGAACCAAGGGTGATTACCTTATCATAACATCATCCATGACTCAATAATTCACGTATTTATCTTATTTCATAAATTATCATATTTCACTATTCACCAAAAATTCAAGTATTTATGAAAAATATCAAAAAATCACCTTAACTATTTTTCAACATGTAGAATTCAAAAATGAACTCCATTTTATGAAAATAATTTTCTAAATATGAAAATTTTAATTTTTAATTAAAATCATAATTTATTCAAAAAATATCATTTTTAAAACTATAAATGATTTTATAACACTTTTTAAAATTAATTAATCTCTCATAAATTATATTATAATCTTAAGAAAATAAAATATTAATTTATGAATCTATTTTATGAAAATATATTTTATTTTAAATCATTATATTAATTATAAAATTGTAATTAAATATTTATGACTCACAAAAATACCAACACTTAATTTTTAATTTTCAAAAAAAAATTATTTACTTGTTCAATGATATTAATATATCATATTTTAACTTATAAGATGGATAAATTTTATTTATACTTTATTAGGTTTGGTTACTATTCTATTGGTTGATTTACTATTCATAAGGGTTGTATTATTATTCATAAGGTCAAGTTACTATTCAATCAGTATGAATTCCTTAATTTCTACAAATACAAATTATTTCATTATAAATTTATAATGAATTTTACTTCATAATTCCATAATGAAAATGAAATTATTTTATAATTATCTAGGTTGTTACATTCTCTCCACCTTCTGGAAATTATGTCCTCATAATTTTTAGTCACTTATTAAACAAGTGAGGATACCTTTCCCTCATAGCATTTTCAAATTCCCATGTTACTTCTTCAACCATGTGGTTTCTCCAAAAAAATTTAACCTGGTAAATTGCCTTATTTAGAAATACTTGCTCTCTACGATCAATAATCTGAAAAGGTTTTTATTCATAAGAAAGGTTTTCTTCCAACTAAACTACTTCTAGGATCAAAACATGAGATGGATATGTCACATACTTTCTTATCATTGAAACATAAAAAACATTGTGTACCTGAGAAAAAATCAGAGGCAAAGCTACTAGGTAGAAAACTGGTCCAAATTTATCCATTATTTCAAAAGGTCTGATTAATCATGGACTTAGGTTTCCTTTATTAATAAAATGCATAAAAATTTCTAAGGAGAGATTTTAAGGAAAACATGATCACCTATCTCGAATGAAAGTTCTTTCCTCCTATTATCTGCATAACTTTTCTACCTGCTCTGAGTTGTCCTTATATATTGCTGAATCATCTTCACTTTCTCAGTTACTTTCTATACTAATTCTGGTCCCATAAACTTCCTCTCCCTAACTTCATCCTAAAATTTTGGCGTTTGACATTGTTTCCCATATAATACCTCAAAAGGTTCCATCTGTATATTGGAATGAAAATTGTTATTATAAGAAAAATCAATTAAAGAAATATGTTGATCCCAACTTCCCTAGTAATCCATTAAACAAACTTGAATCATATCCTCCAATTTCTGAATTGTTTGCTCGGTCTTTCCATTAGATTGAGGATGAAAGGTTGTGCTGAAATTTAATTTTGTTCCCAAAAAATTATGAAGGCCTTTACAAAAGTTAGAAGTGAACCTAGGATCACTGTCAGATACAATGAAGAGAGAGGAACTCCATAAAACCTAACAATCTCTTTGAGGTACAACTGAGAAAGCTGATCCAAATACATAGTATCTCTAATAGGAAGTAAATGTGCAGATTTAGTCAGTTGGTCAACAATAACCCAAATCATATTGTTACCTCGAGAAGTCTTTGGTAGTCCCACCACGAAGTCCATGGATATATTTTCTCATTTCTCCACTAGCACTGGAAAATGCTAAATCATCCCCTTCAGTAATTATTGCTCTGCTTTAACCTATTGACAAGTCAAACATTTCACGGTAAATCAGCAATACCTCTTTTCATTACATGCCACCAGTAATACTCTCAAAGGTCTCTGTACATCTTTGTGCGGCTAGGATGAACTGAAAACAGAGAACTATGAGCTTTACATAACAATTATTTCTTCAACTGAGAATCATAGGGAACAAATATTCTCTTCCCAAACCTCAAAACACAATATTTATCAATGTTAAACTCGGGAAAATTACCCTTTTGAACCAATTTTACCTTTTTCTGCAACTCACGGTCTTCCTTCTGAGCATGCTTTATCCTGTCTGACAGAGACAACTACGCTGAAACCTGAAACAAAACAAAGTAATTTCCTACACCAACAAATTCCAAACCAAAAGTTATCAAATCATTAACCAAGGGGTCATGTTCAAAATGTAACATGGTTAATGTAGTATTACTTTTTCAGCTCAAAGCATCAGGCACTTTGTTTGCTTTCCCATTATAGTAATGAATCATGCAATCACAATCCTTGATTAGTTCTAGCCATCTTCTCTGTATTGTGTTCAATTCCTTCTGAGTAAATATATACTTCAAACTTTTATGTTCAGTATATATTTCACATTTTACTCCATACAAATTATGCCTCTAAATTTTTAATGCAAAAAACAACAAAAACTAGTTCCAAATCATGGGTAGTGACATTTAACTCATGAGGTTTCAATAGATGTGAAGCATAAGCAATTACCTAATAATTATTTATTAGGAATCAACCAATTAATTTCAATGAAGCATCATTATAGATGAAAAATTCACCATTTCTAGAAGGTAGGGTCAGAACTAGATAATTCACCGATATTCTTTTCAATTCCTGAAAACAAATGTCACATTCTTTTGTCTAGATAAACTTAACACCTTTACAAATTAACTTAGTCAATGGGCTAGATAACTATGTCAAGTTTTCAACAAACCTACGGTAATAGATTTCCAAACCAAGGAAACTATGAATCTCAGTTAGTTATATTTGTGGGTCTTGCTCATTCTTCAACAAAATTTGTTTTAGCGGGATCAATAGTTATGCTATCTTTAGGAACTATGTAACCAAAGAAATAAATTTTTTGCAACCAAAATTCACACTTACTGAATTTTTCATACAGTTTTTTTTCTTTTAAGGTTTGAAAAATATCCCTTAGATATATTTCATTGCCCCTTTACTTTTATAATATACCATAATTTCATTAATAAACACAACCAACAACGTATCCAAGAACTCATGAAATATTCTATTCATAAGATCCATGAATACAATAAGTGAATTTGTTAACCCAAACATCATAACTACAAATTCATAATTCCCATATCTAGTACAAAATGCGGTCTTAAGAATGTATGCTTCTTTTACTTTCAACTGATGGTAACCCAACCTCTGGTCAACCTTCGAAAAATATTGTGCTCCCTGGAGATGACCAAAAAAATCATCAATATGAGGCAAAGGATACTTGTTCTTAATAGTGATTGTATTCAAGGCTCTATAATCAATGAAAAATC
The DNA here is from genome assembly GCA_963277665.1 of Viscum album. Taxonomy (NCBI): domain Eukaryota; kingdom Viridiplantae; phylum Streptophyta; class Magnoliopsida; order Santalales; family Viscaceae; genus Viscum; species Viscum album. The sequence goes on along the minus strand of OY728160.1, from coordinate 976,069,752 downwards.
TCATTGAACTGTCTTTCTTTTTAACAAACAAGACAGGATCACCCCATGGTGATGTGCAAGGTCAGATGAAGCCTTTATCTAATAATTACTACAACTAATTTTTCAACTCTAAAAGTTCCATTTGAGTCATTCAATAAGGGGGTTTAGAAATTGGATTAAAATCAAGAACTAAGTCAATAGTAAACTCAATCTCCCGATCAGGAATAACACTGGGAAAATCATCTGGAAAAACATCAAGATACTCATTTACCATTGGCACATCATTAATCTGAACAGTTCCTTTATTTTCATCAATATGTGCAAGATAACATTCATTTCTATCTTTTAATAGTTTCTTGGTTTCCTGATATGTTATCAATGGTATGGGTTCATTCTTGTACACAAATTAAAACTATTTCTCAAAAACAACTTCTTTAGCTCTACAATCAATCTTAGCATGATAAATAGAAAGTTAGTTCATGCCCAGAATAATAGCAAACTCTATTAGAGGAAATACAACAAGGTTTGTAAGTAAACTCATTCCACATAAAAAGGTAGGTAGATTATTATAATTTATTTTAACCTCAATATTTCATCCAGTTGTTTTCACCATGAGTTCTATATTCATTTCTTGAGGTAGAATTTTCAATTTAGTAGAAAATTTCTCAAAAATGAAGGAATGTGTAGACCCTGAATCAAACAACACATTGGAATATTTGGTAAAAACAAGAAATGTACTTGATAACACTTCGTTTGATGGCTCAACATCTGCTGAAGTAGTTACAAAGGATTTTTTCAAACCCTTCGGCTTCCAAGATTGTTGATTTCCTACCTGAGTGACTAGCTTTGGACACACATGAGAAAAATGACACAATTTATTACAGTTAAAGCACCTCACCATCAGATTCTCATTGTTTTTTTGGTCATTTTCCTTCTACTCATGAGACATGTGCCCAAACTTTCCACATTGGTATCATTTCCTAGAATTTACAATATATTCTCTATGAGGATTTTTACCACACTTTTCACAAGAAGGGAAATTTATTTTCTTACCTCCATATTTCTTTAACGAATTCTTCCCAAAATTATGCCAACCTGACTACTTCTTATTCTTGTCATCATGAGGCATATACATGTTAGAAAATCCATCTAAACTTTTTCAGCATAATGAACCAGTTTCTCATATCTTTTAAACTCTTGTGAAGCTAAATCTCTTCGTAGAAATGGTTTCAAACCAGAGTAAAATCTGTTAATCTTAATATCAAAGTACCAAGTAAAATCTAGAATATACCTGAATAGTCTCATAAAATTGACTTCATATGCTGCCACGAAATCATCATCTTTCTATTTAAGTTTCAAGAATTGTTTCTCCATTCTGAGTCAAACAGTTTTAGGAAAATATTTTTCAAAAAAATACTCTTAAAACCATACCATTCCAAAGTATCATGAGAATCTTTTTATCTGATATTCTTAATCATAGACTTCCATTTATCAGCTTAACCTTAAAAATGATAAATGTTTTGGGTTACCTTTAAACATTCTGAACATCTCATGACATCAAATATCTTTTCCAGCGCATTGATTCATCCTTTGGATACTTCCGGGTGAGATGATCCACTGAAAGCTAGAGGATGTTGCCTCGTAAAATTCTCCACAAAATAAATCTTAATTCGTGGTAGATCATGTTCCTCTCTAGCATGAACACCAACACCATTTATCTTCTAATTAAACTGAGTCATTACTATCGTAAACTACTCGGTTCCAATTCTCGTTATTCTAGGTTGCAGATCAGACAGATATCAGCCTCTCGGTGCCCTCCTACTTCACCTTCACTATTCCTTCTATGGAAACTCATTATGAAAAGACATATATTAGTCTAAGCAACATGGAAATATTTAAATTCTATATCATTTCAAATTAACCATAAATTAAAAATCATTTGTGGTATTCTATTAACATCGCCCTAACCCCTATGGTTATCTAAATCATAGTTTGATACCAACTATAAGGACTCATACTTACAACATTACATAATCTTGAATTTTAGTCAAGAAATTACTTTATTTTTCATTGAGGGTATTTTCAAGTTTAGATTTTTAGAATATTATGACATAATACATACATAACATACCACATTCATACAAAGAGGATTCTACTAAAACTGTATCAATTTTTTCCAAAATATAAAAAATTAAAAATAAAACATGAGTTCTTTGACAAATATTCATAACATTCATCATGACTTATTTCTTTCTCTTACCCATCCTTATAACCTTTGAAAACATTTTAAAATATTTGGATGGGCACAAAAAGCACGGTAAGAGATATAAAGAAGGAAATCCTTAATCAAATGATAACATAAAAACCATTAAAACCCATTTCATAAAAAGTCATTAGCATACATAGAAACATTATGAAGTTGAATTGAGAAATATTTAACATATCACTCTTACATTCACCCTTACAAATGGAATAACCTTTCAGTTTACTTCCATCTACGAAATACCCAATGCATTGGATAGCTATAACGGGGCTCACCCATTATATCTTGAGCTATAATGGGCTCAACCCAACATATCTTGAGCTATAATAGGGATCAAACCATAATATATTTAGCTATAATGGGTTAAACCCAACATAAACAATGTCTAAGGAACATATCATGAAATAAAATACTTGATCACTCATTTAAACCCTTGAGAAAGCACATTCATATTTCAAAATACCTTTTTTTATAAAACAAATCACCTTTAAAATATAAAAACCGTGAACATAATAATGAAATAATATTTTTCAAAAATAACTATAAAAATATATAATGGAAATATTATAGTAATAAAATGTCTTGAAATCAGAATAAAATTCTCATGACACTAAAAAAAGAACAATCTTTTTAAATTTCATAAAAGATACATTTAAAAGGATTTTAAAAGGAAAGTCCCTTACAAATATCGTATCATTGAAGAAAGAATTAATAAAATGAAAGGAATATGTATATTCATTGTAAATACAACATAATATAATCAAAATTTATTTTACAAATAATCATATCATGAATAAATCAATGAAATATAAGTTTAACCCAAAGAATAGAAATTGGGTTAAGAATTCTCTTACCTTGGGTTTGTCTTACTTTAAACATGTCCAAAATTCATGTATAATGGTTCAAAGAGTGTTATTAATATATTAAAGAACCATATTCATATTTATAATACATTATATGATCTTTTATAACATATTTTCACCCATTTATTAATAATATTTTGTTATTTCCATTGTTTTGGGTGAGTTATTTACATGGTTTCCATGGTCGATTCGTTATGGATTTTCTTGTTGAATGGAAGAAAAACTCCAGAAGTGGAATGAAATGGTATTTAAATGTTTACATAACTTTAAATTATATCATATATCATTTTGTTTTTATATATGAGGATGATTCGTTAGATAAAACACTAATGATATTCGTTTAGATCATTTTGGCGGTTCTTTGATCATCACGAACTAGTTTCTTTATATAATTCAATATTATGCATATATATTAATTTCAGAACATAAAAGAGGTTATACAATACACTTTAAAACATTTTTCAAACATTAAAATGTTTTTATGACCAGTTATGAAGGAATTAATGGAAATTGAAAACACATCGTCTACGATGTCAGTAAATCAACACATCACGGACTCTGTTTTTATTTTTAGAATAAAAGGGAGAAGAGAATAAGTATGGTGATGAATTTTTTCATAAATAGGATAACATTACAGTATATATAAGATAATGTATTTTTTATTCCTCTTGGATAAGGGGAGGTGAATAGAGCATAAAAAAGAAAAATAATTGAAAAGAAAATAAAAGAAAAATAAAGAGGATTTTTACCTCTTGAATTATCCTCCTTGAAAACCTCTTTAAGGCCTTTGGTTTTGGATTTTTGGTGAGACCAGAAGGTATTTAACATGGGGAAGAGGCTTGGGAAGAGTATTGGGTAGAATTTGGACAATTCTCAAACCTTTATAGGTGTGAGGAGAAGAGGGGTGAGAGGTGGTATTTATAGTGGAGAGGAGGGTTTTCCATTATTTTAATCATTATTTTATTATTTTTCTCAAGACAAGGAATATTGTTGGTTCTTGTGACTAAATACAGTAATTAGCACATGTGACTTTTAACCAAGGGTTCTTATCTCATCGTAACATCATCTATGACTCTATAATTTATGTATTTAGATTATTTTATAAATTATCGTATTTCACTATTCACCAAAAATTCAAGTATTTCAGAAAAATCTCAATAATTCACCCTAACTATTTTTTAACTTGTAGAATTCAAAAATGAACTCCATTTTATGAAAATAATTTTTGAAATATGAAAATTTTAATATTTAATTAAAATCATAATTTATTTGAAAAATACCATTTTTAAAACTATAACTAATTTTATTACACTTTGGAAAATTAATTAAGGTCTCGTAAAATTATATTATAATCTTAAGACAATAAAATATTAATTTATGAATCTATTTTATGAAAATATATTTTATTTTAAATCATTATATTGATTATAAAATTATAATTAAATATTTATGACTCACAAAAATACCAACACTTAATTTGTAAATTTCAAAAAAAAGTATTTACTTGTTCAATGATATTAATATATCATATTTCCACTTATAAGATGGATAAATTTTATTTATACTTTATTAGGTGTCGTTACTATTCTATTGGCTGGTTTACTATTCATAAGGGTCATATTATTATTTATAAGTTCAAGTTACTATTCAATCAGTATGAATTCCTTAATTTCTACAAATAAAACTTATTTCATTATAAATTTATAATGGATTTGACTTTATAATTACAGAATGAAAAAGAAATTATTTTATAAGTATCGTGGTTGTTACATTCTCCCCACCATCTGTAAATTACATCCTCACAATTTTTAATCACTTATTAAACAAGTGAGGATACCTTTCCCTAATAGTATTTTCAGATTCTCATATTGCTTCTTCAACCATGTGGTTTCTCTACAAAACCTTAAACTGGTGAATTACCTTATTTTGGAAATACTTCTTCTCTGCGATCAATAATCTGAATAGGTTTCTATTCATAAGAAAGGTTCTCTTCCAACTAAACTACTTCTAGGATAAAAAGATGAGATGGATCTGGCACATACTTTCTCAGTATTGAAACAAAAAAAGCATTATGTACCTAAGAAAAACTTAGAGGCAAAGCTACTAGGTAGAAACTGGTCCAAATTTATCCATTATTTCAAAAGGTCTGATGAATCATGGACTTATCTTTCCTTTATTAATAAAAGACATAACAATTTTCTAAGGAGATATTTTAAGGAAAACATGATCACCTATCTCGAATGAAAGTTCTTTCCTTCTGTTATCTTCATAACTTTTCTACTTGCTCTGAGTTTTCCTCATGTATTGCTGAATCATCTTCACTTTCTCAATTACTTCCTATACTAATTCTAGTCCCATAAACTTCCTTTCCCTGACTTCATCCTAAAATTTTGAAGTTTGACATTGTTTCTTATATAATGCCTCAAAAGGTTTCATCTGTATATTGGAATGAAAACTGTTATTATAAGAAAAAATAATTAAAGAAATATGTTGATCCCAACTTCCCTAGTAATCCATTGAACAAGCATGAAGCATATCCTCTAATGTCATAATTGTTCACTCGGTATTTCCATCAGATTGAGGATGAAAGGTTATGCTGAAATTTAATTTTGTTCCCAACAAATTCTGAAATCCTTTCCAAAAGTTAGAAGTGAAACTGGGATCACATTCAGATACAATGGAGAGAGAAAATCCATGCAACCTAACAATCTCTTTGAGGTAAAACTGAGAAAGTTGATCCAAAGACATAGTATCTCGAATATGAAGTAAATGCGCAGATTTAGTTAGTTGGTCAACAATAACCCAAATCATATTGTTACCCCGAGAATTATTTGGTAGTCCAACCATGAAGTCCATGGATATATTTTCTCATTTTTCCTCTAGAACTGGAAAAGGATGAATCATACCCTTCAGTAATTATCGCTCTAATTTAACCTATTGACAAGTCAAACATTTCATGGTAAGTCAGCAATACCTCTTTTCATTCCATGCCACCAGTAATACTCTCGAAGGTCTATGTACATCTTTGTGCAGATAGGAAGAACTGAAAACGGAGAAATATGAGCTTCACATAACAATTATTTCTTCAAATGAGAATCACAAGGAACACATATTCTCTTCCCAAACCTCAAAACACGATCTTTATCAATGTTAAACTGAGGAAAATTACCCTTTTGAACCAATTTTACCTTTTTCTATAACTCATAGTCTTCCTTCTAAGCATGCTTTATCTTGTCTGGCGGAGACAACTGCACTGACACCTGAAACAAAACAGAGTAATTTCCTACACCAAAAACTTCCAAACCATAATTTATCAAATCATTAACCAAGGGGAAATTTTCCAAATGTAACATGGTTAATGTAGAATTATTTTTCCAACTCAATGCATTAGGCACTTTGTTTGATTTCCCATGATGGTAATGAATCATGGAATCATAATCCTTGATTAGTTCTAGCAATCTTCTCTATCTCATGTTCAATTCCTTCTAAGTAAATATATACTTCAAACTTGTATGGTCAGTATATATTTCACATTTTAATCCATACAAATGATGCCTCTAAGTTTTTAATGCAAAAACAACAACAACTAGTTACAAATCATGTGTAGGGATATTTAACACATGAGGTTTCAACTAATGTGAAGCATAATCAATTACATGATCATTATGTATTAGTAAGAAACTAAGTCCTTTTAATGAAGCATCACTATAGATGAAAAATTCACCATTTTTGGAAGGTAGGGTCAGAACTAGATCATTCACCAATCTTCTTTTTAATTCTTGAAAACAAACATCACATTTTTTTGTCTAGATGAACTTAACACCTTTTCAAGTTAACTTAGTCAATAGGCTAGATAAATATGTCAATTTTTCAACAAACCTACGGTAATAGCCTTCCAAACCAAGGAAAATATGAATCTAGATTATATTTGTGGGTCTTGGTCATTCTTCAACAACATTTGTTTTAGTAGGTTCAATAGTTACACCATCTATAGAAATAATGTGACCAAGTAAAGAAATTTTTACAACCAAAATTCATGCTTACTGAATTTTTCATACAGTTTCTTTTCTTTTAAGGTTTGAAAAATACCCCTTATATATATTTAATTATCCCCTTTACTTTTAGAATATAGCAGAATTTCATCAATAAACACAACCAAAAACTTATCCAAGAACTTGTGAAATATTATATTCATAAGATCCATGAATACATTAGGTTCATTAGTTAACCCAAACGTCATAACTAAAAATTCATAATGCCCACATCTAGTACAAAACATGGTCTTCGGAATGTATGCTTCTTTTACTTTCAATTGATGCTAACCCGACCTCAGGTCAACCTTTAAAAAATATTGTGCTCCCTGGAGATGATCATACAAATCATCGATATGAGGCAAAGGATACTTGTTCTTAATAGTGATTGAATTCAAGGCTCTATAATCAATGCAAAGTCTCATTGAACCATATTTCTTTTTAACAAACAAGACAAGAGCACCCCATGGTGAAGTGCTAGGCCGGATGAAGCCTTTATCTAATCATTCCTACAACAAATTTTTCAACTTTAAAAGTTACATTTGAGACATTTGATAAGGGTGGTTAGAAATTGGATTAGAATCAAGAACTAAGTCAATAGTAAACTCAACCTCTCGATCAGAAACAGCACTGGGAAAATCATCAGTAAAAACATCAAGATACTCATTTACCACTGGCACATCATTAATCTGAACAGTTCCTTTATTTTCAACAATATGTGCAAGATAACTTTCATTTCCATCTTTTAATAGTTTCTTGGTTTCCTGATATGTTATCAACAGTATGGGTTCATTCTTGTACACAAATTGAAACTCTTTCTGAAAAAAAACTTATTTAGCTCTACAATCAATCTTAGCATGATAAATAGAAATTCAGTCCATACCCAGAATAATATCAAACTCCACTAGAGGCAATACAACAAGCTTTGTAGGTAAACTCATTCCACATAAAAAGGTAGGTAGATTCTTATAATTTATTTTTACCACAATATTTCCTCCAGGTGTTTTTACTATGAGTTCTGGATTCATTTCTTGAGGTGGAATTTTCAATTTAGTAAACAATTTCTCAGAAATGAAGGAATGTTTAGACCCTAAATCAAAAAACACATTGGAATATTTGGTAAAAACAAGAAATGTACTTGATAACACTTCTTTTGATGGATCGACATCTGATGAAGTAGTTGCAAAGAATTTTTTCACACCCTTCTGCTTCCAAACTTGCGGATTTACTACCTGAGTAACTAGCTTTGGAAACACATTAGAAAAATGACATAATTCCTTATAGTTAAAGCATCTCACCATCAGATTCTCGTTGTTTTTCTGATCATTTTCCTTGCACTCATGAGACATGTGCCCAAACTTTCCACATCGATATCATTTCCTAGAATTAACAAGACATTATCCATGATTCTTTTTAGAACACTTTTCACAAGAAGGGAAATTTATTTTTCTTACCTCCATATTTCTTTCACGAATTATTCCCCAAAGTCTGCCAACCTGACTGCTTCTTATTCTTTTCATCACAAGGCACATACATGTCAGAAAACTCCATCTCAACTTTTTTAGCATAATGAACAAGTTTCTCATATATTTTAAACTCTTGTGAATATAAATATCTTCATAAAATGGTTTCAAACTAGAGTAAAATAAATTAATCTTAATATCAAAGTCCCAAGTAAAATTTGGAACATACCTGAACAGTCTCAGAAAATTTTCTTTATATGATGCCACAGAATCATCAACTTTATGCTTCAGTATCAATAATTGTTTCTCCATTCTTAGTCAAATAGTTTTAGGAAAATATTTTTCCAGAAAAATACTCTTAAAACCATACCATTACAAAGTATCAAGATCATATTTTTCTCTTATATTCTTAATCATAGACTACCATTGATCAGCTTCACCTTCAAAACGATAAATGGATAGGGTTACCTTTTAACGTTCTGAACATCCCATGACATCAAATATCTTTTACAGGTCATTGATTCATACTTCAACTACCATCGGGTAAGATGGTACACTAAAAGCTATAGGATGTTGTGATTCATGCTCAAATTTACCCAAGAGATGAAGGTAGAACGGTCCTTGTAGTCTAGCTTGGGTTTTTGAATCCACTGAGACATAAGAAGATATCTAAGATACACAACCTATGAAATGGATTTTTGGCTATGAAGTTGCCAAATTTGGGTTTATTTTAGATGGGTTTAAAGTATCACTAACATATTTAAGTTAATTCAAATTAAGATAATGAGTTAATCATAGGTTATCGCTCAGGGTGGATTGGATGAATTCCTTTTTTTAATGAATTCAAATTCATTAACTCGATAAGGATTCATTCAATGAATTCAAACTAACATCATCACCTACTGGATAAACACCTTCACAAACACATGATAATCACCTATACACTTGTAGGATCATTTTCATGAGCACTCCAAGGTAAAGGATCTTATTAGCACAAAAAAGTGGGGTGATTAAATTCAATATGGAAGAGGAAGAGAGAAAATCATTGAATAAAAGAAACTCAAATAAAAGAAATTAATAAACATTTAGAGAGTGAGAAATAACATTCAATCCATCCCCTTTATACTCCCTTAGATCAACCCATAAAATAGTTAGCCCTCTATTTATGGCATGTCCTCAATGGAAGCGGGAAGCAGACTTACGAGGGTGGAATTGAAGAAGTAAAAACAACAAAATATCGATCACTCCACCGTTGTGTGATAAATTTCACAAAGTATGGTGTGAATAAATTCACACTTTTAGGCAACAGTATAAACATGATATGTATAAGAATAGAATAAGTTTAAAGGAAGAACTTTTATTAAGAAACTAAGGTGAATTGAACAACTTACATGAGAAATAAATGTGATTACAAACACAAAGCGGCAGCATACACTACAATGAAACCAAGCACCAAAGATGCCCAACTCCTCCACCACCACTTCCTTAAATAGGAATTTTGGGAGCCTTGGGTCGATCCTTAAGTAGTGGAAGTCATCCCACTTTATTATGGTAGGCTTAGGGTGGTGGAAATCTTGTGGAACTTGGACTTTTCCACTCTTCACCCAAGGTGGCAGCCAGCTTGCATCCAACGAACAGAATTGCCTATATGGCCTTCTAGATGGACGAATTTGAGTGGGTCATAGAAGACAAAAGTGAATCTCCAGATATCTCCCAGATCTTGTTAAATTTCATAATAAATTAATTTGTGGTTTCAGAGATATGATTAAATTGGTGGTCTGTTTTTCTGGGTCATAGAATGTAGCCCAGAATTTTATCTCTAATTTGGACCGCCTGAATAACTACCATAGAGGAAGAATTATCATTGGATCATGAATAAGTATATGTTCCTATATATGTCTTCTATCATCCCACGAAATTTGGGTTTCATAGGGTCTATATTGTGGGCTCCACATTCTCACCAGTGGGCTGATGTCCAATCTGCCTTCTCCAGAATTGTTTCCTTTCATCGTCAAATATCCCCATCATACTTTGTGAATCCTCCATTGATCCCTAAATTGAAAATATTAATATTGAAGTTTAGATACACTTAAAAAAATATAAAATTAAAATAGGGATAATTACATTCCTTAAAATCAGATGAATCATTGGGCCTAAATTGGTGTACATTAGGCATGAAGTGCACAAATGATGAGAATAGATGTTCAAAATTAAAATCCACCAACTCAGGACCATAATATAAAAAATGAACATTTAATTCCATTAAAATGTAATTAACATATGTGTTTTTATTGGCTAATCACACACCCCAACTTGAGATTTTCTGGTCCCGAGAAAAATGTATCTCAACAATATGAAATTCGAATTCCCTTTTCTAATAACTTTTTAATACACATTGATCACCAAGAACCATTATACCAAAAAATCATGAAACCAATAAAAATATTTTAATACAAGATATTTTCATAAGCAGATCCCAATCCCAAGCTCATTCCTTTGTTCAAATTCATCGTCATATTTCATCCAATATCAATTAAGAGTGATGATGTATTGTGCATCACATTAGACATGAGGGTTCATCTTTATTCAAGGGGGAAATGATGGAAGTGCTAGGTGGAATCACATTTCAATATTAAGATGAGTATTCAAAAAAATATTGTATATTGTTTTTGTTTTTTTTTTTTTTTTTTTTTTGCAATTTTTCCATGGTAATTGAAATAGCACTCAAAAGAGTCAACCCATGTAGCGAGACTTTGTCGATGACTCTCAGGCTCAAAGACCTTAGGGCGCCAAGTGAAGCCCACATACTCGGGAATCATCTCGAGTTAACTCAGTCAAAAACAAAGTCAAATTACCATAAGTAGAGATAATATTACTAACTCTGGGCTAGACAACAATGGAGTCACAATCCTCAAGTGCTAAAAGACACGCATTAGGTCATTTCATTTCTCTACGCGCAAATTTATTGTTTTTTTTTTGTTTTTTTATTATTGAATACTCATATTAAAACTAAAATGATCACCAAATATATGCTATTTATTTGGGGGATCCCATGAACTCAAACTAATACCCCACTATCCAAAGGACGTGCATTGTGATCTTTTTTTATTTGGATGAAAATATAAACGATGAAATTTCACATTAAATAGCCACACTTTCCAAAATATGTGCTCATGAAATTATACATGGATTAAAATCAGAATCAGGGCATGCTAAATTATTTGATATTCAGTTTCAAAGTGTACAATGTCTATTATCATGTTCAAGGTTAAAGAAATTTTTCCTTCCATTAAGGCACACTTTTTTTCAAATCATTCATTTTTTTTACACAAAAGCAAAAATATTTTATTTTATCCCCCCCCCCACAACTTAAAATAACATTTTCCCCTGTGTTTAAAGAAAAGAAATTTTAGAAGGGGGTAGAGGCAGAGAATGGGAGTTCAAAAAGAAAATTGAAAATCAGGATCATGGAATGAAGTCACTTGGTGGTTGAAGTTGAAGTTCGTGATACCCCAATTTAGTCCTTTGATATCCATGTCACTCGCAGAGTTACCTAGTGGAAAAAGGAAAAACAAACAAACAAACAAAACAAAACAATATATATATATATATTAAAAATAAATTAAAATATAAGTATATATACAAAAATTATAGAATAATGAGGCACTATAAGCTATAGGTCAGTGGTAAGCACATGCCCCTGTCTCCCTTCGGTCTCAAGTTCGAGTCCCCGCGGCTTCGCCGGTTGTGATGGGGTTTGCCCCGTGACCTACGATGTGGCCTTTTAATTTTATTATTATTATTTTTCAACCTAAAAACACATAAAAATAAAATTAACTGATGATACATTATCTTCTTTTTAAATTTATGGGTAAGGTATTACTCAAGGTTCACACCATATGACACGGATGAATATAGTGCTCCCCTTTCATACCCATCCATACTCATAATAGAAGAACAAGTCAATAGTCTATTTTTTTATTTTTAAATATCAAAATGATTCATTAATCCTATTTTTTTTAAAAAAATGATTCACAAAGATGAAAACCACGGGTTTCCTCCCGTGCAGTGCTTTGGTTTAATGTCTCTAGCTCGACTTAGACCCTTAATTATTTAAGTATTTTCCTCATCTAAGGTTGGTTCACACAAGTTTTCATCAAATTCATTTTTTAGAATGGTTCAATGAATGGTTTGACTCTATGACCATTAACTTTAAAGGTTTGACCATTGGTGGGATCTTGAATTTCTACAACCCTATGGGGGTACACCTTATGCACTATGTATGTACCTGACCATCTAGACCTCAACTTTCCTGGGTGTAAATGAAGTTTAGAACTATACAAAAGAATAGGTTTACCCGGTACAATGTGTTTGGTTTTAATATTTCGAGATTGGTAGGCTTGTACTTTAGCTTTATTGATCCTTGAATTTTCATAAGCCTCCATCATAAGTTCCTCAAGTTCATTGAGATCTAATTTCCTTTTTGTTTCATCCAATGAGAGGTCATAATTCATTTTCTTAATTTCCCAAAAATACTTATGTTCAATATCCACTGGCAGATGGCATGCTTTACCATAAACCAACCTATATGGATACATTCCTAAAATGGTTTTATATGTGGTTCAATAGGCCCAAAGAGCATCTAAGAGTTTGCTCGACCAATCTTTCCTAGATGGATTAACAATTTTCTCAAGAATTTGTTTAATTTCTCGATTGGCTAACTCAGCTTGACCATTGGTATATGGGTGGTAAGCAGTGGACACTTTGTGAGAAATTCCATACTTTTCCATGATTACTGAGAATGGACGATTGCAAAAATGAGTTCCATGATCACTAATGATAGCCCTAGGAATTCCAAATCTAGAGAGGATGTTTTCCTTGAGAAATCTAATCATAGTTTTATGATCATTGGATTTTGTAGGAATATCCTCAACCCATTTGGATACATAATCGATAGCTAAAAGGATGTACAAATATCCCTTAGAGTTTGAGAAGGGACCCATGAAATTGATTCCCCAGCAATCAAAGATTTCAACCACTAAGATGGGAGTGAGTGGTATTTGATTCCTTTTTGTGATGGATCCTACTTATTGACACTTAGTACATCTTTGAAAAAATGTATAGGAGTCCCTTGAGAGGATGGTCCAGAAGAGACCACACTGAAGAACCTTAGTAGAAGTTTTCTTAGAGGAAAAGTGACCTCTACATGCCTCATTATGATAGAATTTAAGGATGGATTCTTGTTCAGATTCTGGGACACACCTCCTAATGACTTGGTCAGGGCAGAACTTATAGAGGTATGGATCATCAAACACATAGTGCCTAACATCAGAAATGAATTTCATTCGAGCTTGAGTCCCTAAGAATTTTTGAATGACTTGTAACTAAGAAGTTGGCTATGTCAGCATACCAAGGGCAGTCACTCATAGAGTATAGGTGTTCATCAGGGAATGAATCAGACATAGAAATGTGATTTGAGTTGTCTTTGAATTCCATCCTAGAGAGGTGATCAGCTACAACATTTTCAACACCCTTTTTTTCCTTGATTGTGAGGTCAAATTCTTGTAAGAGAAGGACCCACCTAATCAGTCTAGCCTTAGCATCTTGTTTTTGGAAGAGGTATTTTAGTGCAGAATGGTCAGTGAACACAGTGATAGGGGATCCTAAGAGGTAGGACCTAAACTTCTAAGGCAAACACAATAGAAAGTAACTCCTTCTCAATGGTGGTGTAGTTTATTTGGGCATCATTTAAGGATTTTCTTGCATAAGCAATGACATAAGGAGTTTTATCACAACATTGTCCTAACACAACTCCTATAGAAAAGTCATTGGCATCACACATAAGTTCAAAAGGATGGTTCCAATTTTGAGATTTCATAATTGGGGAGAGGTGAGAGAAGATTTGAGGGTTGAGAATGAACCCTCATAGCTTTCTGTCCAAACAAATGGATCATCCTTTACTAGGAGAGCACAAAGGGGGCGGGAGATTGAACTAAAGTCCTTGATGAATCTTCTATAGAAACCATCATGCCCTAAAAAATACCTCACTTCCTTAACAGTTCTGGGTGATGGAAGGTGACGAATGATGTCAACCTTTTCTTTATCAACTTCAATCCCCCTACTTGAGACTAGATGGCCAAGGACTAGTCCCTCTTTAACCATGAAATAGAATTTTTCCCAGTTTAGGACTAAATTATTTTCTTCACATCTTGACAAGACTCTCTCCAAATTCCAAATACATCCCTCAAATGTATCCTCAAAGACATAGAATTCATCCATGAAGACCTCAAGAAAATCCCCTACCATGTCTGAGAAGATTCCCATCATGCACCGCTGGAAGGTTCCAGGGGCATTGTATAACCCGAATGACATGCGTTTGAAAGAAAAGGTGTCAAATGGACATGTGAATGTAGTCTTACCTTGATCATCTAGGGAGAAATCAATTTGATTACACCCTGAGTACCCATCTAAGAAATAGTAGAAGGCATGACCTGCGACTCTCTCAAGGACTTGGTCAATGAATGGTAAGGGGAAATGGTCCTTCTTCGTAAATGAGTTTAGCTTCCTATAGTTAATACGGACTCTCCATCCACTACTCACCCTTGTTGGAAGAATCTCTCCATCCTTATTGGTTATCACTGTGATTCCATCCTTTTTTGGAACCACTTGGATTGGGCTCACCCACTCACTCTCAGCTATGGGATGGATGATACCAGCTTTTAACAATTTTAGAAGTTCTTTTCTCACTACTTCCATGAGATTAGGATTGAGTCGTTTTTGAGGTTGATGACATAGCTTTGGATCAGATTCCAGAACAATCCTATGAGTCCCGATAAGTGGGATAATCCCAGGAATATCAAACAGGGTCCATCCAATGGCTTTCTTGTGTTTCCTAAGGACATATAGAAGCATCCTCTCATGATTGGATTCAAGAGAAGAAGAAATGACAATAGTGTGTGTTTGATTGACCCCTAGGAAGGAATAATTGAGTGCAGAAGGAAGTTCTTTCAATTCAAGATCAGATTGGTTCAAAATTTCAGCAGAATATTGGGACATTGGATCAAGATCGATTTTTTCCCTAGAGTTTTAGATAGAATTGAATCCCCATGTGTAGAATTTTAAGCTACAAGATTGGTTTGATTAGATTTAGGTAAGGAAGTTTGATTGGTCTCCATGAAAGTGGTTTCCTGAAAGGTTTCACTGATTGTTGGACCTGAGACTTCATTATAAGAGCAATTTGAAAATGATTCAAACCAAAGAGATAAACTTCCTTCATGTGAACAAAGGAAATCAATCTCATCCTAACTTAAACATCCATAAAATATTCCTTGATGATCTATGGATTCATTATCAATACTTCCTATCATGTTTACTTCATGAATTTCCTCATCATCCCCTATTTGTGAGCTTGCATTGTAGATGTTCGAGTCTAGACTCATGTTTCCAAATGTGATGGTCATGTTCCCATTTTGGACTCGGATAACAGAGTTGATTGTTGCAAGGAAGGGACGACCAAGGATGATTGGGGTTTGTTCCTTATTGCCTAAGTTAGGATTGTTTTCAAGGATAATGAAGTCAGCATGGTAGATGAAGTTTTCTACTTTTACCAGAACATCCTTTAAAATCCCCTTTGGAACCCTAATGCTACAATAAGCAAGTTGAAGTGTGACAGATGTGGGTTGGAGCTCTTCCAGGCCTAACTGGCAGTACACAACATAGGGAATGAGATTGACACTGGCACCTAGGTCACACAAGGCTTTGACAACTTTGTTCTCTCCTAGTTCAACATTGATGTAAGTACATCCTGGGACTTTCATCTTTGGTGGAAGGGTTCCTTGGATTGTTGTGCTAACATTTGCTGCTAGAAGGACTTTGTTCTTATGTGAGAATTTCCTTTTAAATATGCAGAGGTCCTTAAGGTATTTTGAGTATGCAGGAATGGTTTGAATATCATCTAGGAGTAGAATGTTCAACTTTACTTGTGAGAATATTTCCCTCAATGTTTCATTCAATTCAGGCTTGGTTTTCCCCCTCATGCGTTGAGGAAATTGTGCAAGTTGTGTGGTTTGTTTGTTAAAGGGTTGTTTCTTTCACATTGTTATCAGTTTCCTCAGTTTGATCATGTAGTTCATTTGAATTTTCATTAGAGTTTGAATCTTCACATGGTTTCTGACTTATTTTTTCAGGTTTCTCAATCGATTTCCCACTTCTTAAAATTGTCGCAGCCTTTAGTTGTTCATGAGTTATTTGAGTGAAACTTGAATCTCCCCTTACTGTTTTTTGTGGAATGGCTTGTGTAGGCATGGGTGACTTTCCAGTTTTGATGGTTTGAAGTTCTTGTTTTATGGAAGAGACTTCCAAGTTCATCCTTTCCATTTTTTTGCACAGTTGTTCTAGTAGGATTTGTGGAACAGTTTGGGTTGGTGCTTGAGAAGATTGGTTTATCCCAGGGGGTATTTTGGAGGTGGTATGGTTTGTTGAAAATGGATCAGTGGCTGTTGTTATTGGATAGGATGGGTTTGGAACTGGTTATGGGTTTGGTAGTTCTGATGAGGGTAAGGATTTTGTCCCAGTGGTTGGCTAGGTTGTTGGTTATCTTTCTAGAGAAAGCCTGGGTGGTCATTATACCTTGGGTTGAAGGTGTTTTGGTATTGAGGCTTTTGAAAGTTCAAGGCATTTACTTCTGCTGGGGGTCCTCCTAAAATAACATCCTTGATGGATGGGATGGTTGGGCAGTTGTCAGTCTTGTGGTCATGTTTGTCAAAAATTGTGCAAACAGTGTCTACATTTTGGATTTCATGGACTTTCCTAAGATCTATCTCTTCAACCTTCCTAGAGAGTGCTGTGAGTTTATCCCTAAGGCTTTCCTCTTCTCTAAGTGTATGAATTCCAGTAGTTCTTTGTGGCTTTTCAGAATAAGGTGAAGTTTCTCATGTTTGGTTTTGTTCAGCAAGGCTTTCCAGATACTCGTAAGAATCATTTGGGGCTTTGTTTTTAAAGGTTCCGTTACACATCATGTCAATGAATTGTTTGTTCCCCGGGCCCAACCCTTCATAAAAAAAATTCACTTGTTCAGGTATAGAAAAACCATGATGTGGAACCATGTTTAGGGTGTCTTTGAACCTCTCCCATGTTTCATAGAATGACTCTCCCTCTTTTTCAAAAAAAAAATTGGATGCTCTTTTTAGGTGCAATTATTTTGTGGTGGGGAAATTATTTTTTGTAGAATTTTCTTTTTAATTGGTCCCAAGAGTTGATGGATGATGGTCTCAGATTGTTTAACCAATTCTTTGCTCGATCCTTTAGTGAGAAAGGAAAGAGCCTCATCTTAGCTTACTCAAGTTGATGTGGTGGGCACATGGTTTCTACAATGTCATTGAACTCCTTAACGTGAAGGTAGGGCACCTCGGACTCTATTCCATGGAATGTGGGAAGGTGGTTTAGGACATGGGGTTTAAATATGTAGTTGGAATCTCCAAGGGAATTTTGTATAATGCATGAGGGGGAATTGTTCCAAGCTGGAGTGAGGTAGTCATTTATGGTTTGATCGACTACATTCCCTAGGTTTGGAGCTTCTTGATTTTGGTTTCCCATTTGATTTCCCCTAGGATTTACAATTTGATTTCTTGGAAGACCCTCCATTAGAATTGATTCAATTTTTGATTCTGGGGTATCAATAAGATTATGATATAATGGAAACAATCCCCTAGGTTCACTTGACTCCCCTATCCTAGAATTTTCCACCCTAACTAGTCTGTTTGAATTATCGTGGGTGTAGGCGGACATGTGCCAAAAGGAAAAAAAAGTGAGAAAGGGACAAGATAAGAGATCTTGGGTGAGAATAGAAGAATAGGGGGTGAGGAAAGAATGTTTTGGTCTAAGGTATTTACTTGTTCCCTGACAACGGTGCCAAAATTTTATTCACGCTCAAATTTATCCAAGAGATGAAGGTAGAATGGTCCTTGTAATATAGCTTGGGTTGTCGAATCCACTAAGACCTAAGAAGATACCTAAGATACACAACCTATGAGATGGATTTTTGGCTATGAAGTTTCCAACTTTGGGTTGATTTTAGATGGTTTTAAAGTATCACTAACAGATTTAAGTTAATTCAAATTAAGAAAATGATTTGATCCTAGGTTATCACTCGGGGTGGATTGAATGAATTCCTTTTTTTAATGATTTCAATTTCATTAACTCGTGAAGGATTCATTCAATGAATTCAAACTAACCTCATCACCTACTGGTTAAACACCTTCACAAACACATGCTAATCACCTATACACTTGTAAGATCGTTTTCATGAGCACTCCAAGGTAAAGGATATTATTATCACATAAAAGTGGGGTGATTAAATTCATTATAGAAGAGGAAGAGAGAAAATCATTGAATAAAAGAAACTCAAATAAAAGAAATTAATAAACATTTATAGAGTGAGAAATAACAGTCAATCTGACCCCTTTCTACTCCCTTGGATCAACCCATAAAAGAGTTATCCCTCCATTGATGACATGTCCTCAACGGAAGCGGGAAGTAGACTTATGAGGGTGGAATTGAAGAAGTAAAAACAACAAAATATCGATCACTCCACTGTTGTGAGATAAATTTCACAAAGTATGGTGTGAATAAATTCACACTTTTAGGAAACGGTATCAACGTGATATGTAGAAGAATAGAATAAGAGTAAAGGAAGAACTTTTATTAAGAAACTAAGGTGAATTGAACAACTTACATGAGAAAGAAATGCGATTACAAACACAAAGCGGCAGCATAACACTACAATGAAACCAAGCACCAAAGATGCCCAACTCCTCCACAAAAACTGCCTTAAATAGGAATTTTGTGAGCCTTGGGTCGAGTCTCCAGTATTGGAAGTCATCCCACTTGATTATGGTAGGATTATGGTGGTGGAAAGCCTGTGGAACTTGGACTTTTCCACTCTTGACCCGAGGTGACAGCCAACTTGCATCCACTGAACAAAAGCACCTATATGGACTTCTAGATGGCCGAATTGGAGTGGGTCATAGAAGAAAAAAGTGAAGCTCCGGATGTATCCTATCTCTATGTAAAATTTCAGCTCAAATTAATTTTTTTTTCCGAGATATGATTAAATTGGTGGGCTGTTTTCCTGAGCCGCAGAATATGGCCCAGAATTTTATCTCTAACTTGGACCGCCTGAATAACTACCATGGAGGCTGAATTAGCACTGGATCCTGAATAATTATATGTTCCTATATATGTCTTCTATCATCCCACGAAATTTGGGTTTCATTGGGTCTGTATTAAGGGCCCCACATTCTCATCAGTGGGCTGGTGTCCAATCTGCCTTCTCCAGAATTGTTTCCTTTCATCACCAAATATCTCCATCATACTTTATGAATCCTCTATTGATCCCTAAATGAAAAATGTTAATATTTAAGTGTAGATACATTTACCAAAATATAAAATTAAAATATGGATAATTACATTCCTTAAAATCATATGAATCATTGGGCCTAAATTGGTGTACATTAGGCATGAAGTGCACAAATGATGAGAATAGATGTTCAAAATTAAAATCCACTAACTCAGGCCCATAAGATCAAAAATGAACATTTAATACCATTAAAATGTAATTAACATATGTGTTTTTATTGGCTAATCATGTTGCCTCATAAAATGCTCCACAAAAGACATGTTCATTCGTGGTAGATCATATTCCTCTCTAGCATAAACACCACCACCATTTATCGTCTGATTCAACTGAGTCATTACTGTCATAAACTGCTCGGTTCCAATTCTCATCATTCTAGGTTGCGAATTCAGACAGATATCAGCCTCTCAGTTCCCTCCTACTTCACATTCCCTATTCCTTCTTTGGAAACTCATTCTGAATAGACGTATATTAGTCGAAGCAACATGGAAATCTTTAGATGCTATATCATTTCAAATTAACCATAAATTAAAAATCATTTATGGTATTCTATTAACATCGCCCTAACCCCTATGGTTTTCTAAATCATCGTTTGATACCAACTATAAGGACTCAACCATAAAACATTACATAATCTTGAATTTTAGTCAAGAGCTTACTTTCTTTCACATTGAATATCTTTTCAAGTTTAGAGTTTTAGAATATTAGGACATAATACATACATAACATACCACATTCATACAAAGAGGATGCTACTAAAATTGTATCCATTTTTTCCAAAATATAAAACATTAAAAATAAAACATGAGTTCTTTGACAAATCTTCATAACATTCATCATGACTTCTTTCTTTCTCTTACCCATCCTTATAACCTATGAAAATAGTTTAAAATATTAGGATGAGCACAAAAATATCAATAAGGGATATAAAGAAGGAAATCGTTAATCAAGTGATAACATAAAAACCATTAAAACTCATTTCATAAAAACTCATTAACATGCATAGAAACATCATGAAGTTGCTTTGAGAAATATTTACCATATAACTCTTACATTCACCCATACGAATGGAATAACCTTTCAGTTGACTTCCATCTACGAAATACTCAATGCATTGGAGAGCTATAATGGGGCTCTCCCATCATATCTTGAGCTATAATGGACTCAACCCAGTATATCTTAAGCTATAATGGGGATCAAGCCGTCATATCTTGAGCTATAATGGGCTCAACCCAACATAAACAATATCCAAGGAACATATCATGAAATAAAACACTTGATCACTCATTTAAACCCTTGAGAAAACACATTCATTTTTTAAAATACCCTTTTTTGTAAAAAAATCACCTTTAAAATATAAAAACCGTGAACATAATAATGAAATCATGTTTTTCAAAAATAACTATAAAAATATATAATGGAAATATTATAGTAATAAAATGTCTTGAAATCAGAATAAAATTCTCATGACATTAAAAAAAGAACAATCTTTTTTAATTTTATAAAAGATACATTTAAAGGGATTTTAAAAGGAAAGTCCCTTACAAATATCATATCATTGAAGCAAGAATTAATCAAATGAAAGGAATGTGTATATTCGCTGTAAATACAACATAATATAATCAAAATTAATTTTAAAAATAAACATAGCATGACAAAATCAATGAAGTATAAGGTTAACCCAATGAATAGAAATTGGGTTAAGAATTCTCTTACCTCACGTGTGTCTTACTTTAAACGTGTCCAAACCTCCTGTATATTGGTTCAAAGAGTGTTATTAATATATTACAGAACCATATTCATATTTATAATACATTATATGATCTTTTATAACATCTTTGCACTTGTTTATTAATAATATTTTGTTATTTCCATTGTTTCGGGTGCGTTCTTTACATGGTTTCCATGGTCGATTCGTTATGGATTTTCTTGTTGAATGGAAGAGAAACTCCGAAAGTGGAATGAAATGGTATTTAAATATTTCCATAACTTTAAATTATATCATATATCATTTTGTTTTTAGATATGAGGATGATTTGTTAGATAAAACATTAATGATATTTGTTTAAATCATTTCGGCGGTTCTTTGATCATCACGAACTAGTTTCTTTATATAATTCAATATTATGCATATATATTAATTATAGAACATAAAAGAGGTTATATCATACACTTTAAAACATGTTTCAACCATTAAAATGGTTTTATGACCAGTTATGAAGGAAGTAATGGAAATTGAAAACACATCATTTACGATGTCGGTAAATCGACACATCATGAACTGTGTTTTTATTTTTAGAATAAAGGGAGAAGAGAATAAGTATGATGATGAATTTTTTCATAAACATGATAACATTCCGATATATATAAGATAATGGAGTTTTCATGCCTCTTGGATAAGGGGAGTTGAATAGAGTATAAAAAAAAGAAAAATAATTGAAAACAAAATAAAAGAAAAATAAAGAGGATTTTTACCTCTTGAATTATCCTCTTTGAGAACCTCTTTAAGGCCTTTGGTTTTGGCTTTTTGGTGAGACCAGAAGGTATTGGACATGGGAAGAGGCTTGGGAAGAGGTTTGGGCATAATTTGGACAATGCTCAAATCTTTAGAGGTGTGAGGAGAAGAGGGGTGAGGGTGGTATTTATAGTGGAGAGGAGGGTTTTCCATTATTTTAATCATTATTTTATTATTTTGCTCAAAACAATCAATAGTGTTGGTTCTGTTACTAAATATAGTAATTAGTGCATGTGAGTTCGAACCAAGGGGTTTTACCTCAGAAAAACATCATCCATGACTCAATAATTCCTGTATTTAGCTTATTTCGTAAATTATCGTATTTCAATATTCACCAAAAATTCAAGTATTTCAGAAAAATCTCAAAAATTCACCCTAACCATTTTTTGATGTGTAGAATTCAAAAATAAACTCCATTTTATGAAAATAATTTTCTTAATTTTTAATTAAAATCATAATTTATTCGAAAAATACCAGTTGTAAAACTATAACTGATTTTATAACACTTTGTAAAATTAATTCAGGTCACATAAAATTATCTTATAATATTAAGACAATAGAATATTAATTTATGAATCTATTTTATGAAAATATATTTTCTTTTAAATCATTATATTAATTATAAAATTGTAGTTAAATATCTATGACTCGCAAAAATACTAACACTTAATTTATAATTTTCAAAAAAAATATTTACTTGTTAAATGATAGTAATATATCATATTTTCACTTATAAGATGGATAAATTTTATTTATACTTTATTAGATAATGTTACTATTCTATTATCTGATTTACTATTCATAAGGGTCATATTACTATTTCTAAGGTCAAGTTATTATTCAATCAGTATGAATTCCTTAATTTCTATAAATACCACTTATTTCATTATAAATTTATAATGGATTTGACTTCATAATTCCATAATGAAAAGAAATTATTTTATAAGTACTTGGGTTGTTACAAAAGTGTTGTGGAGAAACCACAAGTTTGAAGGAGCAACGTGGGAACTGAAGGAAGTGATGAGACAGAATTACCCTCATCTGTTTTAAGGGGGTGAAATGAAAATTTCGAGGGTGAAATTTCTAAAGAGGGGAAGATTGTAACGATTTGAACTGTTATAAATGAAGTTTCCCTTTTTGATTTAATTAAATGTCTTATTATATAATATGGTTATAGAAAACGCATGCATTTCCTTGGTTATATCTTATTGGATTTAAAAGGTCGTTAAGAATATTTACCATTGTTAATATAGTCATTAAACAGTGATCACATGATTAGTATAAATATAGGGCTTTTAACAAATCCAATTTACTCAGATAAAGAAAGTGATGGCCACAACCAGTAGAATTGTGCCCTATGAAGCCCATTTATCAGAGCTTCCTAGGGAGATAGCATCTTTGGGCTTTTCCCTTGACCAAAACCAAACTGAGATCTAATAACTTGAGCATGAGCAAAATCGTTTGCAGGATAAGTTCAAGTTCATCAAGATCACGGCCCAAACTTTGTTCGTTGAACGACCACATGAAAGTCTCACCATCGTGCATCATACTCTTAGGGCGTACGCCGGTGTAATAAAGGGGTATGTATCAAGACTTTAATAATATGAATATGTATATTGTATAGAATAATGAATTTATTTTCATTGTTACTTTATAAATGATTTTGATTTTGATTCAATTAAACACAAATTGTATTTTCAGGTAATATTCAAACTCAATTGAGGGATTTATTTTTGATGAATTAATGAATTTTTAAAATAAATAGTATTTTAATAAAATGTTATTATTAAATAAGTTTTATTAATTATAAATGGTCATATAATTTTTATGAATTGAAATGAACATTTTATAAGGGTTCAAAAACTGTCATTGTCAAAAACCCAGCTTTTTCAATAAATGTCGAATCTTATTTTAAAAGTAAAAATGCACATATTTAGAAAATTATTTAGATAAAATAAATATTATTTTTGGAATCAGAATATCGAAATTATCCAATGGTGAATTTTTCATAATTTTTTGAAACAATCGAATTTTTGGGTAAAAATTAAATACCGTATAAATATACGGTGTGTTTTATGACACCATAATGACCCAAAATGATTTAATAAAACTTATAATGGGTATCCTCGTCCAAATATATGTTTTCCCCTTAAAATAATAAGATTTTAAGTTTATTTGATTAATTTTATAATGCCTTTATGAATCCTCCAAAATACATAATATATTTTAGGATTTTAAATTCATTTTTTTAAAAGAGTAACTCACCTCCACATAAACAAGAGTAATATTTTAATATGTTCGACCCTTTTCCTAATAAAATAATGAAAACTACCCACTTTAGAAAAAACTATGGGCAAAACCCATGGGAATATTTGTGGTTTTGAATATTTTATTATATAGAGTCCAAAACTTAAGTTTGTGAAATATTAAAGAATTCCCCTCTCATTTCCTATATAAATCCACCCAGGCTCTCGCTTCTCTTCACTCAAAATCATTGGAGCACATCCTTACTCTTCCCTCCCCTCTCTCGAATCCTCTCAAGGCACCTCAAGCTCTCAAGAAGCCCCTTTTCAAGATTTTGGATTCACGCACTCAAGTAAGGGTTATTTCCTTTCTCATCTTTATCCAAGTTTCTTTATCTTGTTATGCCCTTTTATTTTCAATTACTAATGATGGGGTATGTTTTCGCACCTCCCCCATATTGTATTTATTATGTCTAAATGATGAGACCTTTTTCTCTCTCATTAAACACTCTCATGTACACCCGTTACCATACCAAAATTTTGTAATCATCCTTTCCTTTCTCTTTTTATTCAAGTCTATTTATTATCGTATGCCTTCTTTTTTCTAATTTTATATGTGTGGACATGTCCTTCCATGTCCACTTCATATCCAAATGATGAGAGACTCATTTTTCTCTCATCAACCCATTTTATGAATTTTTAAGTGATGTCGTTATGGTGCCGAATTTTCACTGTGATTTTCCATGTCAACCCAATTATGTAGTGAATACCATATTCATTTCTTATCAAGGGTGTTCAATTTTATGCACATATACTGTTTCATTGGGGACTTACATGTATTTATTCCACTCATTGATCGTGGAATAAATTATGATGATGAATGAATCCATTTTTATGATTTATGTGGCGCACTTAAGCATGAGAATGAAATGAAAGTGACGGGTGCGCCCAGAATTATATAGTGCTCCAATGCATTGGGTAATATTTAGTATCATGATACGTCATGTTAGGACAGGGGTGTACCTGATTTCTTTATGGGACTTTGTCCACTATGAAGTCTTGGTGGTTTAGTCTTAACATATGTTTATGATGCAGTGTTTTAAGTTGTTGTCACATTTCTCATGTTATGATTATCATGCTATATCATGTCTTATTATTCATGTTCTTTTATGCCTCATTAATATGTCTTGTCTAACATGTATTATTACCTTCATGTTATGTCATGTTTATTATCATATTGGTCTTTATGGTTCGCTCATTTCTTATGTATTTCATCAGGGTATCCAATGCAGTTTTAAGCTCAAGCATGTTAAATAAGTTTTCAATAATGATGTTGTAATGCAATGTACCTAATTCCCAAAGACACTAGGTTTCTCGATCTTTCAGGTTGTATTAAGTGTAATTTTATGCAATTAAATCATGTATTAATGTGTAATAAAGAGAAGGGTTGTTACAATATATATTAAATTTATTCATTTTTATTAATAATTGTTTCATTAATAAATTTTTTAATAATTTTTTAATTTATTCATTTTTTATTTTTTTTGTTTAATACAATTTATTCATTTTTGTTTTTTTGTTTAATTATTACAATTTAGTAATTTTATATATCTGTATTTACAATATACTAATTTACATATATGTATATTAAATTTATTTTTTTATTACTAATTATTTAATTAATAAAAAAATAATATTTTTTTAATTTACTCATTTTTAATTTTTATTTGTTTAATTATTTCAATTTATTCATTTTCTATATCTATATTTAATATATACTATTTATTAATATTAATATATATATATATATATTCAATTTATTAATAATTATTTAATTAATAAAAAATTTAATATTTTTTAAATTTATTAATTTTTAATTTTTATTTGTTTAATTATTTCAATTTTTTAAATATTTTTCATACTTGTATTTTTTTTAGTAATTAAAAAAATGGGGTTGTGCTCGCGGGCCGGCCCATTTAGTGTCGTCAGGGAGTTAGGTCGGATCGTGTAGGATTTGACCGTGTATGAGGGTGGGCCAAGGCCCGAGGGAAGTATAGAGTAGGCCTCGACTCGCGCAGGCCTGTGAAGGGGCCCATATGGAAATGTGTGGAAAGTGTGTGTGGGAACTCATCCGCACAGTAGACTTCTGAGCTTGTGATGCGGTGGAATCATTTATAAAGGAGTGGTCTAACCTACACAATTCCGATGTGGGACTAGCGCGTGTGATCGGGACCATTATTAGCGCTAAAGTGCTTATAAATGTAAGATTTATCATTGTTAAAAAAATGGTAATAAATGTAACCTTTTATCAACGCTAAAAAATGCTTATAAAGACGGTCATTATCAGCGTTTCTTGCTAGCGTTGTATATTGTCTGTTTTGTAATAGTGTTTCACCCTGAGTGAGAGGGTGGTGGTAGAGATTGATCACTTTGAGTGATGGGGCGGCGATCGAGATGTGACACATAACCTCACCCTAAGTGATGGGGTGGTGGTCACCTCACCCTAAGTGATGGGGTGGTGGTCGAGACGTGATACAAGACTTCACCCTGAGTGATAGGGTGATGGTCAAGATGTGATACGACGCCTCACCCTATATGATAGGGTGCGGGTATGAGATTTGGTTATGAGACCTGACTTGAGTGATAGGGTGTTGGTATGAGTCGTTTGGGAACCTTGCCTTGAGTGATAGGATTTTGGTCGACTTGTGTGAAAAGATTCTCATATGTTCGGAAGTGTTGCAACGGATGTGGTTCACCAAAGGTGCTCAGATCAGGTATGGTGTGTCGTGGCGGTCTGGTTAGCACGTGATGCCCTAACATGCATGCTTGTATACATTGTGTGTTTTTGCTTATTTATTTTCCTCATGCATACAAATGTACATGATGGCGTATATTAGGGTCAACTTGGTGACACCCTACTGAGATATATTTCTCACACCCAACATGGGTACTCTGATGCGTGTGCAGACCTTTCATCAAATATATAGGTCTAAGCACAGGCTGCACAGGCGAGTGGGTTGGAGTACCCCGTTTGGGTTGGGGACGGAGGTCGTAGTGGGGGTCTTTGTATTTTCTTTTAGTTTATTTTTAAATGTGTGATTGGCCTTATGGGTGATCAGTTGGGATGTGAAATGCATATTCATTTGTTATATGTGTGTGTTTTGTTATGGTTTGTCTTTGGTGTAGTTCCATACATGCATACTCTAATATGTGGTTGTGAATGATATTTGATTATTTATTTGTTGTACGTGGTTACGATATTGAGTGTAGTCTCTTCAACATTTATCATAGATTTTCGTTGTTGATCGACAACCTCTAGTGTACATGTCTGAGGTCAAGTGACACCGGCGTTTTACACCCTCCCCCCCTTGGTTTTTTTTCTTCTTTTTATATATTTTCCTCACTCTTTAACGTCTCAATAATAATAATAATAATAATATCATTATTATTATTTTTATTTTTATTACTTTCATCATTAATTATTATGAATAACAAATTTGGTAATATTATTACTATTATTAAATAGTTCATGGCCTACTAGAATCTAGATCGACCTTATTGGACTCACAGAGACAAAGGCAGTGGCTTTGAGCCACTACTCAACCCACAGAGGACTTTCACTGGAGTTCCGGCGAAGACTAGAACACCCGACAAACTTCCCTTTCATAACTAAAATGTAAAAAATCCTCCTTGAAATATCATGAAAAAACATGCCCTAAAAATCACCGCAATGTGGGGTGTTGAGGTTTAATATATCTTTGCTTTAATATCAGATTAATAGATCATTGAAACCAATGTTGATGGATTCATGCAAAAGTTGAGTAGATTCGTCATGAATGACTTTTATGCAGCTTCATACACAGATAATGTTATTTATTCTAATTCTTTTGTCATCATAAAAGAACCAATGTGTGGCTACCATGTTTTGAGATGCATGAATGAAATAATCATAACGAAAACAATTACATGTATCACTTTAATCAAGACATCAATAATTTTATTTACACATACAATTGTTTTATGATGATGCCATATGTTCATCTCATGATGCCCTATGTTCATTCTCATGAGTTTCTTTCAGATGCACCTTTTTTTTATATAATTTGATTTGATTGTAGTAGATATCTAAAAAATATGTTACCACATTTTTTTTTTTTGTTGTGTTGATATATTTATTTAAGAAATTATATTTCAATACAAAATGTGATTGATTGCAACAACTTCTCTTCAAATTTGGAAGTTGTCCAACATGAATATTTAAAAAAGGAAAACCAAAAAACAACAAGCGTCACTTATTGGATGTTTAAACTCTGCAGGCCCCAAGCTTGTGGTCGAACAGGCGTTGGAGGAGGCAGACTTGCAGAACGCTGGTCCCAATAAGCGCCCCTGATTCAATCATTGACTTCTGGATTGCCCTCTTTCCCATTGCATCATTCACTGCAATTTTGATTTTCAAATATAATTATACTTTTTATGTGAAATTCGTGTAATAACTTTATTAAATATACAAATTGTTTTTGTGTCAATCGTGAGCTTGGGGTGCTTTGTGAATATTAGATTCTAATTCTACTTTTAATGACTTGGGTTTGTGTGAGTGTCACGCTTCAAGTCGGTATTCTAATTCAGTTCCTAGAGGAACCAATGTGGCATACTTTATTTATTATCCACGTGTTTTATTTTGTTGCGAGTGGATTTGTGACACCATGGGATCGCTACTTCATACGTCTTCCATATATTGATTGTTTGATGGGCTTTCCATAGTGTCCTGGAGTGAAATTCTAAATTTTTTAAGGAATTTCAAGGCTGCACGGTTGATGCTGTTGGATATGCACTATATCATATGCCTAGATATGCATGTCATGCATACATGCATATCATCGGCTACAATCTGGGCATAACGTGAAGGGCATGAGATTCTATCATAGTGTATGATGGGCTTATGATATGGGTAATCAAGTGCATGGCTATTGTCACATCTTCCAAAACAGTTATGAATTATGAGGATCTTCACACAGATGTAGTAATCGTTTGTGAGGATCTTCACACACATGTAGTAATTGTTTGAAATGTTCAAAAGAACATATATCCTAACGGGCATGCATGGGGAACACATGTTGGCCGCCAAGCGTTAACACCCGACAGTCAACTTCATTCATTAAATGAAGTTTATGTAAAGGGATAGGATCCCCCCATTCGTGGTGTGCAATTCTATCTTGCCAAAGCCAAAGCTCTTTTCACACATGGTTCAAGAAGGTGCAAGCGTGCCTCATGAAGTTCACAGGTCCTCTCATAGCATACAAGGATTCTAATTGTCAATGTACCTATGGAGGCAAGAGTCTGTCGGTTGTGGCTTGGCGATCTTCTTAAAACAAACTCCATCGAGATGGAGCTTTCGGGGAATGAGGTGCGCATATTTATATCTGTGTTCATTGCATGTTGATTTGATGATGATCAAGCATTCAAATAAGTTTCAACTGCATTAAACATGCGATGAGCTTGCAAAACTCATCAGTCATATCAGAATCACTTTCAACTTTGAATCAATACGTTTTTCTACTAATTTCATGAAGAACATGTATATCTCATGTTGCTTGTTGCTTATGGCTATATCATTACGTACGATATGACGTGGTCAATTGTTGGTCATCAAATCGCTCTGCCTGGCTCTATGATATGGGATATCGTAACATGCAACTAGTGTTTTGCATGGTCGTAGGGTACGACAAGTTGAATCGTAACGTACGATTCATGGAATCCCGCAGGTTTTACACAGTGTCGTAGACAATATGCGATACCATAGCCTATGATTGAAGCCCCGAGTTACGCAAAACAAAGCGCCAAGTTGTAACGCCAATATAAGAGATTGTCGATTACGACCGGCTGTGAGCAATAGTGCTTATCGTATGTCGCAATCTAATCTCGGCTTACGATAGATAACCCTTATTTGTCAACCGTAAAATTCGATATAGGCATAAAAATGATAAATATTTATTATCTAAATTTGATTATGGTTTATAAAATGTTTATAAAATATACGTGTTGAGCATTATAAATAAAATATTTATATGCTTAAATTAAATATAAAATGTTCATATTAATATCTCATGTTTGGAAAATAAATAAAATATTTATATATTCCTTTTAAATATTTATTTATATAAAATGACTATATGGTATGAATATTATGTAAGCTTAAATTTATGTGATAAATTGCTTCATATAAAATTGTCATGTCATGCTAGATGCAACAACATCATATTTAGTTTCCACGAACCATGATTTCAGATTGTAATTAAAATTATTAGCTTAAATTTAGAGATTGAATATAGTTTATAAATATTAGGTGTTAGAATTATGATATATTAAAATCTCTCTTGAGTAAAGTATCATTAAGTAGAGGGACTTTGGGCCGGACTTCTCATTGGCCTAAAGACCTTGTCTAGAAAAGTGGGGGTCAGCTATCTGTGACTTCAAACTTATGTAAAAAATATTAATTTCATATAATTTTAAACCTTTACATGAAAAGAGTTTAATGTACCTTAAGCACAGGATGCATTTAAATATGTTTAAATATGTTGCTTCTATTTTTGAGTGAGTAACACAAACTGTGAATTTTGTAAAGAATTGCACATTAACATGGTTTGAATATATTAATTTGATTGATGTAATAGGGATTCCAAAACTAAATCGTTAGAAGCATGCATACATAAAATAATAAAACATGAGATAATAAAGATTGCATGTGATATAATAGTTATGGATTTAATATGCATGTGATGTATATTAAAAAGGTGGGTCTATATGTTTAAATATGTTGATTCTATTTTTGACTGAGTAACACAAACTGTGAATTTTGTAAAGAGTTGCACATTAACATGGCTTGAATATATTAATTTGATGAATGTAATAGCGATTCCAAAACTAAATCATTGGAAGCATGCATACATAAAGTAATAAAACATGAGATAATAAAGATTGCATGCGATATAATAGTTATGGATTTAATATGCATATGATGTGTATTAAAAAGATGGGTCTTTAAAAGAAAACCCCCCAAATAATGTAAGATTTCTTCCAAAGCAACACACATGTCAAGACTTCGATCATTCAAACGAATAGGTTCTACAAAAGCAGGATGCCCATAAATTATCATGTGTAAGGTATGGTGAAAATGGCTAACTCTAAGAGTTAAATAACTAAATCACGTTGTGGATTTTGGATGACATTTAGCTAAGAAACTATAAAAGTTGTAATATCGTAGGAATATGGTTGAGATTATATCCATGTGATGGATTTCGGCAAAGAGTTGTACACTCAGCTATTCAAGAGTCATATGTAATATGATTGACAATATGACATACCTAAATAACTAAGTGATTAAAGGAATGTTAAAACAAACGCATTACTTAGTGAAATATGGATCTTAACCCACTAAAACATGATATCCACCCATAGATATGTCTTTTATGGACTATGGCATGCATCATGTTTAACATTTTACGTGTTCGCAATGGGGCAAGAGTTGTTGCATAGGAGGTCGACATTTATGATCTATGTCTACCTGATGGATTAGTTCTAAAGTTAGAAAATTGTTATTATGTTCCCATCATAAACAAAAAATTGATTTCTATATCCTATTAGGTTAAGTTGAGATTTTTATTCATTATTAAAAACAAGAGTCAGTTCCATGTATATGAATGAAATGTTTTATGACATTGGGAATATGGTGAATGGTTTATATACTCTGGACATGGATAATTCAATATATAACATTCAGAATAGGAAGATCAAAGTATATTTCAATCTCACTTACCTTTGGCATTGTTGTCTTCGATATATAAATGAGAAACGCAATCAAAAACTTCATAGAGATGGATTGTTGAATTCATTCGATTATGAATCGCTTGACACATGTGAATCTTGTTTATTAGGCAAAATGATCAAAAAACCTTTTAGCATAAAAGGTGAAAGACATAGCGGACTATTGGATCTAATACATAGTGATGTATGTGGACCAACGAGCACATAAGAAAGTGGTGGTTATAGGTACTTTGTAACCTTTATCGATGACTTCAGTTGGTATAGTTATGTATTTCTGACGAGACATAAGTTGAAACTTTTGAACAACTCAAAAAGTTTTGAAACGAAGTAAAAATCAGTTGGGGCAAAAGTATTAAGATTCTCATATCAGATCAGGGTGGTGAATACTTGAGCTAGGAATTTACTGATCATCTGAGAGATTGTGAAATGGTTTCACAACTCACTCCTCTTGGAACACCATAATGGAATAGTGTGTTTGATGGGAGGAATCATACCTTGTTGGACATAGTTCGATTTATGATGAGTCGGTGTGACTTTCCTACATCATTCTGGGTATATGCTCTTGAAACTGTTGCATTCCTACTTAATCGTGTTCCATCTAAAGCAGACATAAAGACACCATATGAGATGTGGACCGGGAACGTCTCGATATGTCCTTATATGAAGATTTGGGGTTGCGAAGCATTCGTAAAATGGTTGGCTTCCGATAAACTTGACATGAGCCTATAAATGCTTATTTGTTGGTCATCCCAGAGAAACTAAGAGATATTATTTCTATAGTCCTGCCAAGCACGAAGCGTTTGTGGCCCGATTTGCTATGTTCCTTGAGAATAAATATATAAATTGAGGAGCCAGTTTGAGGAAAGTTGAACTTGGAGAAGTTCAAGACCAACAAACAGAAAATGCTCCTGAGTTAGAAGTTGAGCTGGTTCCATAAAGAGTTAGTGGAAGAAAAACCAACTCAAGTTACACAAGAACCACAAAGGCCTGGTAAGATTTGTTAAGAGCCCAGCAGATATGGTTTTCTTGTGGAAAATGATGATGAAATGATGTTTATAGATGAACCCACTGCCTATCAAGAGATCATTGAGCGTTCTTATTATGAGAAATGGTTAAATGCCATGAAATCTGAGATGGGTTCTATGTACACTAATCAAGTTTGGAACTTGATGGATGCACCAGAAGGGGTGAGACCTATAGGATGCAAGTGGGTTTTTCAAAAGAAAACTGACATGGATGGTAAAGTGTCTACCTATAAAGGTCACCTAATGGCAAACAGTTAAAAATAAATTCATGTTATTGACTATGGATAAAATTTTCCTCCAGTTGCGATGATAAAATCCATTTGAATATTGCTTGTCATAACAACTCACTGTGATTATGAGATATATCAAATAGATGTCAAAACTGCTTTCCTTAACGAAAATTTAGTCAATGATGTGTATATGATACAACTCGAAGGTTTTGAAGTTCCAAATGAGTGTTAAGGATTGAAAATTGAAACGATCCATTTATGGATTGAAGCAACCTTCTCAGAGTAAGAACATCCGGTTTGATGATGCAATCAAGGAATTTGATTTCACATGCAGATGATTCTTGTGCATACAAGCGGATTAATGGGAGTGTTGAGTTATTTCTGATTTTGAATGTGGATGGCCTACTGTTTATCATAAATGACATCACGACTTAACATTCTGTAAAGGTGTGTAGCACCCCCAATTTGAGGTATCTAACCTTTGTTTATGTCTTTTTTATGTGTATAAAGTGGTTGGGTACGGTTTGAGAATTTGGAAGGGTTTTGAGGAAGTTTTGAGGCTTTCCAAGGGGCGCACGGTTTGAGCATGGTTAAGGGGAACCGTGCAGAATCCCCACGTAACCGTGCAACATGAGGAAACCTAAAACACCTCAAACTTACTCTCACTCGAACCTCACTTAGGGTTTTTGGTTCTCAAGGATTGGAGGGGCTCTCCCACTCATTTGTTAGGCGATTCGAAGGGTTTTCAAGGTACGATGAAGGCGATTCTTCTCCAATAAGTCCTCTCTCTTGGTTCTTTCTTGGTTTCTCTTAGATCTACATCTCCCTCCCTCTCGATTTTCTAGATCTACACCCGTCACATGTAGATCTCCTATTATTGTTGCCTAAAATGATGAGAGTTGGGCTTGTTAATGTTAGGCAAAGAGATCTAAGGCGGTTTTGTGGAGTTTTCACCCAGATTTGCGGTGCGATTGCCCGTTGGCTTCTCTCTCGACCCCATTTTGCTAGAACTAGTAGCCTCGTCTTCAATTGATTGGTTTTGCTTGAATTTGGTTGTGACTATGATGTGCGAAGCTTGATGGAAATTCATTTTGTGGTGATTTGAGGATCTGGGGGGAAATGGGTTATTGCGGTGGAATGTTCTTAATGTTGGATTTTAAAATGTAGATTTTAAAATCGGTTACTTGGGTTGATTTATGAAAATGGTTTGTGAAATGGTTTGTGAAAATGGTTTACAATAAAAGGGGTTGTTTTATTGGAAGGTAATGTAGCATGGATAATGTCATAAGGGATTGTTTGGGTTGGAAATGGTTGTTTGCATAATGTTGTGGCCTTGGTGTGCTATATGCTTGTTTGTTGGTTAAGTGTTTATGCATGGAATTGAAATGGATGTGAAGTGGGCGGAAAGTACCACTAAAAAAAGAGGATGAATAGTGGACGGAAGGGTCACCATCAAGGATAAGTGAGCGGGAAGTACCACTAGATTGGGAAAGTAGTAAACGGGCTTGGACGGGAAGTTCCACCATAATTGTTATACTGGGTTGAGTGTGTGAAACTTTATGGTTGTGTTTTGATTATTCATGTGGCTAAGCAAGATGAAATTTTTGTGCTAATATGTGATTGTAAAATGGATTATGGCTTGTTTGTTGGCTTTCCATTGTATTGTGCGGATTTGGGTGAAAATGGCTTGGTAAGGGTGTGTTTGGCTTGCTGGAAATTGTTGCACTATTTGATGTTTTATATAAACTGCGTTATATAAATGTGTTAACGGTTCTATCCTAGTAGCGTGTGTAGGGAAGTCATTTGGAGAAAACCTATTGAGTATTATTACTCATCCTCTGCTTTGGCACTTGGGTGCTTTTGTAGATGTGGTATTCCGGGATACAGGCAAAAGTAAAGCATCTCATTTTTCTAGCGATTCATCGTGATGCTTGGGCGGTATTGTGGTGCTTGGAGCATGGAGCTTGGTGTGGAGTTGTGGAGTGTGTCATGGCTTCCTTTGGGTCTTGTTGATGAGTCTTCCGATTGGTACTCTGATTTTGGGATTTTTGGGATTTAGTTGTATTGGTTTTTGGAAATTGTTATGGAAGAGTTTGGTTATTTGGTTCTCTCTTGGTGATGTGTTATCATGGTTTACTTTGTTGACATGCATCATGTAGTTGTGGTTGGTTATGCCTTGTTCAGTTGGTTGGTTTTATTCTAAGGGCAAATCGTTCCCCAATTGTTCTTGTAGCCCTCGGCATTTATTGTCAGCCTTTGGCGCCTTGAGAACGCCTGACATCTCACCGCCTTCTCAAGCCAATGAGGAAGGGGCGGGATGTTACACTGTAGTTAGAAAAACGCTTCTCAATGAAAGACGTGAGTGAAGCAGTCTGCGTATTGGTAATGAAGATCTATAAAAATAAATCAAGGAGGTTGATAGATCGAGTCAAAACGCACATATTGGTAAAAGTGCTAAATCAGTTTAGCAAGGAAAACTTTAAAAAAGGGGACTTTGTCAGTGCTGCATGGCACAAATCATAAAGAGATTCAAGATCCTTCTAAAGAGTTAGAAAGGATGGTTGGGATTCCTTATGCATCTACCATATGATCAATCAAGTGTCTCATGTTATGTACTCGACCCAACGTCGCTTACGCTTTAAGCATAACAAGTATATGTTAATTCAATCCTAGTAACATCCACTGGATTGGTGTTAAGATTATCCCCAAGTACTTAAGAAGTAAGGATATGTTCTTGGTCTTTGGAGGTGAGATTGGGCTCATTGTAGGGGTTACACTAATGTCAGTTTCCAATCCGATAAAGATTATATGAGATCTAAATCTAGTTTCGTGTTTTGCCTAAATGGTGGAGTTATCGGTTGGAAGAGTTTCAAACAAGCCACCATAGCGTACTCGACAACAGAGACAAAGTACATTGATGCATGAGATGCTGCAAAGGAAGTTCGGATCAAAAAGTTCATCACTAAACTTGCGGCGGTTCCTTGCATCTAGGGAGCAATTGAGTTTTACTGGGACGACAATAGAGTTATTGCCCAGGGCCAAGGAATCTCAGTCTCATCAAAGGACCAAACACATCCTTCGCGTGACTGTGGATGAAAATGTAGCAGATCCTTGACAAAACCATTAACTCGCAACAAAAGCATGAGGGTCATGTTGAATCTCCTGATATTGGATACATGGGAGATGGGATGTAATTGTTGTAAAATGTAACATGAATTTATAATAAAGGCAAGACTCATTTATCATTCATTCAGGTGTGTTTACATTTTACATTACAAGAACAGTGTAAAGATAAAATGCGGCCTTGAGTTGTCCCTAATCGATGATTATCATGGAGCGTTGTGTATTGTGATGTGCTCGACTAAAGTATATCACATGGAATGTCATATGAACATTGATATACTTAAGACCGCATGCTTATTATGAATCTCCATTACCTAAGATCAATGGCATACCTAACATGAAAATTTTCATACTCTTACACATTTCTTACACAAGCCTTTACCTAATCAAGGGGTGGTTGAGTATGTTGTTAATCATGTCGTTGGTTGGAGTTTAACCAAAATGGGATTTGTCTACTTGTATGACAAGAAGCTACATTCAAGCCATTGATTGAATTAAACTGAGAAAATGCACTGTCATGCTTAGTTGAGTGACATGTGATGTGTTCGGCTACTTGGATGAATGACATGTGATGTATTTGTTCAGACGGGTCAATTTATTTCGAAGAATCGTGAATGTAAAAGTTGGCCTATACTAGATTGACATGTTTCGTGTCTAGTGGTCACTCGATGTCATAAACAAAGGAGAATATATATATATGCATGCGATGTATACAATACATCTTGTGATGGACATGTTCAAATAGAAATATGAGTGTGTTTGATCGAGATCACACCAGACTCATTTGTAGCTTGAGTAGCAGTGATGTTTTGCTAAAGGTCGCTCTTTGTTTACATCTATGAATTAGGGAATTCATATTTATTGTCAAAACTGCAAGGGCCCATAGGGTCACACAGCTGGGCCTTAGAATAAGGATTAAATTTTGGACAAAGTGTTTGTTTCAAAATGGAGTTTTGATAGACTGTATCCAAAGAAGTTTGGATGGGTTCACAAAGAGTTGTGAAGTTTTGCATAAAATCCTTATGAGATTTTAATGCAAGTGAGAGATTGTTGGATATGCACTAAAATAGGTCACTCATATTTTACGATTGACCTATATCATATGCTTGAACATATCATTAAGGGCACGAGATGCCTATTTCGTAGTGTACGATGAGCTTACAATAGGGGCATCGAGTGCATGACTACTGCCACGTCATCTAAATGGTTACCTTCGGCTATGAATCATCAGGATGATTCATTTATGGCTACACAAACATGTAGTAATAGAGCACGCATTATGGATAACACATGTCGGCTAAAAAGTGTCGACGACCAACGATCGACTTCATTAAAGAAAGAAAAACTAGGGATGGGATCCCCCTGTTGGTGGTGTGTGATTCTGTCTTGCCAAAAGTCGAAGCTTCCTTACACTTGGTTCTCCATTTGTCTTCGACGAAGAAGGTGCGAGCACACCCCTTGGAGTTCGCAGGGTCCTCGCGAGAGTCTGCTGGTTGTCGCTTGGTGATCTTCCTCAAATACACTCCATCAAGATGGAGCTTGCAGAGAATGAGGTAAGCATGTTTATATGTGTGTTCTTTATTGCATGTTGATTCAGTGATGATAGATCGAGCATTCAAATGAGTTTTTTTTTTTGCGTTGGACATGAGATAATCTTACAAAACTCATCAAATGCACGGTTTGTCTAACCTTGCATCCAAACCCTGCATGTCAGAAAAAATATTTTCAGCATGTTCATGCACAGTTTGCCTAAAAGTGCATCCCTTTAAAACTTAAAAAAAATTATTTCCCTAAATCCATTTTAAACGATGCCTCCTTTCATTTCACTCCCACATTCAGAAGACTTCCAAGGACGCCCTCCCCCTTCAACTCTTCATCTTCTTGCATCTTCTTGATGATTCTTCATCAAAGTAGAGTGATTCCTCAAGGCATGTCATTCCAAATCACCTCCTCTCTTCATCCTCTCCATATCCTTCCATCTTGCCTCCTCTCATTTCACTCCCACGTTCGGAAGACTTCCAAGGGCGCCCTCCCCCTTCGACTCTTCATCTTCTTGCATCTTCCTGATGATTCTTCATCAAAGTAGAGTGATTCCTCAAGGCATGTCATTCCAAATCACCTCCTATCTTCATCCTCCTCCATATCCTTTTATCTCAACCTTTCATAGCGTTATGGCAGCCTAGGGTTCCCTCTAGGATGAAAATTGATTTTTAGTTTTCCAATTTTAGGGCATTTAATCTTCATCCAAAGACTTCTCTTTATCTCTCTTGGTGGAATAACACCATTTGGCATCGGATTCATCGTCTTTAAGTGGTTCTATGTTTACAAAATAATGAATGTTGGGTTATTTATAATGATATTTTCTTCGATATAAAGCCTGTATTGAATATATATAATTGTTTTATGTCGAATTCACTTTGTGTCACTCTAAAATCCATTTGACACAGGGGATTTTCTATATTTGATGTCTAAAATTCTACTCTTGCAAGGTTTTGCACAATAAGTGCTCAATGAAAAGTCAAGCATGTTTTTATTGTGGAATAACCTATGTTTGTTTTGATGAAATAATTGCTTATGATTTATAAATAAAAGATATCATGATTTCATCAACGATTACAAAGAGCAAAGGCCCATTTAGCATGGAATAAAGTGACTTTCATGTGATTTTTCTTGCAGCCTTGAAGTGATGCTCCTCTATGTTGTTTTAAATGTGGTTTTATATGATGTTATATGGATGAATGAATAGTGGATATCAATGTGAAAGAGGTAGTTTCTTTGAAGGGTGTCTGGAAGTGAGATGTGAGTTTATTTGATGTATTGTATTGATTTGATATTGAAATGATATGTTGAATTGCTTGTTATCTCTATTTAGAAAACTTGATGGGAAGTCTTGGGTATCTGAGTGAGAATTCTAGGGATGAGCACTACACTAGTTTATGATTCCACTCTAGTTGGTGTCCCCTAATGGATGATTCCGCTCTTATTAGGGGGTTTGACGCCTGATAAGGCCAGTTAGGGCAAGTCAAGTGCAAGTGAAGTTAGGATCGCCAAGTTCTAGATTGTCTCGGTAAGACCTAGGCTATTATCTCCTTATGCTAGTGATTTAATTGATATTCATGTTCATGGTGATTTCCATATTCTTTGATATGTACATTGCATTCTAAACTCTCATGGTTTTTGATGAGTTATTATTTATGTTATGCCTTGTTTGGGTGTTCCTTATTTTCAAAAGTGACTTTCACATGCATGATATCTCCAACATATGGAGTAGTCATGTCAAGTTTTGGATTAGAATCCCTCCTTTGGTTTTGTGTTTATTCGGGCGAAATTGTTCCCGAAGAGTAAAATTGATACCCTGTCACTTGTTGTCACCCCATGGTGATCGGGAAAGTGCTTTGGGCCTTGTGACAAGCCAACTCGGGTATCGATACAGGGTCGCCCAAGTTGGTTCGTTGTAGGAGTGAAGGCTTGGACAATACCAAAACCATTGTAAAGATGATTTCATCATGAGGTGGAAGTGGTTGAGTACCATGATCCATTGCATTTGTCATGAAGGATGACTTCGGTGTATGACTGTTACTGTTGAAGACAACAGAGATGATGGCGGTGAGCCAAACCAGGAGGATGGAAGAAGAGTTTTGGCGGTATAGGGAAGGTATATCAAAGTGATGAAGATAACACTAAAGTTGATGATGATCCTGGCATGTTATTTCAAAGTGATGAAGATAACACTAAAGTTGATGATTATCCTGAGGATATCTAACATGCCACGCTTTCTCTTTGAAATGTTGAAATCTCACATGAAAAGGCTTCGGGAAAAGGGAGGAAATATGTTGTAAGTTTTTCAAAATTCCGGGATTTCTTTTCTTTTTGAATCTTTCTCATGATTCACATCAATGGTCATAGTATCAGCCTCAAATTCTATACTAAATTTTATCAGTTTTGATGATACCAAATGTTATCATTTTTTTAGTATGCAGCTATTTTCAAAATTATTGTGTGGTTATTTATCATCTCATAAGAGTTATCGTGGGAGTTAATCCGGTCATTTATTGTCTTGCGTCAATGATATATGGAGAATTGGGAAACTCTTATAGATATGTATGGGTTTGAGAATGTGAGATGAATCCAGTTCTGTTGGGCATGAACTTCTGCATTTTGAGGTGAAAACTGTCATAGGATGAAATAAAATTTTCCAGGTTCAAGTGAAGATTTCTTAAGGTTTTATATTGAGGTGACTCGTGATTGGTGAATTCTTATTGCATACAATGTGTGTAGTTATGTATATTGAAAAACTATATTATTTTGAAATATCATCTATTTTAAAATCATGAAGCTCAGTATATTGAAAAAATAAAACTCGAAAAAATTTCTTAATTTTTGTTTCTTCATTTATTATATACTGATTTCATTGCCAACGTCCAGCAATTTTAAATAAAAAAACATGGAATGAATAACATGAAATAATATTGAAAGTGAAAAGGAATCAGAGGGGTACCTAATGCCTGACGATCCGTCTGAGCTTCCAACCAGTGTTGCTCAAATTGAATGTTGTGAAGGGCTTCTTCCAGCTTTGCAATTTGTACTAATAAAGGCTTCAAATGCTCTGCGATCATTGTTGAATATTTGAGCATCATACTTCCCATCAATTGACACGTTCGCTCATATGAATTATGCTATATTTATATGATGATTTAAATGGTGACTTAAAAAAAGAAACACGTGAAATTAGGTAACCCATTGATAACTCAAGGTATAAGTTTGAGGGATCCGCTCTTTCAATTAACCTATAAGCTGATGTAGCATAATTCAACTGCACCAACTTACAAAAAGCGACCTGAAGGGTGGGATCCCTGTGATAAATCAATCAGGTATGAAGTTAACCCGATCATAATCCAAGGTGGAGTATGAGAGACCGACAATTTAAGTCATCCTACTGATAGATAGTTGAAGCATTCAAGCTTATCGGGGGACCAAAATTCCCCCCTAATACCAAATAAGGACTAAGTCCAGTTCTGTGAACAGTGAAGAGGTCCGTAAATGGGATTAGGGGGGACTCCGTTGTCATTCTCCCTTACATTTTTAAGCCAATCAAAAATCACAATTTTCTCACCATCCTCAGCGTGCTGATGATAGTATGTAGTATGAGCGACGTGTAAATCAAAATCAATGGTTTCATGATGAGGAGACTCGTTGGAGAAGCAAAAGCGATAGAGACCCTTCTGATGAGCCACCAGTTCATACTTCCCGCTCGTCTTGTCATGAAACCGATAAATCTGGTCGCCGGTAGGCCCCTTAATCTGTTGCAACATTAAAATTGAGGCGTTGATTGCATAATTCAAAAAACATATGCATTGCGTACCGAAAGATCCACGCCGGGATCACCGTAATGCCAAGGAACGTCGGCTTTGATGACGACGAACGAAACATGAATGGAGTCACCCAGGTACTCGACGTTGTGGGAGAAGCATTCTTCTCTGTCAATCATAAACCTGATGGCAGACGACGGTTCCACCGTCCATATAATCACTGTCAACGTAATAACCATTAATGTTTCTTTCCAGGACAACATTTCTACTTGGATGAATAGCCTTTATGTCGAACCAGTGGAAAAACTGAGAAAACCACTAATAAGTGAATCCTTCTAGCCCCATCCCCCAAAATCGGATCCAGCAAAAATGTCTCCGGCTTATGCGCATCCTTACCCTCGGTCAGCCTCGTGGCATCTCATCCGATGGGTTCGCGTCTCCATCTCCTCTCACCTCGTCGCCAGCCTGCACGCATCTGGCTCTTTGTTTTTCGGTACATCCCCGACCCTGATTATTCGGAGTTCGCTGGAGGAAGCCATGCCTGGTTGCAGCGTCCGAGCTGTCTGGATCCTCAGCAACTCTGTCGTCTTCAGCAGGTATTTTCACTGATTCGGATAATCGATCGAGATCCGCCGGATCGATGTTTGACTTTAGGGCTAGTTTGGCGGGATGATATTGAGATAAAATAAATGATATTGAGAGTAGAAATTGGTTTGTGTTTG
This sequence comes from Viscum album, assembly GCA_963277665.1. Classification (NCBI taxonomy): domain Eukaryota; kingdom Viridiplantae; phylum Streptophyta; class Magnoliopsida; order Santalales; family Viscaceae; genus Viscum; species Viscum album. Next base: position 976,026,752 of record OY728160.1, on the reverse strand, counting down.
ACGAGATAATTTTAAAGGGAGATAAATGATAACGAGATAAATGGAGATAAATAGATTTCCCTCCCGCTATTGTTTTTAAATCACCTCAAAATTGGGATGATTTGAATAGAAATGATGATGGATAGTTGATATTCTTTTATTTTATTAAGTTATTGATCCAAACACAAAGAGAGAAATCGGAATCATTTCTTTTCTTTTCTTTTCTTTTATAAAATATCAAATCATTTCTTTTATTTTACTAAAATCTCACCAAACACAGTGTTAGGGTTTTTATGTGGGTGCCCATCTCGTTTATCCACGGTAGAGGTAAACAGGGCATATAGATGATTGCAAAATTATTGATAAAATGGTTTTTTAGCATTCGATTAGACATGGACATAAAAAAAATGAAAGGGATGAAACGGGTAAACCGATTTTGTTGAGTGTGCATGATAGTCTTCATTAATGACATCTGTTTATATATATAAAAACAATATAAACCGAACTAGACTGATTCAATGACATCAGTTTATATATATAAACAGATGTCATTCGGTCAATGACATATATATATATATATATATATATATATATATATATTTGTGTGTGTGTTTAATGAAAACCGAAATGGACTGATTCAAAACCAATATAAACCGAACTGGTTAGTTCATGTTTTGATTAGTTAAGCACAAAATTATATGATGAAAATTGTTTACAAAAAAATGGGTAAAGCTTTAAACTTTCAAAGTCAATGTATCGAAGATTATACGGGTATCGCGTTCAAATGAACAATGGAAATAAAAGATCTTTGAAAAAAATGATCAATCCGATATTAGAATGAGGGAAATGGTATAAAAATAATTATTACTTTTTGCTCTCAACAATGATTTGTATATTTTATTTATTTGTTTTGTTTCATTTAAGAATATTTGAGGTTGTCAAAACTAAACCGAATTATACAATTTTCATCAACCGACCTGAATCAATTAACCAATTTAAACCGAATTTTACCGTTTTAAGCCAATTCGGTCGATTTTGGCCAGTTCGGTTAATCATGCATACCCCTATATTTAACTATTCATCTTTAACTTGGGATTGCACCATTTAGCAGTGCCCTAAACAAGGTGAGAACATAGAATGGTTACGAGGAAATGACCTATGTCTAACCTCTCTCACTCTTGGGTGGGGCTCTTCGTGAAATCCTAAGATTTCCACTCCGTCTCTTTCGTTTTTTGCAGTTTTTGGTCATTGTTTGTGATGCTTGGTGATCTTGTCGGCTTTCCAGAAGAAGGGTGTTTGACTATAGGTGTTTGATTTGTTTTGTGGATCGACGATAGAGGTGCCATGTGTAACGCCCCAATTAGAATTACCCAAATGGTATCTAAGTCGTGGTTGTCATGCAACCTCAAACTCGCCTCCTCATACACTAAAGGTTGTTGATTAGCAACAAGAATTTATGAGCAATGTTGGGGAGACTATACTCTCAATATCATGGTCATCAACAATGAATAAGTAACCAAACATCAACCACACTCATATATCAGAGTATGCATATGGAATCATTACTAAAACCAAGCCATAACAAAATAAACACACATGCATGCTATAATAACAAAGAATAGAGGCCATACAGTCGTATATCACAATGAATCACCACTGACCTGGTCAATGTTTTGTGGTGAAACCACCATCTTGAGGAATCTATGTGAAAACCTGAGGATGTAATGAGGCAGAAGTATCCACAGTTGTTGGTACCAGAGTGATGAATTTAAAGGAAATATTCATTTTAAGGGGAGTATGATGCAACCCCCTACATTTTGTGAAATACAATTTTCAAATAAATTTAACCTTTTCGATATTTTTCATTACACACAACACTGAGTGTATCTTGTGTTGTATGCAACACTATGTTTAACCCGTATTACACGCAACACCGAGTTTAAATGAAGCGTGACGTACTATTAAAATATTTTTATTTAATATGATATTTATCACCTAGCTATTAGAATAAAAAATATGCAACACCCCAAAAAATTCTAATAAATTTTTTATCTTAATCAATTATTATATTGTTTATAATTTAAATGAAAGATTTTTAATAAAAAAATTTATGAATTGAAGGTAAAGATAATAACATTTAATGGAAGACCAAAATGTTTTAAAGAAATTTATTATTATTATTTTTAAAAATGTAATATACATTAAGTTTTAATTATTTTAAATTTGTTTTATAAAATTTTTATTTGTGTGAATTATTAAATTATTATTATTAAATTAAATTAATATATTTTATTATACATGACCTATAATTTTGTTATGAATATATTAGTATTGTAATTATTTAAATTCTGAATTTTAAATTGTTTAGTATTTTTTTTATTAATTTATTTATAAAAAACGAAATTTATATTATAATTATATGTTTAAAAAAGGTTTTTTTTTATATATATGGGTTTTAAAAAAAATTATGGAAAAGGGATAGAGTTTGAAGATTTTTTAAAAATGGGTCTTTAGATGCGTGAACCCCGTTCACACATCTTCTTTTCGGCCGGATGTGTGAGCGGGGTTCACGCATCCTTCACCCCGTCTTCGAAGGATGCGTGAACCACGTTCACGCATCCTAGCAATGGTAGATGCGTGAATGGGGTTCACGCATCCTTTATGAACTCTCTAAAGGATGCGTGAACCCCGTTCACGCATCCTACAAAAAGGTTAAAAAAAATTCATCATTTATTTAGAGGCAAAATTTTCTTATGTGTTTGATTAATTCAATTACAACCCCTTTCTATTCAGTATTTTTTTTGTTAACAAATGAAGAGAGATTTAGAAAAACATTTACCTTTCAATAACATGATCTTCCTGAATGTTCTGCAGTAATTATATTTGATTCTAATTGATATATTAATTCTGGAATTAATTTAATATTTCTTCATTTACCTCCCCCCTAAAGAGAAACACTCATAAACATCAGTTTTGAAATCTTATATAACTTCACCAAGGATGATCTTCAATACTTATTCTTAGATATGCTAACACATTCTTAACCCTCTTAAGGATTGTTTCTTATTTTAAAAGAATATGAAATTAATCTTTTTCATAATGTCCATAATTTTATTACATGATAGAGGTATTTTAACAGTAAAATACTCCAATAAAAATTGTGTACCAGTAGAACATGTGTCCTTTTATAAAGTTTGAATATGTATTTTCTCAAATTTGGCCAAATGAACTTCTAATTTCATACATCCCATATTGTGGTTTTTTTTATCTTCAATCATAATCTTCTACTCTTCACAATTATTCATTATTCATTGAAATTCTTCTTTATGCAATTTAATTTTTTTAAACAAAGAATCATGTTCCATGATTTTAGGATTCAAATCATTGAGATCAATAATATTTGTCAAGATTTCTTGATGTTCACGATCTTTTCATCCAGAGTATTAATATTTATTAATGAATACCAAATAGAAATTATTAATTTTGGAAGATAATTTGATGACAGTAAGACACTTGTTAAAAAAAGTAAAACTTTATAAATGATAATAGTAATGCACATACATAGTGTATTGTAAATCACAAATCAACCTAATCTATGCCTCTGGCATGGATGCTCCTCTATCCCACAACCAGGTGTATACTGGATGCGTCCACGTCGTGTCCGTCTCTGTCTGCGCTCTGGCGTACGCTGCACATCATCCTCAGCAGCCACCCCCACATCCTCCTGTGTGACAGACAGTGGATGTACAGTCTCACCATCTGTACCCTGTCCTGCATTTAATGATAGTGAAGGCTAGCTGAAACTCTCACCAATATGGAAAGAAGATGGTTGTTGTGCTGAGGATGTATGTAATAAAGAATCGAGCTCAACCCAGTCACTGACTGTATCTACCTATGGCTGAGCCTGAGAAGCTGGAGGAGCAGATGACTGATCATGCAGAACACCCTCCTCCTGTGGAACAACAACATCTGATTGATCAATCTGAACATCCTCCTCCTGTGGAACAACAAGATCTATAACAGGGTCGTCCCCCCTGGTACATCTATATGAGCCTCAGCAGCCTCCATAGCCCCCAGAGCATGTGGTGGATCAATGAAAATGCCATGATAAATCTCGTCCATCGAAGGAATCAACTCTGATACAAGGGTGTGAAAATATGCTGGGTCAAATACGGTGTGCTCTACTGGATCAGACATGTGCAGTAGATGAAATATACGAGCATCCTATGAAAAAAAATTATGTTGTTAAGTAATATGAATAAAAATTTCACTGAATTGTGGAAGAAACTATGTATACCAGCTCATGAAAGCCTCATCCGTGTCGTGTTAGAAATCTAACTGGGGACCTATAGTACCAAGCTGCGTAATCCATCTGATCCACCAAATGAAAACACACTGTCCCCGCCCCTCGCAACTGGAAGTCTTGTCGTCTACCCCATAAATCAATATATCTGGTGTGGTATCTCCTCCAATCAAAACCTCTCTTCCCTGACATCTTTAGGGAATGCAGTGAATCTAACTCACTGGGCGGGTTAGGAACTGGATGAAAGAATCTGAACTGCCTCATAACTCTATCGATTTGATGCCACTCAACTATATGAAAATGAATCAATGGAACCCTACAGGAGCTGATATCAAGCATCGTCGTACAGTATAGTGGAAGACTCTGGATAATAGCATCTGTATATGGCATCCATAAAATCTGAAAGAAAAAATAAATAATCAATTAATAAATGAATACATGTATAGTAAAGAATAAATATTTAACAATATAAATAATAATTACTTACATCGTGTGGTCGAATGCTGTCCAACATAAGTCTGTAGGCATGGACATCGTGTCTAGGGGAATCTGAATGTCGATGTGCCTGACTCCACCTGTAGACAATATTGTTATATTTACATTTCATAATAGAAAGTTATACAATTAAGTTAGACAGTATAAGGAAGGAATAACATACCAACGTCCATGCGGAGCCTCTGCTACAATATCTGCTGGTAATGACACATGAGCATGTGGAGCTAAACGAGGATGTGCTCTCATACCCACATCTGTAGAAGAACCATGCATCCCGTGATCTGTATCTTATCAATGCGATATGCGCTACATAAAGCCCTGTATGTATATGCTAGACAAGCATGCCCCCAGCTATATCAGTCGACCTCATCCAAATCCTCCAAAAAAGATAAATACATCAAATGTACAAAAATAGTGGAGTGATCAACAAAAAGGTGCCACCGATCAGCCTCAAAATATATGCACGTGAAAATCGCAACACGGTGATCTCATCGGCATCCTCTACTAACTGTGTGAAGTACTGGTCTAACCAAGACATGCGTAATCGACCACCGACGATGGTCCTGCCATCATTAGGGACCTCTATGCCCAGTAGTCTATGAACAAGCTCCGAAAAATCTGCTCCAATTTGGCCAGTCAGAGCCGCACCATCGATGGGGAGGCCCAACATAATGGCCACATCCTGTAAGGTAATAGTCATATTCACTACGGGAAAACCGATTATTGCGACGGGGTATTTGCGACGAGAATAAATCCCATCGCAAAAAATCCAACGACAAGCGTATTTGTGACGGTAATATATTCCCGTCGCAAATGGTCAGTTATTTGTGATGGGAATACAGGACCCGTTGCAATAGATATGGCGCAGTTTGCACGCCAAAACGCGGGAAGCCTATTTGCGACGGTCGCCTTCTACCTGTTGCAACTACCCGGCGGCGGTAAATACTATTTGCGACGGGTAAATTGTCACATCGCAAAAAATATTCAGCAGGTGTTATTTGCGACGGGGCCTGTCGCCAATACCGGCGGCGGTAAATAGGATTTTGCGACGGGGATATCCGTCCGTCGCTAATGGTATGTCGACAGGCAGCTATTTGCGACGAACCCATCGCAAAAACACTTTTAACCGCCGCCCGTAATGAATGCGGACGAAGGTATTTGCAACGGGGCCCATCGCCAATACCGGCGGCGGTAAATAGGAATTTGCGACGGGGATATCCGCCCATCGCTAATAGTATGTCGGCAGGAAGCTATTTGCGACGGACCCATCGCAAAAACCCTTTTAACCGTCGCCCGTAATTAATGCGGGTGAAGGTGTTTGCGACGGGATACCATCACAAATAAGACCGTCACAAATAATCTAACCTATATATACCTCCACCCATTTTTTTCCAAATCATTCAGATCTCTCTTTCTTTCTCTCTTTAACTTCCAGTTCTAAGTAGAAAATTTCTTTCGTTTTAATTTTTTCTTACGAGAAGAGGAGAGAAGGAGTTAGAAGGCATTAATTGCTTCAAAATATCGAAGGTATTTATTATTATTATTATTATTTTAAATTATTTTTAATTGTTAAATTATTTTTAATTGTTAATTTTAATTTTTTTAATAGAATGTTTAGTAGCTATATAGTATAATTAGATTATTTGGTTGTACCAAATAATCCTTGTCTGGATACGAATAAGTAGAGACGACTCTGACACAGATGTACCTAGGAGTGACAACTCTGACAAGGTGTTTCGATCTTGACTCGGGGCAACCTGGTACACGACAACGGGGCTTGCTGCACTCTTGGTTCAACACTCCCGGAGGATGTTTTGGTAATAATTAGAAATAATTATATTTAATTAGAAATAATTAGAAATAATTATATTTAATTAGAAATAATTAGAAATAGTTATATTTAATTAGAAATAATTATATTTAATTAGAAATAGTTACATTTAATTAGAATTAGTTATCAAATTAATTAGAAATAATTAAAATAATTATCAAATAATTAAGAAATAATTAGATTTAATTGATTAGAAATAATTAGAATAATTAAAATAATTAGGAACAATTAAAATAATTAGGAACAATTAAAATAATTAGGAACAATTAAAATAATTAGGAACAATTAAAATAATTAGGAAACAATTAAAATAATTAGGAAACAATTAAAAATAATTAGGAACAATTAAAAATAATTAGAAAACAATTAAAAATAATTAGAAAACAATTAAAAATAATTAGGAAACAATTAAAAATAATTAGGAAGCAATTAAAAATAATTAGGAATAATTAAAAATAATTAGGAACAATTAAAAATAATTAGGAACAGTTAAAAATAATTAGGAACAATTAAAAACAATTAGGAAACAATTAAAAACGATTAGGAAACAATTAAAAACAATTAGGAAAAAATTAAAAATAATTAGGAAATAATTAAAAACAATTAAGAAACAATTAAAAACAATTAGGAAACAATTAAAAACAATTAGGAAACAATTAAAAAAAATTAGGAAACAATTAAAAACAATTAGGAAACAATTAAAAACAATTAGGATAATTAGAAAGCGTGATTGACCGCTCATCTACCTCAATTTTCTTTTCATTTGTGTATTGAGGTTGACAGGAAACTTCTACCTCCACATGTAATATTTTCTTTTACTGTCAAAATTATCAACCTCCTCGCCAACATAGAGGTGAGGAGGTTTATAATTTTGATAGTAAAAGCAAATATTACATGTGGAGGTAGAAGTTTCCTGTCAACCTCAATACACAAATGAAAAGAAAATTGAGGTAGATGAGCGGTCAATCACGTTTTTTTTGATCAAGTGCATCCGTCTTTTGCTTTAGAATCTCGGAACGTGCGATTGGGTCTTTCTATTGATGGTTTTTGTCCATTTGGATCTTTTGGTAGTCAGTATTCCTGTTGGCCTATCTTTATAACTCCGTACAATTTACCTCCATGGATGTTGATGAAAGATCCTTATATCTTTTTGACATTATTAATCTCAGGACATCCAAAAAATAATATTGATGTTTATTTGAAACCATTGATTGATGAGTTAAATTTATTGTGGAGTCATGGTGTTGGTACATATGATGCTGCTGCGAAACAAAATTTTGTAATGAAAGCTGCTTTGATGTGGACAATTAGTGACTTCCCGGCATATGACATGTTATCTGGATGGAGTACACATGGTCCAAAATCATGTCCTTACTATATGGGAGACAACAAAACATTTATGCTCGTGAATGGGAAAAAAACCTTGTTATTTTGACTGTCATCGCAGATTTTTTCCAATCGATCATCCTTTTCGGAGGAATAAATCTCATTTTAGAAAAGACGGAATTGAAAGAGATGAACCTCCAAAAATAATCTCAGGTACAGAGTTACAATCAGTTGTATTTTCATTACCTTCCATCACTTTTGAACCGACAATAAACCAACAGAAATTCATGGCTTTGGGAAAGAACACAATTGGGCAAAACGGAACATTTTTTGGAATCTTCCATATTGTTCTGATTTGTTGGTCTGACACATGTTGGATGTCATGCATATTGAGAAGAACTGTTTTGATAATTTATTTCATACAATTTTGGATACACCGGGTAAAACCAAAGATAATGTAAAGGCACGATTAGATCTTGCCCAAATTTGCAGGCGACCATAACTTGAATTGTTTGAAAATTTCATATCACAGAGATTAATGAAGCCAAAAGCAGCTTATACACTGACCAAAGAGAGTCGTTTATTATTTTGTCAGTGGATTGCAGATTTGAGACTTCCAGATGACTATGCTTCCAACTTGGGCAGATGTGTTAAAAATGGTCATATTACCGAATTAAAAAGTCATGATTGTTATGTTATAATGGAAAGACTTATTCCTATTGAATTAAGAGGTTTTTTGAATTCTAAGATTTGGGATTCGATAACAGATATATCATATTTTTTCTGAGACATGTGTGTGGCGACAACAGACTATGATGCACTAAGCAAACTGGAAGAAGCTGTTGTTGTAATTATATGCAAACTGGAAAAAATATTTCCGCCGACTTTCTTTGACTGAATAGAACATTTGATATTAAATTTTCCACATGAAGCAAAATGTGGAGGTCCGGTTTAGTTTCAATGGATGTACCCATTTGAGAGATGCATGCAGAAATTGAAGAAAAAAGTACGTAACAAAGCATCAGTTGAAGGCTTAATTGCTGAAGCTTATTTGAAAGAGGAAATTGCTTTATTCTGCTCTCATTATTTTGAATATGAATATCCCTCAAAATTTAACCGCATGGGCCGGAACGAGGGGAATGTTGATGATGATATGAACAATCAATTATCAGTTGTCAATCATCCCGAACTTAGATTTGGTGGAGTTCATGATAGATGGCTTTCAGATGATGAACATCATAGAGCTCATACATATATTCTACTCAACTGTGAAGAAATGTCACCAATTGTACAGTGAGTGCACCTATCCCTTATTCTATAGATTCTATTATAGTAAATTAATCATATTGTATTTGTAGGTTATATGATGATCATATCAAGAAACAATTTCCACAGATTACAGTAGCTGGCTTAGAAGAACGTCGGCAAAAAAAATTTGCCTACTGGTTTCAAAAACTGGTAACGTACATTTTTTTTGGTTTTACATATAAAATCAATTTATTACTTATAATATTGATAAATGTTTTACAAATTTTCAGGTATCTGTACATGCTGATAAGATTGATAGTCGATTGCGTATATTGAGTAACCCATCATCCAAAATGGTTAAATCTGATAATGCATATGTGGTGAATGGTTATTGCTTCCATACACGTGCATATGGGGAATCAAAGAAAATAATTAATAGTTGTGTTTGTTTGAATGGATCACATCATAGAGATATTGAAGTTGACTTTTACGGCATGCTTGAAGAAATTATTGAACTGTGTTATTTGGGACAGAATTATGTAACAATGTTTAAATGTCGATGGCTGGATACTGAGAGAGACTTGCGTATTCATCCGACTCATGGAATTGTTGATATTAAACATAAAAGTCTTCTTGCAGTAAATGAACCATTTTTATTGGCTCATCAGGCACATCAAATTTATTATGCAAAATATTGTGCTACTGCAAAAGAGTTGGATGATTGGTGGAGTATAATAAAAGTTAAATCTCAAGAAAATCAGTTTACTCAAACTGAATGTGGTTCCACTGAAGTGCAAGGAAATGAAATTTTTCAGGACACTCCTCAAAACACATCTTTTTCACAAAGAGACATGAATATCGAGGATGTCACCCCATAGTTAAGGGTCGATGGTGACGATGTTGCCAATGATTTTACAACTGAATTTGAAATGACAAGAGATGATGAAAGTGAAACTAATATGGAAATTGATGATGTTGATGAGGAAGACGAATACATTGACATTGAAAACTATGAAGATGATGATGAAAATGAACATTGACATAGTAAAATGCTGGTTAGAATCATAACAAATATATATTTATACATAATAGTTATTTTCAACTGTTTGCTAATAACAATCATTTCATGTTTCAGATGGACTTAGAAATGTATCATCAGTTGCTGGAGGCTGAGCTACCTATGGATGATGAGGTTCTTGAGTCATCTGACCCTCAGGCTATTGGCACTACAAGGAGCACTCGGAGGGGGCGTGGTCTTGCCAGACTGATGATTCCAGATCCTATCCCTGAGCGACATCCACCTCTTGGATTCGATGCGCACATACGGTGGTATGGTAACCTGTGTATTTTAGTTATCTTTCATTATAATTTATTTATATTCTAATTGTTTGATTATTTGTTCTTTTTCCACAGTTTTACGCATATAACTATTGGACAGGGGAGCGCTATCTTGCGCAATTATTTTTCTCAGCCCTGGCTCACATGGGATCAGATTCCCGCTAATGTGTAGGCCACCATGTTTGATCATTGGCTAGTACGTAATTAAATATTATTTATTTTTAAATTTAATTCATTAATAACATAATATTAGGGTTTATGGTATCCCATCGACGAGAGCATGCGTGCCACTATCCACGTGGCATGGGTGGTGTCTATGCGTGATCGTTTCCGTCAGTTTTCGCATAATTTGAGAAAGGCGGCTGTGAGGAAAGCCAGAGTGATAGAATTTGATGAGTCTTGTAGAGCCCACCGACCAAAGTACATTTCATCTCACGTTTGGGATGGATTATGTACACACTGGTTGGGTGGTGGGTTTCAGAGGAGATCTACATTGGGTCGACAGAATCGGGGGAGACAAGAGGTGACGCATCGAGCCGGTAGTCGTACATTCAGTGCGCATAGAGAGCGTCTGGTAAGTACTTTTTTTTAATATTTTATACAACTTTAAATATAAAAAGTTTATTTTATATTCATATAGGAAGCCGAGTAGCCTGGTATTACGACGTACGGTGTTTATCAGAGGATGTACACTGATCCGGCTACTGGAGAGATTAGAGGTGACCGCCAGCGTCAGATTGTGGTCAGTATTATTTTCTTTTCAGTTTTCAAATTAAATTCATATAATCTTTTCATTATTTTAATTTCTAATTGAAACTTAAGGATTCATATGAGGCCGCGACCTCTCAGACACAGGTTGAGAGTCAAGACGAGACGAGTGATCAGACTAGTGCCCACCATTTTGATGAGACGACATGGATACAGGTGACCCAGTATGGCTTCGAAAAGGGCCGAGTAGTTGGTATCGAGTCTCATTTGACTCCTGCAGCTTATTATGGTACTGCTGCGATGTCGGCGTCTGGCTCGAGAGGAGCTCGTGGAGAGACATCATCTTCTGCCTCACAGTATCAGGAGCAGTTGCGTGCTCAGAGTGAGCTTATAGAGGATTTGCATCAGGGGCAGGAGCAGATGCGTCAACAACACGATGAGGAGATGTGTCGATGGCAGGAGCAGATGCGTCAGCAGCATGATGAGGAGAGGCGTCGATATGAGGAGCAACATCAGGAGCAGATGGAGTACATGCGTCGTCTGACTCGTAGTTTAGGGATGAAGTTTCCTCCACCACCTCCTCCAGGTCCTCCAGATTATCCACCCCCAATGATTTTTTTACATGTAATAAACATTTGAGTTCACAGTTTATTGTCATATTAACTATTTACAATTCCTCTTTCATATTGGTACGAATATTGCATGATTTATTTATTATTTATTTTTTTTATATTTTATTACTTATTAGTATTATTTTTAATGTCTGTTTATTTTAGTAATATTACTTTTAATATTTTATATTTATTGTTAATATTGAGAAGTTTATAATTTTATAATTTTATTAATATTAATAATATTAATATTATTTTTTCATAAATATGTATGTTTATTTTAATAATAATAATATTATATTAATTTTTTATATTATTAATATTAGTATTATTATTATATAATATTATATTATTTATATTCATATTATTATTATTTTTTGATATTAATATTTCATAATTATATTATATATATTTTTATTATTAATATTATAATAATATAATTTCTTTATATTATTAATATTAATATTATTATTATATACATAATTTAATAATAATAATAATATATTAATTTTTTATATTATTAATATTAGTATTATTATATAATATTATATTATTTATATTCATATTATTATTATTTTATATTAATATTTCATAATTATATTATATATATATATTTATTTATATTATAATAATAGAATTTTTTTATATTATTAATATTATTATTATTTTTATATAATATTATACGATTTGTATTAATTTTTTTTAGTATTTACGACGGGAGTATTTGCGATGGGGTGTCCCGTCGTAAAATATTTTTTTACTGTCCCATTTGCGACAGGAAGAATACCCGTCGTAAAAACTATTTCTGCGACGGTCCATCACAAATACCTACGTTGCAAATATTTTTTAAATTTCCCATTTGCGATGGGTCAGAAACCTGTCACAACTAATATATCTGCGACGACCCGTCGCAAATACCTTTTTTATATATAAACGAAAAACAATTTGCGACGGGGAAAAAATACCATTGCAAATACTATTTTTGCAACGGGACCGCCACAAAAACAACTATTTGCGACGCCGTTTTCTACAACGGGTGATTTGAAACGGAGCCCCGTCGCAGATATTCCGTTTTCCTGTAGTGACCCCCCTCTCTAAAATGGAATGTATGTGACTCTGGCCTCCATCTCTCTACAAGTGCAACAATGAGCTGATGATCGAGAAAGATGAAGTCGCACATCGCTACACCATAGAATCCAGCACGACGAAGATGAGGGATGATAGCGGGAGGTGGTGCGGTATGATGGAAATGGTGAGATCTGCGTACACTCAACAGAGGCACTGAATGTCCCTCTAAAAGCAGTCGTGATACATGAGTAGCCTGAGATGTGAGCAATGAAAAATCTGCCATTTGCACGACTGATATCACCGTTACTTTATTATAATGAATTCAATAAAAATTTTCAATTAATATTTAAATAAATCTAGAACAATGAAATGAAAAATGATTGTGTTAATATTTTTGATTTATACTTGATTTGTTGTGTGTGGATTAGTGTTTGTAATACTCGACCAATCCCCTCATTAAATAAAGCACCCTATTACCTAATTTTGAGATTCAATATTTATGAGGTCTGCATTAATTAAAACCTATAGAGGTCTTCTAAGCATTGAATGTGGACTTCCATGAGCTAGTTCTTTCATTCTATGTTGTTTTTTTTGAATAGTTTGAGTATCACAAAATTCTTTATTAGAGAATCAAAAAATGATACAAACCAAAATTAAAACATGTTAGAAATAGAGCAAGTCAGAAATAAAAGGATTCAATACTGAAACTTCCACATACAAATCAAAATATACATATTCGTGATATAATACACAAACTCGATCATGGATGACGAGATGTGGAGCTATGTGCTGCCACTTGGGGACATCTATTACGAGTATGTCCTGCATGACAAATACTGCATTGTATTCTCCCTCCTCGTTGTCGAGGCCAATCCATTTCATTTCTAATTCAACTTGATTTTGGTCTTCCTCGAGGCCATAACCTAGTAGTATGAAGCCAATAATTTTAAAAATGACAGACATTGAAAAAATCATAAATGAAAATAGAACCAAATTATGAAACCTGGAAATATCAGGGATGATGGTCGACTGATCAGCAGGTAATGAGATAGAATGAAAGTCGCCAACAAGCATCCAAGCTACACTATAACAGTTCACCAAAGTGCTCATGCAATACACTGGGTCAACATATGGCTCCCATGATATATTTACTGAAGCACAAGTTGCAATAACATGTGCACATGGTTATCTAAATTCCTGAAAGTTGTCGTAATCACAATATCTGTTATCTAACATCACTACAAACACTCGACCACTAGTGCATGTAGCCCGGTCGTAGCACAATCTTACATGAAAGCTCGTCTTTTCCCTGTCAAAGTCTAGAACAGTCCATCTTAAAGCCTCATTCAGTATCGAATCAATATCACTTTGGAAATGCTGTGTAAAACACATTCCATTTTCCATCCCCTGATAAGCCTTTTGGGACTGGTCAACAAAGTAGTGAACACATCTATAAAATGTCTCTTGCACTAACCCTGTGATAGGAAGTTTACACACACCCTTGAGGACCCCATTTATGCACTCCACTATATTAGTGGTCATATGACCATATCTTCTGCCACCATCATATGCTAATGACTATTTCTCCTTCGAAATATGCATCATATATTCATACACATCTTCATTAGAAGTTAGGATCTCTTCAAGGTGTAGATCAAACCTTTCTTGTTGGGGATCATATGCTGAAACCACAAGATAATAATATATTAAAATGGAGAATAAATTTTGTTTTTAAAAAATAAGTTTAGAAAAACATACCCAACTTGAGGATCACATTCTTTATGGCATCATCTCTGAAAAACTTATGCACATTACTTGAAATATGTCTAATGCAATAACGATGATAAGCATTTGACTCAGTCCATAAAACCCCATCACTAACCACGACCTCTATAATCGCTTGATGGCGATCAGATATCAGACACTCGTCATAGTTTTGTGTGACATGAACACGTACACATGCCAAAAACCAGCTCCAACATTCACAATTCTCATTTTCAATAATAGAAAATGAAAGTGGAAGAGGAGCACGATTACCATTCTGTATGACAACAATGAGTAGAACACCTGTATACTTTCCATACAGAAAAGTGCCATCTACTTGAATAAATTGTTTACAATAGGTAAATGCAGCAATGCATGGCCTGAATGCCCAAAAAACCCTATTGAACTTCACCTTTTTTCGATCAACTTGGTGATTAGGGGATATATACTCAACAGTGTCCAACTAATAAACAATCTGATTATTGAGAGATAACAATTCCATAAGTTGTGGCAACATAGAATAATATTCATCCCAATCACCATACACTTTTACAATTGCCTTCTGTTTTGCATTCCATGCTTTGGTATATGATATCTTGTAGTTATACAACTATTCAATTCTTTCCTGAACAAGGGCAACGAGAACATCCTGACATGTTTGTATCATCTCACAAATAACATTTGATATAAACTTTGAATCAAGGGAAGAGTGATCCCGTGACAAGCTTGGATGCACACAAGTGTGTGACCCTTCTAATTTGGTTATCCTCCAATATGCAAAATTTTTTATCAAATATTTCCCTTAATTGAAATTTACATTCTGGCCCATATTTTTCACAATGAATGATATATTTTGTCTTCTTTGACTCATCAACCATAAATGTGAAATGTTGCTCAATGTGGTATTGCTTTATCACATTTTTCATGACCAATTTACTTTCAAACTCCTACCCGACATAGATGGCGTTGTCATTTGATACAGACCTATTCCCTATAATGCTTGGGAATTCATAAGCTGGTGTAATGACATCCCAATCAAAATGTTGTTCATGAGACATTCCTTTAACTAAGGAACTCAATACTGAAGGATGATTACCACTAACCGGTGGATGTCGTGGATGTTTGTCTCTCAAAGGAACCTCATAAGGTTTATTGCCCACATCACCCTCACCCACATCTCTCAAAGGAACCTCAGAAGGTTCATTCCCCACATCACCCTCACCCACATCATCTCCTGATGGTTCCCCGGATTATTCTTCCTCAGATAAACTTTCATTCACTATATCAGCACACAAAGAGATGTCATCTATATTTCCTTCTACATTTTGATCATCTTATTCATAATTTGATTCTATTACTGGAGTCAAATGAGAAGGAGGCAATGCAAAAGACTGATGTGAAGGACCAACTTGTACAGAGCTCACAAAACACGGTTCTGTAGTAGTCAGTTGCACCACATCTATATCAGAAATCACCACATACAACTCCATCAAACCATTAGCACACTGCTGTCTAAATAAGGAAGATGCATCCATCCAATCATCATCATCGACCAAAGGGTACTCGGTGTGCCAGAAACGTTTAGGATGTTGTAGATGTCGATATTTGATTGATGAAATGGATTGATCAACCCTCAGTTTTAACCGATTATGAATCTTATTGCGAACTGCATCCAATGTCATACAACCATGAAGATATACCACTTTGACAGGTGGCACACTATATCTAAATCCCTTCTCCGTATAAATGGTCCAACCGTTGCAATATATTTGAGCAGACATTATTACCTATAAAAAATAATTAATAAAATATTATATACTACATTAATATTTTACATTATTTAATATAACATTATATATTTTAATTAGTTATGAATAATTAATCATGACTTGATCTTGAGACTTATGATTAGTTTATCATTATTCGATAAACTAACCAAAACCTATAGACTCATGGAGTCTCTATTATCAAATATTTCAGCACCCGTTAGCCTCCTTTCAAACAGCAACACCTCATGTTGAATGCCTGTTCTCTAACGCCTCTTTGGGGACACCTCTATAGGGAATCCTCTTCAGGGACACCTCTTGTTGATTGCCTTTTAATTACAAATTAACTCACATGCATGTGAGGGGGTCTATGGGTATGAAATACATAACTTTTTTTAAGCGGAAATGCAGGTCCTTACATACTTAGTCAAAGATGACTTACATGTCATCAATATAGAAAAATAAATGCAATTATTACAAATTTAATAACCACATTCACAAAACAAGACATGCAATTTCAATTATGCATCGGTCGTTCATCTCAAGATCAGTCATCACACAACTTACCATGCTTTAGGGTATACTTATTATATCTATTACTATATGAAATATATATTAAATATCTAAACCTCTTTTATATTTAATAAGTTTAATTATAACTAATATAATTTAAAAATTTTATTTATACAAAATTGTTTTTATACCATTAACAGAAAAAATTTTCTATATATTTTTTAATAAATTTAAATATGATATATATAACTAATATATTATTCACAAATTATATTACTAGTGTATAAAAATATTATAATTTATATTAATATTACTTTCCAAACAATATTTTTATAACAAATTTAATTTTCATAAACATTCAATACAAATTCATACAACAAACACATTGTTTATAAATTAAATCATACAAAAGACACTAATTTCCACATCAATACATATGAAATAAATAAACCATACACACAAACACTAGTTTCTACATATCATAAATCAAATAAACAAATCATACAAATGAAATAAATAAACACAATTAAACAATTGAAAATTTAAATATAAAATTTACCTTCATAAAAGCAGAAAAAATTTGTTGAGAAAGAAATTCTGCAGGGCTTCGCAGTAAAATCCAGAGGAGAAGAATAAATTTGGGGGGGGGACCCCTTTTATATAAATTCTCGGCCGGATGCATGAATGAGGTTCACACATCCGGCCGAGAAGAAGATGCGTGAACAGGGTTCACGCATCTAAAGACCCATTTTTAAAAATACTTCAAACCCCATCCCTTTTCCATATTTTTTTAAAAACCCATATATATAAAAAACCCTAAAAAGGTTGAAATAAGGATAAAAGGGATGATAATTAAATATATTATAAGAGTAATCATTACATGACATAAAAAATGATAATATAAAATTTTCAATTATGACATGACAAAAATAAAAGTCAAAAAAGTGAAATGTAAACCAAATATGAAAGCATTAGTTCAAAAAAAGTAGTGCTAAAGGAAATTTAAGAGGATGAAAACGATATATGTGTTTTTTTTGTATAAAAAAGGGTGAAACGAGCCAAAAAAAGATAATAAAATGATTTAAAAAATGATAATAATATATAATGATGACCATAATGATGACATTAACAAAATTAGGATAAGAATCCAAAAAAGTGAAACCTGTGACATACAAAGAGAGAGATAAGCTAATTGAATAAAAAAACACAAGACAAAATGGAGGGGGTCAAACATGCTAAAGTAAAAAAAAACAAATAGTAACGAGTACCCGTGATTTTTTTGTGGGTCTTTGTTAAAATAAAACTAAGATTCTTTAAGAAGCTTGGGACACCTTAATTTTTTTATAAATATACGAGACTCGTGGAGAACCCTTCCTCTGTGATTTGAAGTCCCGAGCCGAACCCCTTCTTTGGTTCAAGTTCTTAGGCAAGCAGTAGATTTCATTTCCCTTTCGGTTTCCAAAAACAGGTAAGGGAATTTATTATTTTCATTTGATTTTGTAAACATTCATATATATATAAATGATTTCCCCCTAAAATCTTATAGTTGCAACAATATGATTTTGATTATTAGGTAATGATTTTTAAACAAAGAATTACATATGTGTATATACATACGTATATACACATATATGGCCTAATATTTTCAGTATTAATATATATAAACTTGGTAAGGGTTCTATTTATTTTTAAATAATTACTTTGTAAAGAAACACACACACACACACACACATATATACATAAATATGTAAGATAATATCTTTCAAAATCAAATCGCATATAAGGGCATCATTTTGTTATGATCCTTATACAAAGAATTATGTGTGTGTGTGTGAATGTGTATATACACATATATAACCCAATATTTTCAGTATATATATATGTGTGTGTGTGTGTGTTAAGGGTTTCTTTTGTTTTAAACCTTATTTTAAAGCTTATGTGAATATGGGGAATTCTTAGCTTTCAGATTAATGTATATATATATATATATATCAAAAAATTTTGGTATAAGTATATATAAGAGGGTTTTTGTTTTCAAATCTTAGTTTAAAAAACCTACGGATGCAAGGGTTTCATGTTTTCAAATCACAAACATGTGTGTGTGTGTGTGTACTTATACACACACACACACACACACACACACACACACACACACACACACACACACACACACACACACACACACATATATATATGCATATAAATATGAACACTTTAAGTATATTTGTTCTTTATTATTTATTGAGAAGTTATAAACAATATTTATCAACCACCAAACTAGTGTTTAAAGATTCATGTATGATTAAATTCCTATATTCATCTTGTTACATAATTGCATGTGATAATTATTATCATTTTATGTGTAATTATGGGTCAAGTTATTATTTTATATGAGAACTTGCATCTACATCCTCTGACATGTCATGAATGAATAGGTATGACCATCATCTATCTCATATGTGACATTCCAAGCATTGTGTGGTCTTGTACGCACTTAAATCCTTATTTCATACAATTACAATTTTATAACAATACTGGGTTCTTTCTAAGCATGATATTCTCCCTAAAATGATTTTAAAAACATTTTGAGGAAATTGTGATGACATGAGAATGGTTATTTTCTTTCGAAGAAAATAATATTATGTAAGTATTTTGGAAATGATTTTGGGTAAGAAATAAGAAAGGCTGGTCCATGGGAAAATGTTTTCAAAAATTGGCACTGGTGAGTTATGTGATGTTATGGGGTGTGAACCCATAAGTCTTAGTGATGACTAGTGACCATAAGTATGAATTTTAATATGTTATGTCAAGTATTATTAATGACCCATATAAAATTAATATTTTCAAGGGAGAATTCTCAACGGCTTTTCACGTTTGATTACTTTGGGAAACACTATTTTTCTATATATGTATATTTAAGTGTGTAATGACCCGACAATTCTCATTGTCTTGAGAGTACAACGAGTCATTAATAGGCCTTAAGCGACATCCCCAAGACGCCAAAGGCTGATAATAAATGCCGAAGGGTTTCAAATACAAGTTGGGGGATGATTTAACCTTTAAGAAATAACCCATAAACCAACCAACCAACGTTCACTATATGATGCATGAACAAATGAAAGACCAATAAACACTTCATTTATATCATACTACATCAAAGTACACAACAGCAGAAGACCAAACTAAGTATCAAAGTACATAGTGGATGAACAACTCAAGACTCTCAAAAGACACTACAACTCCATGCTCTTCAAGCTCTAATCTCCGCAACATCTCCCAAGCATCACCACAAGACACTAGCAATAAGATGCTTTACCTTTACCTATGTCCCAGAATATGACATCTGAAAAAGAACCAAAGTGCCAAAGCAGGGGTGAGTATAAAAATTAGTAGGTTTTCCCCAATGACTTCCCTACTCACGCCACTAGGATAGAAGAGTTAGCCACATTTATATAAAAACAATTTATATAAAACATTTTCTCAAAAGTAGTTTATAACTGAATATAACCAAGTTTCCAAAACCATTCATAACCAAAGGAATTCCAAGAGAAATTGAAACCAATTTTCCAACAAGTTATTTTTCCAGAAAAATAACCAAACAAGCTTAAGAACCATTTCACAAACATTCCTTTTTGGCATACCCAACCATTCCACAACCCATGCTACCAACTATGCATGCTTCGTTATGACAGTTCCATACTCATGAGTGGTTTCTCATCGATATACCAAACCGTCACAAGGTAATTGTTTCCCATGTGCCATTACACCTTTGGCACCGAGTACAAGGTCATATTTCAACCAAGCCTCGTACATATAGTTACCATTGTGCCATTAAATGTTTAACACTGAGCACAAGGTCATATTTCAACCAATACTTGTACATGCAACATGAACACACACAACATATTCCCAACGATCATGCCAAAACACCCTTTCAATAAAAACACCTTTTTATTGAAAACCATTTCCATAAAAACCATTTCAATCCCAAACCATTTCAATTCCAAACCATTTCAATAAAACTCCCTTTTTATTGAAAACCAATTCCATCAAGATCATTTCAATCTCAAACCATTTCAATAAAACACCATTTTATTGAAAAACCATTTTTCATCAAACCATTTACAATTTCAGAAAATCCATAATTTAAAAACAACATTTTAAATTCAAAAATCCAAATCACTTGCACAACAATTCACCAAGATTTCACAATTCCACTAAAACCATAAATCATTACTAAAGAAGATTTATTCTATGAATTTAACAATAATTTCCATTAAAATAACCCAATTGAAACCAAACCAATCAATTTTAACAAGAGGAGTCGAGAGTGAATCCTCCTACCTTAAAGGTTTTGACGAAAACCACAACGGTCGAAGAACGCTCAAGAAACCCGGGTCGATTCTCCAAAAACCCACCTTAGATATCTTCTCCTAGAAAGATAAAGACCAAATCTCATCATATTTGGCATCCAAACACTTAGATCTACCCATAAAAGATGCAGATATAAGAAACCAAGAGAATAGGAGAAGTAGATCTAAGTAGATCTAAGAAACCGATCAATAACGATGAAGAACGATCACATACCTTAAGAATCTGGCTTCGATTCGCCAAGAGAAGCCTTCAGATCGCCTACAGAATGATGGGAGAACCCTCTTTGACCTTAGGAGAAGAAAAATCCTGAGTTATGGACACTTTGAAGCTTAAAAGAGGCACTTAGAGGCAAAAACGAGTGAGATTCACTTTTATAGGATCTCATTTAAGTGGCTGCATGATTTTCTCGCACGGCTAGACAAACCGTGCTCTAACTGTGCGTTAGCCACTACCTAGAAAGACCCTTAACACATGGTTTGGCCGCACGGTTAGACAAACCGTGCGCCACCCGTGCGGAAGCTACTGCCTCTAAGACCAACTATGCACGGTTTGTCCGCACAATTTAGACAACCCGTGCGTCGCCCGTGTGACTTCTCCTTTGCCTCAAAACATCATTTAAAGTTCTCCCGACTCTACCAATCATCACCCTTAACTTTAAAAACATGAAAAAAATTAAGAAAGGGTTACATACCAGAAACCGGGGGTACTAAATTCTACCCACCATTGGTCTTTTCTTCCTCGAAAATTAGAAAACCTTCACCCAACTGAAAGAGTTCCGGCCACTGCTCTTTCATTTCCTTTTCACGTTCCTAAGTCTCTTCCTGAATCTGACCATGCTGCCATAAAACCCACACTAGATCAATGATTTTTCCATGTAATACTTTCTCTTGCCTATCCAAAATCTGTACCGGGATATGTATCAACGAAGCATTCGACTCTAGGTCAATGTGATCCCATCTGATCACATGGTCAGGATCAGGCTGATACATTTTCAACTGAGATACATGGAAGACAGTATGCACAAAACTGAACCGTGGTGGTAATTCCAACCGATATGACACCTCACTAACCTATTCCAGTATCTCAAAAGGGCCAATGTATCTTGGAGATAACTTTCCCTACTTCCTGAAACGACTATGTCCAAGCCTTGTAGAGATCCTCAAGAAGACACGATCACCCACAATGAATGACAACGGTATTTGACGATGATCTTATTAAGATTTCTAACGACTCTGATCCGTCTCCATACTCTTTCTAATCAACTAGATCTTCTATGTTGTTTATTGGATGAGTCTTGGTCTGACTAGTGAAGTTTCACCAGTTTCTACCCAACATAGTGGAGAACGACAAGGACACCCATACAATGATTCAAACGGAGCCATGCGTATCGAGGCTTGATAACAATTATTGTATGAGAACTCCACTAAGGGTATATGCTCCTCCCATGAGCCACCAAAATCCATTACACAAGCCTGCAACATGTCTTCTAATGTTTGTATCGTCCGCTCAGATTTCCCATCCGTCTGAGGATGATACTCCGTGCTCATAGTCAACTGAGTTCCGAGGGCTTGCTGTAATGATTTCAAGAAATGAGATGTGAACCTTGGATCTCTATCTGAGACTATAGACACTGGTACACCATGCCTCTTTACCACTTCTCGGATATAGATTTTTGAAAGATCTTCCATCGTATGGGTTTTAGGAATAGGGATGAAATGGGCCGACTTGGTTAGACGATCCACTATCACCCAAATGGAATCGTGTTTCCGGACCGTTTTTGGAAGACCTGTAAAAAAATACATTGCTATCTGATCCCATTTCAACACTGGGATAGGTAAAGATTGTAACATAACAGCTGGTCTCTGATGCTCTTCTTTAACCTGCTGACAAGTTAAGCACCATGAGATGAACTCGGCCACCTTCTTTTTCATGCCGCTCCACCAAAACCGCTCCTTCAACGCCTTATACATCTTTTGTGTACCTGTATGTACAACCCATCTTGAATGGTGGTAAGCATGAATGAGTTGTTCCTGAAAAACTATAAGTACAATCATGCGATCTCTGAAACACAAAATTGAACCCCCATCAAGTTTCCAGCCATCAATGGTCTCCCCACCATTGAGTTTTGAGCTTAAAACCAGACATTCTACATCAGATGGTTGTGCTTATTTGATCATCTTTACTAAATTAGGAACAAGTGTATCTGAAAAGAAAATAGTAATATCACCTCGGTCTTCACATTCCACATGCATGTCGTCTAAGACCAACACCAACTGCCATTCGTCTGAAGCTTCTTTCGCCAACTGAACATATGACTTTCTACTCAATGCATCCACCACTAAATTCCCTTTTCCTAGTGTGTACATCAATTCAAAGTCAAACATCTGAAGATACTCTATCCATCTCCTTTGCCTCGAATTCAAATCTCGCTGTGAGAAAATGTGTTTCAAGATTTTGTGATCCGTAAACACAGTAAATTTCTCACCAAATAGATAATGTCTCTATGTTTTCAAAGCATGGACGACCGCATCCAACTCCAAATCATGTGTTGGGTAATTTTTCTCATGAACCCTCAACTGCCTTGAACCATAAGCAACCACATGATCTCTTTGCATGAGAACACAACCCAACCCTGATCCTCAAGCATCACAATACACCACATACCCCTGTCCTGATTCTGGAAAGATCAAGATAGGTGCCGATGTAAGCCGAACTTTCAGTTCCTGGAAAGACTTCTGAAATTCTTATGTCCATTGGAATGGAGCATTCTTCTTTGTCAGAGATGTAATTGGTGAAGCTAGTCATGAGAAATCACGCACAAAGCATCGATAGTAACCAGCTAGACCAAGAAAACTGCGTATCTCGAACACATTCTTCGGTGGTTGCCAAGAGATAACGGCTTCTATCTTTTCAGGATCAACAGAAACGCATTTCTTAGAAATGAAATGGCCAAGTAAATGTACTTCCCGTATCCAAAAATCACACTTTGATAATTTTTCATACAAACGACGATCTCTCAAGATTTGTAACACTGTTTCCAGGTGCACCTCATGATCAGCGCTTGTTTTTGAATAGAACAAAATATCATCCACAAACACCACAAAAAATAATCCTGATATCGCTGAAATATTCGATTCATCAAATCCTTGAAGACCGCTGGTGCATTTCTTAGACCGAAAGGCATGACTACATATTCGTAGTGGTCATATCTGCTTCTGAAAGCTGTCTTTAGAATATCCTCATTCTGAACTCACAATTGGTGATATCCTGATCGCAATTCAATCTTAGAGAACCAATGAGATCCCCTTAATTGATCGAATAGATCATCAATGCGTGGAAGTGGATATCTATTCTTTATTGTAACTTGGTTAAGCTTACGATAATCAACACACAACCGAAGAGTTCCATCTTCCTTCTTCACAAACAACACCGGCGCTGCCCATGGAGAAGTACTTGGTCGAATGAAACCCTTGATTTCTAGCTCCTCTAAATGCACTTTCAATTCCCGTAACTCTGTTGGTTCCATCCTATAATATGTAAGGGAAATAGGGCTGGTCTCCAGAAGGAGATCAATCGTAAACTCCACTTCCCTTAGAGGTGGTAACCCTGATAAGTTATTGGGAAAGACATCTGGAAATTGATCCAAAACAGCTGGAAAACTATTTTCCTCAATCTCTTCCATTGATTCCAAAGTCAACACTACCAGTTGGTAAGAGATTGTTCCCACCATTGGTGCTAACAAGCTCTTTGCACCTTTCTTTACCATCCTCTCTCCTCTAAAGAGATGGTTGATGCTGTCCTCAATCGTGAAACTAACTGTTCTCCTATAAAAGTCGATGTGAGCCTTAAACATTATCAACCAATCCATACCCATGATTAAATAATAGACACCCACATCCAACATTGAGAAGTCCCATTTTAACTCGTCTCCATCAATAGTTATAACACATGATCTACACACAAAGGCTTGACATTCTCTTTCACCAAGATGAGTTTTCAGTTTCAAAATAGAAGGCATCATTTCCAGTTTTAAACATAGCAAGTCAAAAGCACGAGAAGAAATGAAGGAATGTGATGCACCAGTATCAAACAACACTTTAAAAAAGGTAGAATTC
Organism: Viscum album; assembly: GCA_963277665.1. Taxonomy (NCBI): domain Eukaryota; kingdom Viridiplantae; phylum Streptophyta; class Magnoliopsida; order Santalales; family Viscaceae; genus Viscum; species Viscum album. The sequence continues at coordinate 976,001,313 of OY728160.1, read as the reverse complement.
AAAAGAATCGTAACTCTTACTGTAGATGGTTCAGCTTGATCATCGACAATCATCTGCTCAGCTCCATACAATTGCTTCGTCGTTGCACTATTCTCCTTGTTGCCTAGCAGAGATTGCCCTAGTTGAGGAGTCATGGAATTTCGAGAATCACCATGGTTAGCTCTGTTATGTTGACGAGACTGACTCTGCTGTCCTCTTCCTATCGAAGCATACGATGCTTGCAACGCCTAAGAAGTGACACGCGCACCCGACCTCAAAGGATTCCTACAATAGTGCTATAGATTACCCATCTTCTTTCAATTGTGACATGCTCAAGGTTGTGCCGGATAGTCCCACTTTATGTGGTCTTGCGAACCACATTGAAAACAACCTGATTTCCTCTAGGGTCATGGAGGAAGGTTCACTGATCCCGCCGTCTGGTTATGATTTCCACTTGTACCATGGAAATAAGTGTCTCTTTTCCTCTTATTCCCAGAGGTTGAGTTCCCACCATTTCCTGTAGGTATCATCATTCCTCCTCCCATTGATCCCGAGATATCACGTTCAGCAACAATCGCTCTGTTCACCATCTCTGTATAATCCGTAATACAGAGTACCGCAATCTTCGATCAGATATCTTAACTTAGCCCCGATTCGAAGATGTGTGCCTTCAACAATGCACTTGCTGTGACCTCTGGTGCAAAATAGACTAAATTAATGAATTTAGCTGCATAATCTATGACAGAGAGAGTCTCTTGTTTCAAGCTGAAGAAGTCTATCATTTTTTGGATCTTGAACATGTGAGGATAGAATTGTTTGTTGAACAATTCTTCAAAATCCTCCCATGTAAGTCCTTCATCCAATTTAGCCTACACCGCTAAATCCCACCACTGACATGCAAGATCCTTGAGAATATACGTCACCAACTTTACTTTCAGCTCTACTAGTGTGTCGATGAAATAGAAGATATGATTCATTCTACTTAGCCACACCTCCGCCTTCTCGGGTTCAGCATCACCCCAAAAGTTTGGTGGATTCTGCTTCATGAAATGGATGGTATGATCCACATGCCTTGGTTCATTCCTCTGGTTCCCCGTATCCACAGCATGAAAAGCCTAGACAATACTCTGAACCAGCTCTTGGTTCACACGTGGTTCTGGTGCAACCACATTCTCCGAAGCTTCTTCGGGTTGGTTCCGACGATGCCTACCGGGTGACATTTTCTAAACCAACGACTAAATCCTTCAATCTCACTCTCTAGCAACTAATGGCTTATCATTTCAAATTCTATCACATCATCTATCACAACATTGTTTTCAAAACAACCTTTTTCCCATGTTCAATTTTTTTTTGAAAACATTCCTCATGCCTTTTGAAAATCAACCCATTTTCAAAATACACCAAATACCCTGTTTTCAAAATCTTTTACTTGAAAACATTTTCTGCATTTTTCAAAAATTCGCACCATGCACAAAATCACAAATCAGTCCTCACAATGAGATATGAAATCCTAGTGGAAATCCATTCCTCTACAATGCATGTTATTCTAATCTCATTGGATAAACCCATGACAATGATATTTCCAACATTCTAGAAGTGTATCCAAAACACTTATGTACCCAACACCATGGTAACTTGAAGTTCAGCATAAAAGGGTTAGCTACTTCCTTTTATGTTATACATTTCAAGTTCTAACAATCCTACTCATGTCTAAGATTTCAACCCAAATAATAGACAAGAATGAATTTCAACTCCAAGTCCAAGAACATCGATGACTACTTGTTAGGCAAGGACCGAACAAGCTGATACCATTTGTAATAACCCTCCAATTCTCATTGGCTTGAGAGTACAACGAGTCATTACTAGGCCTTAAGTGACATCCCCAAGATGCCAAAGGCTGGCAATAAATGACAAAGGGTTTCAAATACAAGTTAGGGGATGATTTACCCTTTAAGAAATAACCCACAAACCAACCACCAACGTTCACTATATGATGCATGAACAAATGAAAGACCAATAAAAATTTCATTTATATCATACTACATCAAAGTACACAACAACATAAGACCAAACTAAGCATCAAAGTACACAATGGATGAACAACTCAAGACTCTCAAAAGACACTAAAACTCCATGCTCCATAAGCTCCAAGCTCCACAACATCTCCCAAGCATCGCCACAAGCCACTAGTAATAATATTTTTTACCTTTACCTGTGTCCCAGAATACGACATCTGTAAAAGCACCAACGTACCAAAGTAGGGGTGAGTATAAAACTCAGTAGGTTTTCCCCAATGACTTCCCTACTCATGCCACTAGAATAGAAGAGTTAGCCACATTTATATAAAAACAATTTATATAAAACATTTTCTCAAAAGTAGTTTATAACTGAATATAACCAAGTTTCCAAAACCATTCATAACCAAAGTAATTCTAAGGGGAATTGAAACCAATTTTCCATCAAGTTATTTTTCCAGAAAAATAACCAAACAAGCTTAATAACCATTTTACAAACATTCCTTTTTGGTATACCCAACCATTCCACAACCCATGCTACCAACCATGCATGCTTCGTTATGACAGTTCCATACTCATGAGTGGTTTATCATCGATCTACCAAGTCATAACAAGGTAATTGTTTCACATGTGCCATTACACCTTTGGCACCGAGCACAAAGTCATATTTCAACCAAGCCTCGTACATATAGTTACCATTGTTCCATTAAACGTTTGGCACCGAGCACATGGTCATATTTAAACCAAGACTCATACATGAAACATGAACACACACCACATATTCCCAATGATCATGCCAAAACAACCTTTCAATAAAAACACATTTTTATTGAAAACCATTTCCATCAAAACCATTTCAATTCCAAACCATTTCAATAAAACTCCCTTTTTATTGAAAACCAATTCCATCAAGATCATTTTAATCTCAAACCATTTCAATTCCAAACCATTTCAATAAAACTCCCTTTTTATTGAAAACCAATTCCATCAAGATCATTTTAATCTCAAACCATTTCAATAAAACTCCCTTTTTATTGAAAACACATTTTTCATCAAACCATTTACAATTTAAGCAAATACATAATTTAAAATCAACATTTTAAATTCAAAAAGCCAAATCACTTGCACAACAATTCACCAAGATTTCACAATTCTACTAAAACCATAAATCATCACTAAAGAAGATTTATTCTATGAATTTCAAAATAATTTCCATTCAAATAACCAAATTGAAACCAATATAATCAATTCTAACAAGAGGAGTTGAGAGTGAAGCCTTCTACCTCAAAGGTTTTTATGAAAACCACAACGGTCGAAGAACGCTCAAGAAACCTGGGTCGATTCTCCAAAAACCCACCTTAGATCTCTTCTCCTAGAAAGATCAAGACCAAATATCATCATATTTTGAATCCAGATACTTAGATCTATCCATAACAGACGTAGATCTAAGAAACCAAGAGAAGAGGAGACGTAGATCTAAGTAGATCTAAGAAACCAATCAAGAAGGATGAAGAATGATCACATACCTCAAGAATTCGGCTTCGATTCACTAAGAGAAGCATTTGGATCGCCTCTGGAATGATGGGAGAACCCTCTTTCACCTTAGAAGAAGAAAAATCCCGAGTTATGGCCACTTAGGAGCTTAAACGAGGAACTTAGAGGTAAAAACGAGTGAGATCCACTTTTATATGATCTCATTTAAGTGGCTGCACAGTTTTCTCGCATGGTTAGATAGACCATGCTCTAATCGTGCGTTAGCCACTACCTTGACAGACCCTTCATGCATGATTTGGCCACACGGTTAGACAAACTGTGCACCACCCGTGCAGAAGATACTGCCTCCAAGACCAACTACACATGGTTTGGTCGCATGGTTTATACAACTCGTGCGCCGCCCGTGCAACTTCCCCTTTGCCTTAAAACATCATTTAAAGTTCTCCCAACTCTCCCAATCATCACCATTAACTTTAAAACCATGAAAAGCATCAATAAAGGGTTACATACCAGAAATCGGGGGTACTACAAAGTGTGTGTGGAAATCCATTTTAAGTATGTATATTTATTTTCAAAAATGTTTTTAAAGATTTTATTGGCTGTTTTGAAACCCGTTACTGGGCATTTTATGCCCACCCTGCATATTATAAATGCTTTTTAAGTTTAACATACTTGCTGCGTTGAAACTCTATTGTGGAAGCAACACGCTAAAGAATCATTGTTTTCAATTTGTATGTTTTTTAAATGCAATCCATGTATCTAATTTTTCAGAACCTAGACCGATTAAAGGTCCTTTGTTGTATTTAATATTGTGTATTTATTCAAGTTTCTATTATAAAAAAATTACACAGCATTTGTAAGGGCTGAACCCAGGTTTCAGGTTCAGGTCTTTATAATAGGCATCAGAGGAACAATCTAGATAATTTTGAAAAATTAAAATGAAATTAATAATTTTAAATATGCCTTCTGTGTAAAATTATTTTCCCTGTGTGTACGAATAAATTGCAAGGACATGATTCTTTTGAGGGAGGATAATGTAACACCCCAAGAATTTCAAATAGAACTTTTATCTTAATTAATTATTTATAATGTTTATAATTTAAATGAAATATTTTTAATAAAATATTTTATGAATTGAAGGTAAAGATGATAACAATTAATGGTAAACCAAAATGTTTTAAATAAATTTATTTATTATTTTTTTTGAAAGTAATATACATTATGTGAAGTTTTACTTATTTTAAATTTGTTTTATTAAAAATTTTATTTGTATGAATTATTAAATTATTATTATTAAATTAAATTAATATATTTTATTATACATGACCTATAATTTTTTTATGAATATATTAGTATTATAATTATTTAAATTTTGATTTTCAAATTGTTTAATATTTTTTATTAATTTATTTCTAAAAAAATGAAATTTATATTATAATTATATGTAAAAAAATGTTGAAATAAGGATAAAAGGAATGATAATTAAATATATTATAAGAGTAATCATTACATGACATAAAAAAAGATAATATAAAATTTGCAATTATGACATGAAAAAAATAAAAGTAAAAAATGTGAAATGTAAACCAAATATGAAATCATTAGTTCAAAAACAATAACGTAGGAAATTTAAGTGGATAAAAAAGATAAATGTGTTTTTTTTGTATAAAAAAAAGGTGAAAAGAGCCAAAAAATAGAGAATAAAATTATTTAAAAAAATGATAATAATATATAATGATAACCATAATGATGACATTAACAAAATTAGGATAAGAATCCAAAATAGAGAAACCCGTGACATACAAAGAGAGAGATAAGCTAATTGAATAAAAAAAACACAATACAAAATAGAGGAAAAAATTGAGGAGGTCAAACACACTAAAGTAAAAAAAAAACTGGAGTACCCGTGATTTTTTTGTGGGTATTTGTTAAAAAAACTAAGCTTCTTTAAGAAGCTTATGACACATTTTTTTATAAATATACGATACTCATGGAGAACCCTTACTCCGTGATTTGATGTCACATACATGACATATTTTAAAGGTATTTTTCATTTATTTTCCATTCAAGCTTTGTTTTGGGTGTTTCCCAAGCTTTTATGGAGGAATGGATGAGTTTTCATGAATTGGGCCAAACCGTGAGCCCAATTTTAGATTTAAAAATAAATTTTGTTTCTTTTATAACTTTTTCATTTTTTAATATTTTTCACCCATTCAAATTCCTAAATGGCCTACCATAACCTATTAACACCACCATTGTAATTTGGAACCTTTAGTAATCCATAATAATGGTGTATTTGGTGTTTTTATTTAAGGAATTCGGCCAGCCCAAAGGCCCATTTCTAGTTTTAAAAACAAAATTTGTTTAATTAAAAAGTTATTAAATTTTAAATATTTTTCAGTGATTCAAAGTCTTACCCAAGACCACTGAACCCATCCGTGCGCTTATCCACTTCCCCCCCTTTTTGGAGCTCTTTTTCATTGTGAATGAGTGCATAACATTATAGGGTTTCTCAAATCGACTAGAATTGAAGAGGTAACTTCATTCCTTATTAACTCTCTCAATTCTTACTATTTTTACTCCATTTCAATTCCTACATAACCTCCTCATCCTTATTATAACCTCAATTGAAGTTTTTATTGTTTTAAAATTCATATACTAGTGTATTTGGGTCGATTATTCAAGATCCCTCAAGTAAGTGAGTCTCTTTCACTCTTCTTTCAATTTTCTTAGAGTATCATTCATTTTTCTTAGGGTTTATTCCCTTATACTTGAGGTTACTAATGTAAATAAACTAGGGTTTCTAACCTAGTGTTTAAACTTGGGTTTTCTTGGCCAATTATTGTGGTTTTAGGTTTGATCTAGGTCTCTCTTGCTGCGACGGTGGTGCGATTTGATTTTCGCACGAAGATTCAAGGGTTTTCGTTAAATTGGTTGGTGATTACTTTTGTTATGAAATATTTGTGACCAAGATGTTGTTTTTATGGTATTTTCATATCTATTTCATTTTAATTTTGTTGAAAAAATTGGTTTTAGTGGCAATTATAAAGAAAATGAATTTTAAGTGCCAATTTTTGGCGAAATTGGGGGTTTTTCATATAAATATTTTATTGGTTCATTAAGGGATTACCTATAAATACTTAGTTGTTTTTATTGGACTGTAATAGGGATGAAAAAACTGTTTATAATGTTTATACCCTTTGTTTATTACTGCAAAAATAGGTTTTAATGGTGTTTGTAAAGAAAGTGGAGTTTTGGTGCCACCTTTGTGTGAAAATGGAGGTTTTAAAACGTTATCACTTCTTGTTTAACATGGGGCTACCATAAAATTGATTTGATGTTTTCATTGAAATTTATTGGGTGTCCTTTACTATTTTGGTAACTTACAAGTGTGCACATAATGTACAAGTGGGGTTCTTAAGGGGTTTTTGTGTGCAAAAAAATACAGGATTTTGAGAAATTATTTCATTAAAAATCAAAGTGTTTATTGTGTGTTTTAAGTGATATAAAATTTGATAGATACTATACTGGGTGTATGTAACAATTAGAGGTGTTTTACATAAAAATAGATATGTGTTGAATTCTGAAATTGTTTGAGCACAAAGGGGGAATCCTGGGTACCTAGGTGGGGTGGATGTGTACTAGTACGGCTAGTGGACCAGATGAGTTTTGTCCCTATTCCAACTAGAATTTGGATAACAAAAACTCCAACTAAACTATGTGGTTGATGATTGAGGACCACTAGGTTATGGGTATGTTCTCTACTAGTGGCTCATGCATGAGAACAAATTTTACTATGGTTACTTTACACCGAGGTATGAGGTGCATGTTAGAGTTGGTGTCCTGAGAACCGACTATTTATACTTTGATTACATGAATGCACACTTATTATATATTGTTCATTGTTCTGAATGAATATAATACAATAATGTCCTAGAATATTTGTTTCATTAATAAGGTCATGGCAGATCCCCGTTATGATGAGAACCTTGAAATGCTATAACAATATTCTTAAATAAATTTCTACGATTGGATGGCATACTATGATAGGAAACATAATATACAGACCGTCATGTGCGAGTACTCATAAGATGACGAGACTCTCTCTCATAGAGTTCTCACTTGGTAATATCCAAGATGGGAGATTATGAGAACAAATCTGCCAGTAGTAATTCCGCATGTATTGGTGTCATCAGACATTGCTATCTACGAGCATGTGTAATGGTCCTTAGACTGGAAGATTATCATTAACTCATGTCATGACTCGCGCACTTAGATTTGATGATGAAAACCATCATGAAGATAGTTGGCGGGAAGTAGGGTACGTTGGGTGCGTCACGAATGACATGTTGTTAATGGATAAGTCGAGGAAGGATTTGTCCCTTCCATATTTATGGAAGTAGATATCTCAGGCCCTTTGATTGAAATAGAACTGTTGCCCAAATTCCATGGCCATGGTGTCACGATGAGTTTATTTCTGGAAGTCAAAGAATGAAGGATCAAGAATATAGGTTTATGAAACTTCCATGAAACCTGCTTGATGAGATATTGAGACAAAGGTATTAAATTACACGTTAAGCGTTCGTATGAGGTGACACGTCAATGCGGCGTCAACTTCTTTCTCTTGGGTTCCTTGACCCGTTACTAGACAGTAATCTTGGACTTTAGGCAAGCTCACCTAACACTACTGGAAATATCACCTATAACCATGGTTTAAAACCATGGGTATAGCCCTTGAAACCGTGGGTATAGAATATACCCATGGTTTCAGAAACCATGCGCTGCAGTGCCGTCGCAATAGGTCTATACCCACGGTTTTCTAAAAATCGTGGGTATAAACCAAGGAAAATTGATATTACCTGCGGTTTGTTAAACCATGGGTATAGATGTGTACCTAAGGTTTGAAAACCGTGGATATACTGATTTACAACGCCCCATATTTACCCACGGTTTACCAAACTGTGGGTATAGACAGGTTCCCCAGGCCGAGCAGCTACACCTCCCTACCATTCTACACCTGTATTAGCACATATACATGGTATGTCAAACTGGATGTTCGATAATCCAACCTAATCCCCAACATCTAAATAGCTAAACTAGAAGTTTCAATCCACTCTATGGATGGTTAAATACATGATCCTCTCTAATCTTGAGAAAATAGTCCCAATACACAAAGTAAAACAACGATCTCCTCATAGAAACTACTTGATCTCTCCTACAATGATCCATCCAATTGAACATTAAACAACACTAGTTGGAATCCACATGAAATTTCTAAATAATGAGCTCACACCCTCACACAGGCTTTGAATCTCACAAACCAACCCTATGAAGAATCTAAAACCAAACCATCACTACCACAAAACTGGGTTTCCGCAGCTGCACCTTTATCAGCGCTTTTTTTAGTAGCGCTGATAAAGGGGGGATTTATCAGCGCTTTTCCTAGCGCTGATAAATTTTATATTTTAAAAAAAAATCTTGAAAAATAATATATTGTTATATAATTATATTTATATTGATATAAATATAATATATGTTTTTTAAATATGTTTTAGAAAAGTATAAATAGACTACTACATTTAATATATAAGAAATTTAGTGAAAATGGATTTATTTTTTTTTAAAAAATATTATTAATTAATAATTTAATAATTATCATTGATTAATAATCATTTAATAACAATTTGAAGACACAAAAAATCAAAAAAATTAATAAAAGATCTAAAATATGTTGAAAATGTAACTCAAACTTCAAACAGCCATAACTTTTGATCCAGGTGTCCGTTTGAGCTCTACAACATATCAAATCGAAGCCTACGACGATCTCTACGCGCTGGTGACCCAAAACAAGCCTATGTCACATTTTCAAGTCCAAAAAAGGCCCATAAGGCCTCCAAAACTGAGTTTTTAGTCGGCATACCCCAATTTATTAACATTCAAACAGGTATAACTTCTGATCCGGATGTCTGTTATCTTTGTACCACATATCATATTGAAGATTGTTTCATTTTATTCAATTTTACTAGTTGTAGAGTTGAAACGGGCTTCTGGATTATAAGTTATGTCCGTTTTAACATTCTAGGGCTTTTCAAATACACATATATATGTATTTATTCGTAAATATATATGTGTCTGTGTGTGTGTGTGTGTTGTATATATGTATGTATGTATGTATGTATGTATTTATTTATTTATAAATACACATAAAAAACTTTTATAAATGTATTTAAAACTAATCTTATAAATATATATTAATATACAAATAAATATACGGATAAAAAATTGTAACTAAAAAAATATATATAAATATATATAAATATATATTAATATACGAATGAATATATATATACTAATATATGAATAAACATATATGTATTAATATAACTAAATATATTTATATTAATATGAATCTATATTAATATACGAATAAATATAACTATATATATATATATATAAATATTAATATTTATTAATATACGAATAAATAAATAAATAAATAAATAAATATATATATATATATATATTACTATGTGAATAAATATATATGTATTAATATAACTAAATATATTTATATTAATATGAATCTATATTAATATACAAATAAATATAACTATATATATATATAAATAAATAAATGTATCATTAAATAGATAAAAAACAAAATCTCTTAGTGGTAAAGGTGCAGGTGCGCAAGGGGGAGGTCTCGGGTTCGAATCCGGGTGGAAGTAAGGAGGGGCGCACGGGGGCAAGTGCAGGATGCGTAGGCAAGGGGAAAGGGCTGCGCGCGGGAGTGGGAGGGGGCCGCCTAGCACTGATAAAGGGGGGGGGGGGGGTTAAGCATTGTTAAAAGCTCCCCCCGAATATAAATTAATTTTTATTTATTTTTGAATTTTCTCAGCGCTTTTTTAGCATTAATAAAAGGGGTCTTTATCAGCGCTTTTCTGAGCGCTGATAAAAGGGACCCCCCTTTATCTTCGCCTCGATTAACAACGCTTTTTTAGCACTATTAATGCACTTTTCTAGCGCTGATAAAAGCCATGTTTATAGTAGTGCATATAGAAATTATCCTACTAAACATTCAAAAATAACAACCCCATTTAAATGGACTCTAAAAGTGATAGGATATGACCAATATGATCTATGTGTAAAAATTCTCAGAATGTGGTACTCACAAGTCGAATTTTGAAACTAGGGTGAAAAATAGGCAATAGAGATTTAAGGAGAAATTGAACACAATGTGTACAATGGGGTTAATGAATTGTAACCTGAATGACCCTCATAGACCATGTTCCTTGGTCCACTTGGTTTGAACTTTTCCAAATTACATGGCATGTTCCTCTTGCCCAGCCCCTCCCCATCCCTTCCCACTACCCAACTCCTCCCCCTCCCCCACTCCCCACTACCCATCCCCTCCCCCCTGCCTAGCCCCTCCCCCTCCCTCATAGACCATGTTTCTTGGTCCACTTGTTAGTGTTTAAATATTTAGGATATGGGTTTTCTTAGGTCTATCCAATCCTCTGATTTACTTTGTTTGAATTTTGTATTTTCAATCTATCTTGGGGTCTTGAATTAAAGGTTGTCCGATCCTCGTTCAAGAGGGGACAGTTTATAGGACTAATCTTTCTACATGGTATTAGATCCCTGGTAAAACCTATTCTTTGTATGAAAATAAATAAAAAATATTTATTTATTTATTTTTAGTTTTCATGTTTCTCTTGGTTTCACCCATGTCTATGACGAGATAATTTACTTCTTATGAAGGAAAACCAGGGTTTCAGTGAAAATCCTAGTTGTCAACCAAACATGTCCGACAAAGGAAATCCCCCCAAATTTCCTTTCCTTTCGTCCCTCTTCCCCACAACCAAATAGACCATCCCAGAGTGATAAGATAAGATGAAACAGGTAATGCCATAACATCAAAATGGAAGTTAAAATTTTATATGATGAACCAGCCCCAAAAGTACTGTTATAATCAACTAATACTTGGTGTTAATTTGGGGAAAACAAGAGAGAATTCAAAAGAGTCAACACTACAGTTGAAATCATATCAGGAAAACAAACAAAATATAAATTGAGAACCTCTCCAGAAAATTTGACAGCAGCAGCCAAGTTCTTGTCAAATTTAGTGGCAAGGTCACGAACTGAGAGTCGTTTTTGCAACTCAAACAACTGGGTGGTCTCTTATTCAATGAACACTTTCAGAGGTGGCCCCTTAGCATATTCTTCCACCTACTCAACAATCTGATTATTAGTCCCTATTCTATATTTTGGAAACTGGTTGAATGCAAAACTGACATATGTAGAAACAGGAAGAATTGCTTCCATTTGGATCAAGTCTTCAGGGCACACCTTTATCATTGAACCAAATTATATACACTATTGAAAAAAAATACATTCAATATCATGCAACAGATCTCTGATGTTAATAAAAATATAACGATCTACGAGGTGAAGACCATTCACAAAGGCATCAAGTGCTGGATTTTGCATAAACTAAGAGAACATTGATTTACAAGTGTACAATTTAACAAAGGAGCTTCTCAAATTTTGCATTTGAAATTAAACATGGGAATTATGGGAAAATACAAAAAACTCATCCAGATCCAAATCAGGAAAAGGAATAACATGATTATATTTTATACACAAACATATATCACAATGTCATTCAACTATGAATATTCATATAACTATCAGATCACATACCAATCAGTAAAGTACAATGACATATTTAGAGAAAATTTTGGATAAAAACACATGAAATAAAATACACAAACATATATTGAAATGTCATTCAAAAATTTATATAAATACAAAGTATCCACCATAAACAGAAAATGTTATCAATATTCAAGGCTTGTTCATGTTATCAAGATTAAAATATCAACTCCTCATCTCACCCCTGCCCAGCAAATTCCCCTCCCCCTCCCCTCTACCAAGCCCCTCCCTCATGCTCATCTCCCCCTTCCTAGATCCTCCCTCATGCCTAGCTCCCCCTGCCCAGTCCCTCCCCCTCCCCCTCCCTCATGCCCAGCTCCCCCCTGCCCAGCTCCTCCCTCATGCCTAGATCCCCCTGCCCAGCCCCTCCCCCTCCCCCTCCCTCATGCCTAGATCCCTCCCTACCCAGCCCCTCCTCCTCCCACATATTTACTATATACCAATCAAATATGAGATTCATTAACATCCCAAGGCATATAGTTTTTTTTAGGAAAATAAAATACACAGGGAAAGTGTTTTAGTTTTTGGTGTCATGACTGAACTACGTAACAATATAATCATAAATCAATGACCGAAAGGGGAAAGGGGAAATGAGTGCAGGTTACTTACCTTTCCTTGTAGAGCAATCATAGTCCTGATCACATTAACACCATAATTTTGTGCCAAGGTTCAAGGTATTTCCTCAAAAGCAACTATAGTAGCTTCGTAAGGCCACTATTTAGAAAGAAACCAAAACCAAAAAATATGAATCACTTCAAGAACTAAAAATCAGTGCCTTTACATTTAAATCAAAAGATCAGAAGCAACTAAACCTTCTCAATGCCTTCAATAGATGATCTCTTCTGCTTCAAAGTGGAGGACACAATCATACTCATCTGATGATCATCCTCTGCATGCTGAGTATATGAAAGAGAGATTAAGTCAATGTAGCTCCCTCCCCTCCCAGCCCTCCACTACACCCCCTCCCAACCTTACCCTCCTATCCCCACCTCCCATCCCTCCACTGCAGCCCCCCCAGCCCTCCACTGCAGCCCCCCATCCCAGGCCTCCCCTCCACTGCTAAGGCCAAGATTAGATGGAGAGATAATAATAAACACACCAAACCATAAAAAAATACGACATGTGAAAATTACCTAAAGAATTGTAAAATAACACCCCTGATGAAAACATAATCCAAAATATATTTAATTGCATAAAGAAATTCACATACAAGAAGTGCACCAATACAAAAAAAATTAAACTCCAACAAAATTCTATCTGCTAAGTCAAAAATGGAGGTGATTAATATCCCCCCCCATCACCATCATCGTCATCCCCATGTCCAGCATCACCATCATTAGCAGAAACATCGGCAACAACATCATCAGCAACATCATCACCAACCACACCATCAGAATCATCATCAACAATCTCATCACCAACAACAGCATCAACAACATCCTCGCTAGCTCTATCACCACCACCATCATCACCACTAGAACCCTCATGGGAATCACCTAAGGCATTATTTAAAGAGCGCATTGATGCCATACATGAATGAAAAGTGTCAACAACCTCTGATGGTAGTGACAGACTCAAAAATGACACAGATTTCATGAAATGTTCATTCATTAGCTTACTTTTTTCACGCTCCTCTAATAATATTTTCTTTGTCGCAGCTAATTCAGCACACACACTTTCCAACTCAGAGGCCTTAGAGGCTTTAGAGGAGTCCGATGATGACCAATACCTAGAGGGGACAATGTTTTTTCCTGGTCTACAATGGACTCTTCCTGGATGTTCCACACCTAACACCTGAATCAAATGATCATTTGGCCCTAAGTTGTCAGCTTTCTTCTCATCCATGGCCTCCAAGGCAGACTGTTGAAATTATAAACATATTAAAATATGAATTTTGTATAAATTTTTGAAATATAAATAAACAAACTTACAATTTTATCTTGTGTTTGTGAATTAACTGCAGTTCCATATTTTTTTTCCTACTGAAGCAAAATAATTTGGCACAAGGTACAAGACCTTCAATGCCCAATACACCTTACTGAATATGAGAAATACAAAAATTTGGATTACAACCATATATGATAAATGTAAAAAATTTGATTGAAGTGAGTTGAAACAAAGACCTACAAACATTGAAGTAAATGACAGTCATAACCGATTGGTGGTTTTTTGAAATGGTTTTCTGAAGTGGGTTTCAAGGAAATATACTACTTGTTTAGGAAAAATAGACAAGACTTCTCCTAGTATAAGATGTGATTTACAGGATACATGGACTAACCAAGGGAAGACATGAATAAGTTATGATGACATGTTATAAATAAGGACATTATTTTAATTCAGATGAACGTACCAGCCGCTTCTCATGCTTGGGCATTGTAGTGCACCCCAATGTGTGTAGATATGTCATTTCATCTTAGTTTTTTTGTTTTTTGCTGACACTTCCTAAGAAACAAAAAAAACAATACAAGTAATAAAAATTAAATTTTATATAAAAACCATTAAATATGGGCAGTACCTTATACTATTCGGTCTTCCAATATGCGATCATTATTTGATAATGAATTTTTGGACAATTAGGGTTTGTGGGTACACCCTCTAACTCAATACCCACTCTTCTCCTCCAAAAAATATGTAACTCATACTTGTATGACCGCCAATACTCTCCAAGATCACTCAACCTAGCAGCTTTGGCAGCTTCACCGTTAGGAAAGTTAAATCGACTCTGCAACAAACATGTTAATTCATATAAATACATTACTAATATAAATATAAATTTATAAAATTTTCGTACCCATATCTGTGACCATGACCTATACTTGATGTCAGCACTGATATGTCTCCATGAGACCAGTTCCACCGGAACGATATCATGATATTTGGATAAAGTATCCATGAAACTTCTACACTCCTTATCATTTTTACCCACCATTTGATTTTGAGAATTGTAATCCACCATAATCTGAGTTTCATGATTCCAGACATCCCGCATTCGAGTGTGCCCATGTCGCCTACTAGAAGATCCCAATAAATAAGATAAGAGGTTAAAAGAGAAGAGTTAAGTGACAATACAATAGGAAAAAAGTGAAATGATATAATTTGAAACATTTATAATAAAGAAACCTGATGCAGGCTCCTGAATAGGCTGTGAGGCATCTGTGGACTATGCTAGATCAACATCCTTTGAAGGAAGTATCTGTTCCACAACATGCTCTGGATGATCTTCATGAATAGGAGTGGAAACTGAAGGAATAGACACAATATGTGTAGGATGGATGGTAGGAAAAGGAGGTGGCGTAGACATGTCAGAATATGCATAGTAGGTATGGGGATACATGAATGGATATGGAAATTGTGCAGGTGAGAACATCGGTCGAGTCGGTGTGGACATGGAATGGAAAAAATAGGGTAAATGGGATGATGACAACGACATGTATGGGAACATCCCAGGGCTCTCAAGTGGAGGGCAGACATGTGTGGTAGATGGGATATCCACTGATGGGTCAGTGTGGCGAGTGGTAAGACGGGAGCTCCGCCTAGGTCTAGGAGGATCCCTGCTCGATCCCATACTAGGAAGAGGAAACTCTAGAGTTATATATCCCTAAAAACATTTGATCAAAAATATTAACTTGATATTATATGTAATGCAGAAGATAAATATTAGAATTATTATAATCACTAAAGACAACTCACGCTCGCGTCTAACAGGATCAACATCAAATAATCTCTTCTCGCGAGCTTCTGTAGTTTTCTTCATAATCTGCATAAGAATGAAATAAATATTTTTTAGCGACAATTTTTAAAAATCATACATACAACTTAAAATACAAAGAAGACAAAAAATTTCATAACATCTTACTGTAATGATAATTTACAACCAAGTTATACAATTTTTAAAACCACATTTTAAACCCAATTTTCTAAATTGAAATAAATATAATTAAATGAAATGAAATCAAAAAATACTAAAACAGACATATCATTCCAAAATAAAACTAAATTAAAGTAATTAAATTAGTACCAACCTGAGAAACTCACGTCAAGGTAAACTAAATGAACTCTGAATATATATGGTTACTTTTATATATTACCCTCCACTACCTCAGGTTCAACATCATCTCTCACAATGGGACAATTTGTGTCATCAAATACAATATTTTGGCTAACACTAATGAGGGAATCAATGGTGCTAATTTCATACCCAACATCATGAAAAATATGTCTTGGGATTACTTCATTAATGACACCGTAATTAGGTTTTATATGATCTTTCACATAAAACACTAGTTTTTCCATTGATGCCAAAATGAATGGTTCATCAGTATGCAGGAATCGACTCATGTCAATAAATCTAAATCCATAATCATCAATAAATGTACCATGTCATGTCATTGAATCAAACCATTTACATTTCATCATAGTGACTCGACCTTGAGAGTAGTAATCCAATAACAATATTTTCTCAACCAGTCCATAATAATACACATATTCATATCGAGGTCGACTATCTGATGCACTGGAATAACAATCCGTTCTAGCAGTTAACATAAAGCCATCATGCTGTGTTATCATTTTCACTACTCTATCAGTTGTAACAAATTTATATCCATTGATTATTAAATATTTGCAGTCACGAACCAAAGAATTGGGACCAAAAGCCAACACTCTTAATTCTTGAGAAATGAAGTCAGTAGGTGAACTCAATACCTGGAATACATATGAGTAATATAATCAAATATATATCTATATTTTAAGGTATTTAATGTAATGGTCATACCTTTGATTTCAACCAAGCTGGGAACTCTTGGCTATGCATAGCCTCTCTCCTTCTCAATGGAAAATACCGATGAAATCTACTTATAATTTGTTTATGTTCTCTACATAAAATGACAATAAAAGTATAAGGTATATGTGATATGATATCGTATGAGATAACATATATATATATTCAAATTACTTACTTGATATAGGCATCGAACAAACCACAATTAAACAAGACTATACGATGTGCCATATTCTGCTCTTCAAAGCTCAATGTAACCAATGTATATGACCTGAAAATTCCACCTGTTTGGAGAAGAGATGGAAACGAGGGCTGAATTTCCTCATACTTCTCATCTTCGTTTCTCATTGGTTGATTATGTCTTGTGCTCACATCAGACAAATACATTGAACAAAAATCCATACATTCTTGGGCCAGATAACTCCTCACAATGGAACCTTCAGGATAATTCTTATTTCGAACATATGATTTCATTGTGAACATATTTCTTTCAGTGGGATACATCCATCGAAAATAAACTGGTCCCCCAAGAAGTGTCTCAATTGGAATATGAACTGTTAAATGCAGCATGCAAGTGAAAAAGGATAGAGTAAATTTTTTTCCAACTCACACAGAATTAACGGTGCCTCTTGCTGCATTTTTATAAATAATGATTTGGATAACCTTTTAGAACAAAGGTATCTAAAAAAATGACACAACCAAATCACTGCCACCCTTACATTATTGGATAGAAAATGCTGAATTGCTATTGGAATCAATTCATGAAGAAGGATGTGATAATCATGAGTTTTTAGGGATTTCAATTTCAAATGTCTTATGTTGACTCGTTTAGATATGTTGTTGGAATATCCATCTAGAACATTGATATTATCCAATATTTCCAGAAATTGATCTTTATATGTCGGTGTCATCACATAAGAAGTACAAGGAACTTTCCATTTGTTTTCACTGATACAAACAGGATGTAGTTCTGGTCGAATACCCTAATCCAATAAATCTCGATGAGATCGGAAGTCATATTTGGTCTTCCCCTTAATATTCAAAAGAATTTCAAGCAACATTTCACATATTTTTTTTAAATATGAATTACATCTAAACAATGACATAACAAATTAGTAGACCAATATGGAAACACAAAAAAAATACTTCTCCTTTTCCAATTGTAAGTGACTTCAGTATCAACATTCTTCCTCTTTCGAGATTTAAACTGACCTTTCCCTAATGAAAAGATGAAATCTTTCAATTCATTAAGCACATAACTTCCTGACATACGTTGAGGTGGTTCTTTAGTGTCAACATTATTATCAAACCTCTTACGATTCTTCCTGTATTGATGATCCATTGGCAAGAATCGACGATGCCCCATGAAACTGAAACTACGACGATATTTAAGTCTTCTCGATCATGTATTCTTCATACAAATGGGACATGATAGTTTTCCCTTCGTGCTCCACCCAGACATCATTGCATAGGAAGGGAAATCATTTATGGTCCATAGAAGGGCAGCACACATCTGAAACGTATTCTTTGAAGAAGCATAAAATGTCTGCACACCTAAATCCCAAAGTTGTCTCAACTCTTTTATTAAATGCTGCAATTAGACATCTATATCATTACTAGGATCTGAAGGTACAAATATCAGTATACTCAAGAAATTGAAAGGTTTTTCATACACATCCACGGAGGAAGATTATAAACATGAATAAAAACTGGACATGTGCTATGAGCAGTAAGCATCTGACCAAACAAATTAAAACCATCACATGATAGGCCCAATCTGACATTACGCACCTCAGCTGCAAAATCAGAATGTTGTGCATCAAATGTCCGCCATGCTAATCCATCTACAGGATGGACCAACTCATAATTTTCTTTAATTCTCTCAACATCATTCCATCGCATATTGACTGAGATTTCTGGAGACATGAATAGATTTTGAATTCTGGGAATCAATGGAAAGTGCCACATGACTTTATGTGGCACACGAGATGGTGTTCCATCTGAATTTGTCTTCCATCAAGATGTACCACATTATTTACAGTCATTACGGTCATCTGTTTCCTCCAAAAATAAACTGAAATCTTTCAGACAAGCATGGACTTTATTAGTAGCAAATCCAAGATGCTTAATTAACTTCCATTCCATGTAATGATTTGAGGGAATATCTGAATCATCAGAAAGCAAGTCCTTCAAAAATGTAATAATATAATCAATAGCGGTATTAGAAATCCCATACATGGTTTTCCCATGATATAACAACATTAAAAATTCTAACTTGGTCATTTTAGTACATTCTTGATATACTGAAGTTATGGAATTATCCAATAAATTTTTCACTCTCTCAACACCATGGTCTTCAATATCTTCCTCATGTGTACTGATATCATTGTCTTCTTGCACCATCATGCTATCTCTCTCAGAACGATGCACATATGGAAACCGATCAAATATAAAATTCTCCATGTCACTTCGTTCATTTTGTTTATGAACAGTCGAAGATTGACTCATCTCTCCATGGTGAAACCAAACATTATAGTTTTCTTGAAATCCAAATTTTGTTAAATGGTAACTAACTTCTTCTCGTCTTAACCATGGTCTTCCAACACAATTATAGTAGAGAAACTATATACAACCTCTATATGACGCATTGTTAAATGCAAAATCTAAAAAATTCTCCAAATTATTTTGAAACTTGGTTGAAATCCAATCGGTACGATACATACATCTTCTATCCATTCTATAACAAGAAAAAAAATTATCATTCAATCAACAATGCAAATCATATTTAAAAAATTCATTACAATAAATTTTATTATTAAATTAATCAAATCATATTAGTAGCTAGCAAAACATATTTAATGAAAAGAGGAGTACATGATTGAATAAGTATAAAAAAAGAAAAAAAAGTCTACCTTGAGATGTAAACTAAAGAAAAAATTTAAAAAAGACACTCCCAAGTGGTCATTGATGGAGAATAAAAAAGAAAATTTCAATGTAAAATACTCTTTTATAGATATGGAGACATTATACACATGGGAATAAAATTTTATTTTAATAATATGAATTTATAATTTTATAGATTATTTGGTAGGGGTTATTTTATGGGGAATAAAACATTCAATGAAAATAGAGTAGTTATAACTTTAATGTTTTGTAATTAATATTGAAAAAATGTTTCAAGGTATCCTACAAATTTTGTACAACATGATGCTCAAAAGATATACTTTTTATGGATTCTATTAGAACTTTGGAATATTTGTTTATATGTAAAAGATATGTTTTTAAAATAGAAATCATGATATACTTGGGAGTATTGAGAATCAATGTTTGGGGATTTCAACCCCTTTAAAGGAATAAAAGTTAGAAACGTATTGTAAATTCTATATAGAAATCACAGAACATGTTTGATATTATTGAATAAGTCTATGGAAGGTATGAACATCCTATTAATGATGAAAATGAATGCCTCGTCATTATACCATTCTGAAAATTTTTTAGTTTTAATACTAAAAATCCTCAAAAAAGAAGAATAGAAAAGTGAAGGAGAAAGATTTAGTTGTTGAAGTTTCACCCAAAGTATCCAAAGGGGAAAGTCCATGGATCTTGGATAGTGGATATTCTTATCACATGATAAAAGATATAAAAACATTGAAATATATTGAAAAATGAAATGGATGCTTAGTTACCTTCATAAATTATGGGTCTCTAAAGGTTAAAGGAGTTGGTTTAATTGTTATTGGGAAAGAGAAGCTTAAATAAAAAAACACTCTTTATGTTGATGGATTAAAACACAATCTATTAAGTGTTTCTCAACTTCATGATAAAGGAAATATTTTTTTTAGGAATTATGGGTTATTGTTTGAGAACATTTAGGATGGAAGAGTGGTTAAAATAGGATAAGAGTGCTAGAGGCAATTTATTCCAAGTGGGTGATGTTGAAAATTCATGTTATCTAAACATGAATGAAGAGAATGAATTATAGTATCAGAGGATTGGATAATATAAATGTTCTATTTTTTAAAAAGGATATGGACTCTCTTTTTTTTAATAGGAGATGATAAATAGAGAATATATATAGAGTGTTCCTTATTGGGGAGACTTAGGGAGTTGGTAGTTGAAACTTAGAGAAGAGTTCATGTGTTGTTCCCCATGTTTTTGAAAAATAAAAAGGAGGAAATTGAAGAGCCCTTGATGATCAGAAAACTTAACATGTCTTAGAGTCTAAGATCCCTCATTAAGTTAATTGATTAAAGGGGTGGTGATTATATCTTAATTAAGTCATTGCTAATATAACGTTGATCTTTACTCTAAGGGTTAGATAATTAGGAAAACCGTTATTCATTATAATAGTTCAGTGTTTAAAAAACATTTTTAGTGTTTGAAAACTATGAAATTTTCAATGAATAAAATTCATTTAGGGATTTTGAATGAAATTTTTATGTTTTATTTACTAGAATCATACTCATTTATGGGTAATAAGTGAATTCGAGACAAGTTGAAGAAAAATTAATAAAGAAAATCCATCAAATTCCATGTCTACATCATGGTTGTAATGACCCCTACTTTTTATATGAGAATTTACCATTGAATAAATTATATGTGTGATATTTTATAAAAAATAAACAAAATATTATTATAAATTAAGAACTTTACATATCCATAATATGATCATTATCCATTATAGACATTAGAGATCTAGTTGTTAGAATGTGATAATTAGAATTGGTGCATATTAAGGGTAATGATGAGAGATAATTTATATATAGGGGTAAATTATGGCCTCAACTAATAGGAAATAACATTTTTGAAACACAGTAATATGATCTTGGGAAAATATTTGGATACAAAGGGTTGGTTTACTAATACAAACCAAAATCCTTAACTTGAGGATGGATGGGAAGGATCCCTCTCCCAATGTGTTCTGATATTTTTTAAGTGTTGTTTGAAGTGATGAAAATTTAATAGGGGTGTGATTATGGTAAAAGGAGATAAATTCAATAAGTGGTGTCAGATTTATTAGATATATTAATTGGTATAAAAATATAAAATGGTATCATGGCCTTATATGACTCAATAAATGGTGTTGAGAAACCACTTTAGATTTGTATGCTAGATCTAGAATTTCATCTTGTGATGAAGAGGCTCAAATGATGTAGAGCCTCATAGAGAATTAAAGTTGTTTCAAAGCCTCATATAAAATTTTCAGTTGTGTTAAGTGAAATTTGGTAATTGATAAATGATATCATTTCATATGTAAATTGTTATAAGGATACTAAAGTTAATAGAATACAATACATGTAATTAATAATAACTTTCATGGAATTTAGGTTTATTTGTTCGTGTGCTAATAATGTGGTGTTAGGTTATTGTTTTTTCTAAGATACCAAAATTTTTAGGAAGTAACGTTTCATAACCAAAAAATAGTTACAATGTTTGAAGTATTATCTATATAATTAGTGTAAATAACTGAATGCATTTAGGGGGATTTGGGGATGGGAACACATAAACTGTTTATTCTTATCCATAAAAAGGAAAGCCATGTGAGGAAATTATGGTTCATGGATATCAAGTGGTGTCATAAGTCCATCATGAAAAAGTGATATCTATTAGTTAAACATGTGGTGTGACTCACACACTTAGTACTTTATTGTTTATTTTATGATGGTTTTGTGTAATTATGATTGAGATTACAGGATGTGTAGAAGAAAGAAAAATCTCAAGTTATACATGTTTATATAAGTAAGTGAGTCGCATGCACAACTTTGATGTTATTGACTATATCGAGTTTAGAATTATTAGGATTAAAGTATTCATAAATAACTCAATGATAAGTAGTAAATTAAATTGCTAAAAATATTTTAGTAAAACATGGCTGAAGAGAGGAAATGATTAAAATCCTAGAAAATAAAAATTAGGAATTATTTTTCTCTAACAAGTGGAATTGACAGTGGTAAAAGATCCAAAGGTTTAATCAACACATGGTTTAAAGATAACCTAAAGGTTTGAATGTGGTAAATGGATCCAAATTTTCAAGATATGGAGTTTGAGGAATAGGTTGAAAGAGCTCAATATCAAATGGGTCTTAAATGAATTTAATAAGAAAGGGGGAGAAAAAACTCTCCAAATATTGATTTTAAAAGTTGAGTAGAATAAAAATGTACCAAAAAGGATTTAGTGGAGACCATTAAAAATATACAACATGTATTGGATGAATGATGGGGGAGTATAGATAATAAGGTAACCCTATGTAATTATCTAATAAAGGGGGAGAATGAAAATAAAAATATGTATACAAAGTAAATTTTCATTATATTTAAAAAAAGGGGAGTGAAAACAATACACCATAAATATGTATTCTTTTGAATAATTTATAGTTAAAAGTTGGTGTAGGATTTATAGTAGTATTATCAAAAAAATCTAAAGGGAGATAAAGTTTCAACCATAAAGTTGTGTGTTGTATTTGTTTAAAATAAGTGTTATGTTTTCTAATAAATAATTGTGTTTGATAATAAAAGTCACAAATTGGAGTTTTGAGATTGTTTGGAAGTTATTTAGGAAGATAAGTTGAAGAATTATAAGTTATGAAAAGTGTTTTGGAAGTGGGGTTGGAGATGTTCTAGAAGTGAATTTGTTAAAAATGTAAAACTTGATATTCTAAAAGTAAATTGATAATGGATGTAAAGGTTGTGAATTCTGGATGTAGTATGTTACAGAATTAGAGAACCAAGATGTTCTGAGAAGAATTTTTTGTTAACTAGAAGTTTGGAAGTTAAGTATAGAAGTTTTTTTGAAGTGTAAGTCTATAAATTAATTAGGGAAGATAAGTTTTAAATTTTTTGGATAATCTTAGATCTGTGTAAGATGATTAATTGGATGTTTTTGGAAAATTAAGTCTGGAAATTGAGCACATTGGTTATTCTGGAAGTTATAGGAATAAACCATGGCATAAACACAAGTATTGATCCATGATTTATGTTTAAATAAAACTGGTAAAGGAAATGAAAAACATTAACCTGATATATATAATATATTCCATGCTAATGCATAATAAATTGTAGAAGAGGAAAAATTAGTAAAGTTTATATAGGATCCTATACATAAGGATTACCTCAAAAAGAGAAATCCTACAAATGGGTTGATCTATACTTGTAATCTAGAAAAGGAAAACACTATTTGTATATATAAGAGTAACTCATTCCAATACATAATTTTTCTTTCTAATTCAGAGATTGGAAAATTTTATATGGAATGGTTTTTTTCATGTTATATAAGGTAATTCCAAAGAAGACTGAGTAGAAAAATAGAAAAGTGATGAATTTGATGATTCCCAGAGGAGAGGGAGCCGAGAGGGGGTAGTGGGGATGTTTTCAGAGCTGGGGGCAGCGTGGAAAAGTCCAGGATGTTGAGGTGGAGGTGAAGTCTGGGAGGTCCAGGTCGGGAGCAGAGGTGGAGCCAGGAGGCGGAGCCAGGAGGCGGAGGCGGGAGGCGGAGGCCGGGGAGGGGATGAGATGGCTGGGAGGCGGAGGTTGGATGGCCAGGAGGCGGAGGTCGGAGAGGAGAGGAGAGGGCCGGGAGGCAGAGGTCGGATGGTCGGGAGGTGGTGGTCGGGGAGGGGAGGACGAGACTGAGATTTGGAGGTTGGGGAGGTAGGGTTGAAGTGGGGGGAGCGTGATGGATCCCGATACTTAGGGGTTGAATACCCAGGGTTTTAATAAAACCGTGGGTATAGACAATTAAAAACCATCTATCCCCATGGTTCTTTAAACCATGGGAATTGATTTGTGGGGATAAACCCCATTTCCAGTAGTGTAATTCCAACGAGAAAGAGGCCTAGATGGTCACAGACTAAGTGTATCCAAGTATCTCAAGTAGAATAAAGATTATTCCCGTATGTGGTTTAATAATTATTCAAGGAAGCCTAAATAATTTTAATGTTAGAGGAAGAATAAAATGAAAATAAGATATACACGTCGTGTACATTTAATATACATGCCATGTAGTTTTCATTTTGGAAAGGAAATGAAAAATGAGTACACACTGTGTATTAATGATTACACGCCGTGTAGTTTTTCCAGTTGGGATTTTGAAGAAATAATATCGTTTTATTAAATGATATTTATTATAATCAGCGTGGGCACATGTCAAGAAATTAATGATTCTACATGGGGGTTTTCAATAAGAGTTAATGAAATAAATAAAATGCATAACGAGTTTATTTATTTTCATAACTCTATAACCTCAAACTCAATTATAAATATCCTCACAACCCCAACACTTTTCCCTAACCGTTGTACATAATAATTCTGGAGAATTCTCTCAAGGATGAAAGAAATACTTCCTCCAAGAATGCTCTCAAGACCGAGAGAGATCCTCCTCCATTGGATCAAGGCGATCTAAGGCGGACAATGCAAGCAAAGGCTTCTCCATGCTAGCACCCATAGATTCCTTTGGCGACGTCCAAATATACGTGCTGTACAAGTGGATCACCACTAGAGGAAGTCTACACTTGGATTCTGCGATGCAACGGAGAATCACATCAGAACGTGATCAGAAATATCAACTAAGAAAGAACACCATAAAAGGTACTTATTTTCAATTAATTAAATTAATTATAATCAACCTGTGATGATCCTCCTTTGTGGTTCCGGGACCATTCTTCTTCTTTGTCTATTTCTGTGATTCGATCCATGGAGTCTGGCGTTTATCGTCGTATTGATCCTAGATTGATCATTGATAATGACAAAAAGTCAAGTGGGAACATCCACCCATGAGCTTCCACTACACCCAGGACCTTCAAGTGGCATCATAGGGGTCACAATGTTGATTATAGTTATTTAATTTTTGTTGATAATTTATGCATTTATATTTTATTCAATTCAAGATAAATAGTTCTATAAAACTGAATGAATGAGATTTGTTATTCCTCCTTCGTTTCTCGATTCACATCATAGAAACGACCTTTTAATTTTAATTTTGATTAAAATAAAAATGAGGAAATCATCCGGAGGAGCTTCTCATTCTGTCTGTACAACATAGGAATACATGGTGTGTAGTGAAATCTACACGCTGTGTACTTAGGTTCAACGAACCGGTATTGGTCCACCAAACCACGCCGTGTGAATTGAGCATACCTAAGTTTTTTAATACACCGTGTTGACCAGAACTGAACGGCGCGTGGAAACTGGAATACATGACGTGTATGTTGAATCAACATGCCGTGTAGTCCGATCCGACCCAGGTGAAACCGTTTACAAGGAAAAGCCGTGTAATCGCGTACACGGGATTGCCAGGCCAGTAACCGCGTAACAAGGAAGTACATGCCATGTTAGATTAATCTACATGCTGTGTACTCTAAAATTTCCAAAGTACAGAAAACACACCAAAGCCCCTGGTATGTAATTTGGATAAAGGGTGAAAAAAATACACGCTGTGTAATATATCCTACATGCCGTGTAATTTCCAGAAATAGAATTTTACCAGGTTTCCTCCAAAGTAAAAAGACCCGTACAAGGAATATGGATGAGAATAATCTCAAGGAAATTCAGAAAGGAATTTAAGATAAAGAATTGATTAATTATAAGATTATAATTAATTGAATTCAAGTGCGACTTATCTTGAATAAAATAAAGATTAAAAGAATTTGAATACTAAATATGCATAAATGTCATTGCATGATATGGATGATCATGAGCTAGACCAAAGACCCTTTGTGTGTGTATAATTTCATTTAAATTTATTTAATTTAAATTCGTTGGCCTGTGAGCCTTCTTCCAATAAAATGTAGGGCCTGCGTGCCCATGGTTTATTTAATGTAAACCCCATGTAATGGAGGATCTCCCAAGCCAGAGGAGACAGTTCAAAATCCGAATCTGAGGTGAAACCAACCCAAGAAGATATAAAGGTGGACAGGCGAGAGCTACAAAACACGAACCATTGGGTTCAAGGTGTTTTTCCCTAGGCCAGGGTTAGCTTATCAAAACCGCTAGATAAGCTAACCAATATAATCTCATGATTATGCCATATTATTTTATTTTTGTCTAATTTAATGGTTTATTTATTATGTATGTTTTGTCATGATAACATAGTTAATGAAATAAACAAGCATGCAAAGATGAAATAAAATAAAAACTGGACTATGCATAAACATTATTAGAACATGGTTAATCACTTAATCAATCATCACTTAATATTAACAAGCATGTGATAATGCGAATCTATGCATAAAAGATTGAAATCCCTCAAATACTATATTAAGTCAAACCAAGCCTTTCATTACTTGATTAAGGGAAAGACTCAATAAAACTATGTGTTTGACCAACCCTTGTTAGGGAACTTACTTTTATAAAGGAAGCTCTTATGAAAGTTTCAAGTTAACTTAAACATTTTACATCAAGAGAAGTAGACCTTGCTAGAATTTTTATAAAATGGAGGCAAGTGTTAAGGAAATCCAAGTCAAGATTTCAGGATTGGGGAGTCCACTCAACAGATCAAGGAACTGTAAGCTCACAGTTGGCAAAGACCTGGCTACCTAAATACCTTTAAATAGCTTGACAAACCCTTGTTGGGGTTATGCGAAGGGGAATATGGATCCTTGCCACTAGAATGTTATAGAAACTAGGAATTCCAAGTTCAATGGTGGGGGCCATTGGGACATGATAAAATAGTGGGATAATTAATAAATTCATTTATTATTTTTCATAAAATGTAATCAAAAGGCACTGATAAATCTTCTCTTTTAATTTGTAGAATCAATATGAAAAACTCTTCAACCACATTTTCTCTGCGATCAATTCTGGATAAGGACAATATCCTCACTGGCAGTAAATTTTAGGATTGGTTTAGGCGCCTTCGGGTTATCCTATGCCATGAATGAAAGTTTTACCTGCTGGAGTCCTCACTTCCTGATACGCCTACCCAAGGGGTGAGTGATGAATATTTCCTAGTTTATGATCAACATTTGAACGATGCACTCGATGTTCAATGTTTGATGCTATCATAAATGTCTAGTGAGCTCATGAAGTCTCATGAAGACATGGATGCCTATAGCATGCTCGAGCACCTCCGTGGTCTATACTAGGAGAGAGAAAGATAAGAAAGGTTTGAGATCTCCAAGGCTCTATTTCAGAGAAATCTTGGAGAGGGTGCCCCAGCTGGGCCTCATGTAGTCAAGCTCATTGGATACATTGAGCACTTGGAGGTTCTAGGCTTTAAACTCCCCAAAGAACTGGGTACCAATCTCATTCTTGCATCACTCTCCCAGAGCTTCTCTAACTTTGTTGTAAATTTCAACATGAACAACATTGAGAAGTCTCTATCTAATCTTCTTATCCTCATTCGCCAAGTGGACAATGATATGAAGTGTGAAAATCCTTCTGTCCTTATGGTGAATAAAAGGAAAGGGAAGGTGAAGAGCTTTAAGCCCAAAGCATCTTCAAGGCCTTCCAAGAAAAGGAGATCAAAGGGGAGGCAAGAGAACATGAGGCTATTTGTTTCACATGTGGCAAGAAGGTCCACTGGAAGAAAAAATGCACCCAGCCAAGGAAGAAAGGGGAAGCTTCAGGTGCATTTGTTATCGAATGAAATCTATCTATTTCTACCAATTGGGTATTAGATATTTCTTGTGGTTATCACATCTGTATCCAAATATAGGAATCAAGTAGATTCAGAAAGATTGACCGAGGTGAGGTGGATCTGCGAGCAGCCAATGGAGCCAGACTCACTGCTATAGCTGGAAGAGACTACCACCTCACATTACCTACTAGGATGGTCTTGGTATTAAAATAATGTTATTATGTACCCTATGTAACCAAAAACACCATTTCAGTATCCATATTAGATACTAATGGATTCATCTTCAAGTTTGGAAATGAATGTTTCTACTTTTATAAAGATAGCATTTGTTTTGGTAGGGCACATTTATATAATGACCTTTATGTGTTAGACTACACAAACCAAGTAATGTAAATCTATGACAAAGTTAATTCACATGACTCATACCACACCCAACTTTGGCATCACCGGCTAGGTCATGTCAATGAGAAACGTTTGACAAAATTACATCAAGATGGGTATTTAGATTCTTTCGAACTAAAACCACTTGGTGTATGTCATGCATGTCTACAAGGAAAAATGACCAAAGCCCCATTTAGTGGGAAAGGTGAAAGGGATAAAGATCTTCTAGAATTAGTTCACATAGATGTGTGTGGACCATTTCCAATTGAATTAAGGGGTGGGTTCTTGTACTTCATAACTTTTACTGATGATTTTAGTATATATGGATATATTTACTTAATGAGGTATAAGTTAGATTCCTTTGATCGGTTAAAAGAATATAAGAATGAAGTTGAGAACCATCTTGGTAAGAAGATTAAGAAACTCCACTCAGATAGAGGAGGTGAATATCTTAATCAGGACTTCATTGATTTCTTACGGGAGTTTGGGATTCTATCTCAACTCACTCCTCCTTACATGCCTTAGTGGAATGGTGTAAGTGAAAGGAGGAACCACACCCTGTTGGACATGGTGAGATCAATGATGAGTCATGCGATTCTTCCATTATCCTTTTGGGGATATGCATTACAAACAGAAAAACACATACTAAACCAAATACCAACTAAATCGATAAATGGTATTTCATATGAGTTATGGAGTGGAAGAAAAGCCATGTTATCAAATTTACATGTTTGGGGTATCAAATCATTTGTTAAGGCCTCTTAAGGTAACAAAATTGCACCCCAAGGCACAAAGTGTACCTTTATAGGATATCCTAAGGGAAAAAGGGGATATTACCTATACAACCCCTCAGATAAAAAGGTTAAAATGACAAGACATGCCATATTCCTTGAGAGGGAGAACATCTCCAAAAGAGATAGTGGGAGTGAGATAGACTTCGATGAAGTCGAGGCTCAAGATACACAGGAGTTGTTACAAGAACAGATTCCACAAAGCCCCGTGGAAGAACAATCTGTTTTAGAGACACAAGAACTGCGTAGGAGCATGAGAGAGGTGAGAGAACCAGAACGATATGGTTTTCTTGTCACCAAGGATGGTGACTCATTATTGGTTAAAAATGACGATCCTATTACCTAAAAGGAAGTAGTTGAAGGCACAAATGTTTCCAAGTGGTAAGAAGCCATGAATTCTAAAAATGGATTCCATGTACCAAAACCAAGTTTGGATTTTGGTAGATCCTCCAGTTGATGTAAAGACCGTTGGTAATAAATGGGTATTCAAGAAGAAAATGGACATGGAGGGACAAGCCAACACCTATAAGGCATGACTGTTTGCAAAAGGTTTTAGACAGTGTCAAGGAATTGACTATGATGAAACCTTTTCACCAGTTGCGATGCTGAAATCCATCAGAATCCTATTGGCCATTTCCACTTACCATGACTATGAAATTTGGAAAATGGATTTCAAAACATAATTCCTTAACGGGAACCTCTAGGAAGATGTCTACATGACACAATCTGAAGGGTTTGTGACTCCAAAGGATTCCAATAAGGTATGCAAGTTGCAGAAATCCATTTATAGATTAAATCAAGCATCAAGGTTATGTAACATTAATTTTGATGAAGCCACAACAGAATTTGGATTTGTTAAGAACAAATGTGAGCCTTGTGTCTACAAAAGGTTTAGAGGAATTGAAGTCGTTTTCCTAATAGTATATGTTGATGACATATTACTAATTGGAAATGAAGTACCTGTCTTATAGTCAGTTAAGGCATGGTTGGATAAATGCTTCTCTATGAAAGACTTGGGTGATGAAACATATATTCTTGGGATCAAGATCCATCGTGATAGATCCAAGAGAATGCTGGGTCTGAGTCAAAGTACATACATTGAAAAGATACTGAAGAGATTCAGTATGGAACAGTTTAAGAGGGGATTGTTACTAGTGTCACATGACATTCATCTTTCCAAGAAAATGTGTCCTCAGACACATGAGGAAAGAAAGAAAATGTCAAGGATCCCTTACACATCTGCGATTAGGTCAGTCATGTATGTTATGTTATGTACAAGTCTAGATGTTTCTTAAGCATTAAGTGCGGTAGGCAGATATCAAGTTGATCTAGGAGACCGCCATTGGATGGCAGTCAAGACTATCCTTAAGTATCTGAGGTGTACTGAGGACATGTTCATGGTTTATGGAGGAGATGAGGAACTAGTCATCAGAGGACATGTAGATGCTAGTTTCCAGACTGATCAAGATGACATGAAGTCGCAGAATGGATAAATCTTTAGTTTGAATGGAGGTGCAGTGAGATGGAAGAGCTCAAAGAAAGGTGTGGTCACATATTCTACAGCAGAGTCCGAGTATATTACAGCTTCTGAGGCAGCTAAAGAAGCAGTATGGATGAGAATCTTCGTCCAAGAGATGGATGTATTACCTAACAGTAAAGATCCTATCACACTCTATTGTGATAATAATGTAGTTGTGGAACTTACAAAAGAGCCAAGGTCACATCAGTGGACAAAGCACATAATTTGGAAGTATCATCTCTTGAGAGATTTTTCTTAGAGATGTGAAGTGGAAGTGAGCAGTATTTCCATGGAAGACAACGTGGCTGACCCCTTGACTAAGATTTGACTCAGTAGAAACATGATCATCATGTGAGTTCAAGTGGACTAAAAGTCACAGACAGTTGCCTCTAATCCAAGTGGGAGTTTGTTAGAGTTAGTATCCTGATAACCAACTGTTTATACTTTTATTACATTAATGTACACTTATTATATATTGTTCATTGTTCTGGATGACTATAATATAATAATGTCCTGGAATATTTGTTGCATTAATAAGGTCATATAAGATCCCCGCTATGATAAGAACCTTGAAATTATATAACAATATTCTTAAATAAAGTTCTACGGTTTGATGACATACTATGATAGGAAACATAGTATACAGACCGTCATGTGTGAGTACTCGTAAGAAGATGAGACTCTCTCTCATGGAGTTCGCACTTGGGAATCTCCAAGATGAGAGATTATGAGAACAGACCTGCCAATAGTAATTCCACATGTCTTGGAGTCATAGGACATTTCTATCTACAAGCATGTGTAATGGTCCTTAAACTGGAAGATTATCATTAACTCATGTCATGACTCATGCACTTAGATTTACTAACGAAAACCGTCATGAAGATAGTTGGCGGGAAGTAGGGTACGTTGGGTGCGGCACGAATGAAATGATGTTAATGGATAAGTAGAGGAAGTATTTGTACCTTATATATTTATGGAAGTAGATATCTTGGGCCCTTTGATTGAAATAGAACTATCACCCAAATTCTATGGCCATGGTGTCACGGTGAGTTTATTTCTGGAAGTCAAAGAATGAAGGATCAAGCATCTAGGTTTATGACACTGCCATGAAACTTGCTTGATGAGATATTGAGACAAAGGAATTAAATTACATGGTAAGCATTAGTATGAGGTGACACATCAATGTAGCATTAAATTCTTTCTCTTGGGTTCCTTGACCCGTTTCTAGACAGTAATCTTGGACTTTAGGCAAGCCCGCCTATTGCCAACGAGAAAGAGGCCTAGAGGGTCACACAGTAAGTGTATCTAAGTATCTCAAGTATAATAAAGATTATTCCCATATATGTTTTAATAATTATTCAAGGAAGCATAAATCGTTTTAATGTTAGAGGAAGAATAAAATGAAAATAAGATATACACGCCGTGTACATTGAATGTACACGCCGTGTAGTTTTCATTTTGGAAAGGAAATGAAAAATGAGTACATGCCGTGTATTAATGATTACACGCCGTGTAGTTTTTCCAGTCGGGATTTTGAGGAAATAATATCATTTTATTAAATGATATTTATTATAATCAGTGTGGGTGTATGTCAACTAATTAATGATTCTACATGGGGGTTTTCAATAAGAGTTAATGAAATAAATAAAACGCATAACACATTTATTTATTGTCATAACTCTAAAACCTCAAACCTAATTATAAATATCCTCAAAACCCCAACACTTTTCCCTAATAATTGTGAAAAACAATTCTGGAGAATTCTATCAAGGATGAAAGAAATCCTTCCTCCAAGAATGCTCTCAAGATCGAGAGATATCCTCCTCCATCAGATCAAGGCGATCTAAGGCGGAAAACGCAAGCAAAGGCTTCTCCATGCTAGTACACAAAGATTCCTTTAGCAACATCCAGAGATACATGGTGCACGTGTGGATCACCACTAGAGTAAGTCTACACTTGGATTCTGTGAGGTAATGACAAATCACATCGAAACGTGATCAGAAATATCAACAAAGAAATAACACCATAAAATATACTTCTTATCAATTAATTAAATTAATTATAATCAACCTATGATGATCCTCCTTTGTGGTTCCAAGACCATTCTTTTTTTTTTGTGATTTGATCCATGGAGTCTGGAATTTATCATCGTATTGATCCCAGATTGATCATTGCTAATGAAAAAAATTCAAGTGGGCACATCCACCCACGAGCTTCCACTGCGCCCAAGACTTTCAGTACATGGGGCCTGAGACTATCTAGTGCCTTGGGGTGTTCCCGATTTTGTTGCTCATTGAATTCATGGTATTTTACCTTGTCTTGGGATGTTTTTAGAATTACATTATAGTAGATAAAATTTCTATTTAAATGTGTGAACATTCTGAAAATTTTAGCTTGAAAACTCTTTTCAATTGAAAGTTTCATTTCTTGGAATTTATCATTACTTTTCTTTGCGTATTAAAACTGCTTGATTTTTCACATTGTATTGAATGATATTTGGAATCATTGGGTGGTATCCTATTAGTATTAGTATCACACCCTACTTACACCCCTTGGGTGTAAGTAGACTTTATTATACTTGAATCAGGTAAAGGGAAGGCTTTGGGTGATGGCGGTTCAGGGTGTTAGTTCCCATCCTTGGTGCGAAGTTGTGGAGATGAATTGTGGGTGATGAACCCTTATCATGTGGAGTCCTTGGGGATGTATTTCTATTGTATTTATTTGTATTTGTACCACTTTTATTGTCTTTAAACCAATGTATTCAGTTCTGGTTTCTGCTTAAGACTTGTTTGGCTTGAAAGTTTCAGATTTATATTCTAGATTGTTTTTAATGTTTTATGCTTTTATACTCGGGTAAATTGTTCTGAAACCTAAATTAATGATACCCAAGCACTTATTCTAGCCCATTGTGATAGGGAAATCCCTTTGGGTCTTTCCATGGGTTGGGTTTGGTGCTGGTAATAGTAGCGACTAGATTCGGTTCGTGACAAAATGGTATCAGAGGAGGCTAATGTTTTTGGATTATGTTACTATTTTGGGATGGGTCGGGATAGACAGGAGCTAGAAATTCCAGGGATCAAGGTTTTGGTCATGAGTAGGGTTCCTGACCCGCACCTCTCATGGAAGACCTTGAGTCACCATGGGACGTTGGAATTGTCTGATTAACTTCACTTCTAGGTTAGATGTGTGGGCTGTAGACCACACATGGACACTGAGTGGGGGTGGAGTAGTTGTTTCTTTTATTACTGAAATGTGTTTAGTTTATTTATATTTGATGCATTTGATTAAAATTTTCAAAATTTTGGTATTGACTATTGCTTTGTTACTGTTACATTTTTGTAGCAACATGCCTCCCCGGGAAGCTCCCATGCGCCCACGGGAGGAAGCTGGAGAGAGTTTTCCCACACCGATCAATCATAGGCTAGTCGAGGCTGTGGTCCAGGCTATCCAAGCTCTAGTAAAGGGACCTAATCCTTCTCCTATTACTTCTAGGGTAGAAGAGATGGGTCCTAGAAAATATAAAGCATAGGAGTTTCTGAAAAACAAGCCTCCTACCTTCCGAGGCAGCTCAGAACCCCAGGAAGCATAGGAATGGATCGAGAAGATCGAGCATATGTTTGAGTTCCTGGAAACAACCGAGGAGATTAGGGTTATGTATGAATCCTTTCTGTTGAAGGGTCCTAGCCATAAGTGGTGGGAGTCAGTGCTTCAGACTGGGAAGAATGAGCATATGCGCTAGGTAGATTTCAAGGTCGTCTTCAATGAACAGTACTGCCCTGAGGTGTTGGCTTATGCTAGGTCTAGAGAGTTCATGTACCTTGTTCAGGAGAATCTATCTGTCATGGAGTATGACAACTATTTCACTGAGTTTGTTCGGTATACTCCAGAAATCATCTCCAATGAGCAAGCGATGGCCCCGAGGTTTGAGAAAGGATTGCGATTAGAGATATACTCCCAGGTGTTCTTATTTAAGATGAGGACCTATGATGAGGTCATTGATCTAGCTTTCATAGTGGATATTGATAGGAAAGACAGGGATGGTTTCTCTAGTTCAATATCAGTAGTGGGCAATGGCAGCTCCTCAGAGAAGAAAAGGAAGTAGGAGGAGCATGTGAAGAAAGGAGGTGGTAGTTCAGGCTACTCTTCTAGGCAGTTTTCATCTACGTCTTCTGATGCGAGATCGGTCATGTTCCACCAATGTGGGAATTCGGGGAACATCCAACCAGCATGCCCACTTCCTTCGAAGAATTGTTACCAGTGTGGAGGCATGAGTCATTTACAACACTTTTGTGGTGTGGCACGTCCACTTCCGAGTGGGGCAGGGTCAGTGGCTTCAAGAGGAGTTCCAACACAGTCTAAGCCATCGAAGACTGGGGGATATCAATTTGGCGGATTTGGTGGTAGGGATGGGTCATCTTATGGGAAGATCCAGTTTAGGGCACAACCACATACTAGTAGTTATCCTCAGGTAGGGACCAGACATCTCCATGCGGTGGATCAGGCACCAACATGATTAATGGCGGGATCGTCGACAGTTCGAGGTACTATTTTGATCACATATTCTATAGTTACTACTATTTTTTATATTGGTTCCTCTGTTTAATTTATTTTTGACCGTTTTGTGGACATACAGAATTTTCTAACTGATTTTATGTCTTTCACGATGGAGTTGGTTATGCCACTGGGAAAGGAGCAGGTTCTCAGGTGCCCGTCGTGTGTGCTTTCTATGTCAGGGGTCGAGATGGAGTGGGAACTCTTGGTATTAGACATGGATCTTTTTTAGTTCATACTCGACATGGATTTTCTAGTGCACTTACATGCACACATCGATTGCTACAGGTGGCTTGTGAGTTTCATGACACCTGATGGGAGTCGTCAGGTTTTTCGTGGAGAATGGGATCCTCGGTTGGGTCGTGCAGGACCTCCACGCCCAGAGTTGGGAAGTCTTATCTTCTAGTTGTCATCGCTCATGATAGAGGAAACTGGTCTTTCCCCTAAGGGTTCAATACCTCATGTAGTGAATGAGTTTCTCTAGGTATTCCTGGATGATTTCTCAGGTTTTCCCCTAGAGTGGGATGTGGAGTTTTTGATTGATTTGGCGCCAGGAACACAACCGATATCTCTTCCCTCTTATCGCATGGACCCCACCGAGCTGAGGTAATTAAAGATATAGCTAGAAGACTTATAATCCATAGGATTAATTTTCCTGAGCATCTCTCCTTGGTCCGCTCCTATGTTGTTCGCAAAAAAGGATGACAGATCCCTCCGATTATGCATTGACTACCGAAAGCTGAATAAGGTAACAATTAAGAACAAATATCCTTTTCCTAGAATAGATGATTTGTTCGATCAGTTAAAGGGGGAAAATTGGTTCTCAAAAATAGACTTGCATTCGAGATATCATCAGCTCAGGGTGAAGGAGTCATATATCCCAAAGACAGCCTTTCGAAGCAGGTACGACCACTTTGAGTATTTGGTCATGCTCTTAGGATTGAACAATGCTCTAGAAGTCGTTATGGAACTCATGAATAGGGTGTTCCATCAGTATCTCGATTACTTCATTGTGGTGTTCATGGATGACATTATAGTATACTCTAGATCTGAGGAGGATCACATACATCACTTGAGGATCATCTTGGGCACTTTGTGGGATCACCACCTCTATGAAAAGTTGTCAAAGTGCACTTTCTGGATCAGGGAAGTGAGATTTCTGTGGCATGTGGTCTCTAAGCAGGGGGTTTCAGTGGACCCCGAGAATATTAGTGCAGTTATTTCATGGGAGAAGCCGAAGAATGTGTTCGAGATCAGGAGTTTCCTTGGCCTGGCTGGTTATTACAGGCGATTCGTTCGACATTTCTCTCGGCTTGCTTCACTGATGACCACGCTCACCCGGAAAGGGGTGAAGTTTGTATGGGTCCTAGAATACCAGGCATCATTCGAGGAGATGAAGAGGCAGTTGATTACCACCCTCGTGCTGATTTTGAAAAAAGTTAGAAAGGGATATGTGGTCTATTGTGATGCTTTAGGTATGGGTATTGGGTGCGTGCTTATACATGATGATCACGTGGTGGCGTATGGCTCTCACCAACTCTGATCACACGAAAATAACTACCCAAACCATGACTTGGAGTTAGCAGTGGTGATTCATGATTTGAAGACTTGGCGTCACTATATCTTTGGGGAGAAGTTTGTGGTCTACCCTGATCACAAAAGTTTGGCCTATATCTTCTCGGAGAAGGAACTCAACTTGAGGCAATGTCTTTGGATCGAGTAATTGCAGGGGGTCGACTTTGAAATCGTCTATACCCCGGACAAAGGTAATTTAATGGCGAACTCTTTGAGAAGAAGAGTTCCAGTGTAGGATTTGAGGAAGTCCAGTGATGAGTGGACTTTGATGGGGCTCTTTTATTAGATGCTTGTGGAGACCAGGGAACATAGTGGAGGTGCATTCTTGGTGATCATCCAATTGACTCTTTCTCTATTGGAGTTGATTCAGCAGGAAAAAACCAGTGATGAGATTTGTTAGCAGTCTAAGTAGTTTCTTCATGATGGGGAGACATCCTCTGATTGGTCATCATCTTCAGATGGCATCTTGTGCTTCAAGGGCTGTTCAGTAGTGCCATTATCTCTGTAGAAAGTGGTGATGGAGGACAACCACCTGTCTCAGTGGGCTATCCATCCGGGTGCCACCAAGATTTATTATGATGTCCGTCGGTAGTTCTGGTGGCCTGGTATGAGACGAGACATAATAGGCTTTGTGTCGAGATGCTACACATGCCAGTAGGTGAAAGTAGAGCATCAAACACCCTCTGGTTTGCTCCAACCATTACCCATTCCTACCTGGAAGTGGAATGAGGTCTCCATGGACTTCATTATTGGCTTACCTTGTACACATTGGGGTAATAATTCCATTTGGGTGGTGATTGATCATCTGAACAAATCATCTCACTTCATTCCGATCAGAGATACAACTAAAGTGAATGAGTTGGGCCGTTTGTATCTTCAGGAGGTGGTGAGACTCCATGGCGTGCCATCAGCAATTGTCTTAGATAGAGACCCCTGTTTCACTTCTCGGTTCTAGGAAGGCCTTTAGAAGGACTTGG
This sequence comes from Viscum album, assembly GCA_963277665.1. NCBI lineage: Eukaryota > Viridiplantae > Streptophyta > Magnoliopsida > Santalales > Viscaceae > Viscum > Viscum album. Next base: position 975,962,965 of record OY728160.1, on the reverse strand, counting down.
GGTCTCAGATTAAGATGAGCACAACATACCATCCTTAGATGGATGGTTAGACAGAGCGGGCAAATCAGATTTTGGAGGACATACTCTGTGCATGTTTCCTGGACTTTGGAGGTTCCTGGGATAGACATTTGTGGCTGGTTGAGTTTTCTTATAATAACAGTTACCAATCCTCGATTCGAATGGCTCCTTTTGAGGCACTCTACGGTCGGCCTTATCAGTCCCCCCTGTGTTGGGATGAGGTAGGTGAGACCTCACTACTGGGGCCGAGTCTAGTGAAGGAGATGTCTAAGAAGGTCAAATTGATCAGGCAACGCTTGTTGACAGATCATAGTCATCATAAATCTTATGCTAACTGGTGGCGTCAAGACTTAGAGTTTTATGTGGGTGACAGGGTATTCTTGAAAGTGGCCCCTCATTTAGGCCCTCATCGATTAGGGAAGAAAGGGAAGATGATGTCGTGATATGTTGGCCCTTTTGAGATCACCGAGCGTATTGGAAAGGCGGAATACTGGTTGGCCTTACATTCTTAGTTTATGTCCATCTATGAAATCTTCTATGTCTCCCAGTTGAAGAAATACAACCTGGATCTGTCCCATGTGCTGAGTTGGGAAGAACTGGAGATAGATCCCGACTCGTCAGTTTTTGAGCGGCCAGTGCAAATAGTGGACTCCCAATAGAAGGTTCTTTGAGGGAAGTCTATTCTGTTGTTCCGGGTTCATTGGAAGCATGGTAATGATACACATGAGACATGGGAGCGGAAGTCATGGGTTGAGGAAGAGTATCCATTCCGTTTTTTCGATCAAGCTTCAGGTTGACTTTTCGGGACAAAAAGTTTTCATGGTGGAGAGATTTGTCACATGCATGAAATATTTTAAAGGCATTTTTCACTTATTTTCTATTAAATCTTTGTTTTGGGTGTTTCCCAAGCTTTTATAGAAGAATGAGTGAGTTTTCATGAATTGGGCCAATCCATGAGCCCAATTCCAGATTTAAAAATAAATTTTGTCTCTTTTATAAATTTTTATTTTTTTAATATTTTTCACCCATTCCAATTCCTAAATGGCCTCCCCTGAACTATTAACACCAAAATTTTAATTTGGAACCTTTAGTAATCCATAATAATGGTGTATTTGGTGTTTTTTATTTAAGGAATTGGGCCAACCGGAAGGCCCATTTCCAGTTTTAAAAACAAAATTTGTTTAATTAATAAGTTATTCAATTTTAAAGATTTTTCGGTGATTCTAAGTCTTACCCAAGCCCATTGAACCCAGCCACACACCTAGTCTCTTTAACCTCTCTTTATAGATCTTTTTCATCGAGAATGAGTGCAGAACATTATAGGGTTTCTCAAATCGACCAGAATTGAAGAGGTAACTTCATTCCTTATTAACTATTTCAATTATTACTATTTTTACTCCATTATAGTTCCTAAATAACCTCCTAATCCTTATTATAACCTCCCTTGAAGTTTTGAATCTTTTAAAATTCATCTACTGGTGTATTTGGGGTGATTATTCAAGACCCCTCAAGTAAGTGAGTCTCTTTCACTATTCTTTCAATTTTCTTAGAGTCTCATTCATTGTTTTTATGGTTTCTTCCCTTATCCTTGAGGTTCATAATGTCCAGAAACTAGTTTTTCGAAACTAGGGATTAAAATTGGGTTTTCTTGGCCAATTATTGTGGTTTTAGGTTTGATCTAGGTCTCTCTTGGTGCGGCGGTGGTGCGATTTGATTTTCACACGAAGATTCAAGGGTTTTCGTTAAATTGGTAGGTGATTCCTTTTGGTATGTAATCTTTGTGACCAAGATGTTGTGTTTATGGTATTTTCATGTATATTTAATTTTAATGTTTCTACAAAAATTTGTTTTAGTGTCAATTATAAAGAAAATTAATTTTAAGTGCCAATTTTTGGTGATATTTGGGGTTTTTCATATAAATATTTTATTGGTTCATTAAGGGATTCCATATAAATACTTATTTGTTTTTATTGAAATTTAATAGGTATAAAAACACTATTTATAATTTTTATCCCCTTTGTCTATTGCTGCAAAAAAATGGGTTTTAATGGTGTTTGTAAAGAAAGTGGAGTTTTGGTGCCACCTTTGTGTGAAAATGGAGGTTTTAAAACGTTATCACTTCTTGTTTGACACAGGGATTCCCTAAAATTGATTTTATGTTTTCATTGAAATTTATTGGGATGAATTTACTGTCTTGGTAACTTAAAAGTGTGCACATAGTGTACAATTGGGGTTCTTAAAAAGTTTTTGTGTGCAAAACAATACGAGATTTTGAGAAATTGTTTCATTAAAAATCAAAGTGTTTGTTGTGTGTTTTAAGTGGTATAAATTGTGATATCTACTATACTGGGTTTATGTGAAAATTAGTTGTGTTTTACATAAAAATGGATATGTTTTGAATGCTGAAATTGTTTGAGCACAAAGGGGGAAGCCTGGGTACCTAGGTGGGGCGGATGTGTACTAGTACGACTAGTGGACCAGATGGGTTTTGTCCCTATTCCACCTAGCATATGGATAATTAAAACTCTAACTAAACTATGTGGATAATGATTGGGGACCACTAGGTTATGGGTATGTTCTCTACTAGTGGCTCGTTCATGAGAACAAATTTTACTATGGTTACTTTACACCGAGGTATGAGGTACATGGGGCCCGAGACTATCTAGTGCCTAAGGGTGTTCTCGATTTTGTTGCTCATTGAATTCATGGTATTTTCCCTTGTCTTGAGTTTTTTTGGAATTAAATTATACTATCTAACATTTATATTTATATGTGTTAACATTCTGAAAAATTTAGCTTGAAAACTATTTTCAATTGAAAGTTGCATTTCTTGGAATTTATCACTGCTTTTCTTTGCGTATTAAAACTGCTTGCTTTTTCATATTGTATTGCATGCTCTTTGGAATCATTGGGTGGTATCCTATTGGGATTAGGATCACACCCTAATTACACCCCTTGGGTGTAAGTATACTTTATTATTCTTGAATTAGGTAAAGGGAAGGCTTTGGGTGTGGTAGTTTAGTGTTTTAGTTCCCATCCTTGGTGCGGAGTTGTGGAGACGACTTGTGGGTGATGACCCCTTGTCATGTGGAGTCCCTGGGGATGTATTGATGTTGTATTTATTTTTATTTGGACCACTTTTATTTTATTTAAACCAATTTATTCAGTTCTAGTTTCTTCTTAAGACTTATTTGGCTCAAAATTTTTAGATTTATATTCTGGATTGTTTTTAATGTTTTATGCTTTCATACTCAGGTAAATCATTCCCAAACATAAATTAATGATACCCGGGAACTTGTGTCAGCCTATGGGGATAGAGAATTACCTTTGGGCCTTTCCATGGTCCGGGTTTGGTGCTGGTAATAGTGGTGACCAGATTCGGTTCGTGCCATTTGAAGTTCCGAGCCAAACCTCTTCTTTGGTTCAAGTTCTTAGGCAAGCAGCAGATTTCATTTCCCCTTCGGTTTCCAAAAACAGGTAAGGGAATTTATTATTTTCATTTGATTTTGTAAACATTCATATATATATATATAGTTGTATATATATATATATATATATATATATTTATGTAAAACCATATATTTCTAATCCAAGTTACATATATGACGAGTCTTCTGGTTTTAAATGATTTTCCCCTAAAATCTTATAGTTGCAAGGGTATGATTTTGATTATCAGGTAATTATTTTTAAACAAAGAATTATATATGTGTATATACATATGTATATACACATATATGGCCTAATATTTTTAGTATTCATATATATAAACTTGGTAAGGGTTCTATTTATTTTTAAGTAATTACTTTGCAGAGAAACACACACACACACACATAAATATGTAAGATCATATCTTTAAAAATCAAATCACATATATGATAAATTTTCTTGATTCTAAAACCTTATAGTTATAAGGGTGTCGTTTTGTTATGATCCTTATACAAAGAATTATATATATATGCGTGTGTGTGTGTGTGTGTGTGTGTGTGTGTGTGTGTGTGTGTATACATGCGTATATACACATATATAGCCCAATATTTTTAGTATGTATCTGTGTGTGTGTGTGTGTTAACGGTTTCTTTTGTTTTAAACCATATTTTTAAAGCTTATGTGAATATGGGAAATTCATAGCTTTAAAATTAATGTGTGTATATATATATATATATCAATGTATTTCAGTATAAGTACATATAAGAGGGTTTTTGTTTTTAAAACTTAGTTTCTAAAACCTACAGATGTAAGGGTTTCATGTTTTCAAATCACATACATATATATATGTGTGTGTGTGTGTTTACTTACACACACACACACACACAAACACACACACACACAGATAAAGATAAATATGAACACTTTAAGTATAGTTGTTCTTTCTTATTTACTTGGAAGTTATAAACGGTATTTATCAACCACCAAACTAATGTTTAAAGATTCATGTATGATTAAATTCCTATATTCACCTTGTTACATAATTGCATGTCATAATTCTTATCATTTTATGTGTAATTGTTGGTCAAGTTATTATTTTATGTGCGAACTTGCATCTGAATCCTATGACATGTCATGCATGAATAAGTATGACCATCATCTAGCTCATATGTGACATTCCAAGCATTATGTGATATTGTATGCACTTAAATCCCTATTTCATACAATTATAATTTTCTAATAATACTGGGTTCTTTCCAAGCATGTGATTCTTCCTAAAATGATTTTAAAAACATTTTGAGGAAATTTTGATGACATGAGAATGATTGTTTTCTTTCAAAGAAAATAATATTATGTAAGTATTTTGGAAATTATTTTGGGTATGAAATAAGAAAGACAGGTCCATGGGGAAATGTTTTCAAAAATTGGCACTGGTGAGTTATGTGATGTTATGGAGTGTTAACTCATAAGTCTTAGTGATGACTAGTGACCATAGGTATGAATTTTAATATGGTATGTCAAGTATTATTAAAAACCCACATAAAATTAATATTTTCAAGGGAGAATTCCCAATGGATTTTCAAGTATGGTTACTTTGGGAAACACTATTTTTCTATATATGTATATTCAAGTGTGTGTGGAAATCTATTTTAAGTATGTATATTTATTTTCAAAAATGTTTTTAAAGAATTTATTGGCTGTTTTGAAACCCCTTATTGGGCATTTTATGCTCACCCTACATATTATAAACACTTTTTAAGTTTAGAACACTTGTTATGTTGAAACTATTTTGTGGAAGTAACACACTGAAGAATCATTGTTTTCAATTTGTATATTTTTGAAATGCAAGCCATGTATCTAATTTTCCAGAACCTAGACTGATAAAAGGCCCTTTGTTGTATTTAATATTGTGTATTTATTCAAGTTTATTTTATAAAAAAATTACACATCATTTGTAAGGGCTGAACTCAAGTTTCAGGTTCAGGTCTTTATAATAGATATCAGAGGAACGGTCTAGATAATCTTCAAAAATTAAAATGAAATTAATAATTTTAAATACACCTTCTATGTAAAATTTTTTCCCTGTGTACGAATAAATTGCGAGGACACAATTTTTTGAGGGGGGGATAATGCAACACTTCAAGAATTTCAAATAGAACTTTTATCTTAATTAATTATTTATACTATTTATAATTTTAAATGAAATATTTTCAATAAAAAAATTTATGAATTGAAGGTAAATATGATAACAATTAATGGTAGATCAAAATGTTTTAAGGAAATTTATTTATTATTTTTTTTTAAAAAGTAATATATACTATGTGAATTTTTAATTATTTTAAATTTGTTTTATAAATTTTTTATTTTTTTGAATTATTTAATTATTATTATTAAATTAAATTAATATATTTTATTATACATAACCTATAATTTTGTTACGAATATATTAGTATTATAATTATTTAAATTCTGAATTTTAAATTGTTTAATATTATTTTATTAATTTATTTATAAAAAACAAAATTTCTATTATAATTATATGTTTAAAAAAATGTTGAAATAAGTATAAAAGGGATGATAATTAAATATATTATAAGAGTAATCAATACATGACATAAAAAAAAGATAATATAAAATTTGCAATTATGACATGACAAAAATAAAAGTCAAAAATGTAAAATGTAAACCAAATATGAAATCATTAGTTCAAAAACAATAATGTAGGAAATTTAAGTGGATAAAAATGATAAATGTGTTTTTTTTGTATAAAAAAAGGGTGAAATGAGCCAAAAAATAGAGAATAAAATGATTTAAAAAAATGATAATAATATATAATGATAATCATAATGATGACATTGAAAAAATTAAGATAAGAATCAAAAATAGTGAAACTCGTGACATAAAAAGAGAGAGATAAACTAATTGAATAAAAAAACACAAGACAAAATGGGGGAAAAAATGGAGGGGGTCCAAGAAGTTAAAGTAAAAAAACAAATGGGAATGAGTACCCGTGATTTTTTTGTGGGTCTTTGTAAAAAAAACCAAGCTTCTCTAAGAAGCTCATGACACCTTAATTTTTTTTAAATATATGAGACTCATGGATAACCCTTCCTCCATGATTTGAAGTCCCAACCCAAACCTCTTATTTGGTTTAACTTCTTAGATAAGCAGCAGATTTCATTTTCCCTTCAGTTTTAAAAAACTGGTAAGAGAATCTATTATTTTTGTTTGATTTTGTAAAAATTCATATATATATATATATATATATATAGTTGTATATATATTTATGTAAAACCATATCTTTCTAACCCAATTTACATATATGACGAGTCTTTTGGTTTTAAATGATTTCCCCCTAAAATCTTATAGTTGCAAGGGTATGATTTTGATTATCAGGTAATGAATTTTATATTGACATTCATCACATTTATTGATGAGAGAGGAAAATTCTTAATGGGGAGATTTATATCACCATTATTTGAGGATTTTCTCCCAACATTAATAGATATTTAATTCTCAATATTAATGGATGAAATAATGGATGTTGACTGCATTAATTGATTATTATAGGCTTGGTGTCTATATAAGGAGGATGCAGAAACATATTTTGAAACAAAGGGGTGTTCCAACAAGATGTAGCCGGTAAGGGAGACCTGGGAAGGGGTTGCCATGTTTATGGTGGCCCATGTGGCACGACGAAGACGAAGCAATTATCTTGGATGTGTGTTGATGTTCTTGGCTGGGTGTTCAAGATGCAGTCCACCGAGAGCAGGAAGGGGCCTACCACGTCAACAGTAGCATGTGCGATGCATTGGCATTTGACAGGTGCATAGAAGCGACTATAAAATTGATGATCATGTCCATGTATCGAAAGTCTTCCTGATAGCGGTGATCAAGTGGCGTGTCCTGATTGGAGATCATTAGTACATCATAATGGCGAGATCATTCGGGTGTCGCAAGCTGGTGCAAGGTTGACTCATGTTCGGGTGAAGATCTCCAAGGTAGTGACGTTTCGTCGACAGAAGGGTGAAATTTTTTCAAAGATTGATCTTCCGATACATGGCGTCAGTGGGATGTTTATCAGAGAGAAGGTAGAGGCATATTGGGGTGTGGTTTTCAAACAGGTTTTCTACGCTCTTTTATTTGTAATTAAAGTTTGGTCATTACTTGGATTCTTGTATTATCTGATTCATAGTGGATATTTTGGGAATTTCCCCATGGTTTTTTAATCCTCCGCATGGGAGGGTTTTTCCACATTAAAAAATCCTATGTGTTGATTTATTTATTCTACTCACATCGCTTCTATATTTCTTCGGGTTTCTCACGATATTTTTGGAAAACAATTTTTGGCCCGGAATCAGGATTCTCCCCGAAAAGTGGTATCAGAGGAGGTTGGTTCATGCTCATAGTTTAATGTGAGAATTATAGAAGATTCGAAGAGGATCACAGATGCGTGCGGGGAGCAGAATAAAGTTTGGAAATTAAAGTAGGTTAAGAGAGGTGATACACATGTCCGCTCATAGGATATTGATCAGGGGGAGTAGTTTATTCCTACAGGTGCTCCATATTATGTGGTAATCACTATTATGGGGGAGCCAGATGTTTCTGGTTCTTGTCTTGTTCATCAGTATGAGTAGGATGGTGCAGATACAAATGTGACAAAGATTTTGGCGTTTGATTTTCTTTTTGCAGGGGGAGATGATATTTTTTTTATCAGAAGTGTAAAAGGACTTTTTCATATTTTCTATAGTTGATGATGGTTGGTGTGATACCGACATATTTTCTTTCCAACTGGGTTTGTTGGATGGTTCCATTAATTAATGTGATGAAGGGGGAGATTGTTGAGGTTAATCACATTTATTTATGAGAGAGGAAAATTCTTAATGGGGAGATTTATATCACCATTAATTGAGGATTTTCTCCCAACATTAATGGATATTTAATTCTCAATATTAATGGATGAAATAATGGATGTTGAATGCATTAATTGATTATTATGGACTAGGTGTCTATATAAGGAGGATGCAGAAACATAATTTGAAAGAAAGGGGTGTGCTAGTAAGATGTAGATGGTAAGGGAGACTCGGGAAGGGGTTGCCGTGTTTACGGTGGCCCGTGTGGCATGACGACGATGGCGCAATTATCTTGGACGTGTGGTTAAGTTCTTGGCTGGGTGTTTAAGATGAAGTCCACCGAGAGCAAGAAGGGGCCTACCACGTCGGCGGTAGCATGTGCGACGTGTCAGCATTTGATAGGTGCAGAGAAGTGACTACAGAATTGATGATCATGGACATGTATCGAAAGTCTTCCTGACAGCGGTGATCAGGTGGCGTGTCCTGATTAGAGATCAGCGGTACATCATAATGGTAAGATCATTCAGGTGTCGCAAGCTGGTGCGAGGTTGATGCATGTTCGGGTGAAGATCTCCGAGGTAGTGACGTTTCATCGATAGAAGGGTGACATTTTGTCATAGATTGATCTTCCGATACATGGCATCAGTGGGATGTTTATCAGAGAGAAGCCAGAGGCTTATCTGGGTGTGGTTTTCACACAGGTTTTCTATGCTCTCTTAATTGTAATTCAAGTTTGGGCATTACTTGGATTCTTGTATTCTCTGATTCATAGTGGATAGTTTTGGAATTACCCCGTGTTTTTTTAATCCTCCGCATGGGAGGGTTTTTCCACGTTAAAAAATCCTGCGTGTTGATTTATTTATTCTGCTCACATCACTTCTATATTTCGTTGGGTTTCTCACAATATTTTTGGCAAGCCATTTTCAGCCCGGAATCGGGATTCTCCCCAACATTTAAAAAAATAATTACATGTGTACATACATACATATATACACATATATGGCACAATATTTTCAATATTAATATATATAAACTTGGCAAGGGTTTTATTTATTTTTAAATAACTACTTTTAAAAGAAATACATATACATATATATATATATATATATAAATATGTAAGATCATATCTTTCTAAATAAAATAGAATATATGATAAGTTTTATTGATTCTAAAACCTTATAGTTATAAGGGTGTCGTTTTGTTATGATCCTTATACAAAGAATTATATATATATGTGTGTGTGTGTGTATACATGCGTATATACACATATATATCCCAATATATATATATATATATGTTTAGGGTTTATTTTGTTTTAAACCTTATTTCTAAAACTTATGTGAATATGGGAAATTCTTAGCTTTCAAATTAATGTAGATATATATATATATATCAACACATTTTGGTATAAGTACATATAATACGGTTTTTGTTTTTAAAGCTTAGTTTCTAGAACCTACAGATACAAGGGTTTCATGTTTTCAAATCACATACATATATATGTGTGTGTATATATATACTTATATATATATATACACACACATATATATAAATGCATATAAATATGAACACCTTAAGTATATTTTCCCTTTCTCATTTACTTAAAAGTTATAAATGGTATTTATCAACCACCAAACTAGTGTTTAAAGATTTATGTATGATTAAATTCCTATATTCACCTTATTACATAATTGCACGTGATAATTCTTATCATTTTATGTGTAATTATGGATCAACTTATTATTTTATGTTTGAACTTGCATCTGAATCCTTTAACATATCATGCATGAATAGGTATGACCATCATCTAGCTTATGTGTGACATTCCAAGAATTATGTGATCTTGCACGCACTTAAATCATTGTTTCATACAATTACGTGGTGACACATTTTTATTTTTAAAAATTACAAGTGTGACACTCAGCTCACTTATAAAAGTCCACCCTCACTTATCCTCTTCACACTTCCAAAGCCCATTTTTTTGTCAATACCTACCCAAATAACTTCTAAAATTCCCTCTTATCATCATATAATCCTTAGTTTGGTCAAATCCAGCCAATGAAGCCATTTGGTGAAAATCAAAAGAATTTGTCTGAAGAAGATGTAATGTCCTTAATCGAGCATTATATTTTCTTCTTCCTCCACATCCATAAAATCCAATTAAACCATGATGATATTATATAATCAAAATCTTTCATATACTAGGAAGTTATTATGTTAATGTAATGACCTAAATCCTTCTAATCATCCATCAAATGGGTCATGGAATCATAATTCATGTGTACGGTAGATTACCACCTAGTGAATCAATTTTATATTATATTTATCATATTATTATTCTTCTAGAACCATAATACCATATATTCCTTCTTACTTTTCATTCCTTGGGAATATGATAATGTTGTTTGTGTGTACGAAAGATTACCACCTCACGAAGCGATGTGATTCATTTTTCACACACTCTTTACCTGGAAGGTAATACAAACATGTTAAAATAAACACATGTTATATATATGATATAAAAATTATTCTATAATGGTAATATATTATTTACCTTTATTTCATTTCATTCATTGAGAAAACGGAAACAAAGTTCATGTGTACGTAAGACCTACCATCTCCATGAATGATGCATTTCATTTTCTATCTCTAACTTTTACGGATAACTATAAATAAATATTTAATGAATATATATGATATTTATATCATTTTAAACATTATATATTTTATGAAACCATGATCAAAATAAGAGGACCAAAAAAACAAAATCAAAACATACAAGAAAAACAAAGTAGTTATTACCTGAAACATGACTTTAACATGTAATTGTTAACAAAAGGGTAATAAAAGGACATAAGTAAATCATATATGATATGATATATATAATTATGGTTCTATAATAGATGTATAATAAACTTGTATTTACTATACAGGAAGTTCAAACATGTATGAAGGAAGTTGAGACTTAAGGTAAGAGATTTCCATCTTATTTTTTACGTTTATGAGACACATGTCATATTCACCACCTATTTATTTTATATGGTATATATTGTAATGGTTTGTGTCCTATCAGTCCGTTACTTTGCGAGTTTTGGTGGCTGGAAGTGTTTAGAGGAGGCTCAGAAGGATTTTGGAGAGGTTCAGTTGCTAAAGGCTTGAAAAAGAGGGATTTCACACCGTGTAACTGTATTACATGACATGAAACTCTGGTTCATGGCTTGTCTTGGAGTTTTCATGACATTTAAATATTTTACACAGTGTGAAGAAGAGTTTCATGATGTGAAATATTTTAGGTTTTGAAAAATAAAATAAAATCGAGTGGCGATGGAATTTTTTGGTGGAAACCGAAACCCATGTATTACACTACATGATAGGGTATTACACACCGTGTAATACCTCGATCATGTGCAGTTTTAATAAATATTTTCAGTTGAACCAATATTCATTCATCCATGATTTCTTTTTTCCATTCACTCTAGATGAACCCTTGTCACCCTGGGGAGTCTTTCAATCCCTACTCCTCCTTCCGATCTATCAATTCTGGTGGTTGTTTGTTGGAGATATGTGATCAATCAATAGTGATTTTTCTCCACTTTTTCATCCACTTCCTCTTGTTCTTTCCCCAGGATTCACTGTCATTAGATTGAGTTGGATTTTTTGGAAGTGTTTTGATAATCTTATGCTCCAGAATAGGTTGATCCACATTCCTAGCGATGCAGTTGTCGCTTACGGGCATTCTTCTTCGCCTTGCGGTGCATAAACGAGTTAAAAAGATTCTTCAAGGTAGGGTTTTCCTTCATTTATCTTTGATTGTGCATAATGTGGGAGATATTTTTTTTGTTTGCCTACATATCATAGTTGTGCCACACTGATCAAAGATAAGAATTGGGTAAATGAATTTAAAAGGGGTAGAGGGATTTGATGCACATGTTTTTCTGGCTTGATGTTATTGTGATGTTGTGAATTATATAGCCTAAATTCCCTACTGAAAATCATGGCCATTGGTGGTCCTTGGTTGAAAACTAAACAAGTTGCATGTTGATTAACTCTTGTTGAACACTTGTATATGGAAATTTGTAAATCATGCACACTTGTCTAATAAATGGATTCCCTAGGATTACCTAGTTTTTGTGAAAACTCTAGAATTAACAAGTGGAATTAAATAAGGGATGCCTCGTTAAATCTGAAATTGTGTTATTATTTGGTATGTTGGGTGATGTGTTGTGTGGGATAGTTGTGGATGTGTGTTTGGGACTAATGGAATGTGAAGTGGCTATGTTGTGATGTGTGGATACACTCTAGTTTTTGCTTTGGTATGTTTTTGAAGCACAAGTGTGTGCCGTGGGTTGGTTTGGGTGGTGTGGTGGATGAACTTATAGAAGATACATCAAACTGACCATGTAATAGAATCTTAGGTTGAGAGATTGATTGATTGTGGAATGGATGAGAAGTTTTTCACAACGGGGATGCGATGAGGCTATGCAGTGATGTGTTGCTGTGTTGCTTGCTGTGTACTGTGCTTGTTAGTTACCCAGATAATAATGGAATAAATGAATAAATAATTGGTTAATAATTTTTTTAATTGGATTGGGTTGGTTTGATTAACGGAAATAATAAATGAGTTGTGAATAAAGAATGATAATGGTTAATTAAGTTGGGTGGAAATTGAAATGAGGTTGTGGCTGGATGCGTGGTGTTGTGCATTTAGAGGTAGCAACAAAGTTTCTAGTGTTGTGAGATGGTTGTTTGTTTGAGAACCCATAAGTTGGTCTTGAGTGTTTGGTATCATATATGTATATAATTTTATTTCCCTTGTGATTTCTATAGGCACCCCACCCAAGTTGAGTACTACATGCCAAAAACCCCCATCTTCATTGTGGAGGGTGTCTTTTCCAAACATCCTAGTGGGAGGATGGATGGATGACCACCCACTTTTCCCTACTCCCTCTTCCAGGCAGTGATAGCCCAAGATTTTTCGGGTAGGTTGTGGTTTGTAAGGCCCAAGTGTGTGTGGGTGAGCTATTCTTTCCCAGGTGTCTTCGGGATGAGATGAGTTGTGATTTCCTAGGTGTCTTCAAGATGGGATGCAATGTGGTATGTGGCCTAGGTGTATGCGAGCAGGATGTGATGTGGTATGTGGCCCAGGTGTCTGGGGGTAGATTGTGATGTGGTATGTGGCCCAGGTGTCTGCGGGCGAGATGTGATGTGGTATGTGGCTCAGGTGTCTATGGGTGGGATATGATGTGTCTCGTGGCCTAGGTGATAGGGTGAGGTGTAGTTGTGGGGCCTAGGTGTGTGCAGGAGGGTTATGACATGGTTCTTTTAGAAGAGGTGGGAGTGCGAGGGAATTTTCCATTAGGCAAGAGTAGCTAAACTTGTGGGAAGTGGTGCGGGGTACCCGGATCATCTATGTTCTTACTATATTACTTTACTTGACTTGTGTTACTTGATGAGTGTGCCTTGGTGAGGATGGGATGGCTAGTATATCCTGTTAGGTGTTGTATGGTTCTACTATTTTCTCACAGGGGCATTAGTATGATTCCTTTAAAGCGTGCACACGATACATTGGTTTTCTTACTGATTATTTTTATACTCACTCTACATATATAAAACTGTTTCTAGGTTTCTATGAGGATTACGTGGACTGTGATAGACATTACTAGCTTAGGCTTTGGGATAGTTACTGAGCCATTGATTTAGCTTGCTTTGGGTACTTTGGAGTTTTTATTGCACTTGTAATAGTTTTATTTTAAACATGCATGTGGGATGGATTTAGGTTTTCATTTATATATATATATATATATATATATATCTTGGAGTTATTTTGAGATAAACCATCTTATCTCTTGATCTTGTTTTCCTAAAAAGAACAATGCCTCCCATTTTTTTTGTGAGACTGTATACCCTTGGTGCTAGTCGCCACCCCGAGGCCTACTAGAGGCAGGACTCGGGGGGTCATTATCCCCCTTTCTTCATTTCCAGTCGAGGAGCAGTATCTTTGGAGGGAGGGGGTCATGACGGAATGATATCAGTGGTTATGGTTGAGATATAGGATGAATTTTGGAATTAGGAACAATGAATATTGCATGGGTTGGTAGGGAAACAATGTCAGGTGATCTTGGTGAATGACATAGGTCAGGGAAGACCAGCTTGGACATAGGATTTTAGGGGCCACCGTGATCCGATGCAAGGACTATGAGCCTACCAAATGACCAAGTGAGGCTACACTAGTTGTATGGTAGAGACCCTAGGAAAGGTACATGCATCATAACTACTTGTGTTCTTGTATGAATTAGGTGTTCTGGGAAATTCAGAATTCATGACTAGAAATGAGTTAAAATGAATCTTAAATAAAATTCCATACTATTCAGGCTTAGGAATTCATTTTTTACCATTTAGATATGGAACCCAGTTGTCATCCTCATGTGGTTCAGGCAGTTGAGGCTCAGCAGACTGATTTAGTTGATCAGCGGAGGGTTGATCCGGTGGAAGAGGACAAACAGTGTCAGAGAACGTTACATTATTTACAGCGGTAGGCTTTTTGAAAGTATGAGGGGAGTGCATCAGACATGGATATAGAGATATGGATCGAGGATATTGAGATTACCTTCATATTTATTTGGTCCTTGACAGAGTACTGAGTTTCTTTGGCAGTTATTCAGATGCGAGGAGCTGCGCATCAGTGGTGGATGATGTACCTAGGAGAGAGGAAGGAGGATGGTGTTCTATGGTTCGATTTCGAGAAGGAGTTTTGAGCATAATTCCTTTCATCAACCATAAAGGCTGAGAATAGGTAGGAGTTACTCGCCCTCAAATATGGGAGTATGTTAGTATAAGAGTCAAGGATCAAGTTTAAGGATATCCTCTTTTTTTCCCCAGTTCTCTTTCTGGATGAGGAGTCTCATGCGAGATGTCTAGAGGAGGCGCTCCATCCTTCAATCCAGTATGCAGCTACTCCCTTTACATTTTCTATGTATATAGAGGTATAGAAAAAGGTACAGGTGATCGAGAAGATGCATTAGTGAGGGGGTTTACTATAAGAGGGGATCTGGTAGTGTTTCTTTGAGAGGTAGGGTTACCGGTGGCAGGTCTCAGGTTCCAGGACCTTTGAGGTTTCGACCGATAGGGAGTCGACCCCAACAACTTCTTTTCGACCATACAGTCCTCATAATTTTTCTATGGGATTGGGGCCAAGGTGTTTCTTCTATGGATTCCACTACCATCTTTAGAATTAGTGTCCAGTGGCCTTTTGAGCTCAGTATGGTGGAGGTGGTCAGGTTCAGTGCCAACCTCAGCAGAAGTTTCTAGTTAGTCCATTTCAGTAGTAAGGACAACATGCTCATGCTACATCGAGGGGAGATGGATCAGGTAGGGGCCGACCACAAGATGTTCTTTCAGGAACTCAACTCAGGTGTGGTCATGGAGGCGACTGTTAGCAGAGGGGAAGAGGAGTCGGGTGTGGTCAGTTTCATGTAGCAGAGGCAACAACTCCGGCAGGACCAAAGATCATTAGAGGTACAATCAGTTTGTTTAGTAACCTTGCTTATGCTTTGTTTGATTCGAGAGATTCACACTTCTTTGTTTCACATGCTCTATCCCATGCTCTGGGGCTAGACATAGAGAGACTTCCTATGCCCCTAGTGTTGAGTATGCTAATCAGAGGTTAGACTAGCTTGTTTAATTTGTTTCAGGGATATAGACTGATGATGAGACCGCATTAGCCCCATGGGGATCTTTTCTTTCTACAGATGTAGTCATACAATGTCATTCTCAGCATAGATTGGTTATATTATGTGCATGCCATTATCAACTACTTCTAGAGGAGAGTTTTGTTTTCAAATATGGATGGCCGGTGTGTGGTTTTCATTGGCGAGTGGGGTTGTCAGGTGGGCAGTTGGAATGTAGAGTCTCTTATTTCCTTGTTGGATGAGCTATTAGTGGAATAAATAGGTGTTCGGATGGTGGAGGTTCTCATAGTTGTTGGGGAATTCCTGGATGTTTTTCCTAAGGAGGTTGTGATGCTGCCCCCTTGACGTGATGTTGAATTTGGGATAGACCTACAACTCGGTGCTTCTACGATTTTGATATCTTCTTATCAGATGAAACCTTATAAGTTGCAGGAGTTTAGGATTCAGATATATGATCTGATTAACAAGGGATTTATCCGGCCCAGTGTGTCTCCATGGGCTGCTCTAGTGTTGTTTACAAAGAAGGCAGATGATGGTCTGAGGTTGTGCATAGACTATCGGAGGTTGAATCAGGTGATGGTCAAGAACCATTACCCTCTTCCAAGGATAGATAATCTTTTCAACTAGCTAAGAGGGGAAAGTTGGTTTTCTAAGATCGATCTATGGTTTGGATACCACCACTTGAGGGTGAAAGAGGGTGATATCCCGAAGACTGCTTTCAGGTGCAGGTATGGGAACTTCAAGTTCATAGTTATGCCATTTGGTGTTACGAACGCACCATCCATGTTCATGAGGCTTATGAACTCCATTTTCTATGAATTCCTAGACCGGTTCATCATCGTTTTCATCGATGAAATCTTGATCTACTCAAAATCAAAGGAGGAACATGCCGAGAATCTCACAACTATCTTATAGGTTCTTCGATGCCACCATCACTATGGAAAGTTGTCTAAGTGTAAGTTTTAGACACAAGAGGTAGATTTACTAGGGAATCTGGTGTCATAGTAGGGTGTGTAATTGGACCTGTCGAAGGTTGAAGCAATTGTTTCTTGGAAAGCACCCAAGAATGTGGTAGAGGTTTGTAGTTTTCTTGGTCTTGCAGGATATTATCAGAGGTTTTTACTCGATTTCTATTGAGTTACAGCTCCATTGAAAAATCTAACTAGGAGATACCCAGATTTTTTGTGGAGTGAGTAGTTCCATACAAAGTTCAACTATCTGAAGGGGAAGTTGGTTAGTGATCCAGTGCTCTAGTTTCTAGAGGAATGGGTGATGTTTGAGGTATTTTGTGATGATTTCCATATGGGTTTGGGATGTGTGATGATGCAATAGTGAGTAGTGATCTCTTATGGGTCTAGGTAGTTACGTCCCCACAAGAGTAACTGTGCCACCCATGATATGGAGCCATCAAAAATCGTATTTATACTGAAGTTGTGGAAGCATTACCTCATTGGGGAGTGCTTTGTGGTCTTCATAGATCACAAGAGTTTGAGGTATATCTTTCCCAACAAAATCTAAACTTGAAATAGTATAGGTTGATGGAGTTTCTTTAGGAATATGATTTTGAGATATCCTACACCTCAGGAAAAGGAAATGTTGTTGTCGACACTTTGAGAAGAAAGTTCCAGAAGGAGGTTTTTCAGGAATATGAAAATGCTTGTAGAGTGATGGAGGAGTTGACATCCTTTCACTTATATGTAAGAGTGGAAGGTGGTAGGGGTTGTTTTTTAGATAACAGTGTAGTATTATCTGATTTAGTAGGTGGAGGAGTCTCAGTGGGGAGGCTCAAAGGCAGAGGTGTTGCACAATCATGTTGGCCATAGTGATGCTTTAGAGGGATGGTTGGAGGATGGTCGGAACCAGATGTTGTTCCTCAACAAGTTTTTTATTCCAGTAGCGATGCATGATGGGGTCCTTCATGAGTTTCATATAACACCTTTAGCGGTACACCCATGAGTTTCTAATATGTACCATGTCTTGAGAATGCAGTTTTGGTGGCCTGAGATGAAGTGGTAAGTGGTTGAGTTTTTGGAAAGGTGCTTAGTTTTTCAGCAGGTGATGGCCAAGCACCATGTTCCCAATGGTTTTTTGCGGCCCTTGGATTTTCTTGAGTGGAAATGGGATGAAATATCAATGTATTTCATCATAGTGTTACCCATGGATTAGGGAGGATATAATACTATATGGGTGATAGTGGGTCGGTTGAAGAAACCAACCAACTTCTTAGCGATTAAGGATTCAGGTGCAATGGATACTTTGGCTAAGTGGTATGTAGATGAGGTGGTGTGGTTTCATGGAACTCTGAGATCTATTATCTTATATTGAGACACATGTTTTACCTCACGAGTCTATAGGGGATTGAAACATGCTTTTGGCACCCAATTATGCCTCAACACTGCCTTCCACCCTCAGAAAGATGAGAAAACAGAGCGAACTATCCAGACATTGGATGATATTCTGCGAGCATGCATCTTGGAATTTGGCAGATCTTGGGTGTTACACTTACCCTTGGTAGAATTTTCTTATAATAACAACTACCACTCTTCCATTGACATTTCTCTATTTGAACTTGGTATGGAAGACTATATTATTCTCCTTTGTGCTAGATAGAGGTTGGGGAGATAGCTATTCTTAGTCCCAAGGTAGTGCAGAGCACAATAGAAAAGGTTCAGCTCATTCGTGGGAGGATGAAAGTAGCGTAAGACCAGAAGAATTTTTATGCCGATCGCAGAAGTAGGCCCTTGGAGTTTGAGGTTAGGAACCACATGTTCTTGAAGGTTTCCCATCAACATGGGAAATGGAGGTTTGGAAGAGGGATTAAACTTTCTCCCAGGTTTATTGGACCCTTTGAGGTGCTGAGGTGAGTTGGTGAGGTGACATACTAGTTGGCATTGCCACCATAGATGGAGAGGGTTCATGATGTATTCCACATCTCTCAACTTCATCGGTATCTTCATGATGACTCCCATGTCCTTGACTGGGGAGAGTTGGATATCGAGGATGAAATAACATACATGGAGCAGTCGGTAGAGATCCAGGATCATCTGGAGAATGTGTTACATGGACGGACCATTCCTTTGGTTTGCATGTTGTGGAGGCATGGTGGCCTGGAGGATAGTACTTGGGAGTGGGAAACTTAGACACATGCTCAGTACCCAAAGTTGTTTTGAGTTTTTTATTATTATATTTTTTTTGAAATGTAATGATTGAACCTTGTTTTTATAAATGAGTTTTTTCCCTTGGGTCGAGATGTGTATGGTGAAATGTATGATAAAGTCCTGATATGTGAAAAGGGTAAGATCATATTCCTAATTGAGATGCATTAACTGCGATGCAATTAAATCCATGCAGGTGAGTTAGTTCCACCTAGAGTGAATAATATCTTGACATGGAAGATAAAATTCCCTGATTCATATGTTTGGACAGTGTGGTTGTTGTGCTTGTGTGGTGCACCTTGTTGTCATTGGGTAGCAGCTATCATAGGAGGTGTTCTTGTATGTGGGGATTTCCACTACATCTTCCGAACAACACATGGTGGTTTACCATTGAACGTTAATGTTCTTGGTTGTTAGTGATGTTTCAAGCATAGTAAGATCCTTGAGAGGTATCTCACAGGGTGGTTGTTTGGACCCCTATTTATTCTAGGCTTGATTTTGGATTCTCGATGATGATAATTATTTGAGAGGTATCTAATGTAACAGTATGTGTCCTCCCAATCCGTTACTTATTTTATTCCTTTATAATGACATATTTGAATACTTAATTAGTTAATTCCACATCGGGTGTTTTGAGGACATTTGGTTCATTGTTTCAAAATGTATTCGGTGTGTTGATCATAGTCAAAGATGTCATTATTTCAAAATATACATAATAATAATCATGAAATAATTATAATATTTATTCATCAATTATACCTTTAAAACCAATCATAATTTTTTTTTATGAAAAATGAACTACGTTATGATCACAGAGACAATAGGTTGTACATATGCATGAGTAACATTTCCATTTTTCAATGATCATTATGGAAAGAAGGTATGTATTATTTTATCTTTACGTAATGATAATAATATAATAAATACTATATTATTTCTTTAAATATAATTATATATATATCATTCTTTTGATGTGATGATGAAATAAATCACATCACTTCATGGAAGAGGTAGTCCACACGTACACAAATGATATTATCATTTTTTAGTGTAAGAAATAAAATGATATATTATATATTAATAATGATATATATGTCATAAGTATAATTATTATTTAATTTATATCACATATATTCACTAAATTTATTTTTATTACCTTCCATGTAAAGCATTAGTGAAAAATGAATCACATCATTTTGCGAGGCGGTAACCCACTATACACATGAGTGATGTTATCGTATTCCCCATGGAATGGAAATTAAGAAGGTATATGTTATATAATAACTAAATAAGTATAAATATGTTACAAATATCATATATATACTTTAAATATTTCATTAAAATAATCTTTTAGAGGAGATGATGGAAAAAATGACATCGGTTCATGAGGTGGTAGTCCACCGTACACACGAATGATAATTTCGTATCCTATTTGATGGAATATGAGATGGATTTAAGTTATTATATTAATATAATAACATATTAGTATATATTAGATAATTTTTTTATCATATTATCATAGTTGAAGGATATTTTGAGGAGGTGGAATAAGAAATAAAAAAATGTGTAGTTATAAATTTTACCTCTTCTCGGTCCACCTCATTTGGATTATACCTAAAGTATTCCTAGAATGGATTTATGAAAAAAAGGATTAAAAGATGAGGGTATTGAATTTTGGAATTTATTTGGGTGTTTATAGGCTGAACCAAATGGGTTTTAAGGTGTGAAGATGATAGAAGAGTGGGTATCCTTTTATAAGTGAAGTGAGTTATACACTTGTAATTTTTGAAATGAAAAAGGTTCACCCATGTTTCTCACATGCCAAAAGGGTAAAAAATAGAGTATTATAAAAAATTATAAATTAAAATGTATAAATAGGGACATAAAATATATTTTAAACAAGTTTTTAGGTCATTTTAATCCTTACCTTTTTTTAACCCATCGATAAACCCATTTTTACCTTAACTGTGTAATTAATTTGTATTGTTTTCACAATTCATTATGGTCAAATATTAAGTTTTACATATTGGAAAATACAAATTATTATTATTCCAAATATTTAATCCATTTTACTAAATTCAATTCTCATAGGTATAAAAATTTAATTTAAAACAAAACTATTAGACTTGCTGAAAAAGTGGGTTTTTAAGAAGTGTATTTTTCAAGAAAAATATGATTTTATATTAAATTAATATATTTTTATATATAATATAAATAATTATTTTAAAATATTTCTCATTATTTTTTATTTTAATTAATTAAAAATTAGAAACATTATGCACTTTAAAATTGTTTTTTTAGAAAAATCCCATTTTTAAACCCATAAAAAAACTTATACTAAAATCCAATATAAAGTTGATTAAAAAGTAATTAATTGGATTAAATATAAATAAATAATAATTATGTTACATTAAATAATATTCAAAACATATTGTAACTTTTAAATTCATTAGTTTATTGAAAATAAAATACTTTTTTTACAAAAATCAGTATTTTCACTATTCAATGAAAAATTAAAATTTTCCAAAAAATACAAAAATTTCACACAAAGTAAAATCTGATATGAAAAGTTCAAAAATTAATTTAATTTCATAAAATAAATTTTATAAAAGTTCCAAAAATTAATTATAATATTTTTTCATGAAAAGCAATAAAAATAATTTTTGATGAAAATAAATTTTTGAAGAATAAAATTACTTTACTAAAAATTGATTGACATTTTACTAAATATTTATCAATAATTTATATTTAATAGGACACACACACACACATATATTTCATAAATAAGTAAATACTATTCATACCCACTAATTTAATGGCTATGTTATAATGGTTATATATTTTATGGGTTGTTTATGCTCGGTGTTGCGTGTCAAATACACTATCAAACATAGTTTTATTTTCCAAAATCTCGGGGTGTTACATCCTCTCCCATTAAATAAATTTATTCCTCAAAATTTTAGATTTATCTTGGTAATAAAATGTTAGACATTTTAAAATCCCATTTTTTGGAAACCCACATCGCAAAAAGGGTTAATAAAACATCCTCTTAATAAGAGAGAAAAGGGCACATGATGGTCATCTGGAATAACACATAAATGGTTTAAAAATAAGATAACATAAGTAGGATGTGAATAATTTGTTATATAAGAAAAGCATAAATAATTATAGAGAGTGATAGAGATGATTGATCATATGAAAGAGAATGTTCATTAAAAAGTTAGGGACCTCAAAACCATAAATATACAATGAGTGAAAAGATCACCGGTTCATAAAAAATAAAGGTACTAGGATAATTTTTTTGTTTCAATATGCCTTTCAAAGATTTTAGGAATTATTTTCACATCTAGACTAAAAATATTATCAAATATTCTTACTTGAAAAGTATAATTTCATCTTTTATCCAATTTCTACCATAATCTCATCTTTTTCTCCTAATAATGAGTATTCAAGTTGAATTTCTCACGATTGAAGCACTAAAATCAACTTTTAAATATTTAATAACCATAAGAGGGATACCAATATATTCATCATATCTTTAGATATTAACCAAAACCAAAATGGTTAGCACATGGTAAGATGTTTACCAAAATGAGTAAACCATCATATGATGAAATAATAAATTAATCTAAAAAATTCTACAGTAATACCCAAAGTTAAAACCAAATCATTCCAAAATAAACTCCACATTAAAAATTATTTTAACCTTAATGTTTATCTCATACCTTTAAGTTTAAAAACAAAAAAAAATTGGTGATATCCTTATAAAATAACATTAATCACTTAGTTACAAAATCACTTTTCAATCGCATGGTTATTTATATGATAAAACTTGTGTTCCCATAATTATATCAATATAAAAGATCATATAAACCCTAAAGGTTATAAATACATAAAAACTTATGTCTAAAAAAATTAAATTAATACTCCACATTAAACTGAAACTTTACATATACTTTAACCCAATAAAACATCTCCTAAAGTGTCATTAATCTCTTTAAGATATCATCACTTAAAACTTAAAAAGGGGTTTATAAGAATTTTAACTTATGATAAACCTTAATATTATAGAACAGTGATGGTATCCATAACTCTTAAGATAACCTCACTAGAAAACATCATAACATATAAAGTTATCTAAACCTTTCCTCTGATACCAACTATAAAAAAAAATACCCAAGAATTCAAGAGAGTATTTTCCCATTATACCCAGATATTCATATTCAAAATTAGGTTATCAACATAATCAATATGAAACCCTTATAGAAATAATTTATTCAACATCATACTTGATAACCTGGGGAAAATGAAACATAAGAAGTGTGAGATTGAATTATTAGTAAGGGTAAACATAAGACTTAACAATTGAATGTCATCAGTGAACATTAAAAGAGAATAAGGGCATGATTAAATAATCAAAGTTTATGAATATAAAATATTAATATTTATACCCATCAATACCAGGATTATTAAAAATGAAAACATGGCATTAGACTTTAACAAAGTCAAGAGTGATCAAAATCAATAATCACAAGTCATGTGATATCAATTTTGATCATAAGAAACATTATAAACCTATAAAAATCATATATAAAATGTATTGGTATCTTGGGATAATTATCATCATATAAATCTTACAAATAGAATAATTAATATGATCAACTTCTATCTTTGAAGTACACAATTCATTGGAGGGCTATAACAAACCCACCAATCCTTGGTTAATCACAGAAACACCCGTCCTTGGTTAATAATATAATCACCCATCCTTGGTTTATAAGGGAACCAAACATTAACATAGTAAATTCCCAATATCCATAACATAATAATAAAACTCAAAATCTCACAAATCATTATAAAATTCATTAAACAACCATTATTCTTTTCATAGCATGATTAACCTGTGGAAAAAGAATAAGTTCCATGACAATATATTTAAAATAATCTTATTCCATTCTGAGAAAGAATGAGGATGGTATATATACAAAATATACTGAGTGTAGGATAAGTAAAAAAAGGTTTATTTACGTTGATGAATGAAAAATACTATTAAAATATAATTAAAAACATTCTTGAAGAAAATAACCATTTCACTTTGAAAATCACTTTTAAAAACTAAAAATGAAAAAAATATTTTAAAATCCATTTTGTTTAAAAATAAATTTGTATTATTATCAATGAATATTAAAATAAAATAATGTTCATTATGTAGGTAAAATACATTCATGATTTAGTGAAAACATATATTCCTTTCACATTTTCAATAAAATCCGAATGAGAATTCGTTAGAAAATGATAGAAAGATTACTCTTAAAACATTTCATAAAAATCCAATTATGGGTAAAAATGAATTTAAAAGATCATAGTAAAACATTTTTGAAACATTATTATAAAACATGGATTTTTAAATAAAACTTATTTTCAAATGAAGAGAGAAATGAAGCTAGAGTTTCTTAAAAAACATTTTCTTTTAAAAATCAATTTTTAAAATATAAAAATTGAGTACACTAAAAAGAAACCATTTTAATTGAAAATAACCTTGTAAAAATATAAATAAAATATAAAATAATTTAGGCTTTATTATATTATTAATTTCAGTTCAAGTCATATTTGTTAAAAAAATAAATTCCTTTGCAAAAAGACATTAAAACGGAACTTAAAAAGAGGGGGTTTAAAGGAAAGTCCTTTACCAATTTAGAAAAATTTGAATCATAATCCCCATGAAATATTAACAATATTTTTTAAAATATCATGATAATAAAAAAATTCATGATGTAACATGTAAAAGGGGTTTTATATACCCTTCAAAAAATAATATAAGTGAATAACATCAAAATATTCCTCAATGAAAGGAAATTGGGGGGGGGGTAGTCCCTTATATTGATCACAACATTGAAGTGAGAATTAATCAATGAGTAAATTATTTATATCAAATGTAAATCCACATATAAAGACTAAAAATAAAAATAAAATATTAAAAATTCATTTCACATATAATCTTAGAATATCAAAGGTAAAGAAAAATTTATATAACCAAATGAAAGGAAATTGTGTTATGAAATTCTTTACCACTTTATAACTTTTAAGACAAATCCCCTTGGATGAAATAATACAAATTGAAAATTAAAATAAAATTATGTTTTATGGATTCATTATATTACATATAAAAGGGGAATTATATACACCACATAATAAAAATAAGTGGTGAATATGGAATATGTCTCACAGAAATAAAAAGTGAGATGAGAAAACACTTACCTCGAGTCCAGACTTTCCTTGTATGCATTTTAACTATTGTATAACAAGCTTACATAAATTATTAGATTTATTAATAAAATTTTCCAGGTTTAACACCTTATAATTTAATAATTTATTTTATTTCTTTATAATGACATATTTGAATACTTAATCAGTTAATGCACATTGGGTGTTTTGAGGATGTTCGGTTCATTGTAATAAAACAAATTTGGTGTGTTGAACATGGTCAAAGAGGTCATTATTTAAACATCCATAGAATAATAATCATGAAATAATCAGTATATTTATTCATCAATTATTATTTTAAAATAAATCATGGAAAATGGTTATGAAAATGAACTATGTTATAATCATAGAGACAGTAGATCATACATACACATGAGTAATGTTTCCATTTTTCAATGATCATTATAGAAAGAAGGCATGTATTATTTTATATTTACATAATGATAATAGAATTATAAATACCATATTATTTCTTTAAATATATATATATATCATTCTTGTGATGTGGTGATGAAAAAATAATCACATCGCTTTATGGAGGCAGTAGTCCACACATACACAAACAAAGTTATCATTTTTCAATGTAAGAAATAAAATGATATATTATATTTTAAGAATGATAAATATGTCATGAGTATAATTATTATTTAATTTATTTCATACATATTAATTAAATTTATCCTTATTACCTTCCATGTAAAGCTTTAGTGAAAAAAGAATCACATCGCTTTTCGAGGCGGTAGTCCGCCGTACACATGAGCGATGTTATCGTATTCCCCATAGAATAGATTGTAAGAAGGTATACGTGATATAATAACTTCATAAGTATAAATATTTTAAAAATATCATATATATACTTTAAATCCATCATTAAAACAAGCTATTAGAAAAGATGATGGAAAACGAATGACATCAGTTCGTGAGGTGGTAGTCCATCTTAGACATGAATATTGATTTTGTAACCCATTTGATGGAAGAGGATATGTATTTAGGTTATTAAATTAATATAATAACATATAAGTATATATTATAAACTTTTTTTTTAATATGATCATATTTTAATAATATTTTTAGGAGGTGGAAGAAGAAATAAAATAAAAACGCATAGTTAAGAATTTTACCTCTTCTAAGACCACCTCTTCAATATTATACATAAAGTATTACTAGAATTACTTTCTAAAAAACCAAGGATTATAGGATGTGGGGATTGAAAATTTTAAGTTATTTTTAAGGTATTTGACTAACCAAAAGTTTTTTAATGTGCGAATAAGAAAGGAGATGGGGTGGCCTTTTATAAGTGAGGTGAGTGGAACACTTGTAATTTTTGAAAAAAAAGGAGTACCCATGTTTTTCACATGCCACAAGGGTCAAAAATTGAGTATTATAGATATTTATACATTATAAGGTCAAAATATTACTATAAAATATATTTTAGATAAGTTTTTATATTATTTTAACCCTTACCTTTTTAGTTTAACACCTCGGTAAACCCATTTTCACTTTAACCATGGTAATTAATTTTTTTTTCATTTCCATTATTCATTATGGTAAAAAATTAATTTGAAATTTTTATAAAATATAAACTATTATAATTCCAAATATGTAATCCATTTTAACAAATCCAATTCACATAATTTTCAAAATTAAATTTAATACAAAACCCACAGACACGATGAAAAATGAGGTTTGTAAGAAGTGTATTTTTCAAGTAAAAGCTAATTTTATATTAACACTAAAACAAATAATAATCATTGTATGAATATAATTTAATATTTATTTATATATAATATATAAATTTAATTTAAAAAATTTCTCATTATTTATTATTTTAATTAATTAAAAAGGAGAAACATTAAGCACTTTAAAATAGTTTTTAGAAAAATCCCATTTTTAATTCCAAAAAAAACTTATACTAAAATCCAATATAAATTTTATTAAAAAGCAATTAAGTGGATTAAATATAAATAAATTATACTTATTTTACTTTAAATCATATTCAAATCATATTGGGACTTTAAAATTCTTTAATTTATTAAAAAGAAAAGACATTTTTTATAAAAATCAATATTTTTCACCATTCACTAGAAAATTGACATTTTCTGAAAAATAAAAAATTTCACACAAAATTAAATCTTGATATGCCAATTTAAAAAATTAATTTAATTTTATAAAATAAATTTTATAAAAGTTCCAAAAATTTATTATAATATTTTTCATGAAAATAAATAAAAATCATTTTTGAAGAAAAGAAATTTTTGAAGAATAAAATTACTTTACTAAAAATTGATTAAAAATTTACTAAAAATTTATCAATAATTTATATTGAGTAGGAAATATATATATATATCATAAATTAATTAATATTATTTTTACCCACCAATTTAATGGACAGGTTATAACAACTATATATTTTATGGGTTGTTTAAGCTCAATGTTGCATATCGAATACTCTATAAAACATAGTTTTCTTGTCTAAAATATCATGGTGTTACATCCCCCATTTAATAAACCGTGTCCTTATAATTTTAAATTTATCCCAGTTTACAAATCTTGAACATTTGAAAATACCATTTTTTAAAATCCCACATCATAAAAAGGGTTAATAAAACATCCCCTTGATAAGAGAGAAAAGGATATGTGATGGTCATCTAGAATAAAAAATATCAAGTTTAAAAATAAGATAATATAGTTGGGAAGTGATGAATTAGATATGTAAGAAGGGAAGAAATGATTAGGGAGAGTGATAATGATCTTTTCTCATATGAAAATTAATGATCAATAGAAAGATGAAGACCTCAAAACCATAAATCTATGATGAGTGAAATTTCTATCAGTTCATCATAAATAAAGATAATATTTTTTTTTGTTTTAAGATCTATTTAATAGAGTTGAGGGATTATTTTACCATATATAGTGAAAACATAATGAAATATACTCACTTGACAAGTATAATTTCATCCTTTATCCAATTTCCACCACAATCTCATCTTTTTCTCCAAATAATGAGTATTCAAGATGAATTTTTCATGTCTGAAGCAACAAAATAAACTTTTAAAGAACACATAACCATAAAAGGGATAAAAAGATATTATTCTTATATTCAAACATTTACCAACCCAAAAATGGTTGACACATGGTAAGAGGTTTACCAAAATGAGTAAACCATCATATAATGAAATAATATATTAATATAAAAAATTCAATATAAATACCCAAAGTTCAAAATAAATAATTCATACATAACCTCCAAATTAAATAGTGTTTTAAAATATAATGTTATCTCATAACTTTTAGATTACAAACAAAAAAAATATGGTAATGTACCTTTGAAATAACATAATCACTTTATCACCAAGCCACACTTCAATCCCATGGTTATCTATAGGATAAAATTTGTGTTCCCATAATTACCTCAATATCTAAGATCATATAAACCCTAAAGGTTATCAATACCTTAAAAATTATGTCTAAAAAATTCAAAGCAATACTTCAAATTAAACAAATGATTTACATATACTTTAACCTAATAAAACGTCTCTTAAATTATCATTAATTTCTTTAAGATATCATCACTTAAAACCCCAAAAGGGGTGTCTAAGACTTTGAAATTATGATCAAACTTAATATTATAGAACTATATTGGCATCCAAAACTCTTAATATAACTTCACATGAAAATATCCCAACATCTAAAGTTATAAAAACCATTTCTCTGATACCAACTATAATATCCCTGAACTCGCACTCCCAAATCCAATGATGAAAACATTTTTTTTACTTTTATGGATTTGATATCAGTGAAGGTGGAAAAATTTTCACAATCCAAAACTTACAACATCAAAAGTAAATATTGTATCACTTATATTGTCAAGGACCTTTTAGGTTTATAGTTTTATAGAATTAGGACAAAATCTTACATAAACAATACCCACGAATTCTAGAGAGTAAATTTCTCACTATAAATATCTTTTCATTTTTCAAATTAGGTCATCAACATCATCCATATGAAACCCTTATATAAATAATTCATTCAACATCATACTTGATAACATGAGGAAAAAGAAATATAAGAAGTGTGATCTCAAATGCTCAGTAAGTATAAACATAAACATTAATAATTGAATGTCATTAGTGAGAATAATAAGAACATAAGAGTATGCTGACATAATTAAAGTGCATGATTATAATAAAAGAATATTCATACCCATAAATACCCAGATCATTAAACATAAAAACATAAAATAAGGCTTTATCAAAGTAAATAGTCATCAAAATCAATAATCATAAGCCATGTGATATCAATCTTGATCATAAGAAACATTATAAACCCATATAAATCATAGATAAAACATATTGGTATCTTGGTAACATTATCATCATATCACACTTACAAATGGAATAAAAAATATGGCCAACTTCCATCTCTAGAGTACCCAATTCACTGGAGGGATATAATGGACCCTTATATTCTTTGTTTATCCTGGAACCAACCATCCCTGGTTAATCACAAAACCACCCATCCTTGGTTAATAACGTAACCACCCATACTTGGTTTATAACAGAACCACCTATCAACATAGTCAATTTACAATAACCATAACATAATAATAAAACATGGAAGCTCACATTCCATCATAAAACTCAAAACAACCATTATTCTTTTTATAACATGATTAACCTATTGAAAAGGAATGAGTTCCATGAAAATATCTTTTAAACAATATTATTATATATATAGAAAGAATTAAGATGGTATTAATAAAAAATATCCCAAGTGGAGGATAAGTAACAAAAAGGGTTGTTGATGTTGATGAATGAAAAATACCATTAAAATATCATTAAAAATATTCTCTAGGAAGATAACCTTTTCACTTTTAAAGTCACTTTAAAAAAATAAAAATTTAAAAAATATTTTGAAAAACCTTTTATTTGAAAATATCCTTAGATGATTATAAATGAATATTCAAATAAAATAATGTTCATTATAGTGGGAAAATCCATTCATGTTGTACAAGTTAAAAGAATGATTCCTTTCACATTTTGGTAAAATCTAAATGAGAATTGTTTGGAAAATGACATGAATATTTCTTTTAAAACATTTTTAAAAAAATCCAATTATGGGTAAAAATTACTTTAAGAAATAATTTTAAAAAAAATTTCAAAACATTTTTATAAAACATGAATTTTAAAGGAAAAATAATTTTCAAACAAAGATATAAATGAATTTTGATTTTATTAAAAAAAATTCTTTTAAAAGTCACATTTTTAAAATCTAAAAACTATGCACATAAAAAAGAAAAAAATTTCTTTAAAAATAGACTTGGAAACATATAAAGGAAACATAAAATAATCAAGGCATAAAAATGGAAGGAAATTATTTTTATGTTGTATTTGTTAAAAAAATACATTCCTTTTTTAAAAGAGTTGAAAAGGGAACTTTAAAAGAGGATTTTTAAAGGAAATCCCTTTACCACTTTGAAAAAATTTAAATCATAATCCTCATGAAATATTAAAAATAAACAAAACATTAAATATAATGATAATATAGAAATTCAAGATATAGTATGTCAAAGATTCTGTATATACACCTCGTAAGAGAATATAGGACAATAACATCAAAATATGCTTCAATGAAAATAAATTGAGACGAAGTCCCTTACAATGAACATAACGTTGAAGTGATAATTAATTAATGAGTTGATTATGTGTATCAAATGTAAATACATATATAAAAATCGGAAATAAAACATAAGATATTCAAAATTCATTTAACACATAATTTTGGAATATCAAAGTTAAGGAAGAAGTAGTATAACCTAATGAAAAGAAATTGAGTTATGAAATTATTTACCAATTGGAAACTTTCAAGTCAAATACCCTTAGATGAAATCATTTAGATTGAAACTTAAAATAACCTTATTTTTTATGGATTAATTATGTTACATGTAAAATTAGAAATATATACACCACATAATAAAAATAAGTGATGAATATGGAATATGTATCACAGAAACAAAAAGTGCAATGAGAAAACCCTTACCTTGAGTCCAGACTTTCCTTATATGTCCTTTAACTCATATATAATAATATTAAATAAATTATTTTATTTATTATGATAATTTTCCATATTTATCACCTTATAATTAAATCATTTATTTTAGTTCTTTATAATTACATATTTGAATACTTTATCTTTTAATTCCACGTCAGGTGTTTTGAGGATGTTCGTTTCATTATTTTAAAATGGCTTTGGTGTGTTAACCATTGTCAAATATTTTATTATTTCAAAATATATAAAATAATAATAATGAAATAATTATCATATTAATTCATAAATTATACTTTTAAAACTAATCATGAAAACTGGTCATAAAAAATGAACAATGTTACGATCATGGTGGTGGTAGGTCGTACACATACACGAGCAATGTTTCCATTTTTCAATGATAATTATGTAAAGAAGGTATATATTATTTTAACTTTAAATAATGATAATAATATCATAAATACTATATTATTTATTTAAATATACTCATATATATCATTCTTGTAATGCAGTGATAAAAAATAACCACATCCCTTCGTGGAGGTGGTAGTAGACATGTACACGAATGACATTATCATTTTTCATTGTAAGAAAGAAAATGATATTTTATTTTTTAAGAATAATAATTATTTCATGAGTATTATTATGATTTAATTTACATCACATATATTCATTACATTTATCCTTATTACCTTCCATGTAAAGAGTTAGTGAAAAATGAATCACATCACTTCGTGTGGCGGTAGTCCCCCATACACATGAGAAATATTATCATATTCTCTGTAGAACGATAAGTAAGAAGGTATATGTGATATCATAACTCTATAATTATAAATATGTTACAAATATAATAATATATATATATATATATATATCATATCCATCATTACAATAATCCATTATAAGAGATTATGGAAAATGAATGACATCAGTTCATGAGGTGGTAGTTCTCCATACAAACGTATAATGATTTTGTATCTAATTTCATGGAAGAGGATATGTATTTAGGTTATTAAATTAATATAATAACATATAAATATGTATGATATATGTTTTTTATCATATTATCATATTTGAACAACATTTTAAGGATGAGGAAGAATAAATAAAGCAAAAATGAATAGTTAGGAATTTTACCTCTTCTTAGACCACCTCTTTAGGATTATACTTAAAGTATTTAAAGAATAGATTTATAAAAAAAGGATTATATGATGATGGGATTAAATTTGGGAAGTTATTTGGGTAGGTATTTTCTGAAACAAAATTTTTTTATGGTGTGAAGAAGAGAGGAGAGTGGGTAGCCTTTTATAAGTGAGCTGTACGGTGCGCTTGTAATTTTTGAAATGAAAAAGGTGTACCCACGTTTTTCTCCTAAAAAATAGTCCAAAATGAATTATTATAGATACTGAGACATTATAAGGTCAAAATATATGCATAAAATATATTTTATAAAAGTTTTTATGGTCATTTTAACCCTTCTTTTTTTATTTTAATCCCCCAATAAACCCATTTTTACCTTAATCATAGTAATTAATTTTTACTATTTTCACTATTCATTATGGTAAAAAATTAAGTTGATATTATTAGAAAATATAAATTATGATGATTATAAATATTTAAACCATATTACCAAATTCAATTCATATAAGTTGAAAAATTAAATTTAAAACAAAACCCACAGACATGATGAAAAAGCGGGTTTTTAAGAAGTGTATTTTTCAAGAAAAAGATGATTTCATATTAACGCTATGATTAATAATAATCATTATAAGAATATAAATTGAAGTTTTTTTATATAATATATAAATTTAATTTAAAAAATTTCTCATTAGG
Source organism: Viscum album (assembly GCA_963277665.1). Lineage (NCBI taxonomy): Eukaryota > Viridiplantae > Streptophyta > Magnoliopsida > Santalales > Viscaceae > Viscum > Viscum album. The sequence continues at coordinate 975,929,683 of OY728160.1, read as the reverse complement.
TATTATTTTAATTAATGAAAAAGGAGAAATATTATGCACTTTAAAACAGTTTTTAAAAAGATCTCATTTTTAAACCTAAAAACAAACTTATACTAAAATCCAATATAAATTTAATTAAAAAGTAATTAAGTGTATTAAATATAACTAAATAATACTTATATTAATTTAAATCAAATATAAAAATTATTGGTAATTTTAAATTCCTTAATTTATTTAAAGGAAAATACTTTTTTTTATAAAAAATGGTATTTTTCACTATTCACTAAAAAATCAATATTTTCTAAAAAATCATAAATTTTCACTCAAAGTAAATTTGGTACGATGATTTCAAAAATTAAGTTCATTTTATCAAATAAATTTTTTAAAATTTACAAAAAATAATTATAATATTTTTTCATGAAAAGCATTAAAAAACAATTTTGAAGAAAACAAAATTTTGAAGAATATAATTACTTTACTAAAAAATGATTGATAATTTACTAAATTATTTCAATAATTTATAATGATTAGGAAATATATATATATATATATATATTATAAATTATTTAATATTATTCATACCCACCAATTTAATGACTAGGTTATAACGATTATATATTTCGTGGGTTGTTTAAGCTCAGCATGCATGTCAAATACACTATCAAACATAGTTTTATTTTATAAAATATTGGGGTGTTACATGTCATGTCACCATGTATATGTGAAAATATCAAGAAAATTAAAAGGTATTGATTTTATAGAGAATTTAAATTTATAAAAATACCATGATAATTCAAATATCATTCCCAGGAAAGAACTAAGTTCCTAGCCGATATTTCAGGGAGATTTGAATGAATATTTGACTTGGAGATTATAAATTTGAATGAGTCAAGAAAATACACTAAAAATTTAAGTTAGTTTTCCATAACTGAATATGGGAACCAAATTCACATATGATTCAATGAATATAAATATCAAAACATAAAGTAAGAGAAAGTGTGAGAGAATTCTGAGAAGTTGATCTGATATGTGATTGTATCTAAGGAAAAATAATAACTGAGAATATATGATAGATAAATCCATTAAATTAGGATAAAGATCATCTTCTGGAGTCTATGTGGAGGCTCATATGCCTATATGTGACCAATCTTCATAAGTATTCATCTATTATTTGCTGATGTGAGACTATAACAAGCAAGTTCTAGTAGATTTTTATGAGTTAAAGTTCATACACTCACTGATTTTTTTTATAATAAGAAGGGTACTATGCATGTGGTATAATAACAACATGTCAATAAGGATATAGTCATCCAAAATGAGACAAACCATATTAAAAAACTTGTTCTGTCATTCTAATTTTTGTATCAGTGAGTATCTTGATAGAGGCACTGAAAAATCTTGAGAGTAGAAGGTAATTAAAATTGGTATACACATTTATTCACCCCCAGTGTGTATCACACTTCATGTGAACCAAAAATTTGTATTAGAGTGAGTTTTTAATCTATATTATCTCAAGTTATTAATATGGATCAATATAATTATGTTAATAGAAAAAGAACCCCAATGTTTTATAGTGAATGGTTTCACTCTTGGAAAGAGAGAATAGTTCCTTATATTCTTTCTCTAGGAATTATTTTTTTCATTCCATTCAAATTGTATTCACTTTTCCTAATGAAAAATCAACATGGTCTCTAACTAACCAAATAAATATTTAAAATTATAGGATATAAAGAAATTAATTTTTATTTATCTCTATCAGAAAAGGATTTGACCAAGTTTATGGGATAGAGAATTTATAATACTATCTAAATGAAACTTCATATCATTTATAAAGGAAATAAAAAGGTGAAAGAAGAAAAAATAAAAATTAGTCGACAAATGTTTGAATATTTCATAATATAGGAGTATGAAGTTATTGATTAATTATTTACTAGATTAAATTTGATTCTGATCACTATTAGAGAATTTATAGGAAATCTTGAAGACTATACTTTGTGAAAATGTTGAAAAGAATAATATTAGATAAATTTTATTTAAATATATCAACTCTCGAAGATAGTGATCTTGATGAATTCACCATCTATGGACTCCATAGTTCTCTCATTAACTAATAAATAATAATAGTAAATGCACTTAAAATCTATAAAAAGTGGTAAAAGGAAATTGATTTCAAATAACTAAATGATTTAATGATTGAATACAAACATAACAATTCAGATGAAGGAGAAAAAATGGAAATTTTTGCTGAATATTTTTCTCTCATGATAAGAAATTTTACAAGAGTTGGAAGAGATAAGTATAGATGTAAACTATAATTTAAATGTTTTAATTTTAGAAAGGTTGGCCATTTTTCTACTAGATTCCCTATAAAATTTGGAAGGGAAAATGATTACGAGGAATATTCTAGGAAGATCACCACTAAATATCCAACTTATACTCAACCAAAAGGAAAGAAGAAGTTTTTACCTAGTTTATTCAAAAGGAACATATTTTAAATTGAAGAAGGTGTGTCTTATTGTGAATTAGGCAGTGATAAGAAAGTTTATAGATATATTTATCAAAGAGTATTTATGGAACAAGAGGATGAAGAATTAAATTAATTAGAATTTGAATACAATGGTGATTATTCACTAGAGGAAGGAGAAACTAGGAATAAATATACCATGAGAATGGAGATCAAGATATGTTTAAAAGAAATCAGAATCCTGAGAGAAGAAAACACTCGACTAAATAAAGGATCAGACAAGAAAATTCAAATTTGAGACAAAAGAGACTACCTTTTCAATAAACTTTAGATATTGAATATTGACATTGAAAATAAGGAAAAAATCATTTAATACATGACCTTTACTATCATCTTAGGGGATAAGAAAATTTCTAGACTTAAAAGGAATAATGATGAAACCAAAAAGCAAGATGAGAAAATAAAATACAAAAAGTGAATTTTTTAGAGAACATAGAGAATGTTCTAAACAACCTACAGTAAATGGATAATCAATACAAGATTAAAGATATGAAAAGGAAAAGTATAAAAAATTTCTAGTATAAAGGAATATAACTAATACTAAAGAAATATGTGATGGACTGCAATCAGGAGCATCTTAATACTTTAAATAAAGACTTGATTATACTCAAATATAGAATTAAATAAACACATAAATATATCCTTCATCAGTTTCAAATATTCAAGAAAGAACACCACAAAAGGAATTTGAGAGATATATTTATTCAAGGTCTAAAAATAGAGCAAGACAACAATCCCTTCAGCAACATAATTTTTTAATAGAATATAAGATTTCGTAGATACTTATATTTTTATAGATTTTTTTCTAGAAGTCTTATAATTTTTGGTATAATATGTCTCTTCCTGGTATGAGAAGAGAGAAAGAATCAATGGGTAGATAGAAAGTATAGGAGAAAACTCAACCAAGGAATAAATTTTTTTAAAAGAAAGTTGAAATGAGAAATAACATTGAAGGCTTATAAGAAATTTTTGGAAGATGCAATAAATAGGGAACAACTCAGATGTATGTGTCTCTTTTATCCCAACTTAGATGAATATATATCATAATTTTGGTAACAACCATAATCAAATCCAATTTAGGCAATAATAAAATTTGTTTGAATTAGTATTTAAGGGTTTAAAATTTGAAAATACTTGGATCATGGATAGTGGGTGTTCGCCTCATGTGATAGGTGATTTGAACATTTTTAAAAATATTGAGAAATGTAAAGGAGGATCTATGAAAATTTTTAATTATAGTTTACTTTAGATTAAACATATTGGGATAAAAATAATTGGAAAAAATAAAATCATACCAGATAGTGTGTTGTTTATTGATGAGTTGAAGCATAACTTTTTGAGTGTATCATAATTATGTGATGCAAGGAAAGAGGACATCTTTAGGAAAAATTGATGCATAGTCAAAAGAATGAAATATGGGGCTGTGATTACAAGGGGTATAAGAACCCTGAGAAATCTGTTTCAAATTGGGAAAGTAAGTGTAGGTTATTACTTAAAAAAACAAGTAGAAAATGTGTTATGGAATAAAAGGTTTGATCACCTCGTCCAAAATAATTTTAAGAAACTAATCCAAGAAGAAACTTTGAGGAATCTTCCCTACTAAAATAATACACCATCATTATTTGTAAAATATGCATAAAGGGAGAAATAGTGAACAAGACACATAAGGGAGTTAAAATTATAACCCTGAAGCCTCTTGAAATGATTCAATTTGATGTATACAGTCTTATGAATATGAATTCAAAAAATGGAGAAATATATTTCATCACTTTTATAGATGAATTTATAAGAATGAAATGCATCATTTTCATATCATACCAATTACAATCCATGGATATATTCAAGAGTTTTAAATGATTTTAAGATAAAAAATAAGCTTGTACTTAAGGAAATTGAGATCAGATAGTGGGAGTGAATATTCAAATAGAAAGATAAAAAATTATCATAACAAACATGGCATCAAACATGAATACAATGATCCATACACACCTCAAAAAATAGAGTGACTGGAAGGAAGAACATAAGTATCATTGATATGGATATAACTTTATTAGTAGAACATGACACCTCAAAGTATTATTGGTTACATGCCATTAAAACTATTAGAATAATTCACAATAGATGTATCTCAAGGTTAAACTCATACAGGGCTCCCTATGAGATTTAGAAATCCAAATGTTAATAATTTTATGTTGTTTATAAGTCCTTTATTGAATAAGGAAAATGATAGAAGTGAATAAAAGTTTGATGATGAGGTTGAAGATGGAATCTTTATTAGCTACACAACAAATGGAAAATCTTATAGGCGTTGTAACAAAATTTTTGAAAGAATTATTATTAGTGATGAAATATTGGTTTTTGAGAATGAAGAAGAAATGAACCAGATAATATTTTGAATGATGAGGATGATAGTGTCAGTGTAGAACCTATTGAACAAAATATAGAAAAATACAAGTTCAGATAGAGGATAAAAATTATGGATTTTCTATTAATGAATATGGAGAATTAAATTCTAAAAGGATAAATACAAGGCTAATTAAGAAAACATATTTATGTTGAGAAAATCATTGGGTATTATAATCAAGGTGTGCAAAAAAGAAGTAAGATCATGGAAATTGTTCATGCCAGTCTTTTGTAAAAAATTTAACCTATGAAATTTGATAAATATTTAGAATAAAAGGAATATATTTAGTCTATAAATGAAGTATCAGACTAAATAAAAAATAATGAAACTTGATAACTTTTTCCCAGACCCATAGAAAATAACATGAATGGATCCAAATGGGTTTTCATAAATAATATTGATAAGGATGGTGATATATCTAGAAACAAAGTTAGGCTTGTATGCAAGAGATACTCACAAATTTAAGGGTCTGAATTTCATGAAATTTTTTCCCCAGTGGATAAACATGAGTCCATCAGAATATTCCTTTCCATAATAGCTTAGAGAAGCTTCAAGATATTTCAAATGGATGTTAAATCATATTTTATAAATGGTGATCTTGATGTGTAAATGTACATGGAATAAACCAAATTCTTTATGCATGATTCATATGGAAGTAGAGTATGTAAGATAAAGAAATATATCTATAGATTGACGTAGGTTCCAAGATCTTGGTATTTCAAACTTGATGAATATCTTAAATGCACAATTTTTAGAAAGGGTGAGTAGATATAAACTTGTATGCAAAGAAGACATGCCCCACATCACTATTTTTTTATTATGTATATTGATGATATTTTTTTTTCTAGATTTGAGGAAATATTGTGTAAGAAGTTATCAAGACACATGAAGGAAATATTTGAGATGTCAATCCTTGGAGAAATGAGGGTTTTCTTAGGATTAAAAATTTCCCAAATAGAAGATTTCATTTTTATTTCATAATATAAATATTCTAAAGAACTATTGAAGAAGTTTGACATGTAGGAAGATAGAGGGGTTCCCACACCCATTAAAGTGGGTATAAAGATAAGCAAGGATGATAAAGGGAATACTATTAATGAGAAGCATTTCAAAAGATTGATTGTAAGTCTCATGTATTTGATAACCACTAGACTAGATATTATGTATGTTGTCACACTTTACACCAGGTTCCAATCCAATCCTAAGGAACCACATATATTAATTATAAAGAGTATCTTGAGATATATTTCAAATAATTTCAATTATGGGATGATATATAAGAAGAAAAGTGAGCTGGATATTATAAGATTCACTAATGTGGAATGGGTAGGAGCTATAGATAATCGAAAATACATATACAATGGAGAATTGTTTTATTAGAAAAAGTTGTGTTTCATGGAATTCAAGAAAGAAAGCCTTAGTTATACTAATATTTATATAATATGATAATGTGGCTGCATCAATTGTAGTGGAGTATATGATATGGATGAAGACACAACTAGAATAATTAAATATTGAAGTTGGTTATCTTCTTATTGTGAGCGGTGACAACCAAAGTGCTATTAATCTATCCAAAGATATTATACAACACTACCAGTCAAAAAAAATTGACATTAAGAATCATTTTCAAAGGAAGAGGTTGAATTGGGTGTTATGAGACTAGAGTTTATCCCTTCCAAATAAAAGTTGGTAGATATTATTACAAAAACTCTCAAAACTGGATAATTTGAGACACTCATACTATAAATGGGAGTTCAGTCCACTCCCTCTCAATTATTTGAGTTTCCTCAATTATTTATTTCTCCTATTTTTGAGGAGATTTTATTTATAGGGGGAGTTTTATTAAACCCTCTATGAATTTTTATGATGTGTGTTCCAAGTGGTGTGGGATTGATCCTAATAATTTTGAGTTCTTTTTGTATGAAGATTTGACGGGGTTAATTTAATATTTTTATGGGAAACATTGATGATTTATTTAATCACTCTTGTTTTCTACAATGATATTTCTCTTGTAAACTTAGAAATAGTTGAATCATTATTACTTTGATAATATAAGTTTGATTTGATAGCTTATAGTCACTCTCTTTATTATTATTGTCAAGAAGGGGGAGAGAAGGTTGGTATTGATGACAATTCCAAAGGGGGAAATTATTAAACTTTATAGGATGATGTTGGATTTATTGTTAATACATGTTTAAGTCTCAATATTTATGAATATCTCTTCATTTTAAAGACATGTAATAGTGAAGTAGAAGTACCATCTATAAGAGATTATAGAAGTTGGAAGTTACCTAGTATGTGAAGAAGCTGGTCAAGGCATAGAGGTTCCATCCATTTGTGCATCATGTTGTAGCTACTTTACATAGGTAGTGAAAACCTTTTGGATGATTTTTAAAGTGATTGAGAATTCATATAATTAGTTTGAAGATGGTTAGAATTTATTTAAATTTAATCTAGATGTATTATGTTGGAGTGAAAAAATTTTAAAAGGAAAATATCCTATGGTGAGGCCCATGTAAGACAATTGATCTACAAAGTGGATGTTTAAAGAAATTAAAAAGTAAAATTCATACATGTTTCTATTATTGTGTGTATTTTTGGATCCTCATATGATATTTGAGAAGTTCATATAATGATTTAAAGCCATGTGTGATAATTAATCTACACACCTGAAGCCTGAATGAAAATTAATAAAGATATTTATCTTACACGCTGGAGGTTTAAGAAGACTATAAGATAATTTTTATTACACACGTAAGATGCTTGAGGGTTCTGAAAGATAAATGAGTTACATGAATAGTTCATAAGATAATTTAGATACATGGATTATGTATAATTATTAACTTGGTGAAATTATGAAAACCCATAATTGATACTTTTGTGGAATAGAATTAAGTGAGATAAATTTAGTCATGAATATTCTGATAAAAGGCTATTTGAATCCAATGATGCATGTGAAATGTTCTTCATGGATAAAAAATCATGATCAAACACATGAAAATGATTATTAATGAAATCAAAGGATTTTTGGATAGAGGATAATGTTGGGTGCTAAGATGAGTTCAATGTCACAAAATGAGATGTCATGTCACCATGTCTACATGGAAATATCAATAAAATTAAAAGGCATAAATTTCATGGATAATTTGAATTTATAAAAAGTTCATGATAATTTAATTATCTCTCCCAGGAAAGAACTGATTCCTTAGTAGCAATATGAAATTGGTGGGGTGGGGTAGGGCAAGCCAAGCCTATGCTGACTCAATCCAATATGAGTTAGAACTCGCAAAAACCCACATTTAAAGTGGTCTGATTTATTAGGACCACCTCGAACCACAATGGAAATGGGAAAGCCTATGGGAAACCCGCATTATTATTATTTTTTTATAATTTTTTTTAACTTTTAATAGGCTCGCAAAATCTAGTATGTAAAATGGGTGAATTTTTCCAACCCACTATGCAATGGATGCAAGCAAGCCCCATAGTCTTTATTGTATTTACAATTTTATAATTTTTAATAGTCCTTCCCCATCCCTCAATGGTTGTGAATCCCATTAATAGGATTAATCAAATATAAAAAATAATATAAAAATGATTAGATTTTACCCATTAAAAATTCTACCATATTTTAAAATCATCCAAAATTAATATAAAAAACGATCAATTTTCCAAACTCAAAGTTAAAAATATAAATTAAGAATACAACACTCAATAATAAATAGAGATTAAGTTTGATCACTTTCTCATTCTTATTATACAATATCACATGCACCCTTATTGTTTTTGATGCTTCCTTTATATACTACATCAAAACATAATTTAAAAATAAATTTCAAAATCAAACATGTAAGAAAAAATTTCATAAGAAATAAATGCATTGATATAATTAAAATTGATAAAAAAATTATGAAAATATTTCAATAAATTCAATGGATCATTATTAATTATTAAGAACACATACATTTATATACATTTTTTAATACAATTAATAGTGATTCAAAACCAAAAAAATAAAACACTAAACATTAAATTAATTATATTTATACAATAAAAAAGATTGATTCCTAAATTTTAATAATTAATATTTAAAATTAAAATAAATTAATGATAAGTTGTGATTATCTAATGAAATCTTGTAAAATAATAAAATTAAAAAATGATGAGCTACATTTTTAATGAAATCATGAAAAATTATAATTAATTATTTCAAAAAATTTAATGAATTTAAATAATTATCTAATTTGGTTATGAAAAATAAAATATTTTAATGAAACATGACGAAACAATGTTTTAAAAAATGAATTTTATCATTTCAAAACAAAATTTTATCATTTGTAACTATGAATTTTAATAATTATCTAATAATTTTACTATGTAAAAATATTTTTTTAAATTTAATAATTATTTATAATTTAATTAATCAATTTGAAATCATGCTTAAAATATAATTTTATTAGTTAAATAATTTGAATATTCAATTTTTTAGATCACATATAATTATTCATAATTTAAATAATCTTGTTTATTTAATTTGAAATAATGAATTATTTTGGTAAATTGGATGAAAATATAATTAGTCAAACCCTTTAAGATGGTAAAATTAATAACATTGAAAAAATATCATTTTTATGTTTACATAAATATGATGGATAATAATTATATAATTTTATTATATGTTGTAATTATTTATTTGGGTGATAGTTTAATGATTTGATTATGGAAATTATGAATTATTTATATAATAATTATCTAATTAAAGATCAAGAATTCATTGTTACCAAAATAAAGTTAAGACTTAAAAACCATAAATCAAAAAATTATATATATATATATATATGTGTGTGCGTGTGCGCGTGTGTGTGCGCGTGAGAATGTGTTATAAAAATAATTAAATTTTAAATTAATTGATAATGTTATGGTATATAAATGGTGAATGATATGATAATTTTTTTGAAGATTAAATTTAATATTTAATATTGATATGTTGATATAAATAAAAGAAAAATATTAAAAATAAAGAATAAATTTCCATGTTCTATTCTATATCGGCTATGGGGAAAGAAAGAGGAGGCTGATGACAACACCAGCCAAAGGAAGTTGGGGGCCACCACTAGAAGGATGACCTAGATATGGGGTCTAGAAGATGAGGTGTGGATGATGCTAATGAGGGTTATCCAGAAAGAGGTGATCCTTGGGGGTGTTTGGGAGGCCGCACATTATGATGACAAGGCTAGGCCAGTGGAGGATTTATATGAAATTAGAGAGGGTGATAGGGGAATAGAAGGAGGCAGGGCTAGCAGATAACATGGAAGGAGGTGGGGAGGTAGGTGCTGGAAGGAGGTAGGATAAGGGGGATGATAACGTGGATGGTATTAGTGAAGGAGGTATGGGGATAAAATTATTGGGTTAACATGACATTGATGATGTGGACGACATCAGTGAGGGAGGTATGATGCCAGAAGGATACAATTGGTGAAGTGGATGACATGCCGTTGGCAATGGCAGTGAGGGTGGTGCATATGAGGAGGGGGGGGGGGGGGGAACGAAGGCACACTTCCTTAAGATTACCTTTAAAACAGACGTAGGCACTGGACGCCAGAAGAAAGGGAGGGTGAAAAATAAAATTTAAATAAAATTAAATGAGGAGACATCAAGAATATATGCAAGGGTGGAGGAGGTCACCCATTCACCATCAGAACTTGGATCCTAGTGGATAAAAAAAGTTAGGTGGAAGGTTGAGTTTTTTTTATATATATATATAATTTAAAATGGCCCATATGCCCCCTATCCATGTAGATAAACCTTTATGGGTCTAATACCTACACATTCTATTTATATAAACCGGTTTTAAATGTGAGTTTTTTAATAAACCCACCCCACCCCAAACCCACTCCAAGTCTACCTGGTCTGTGGCCTCGTGGCCTGTTTCCAAACACTATTATCTAGATAAACTTGTATGAAGATTTGAAAGAATATTTGAATCGAAGATTATGAATTTGATTGAGTCGAGCCAAGACACTAAAAAATAAAGGAAGTTTTTTGTAACTAAATATGAGAACAATATTCATGTATGATTCAGTGAATATAAATAACAAGACATGAAGTAAGAGAAAGTGTTATAGAATTATGAGAAGCTAATATAATACATTTTTTCATTGAAAGAAAAAATAACTGAGAACAAGGACTATAAAAAGGTCTATAAGGAGTGGGAAGATCATCATCTGGATTTATTATGAAGGATTATACTCTCATATTTGATGTATCTTCATAAGGATTTATCAATGATATACTAATGTGAGACTATAACTAGTTGGTTCAAAAATATTGTACGAGTTCAAGTTCATAACCTTTCTTGAGTTTCTTTTGATAATAAGAAGGTTACTATGTGCATGGTATAATAACCATGTGTCATGAGGGACGTAGTCATCTCCAAGGAGATTAACCTTGTTAAAAAAATTAATATGTCAGTATAATTTATAAATTAGTGAGTACCTTTAGAGAGGTGTTGAAAAATATTAAGAGATGAAGGTATTTAAAATTGGTAAACACAATTATCCACTCCCCCAGTGTGTATCACCCTTCATGTGGTCCAACTAAAATCAATTTTAAAAAAGTTAGGAATAAAATCATTTAATTTAAAAAGACCGATTTTTCAAATAAATTTATTTATAAATATATTATGTAGTTTATAAATTAATCACTACTAATTTATTCCTTAAAATAAATTAACATTCATCTAATATTTATTAAAGTGCATGGAATGAGAATAAATTCATTTTATTCTTATTTTTTTCTTCTTCTAAAAATGCATTTTTACACATTATGTATAGTGATAAAAAAGTAAATTTTATCACATATATAAATTGAATCCCATAAAATGTTTTTAATATTTGTAATCAGTATGTCCAAATTTGCTAATTAGTTTAATTTTTTTATTCATAAAAATAAGTTACCTAGGTAAAAAGGTAGACACTATAGTAATGGGGGGGGGGTCAGTGGGCTAAATTAAAGGATAGGGTCACAAAATATCATAAAACCTTATCCATAAATGGGTGGAATAGAAAGTTATAGACTATCCATATATTATCTGTTTTATTTGAAAAATTTGTTCCACTTTACTTTGATAATGACATTTATTATATTTTATGTAACATGTATTAACTAAAAATTCACTCATCTCACTTATAAAAAGTACCCTTCTCCACCCCTTCAAAGTCAAACAAAATATTACTATTTCCTATCCTTAATCTACCAAATTTTATTTACTAATAATTATATCCCACATTGGATATCTTTTAGTCCCTATAGATTTCCCAAATCTTTTAAAACCTAATATAAGAGGAGATACGATTTATTCTTTATAAGTAATAACTTATTATCATTATTTTTCATTTATAATATTTATTATCCTCTTATTAAATCCAATTTATCATTTTAATAACATGTGTTTAAAATTATTAATCTTCTGTAAAAGTGATATTATCATTCTTAAATTTCATTTTATTATTCACCAAGTCGTTATAATTTTTTCATGTTTGGGTTGGTTTTACCACCTGTATGAACATTATTATAATTATTACATTATTAATGATTAATAAAACTTATATAATAGAAATATTATGTAATAATTATGAATTTAATAATTTTTCAATAATTTTATAATGTTAATATATGTTTCAGTATTTTCTAAAAAAATCAACTCTTTTTACAAAATCAAAATTTCTAAAAAACTAGATTTTTAAGATTTCCATGTGAATTGTTGCCATATCCATGAAATTCCATGGGACTCCAAAACTATATCTATTAAATACTATAAAACTTCATGAACATTCTAGATATAATGAAACCATAATCAAGGTACAAGGAATATAAACTTTAAATTGAAACATGCATGGGAAATAAAATAGTAAACGCCAAAATATTATTTTTTAACAAAGAATTATTATTTAATGGGAAATAATAAATTATACTAAATAGTAAAAAATAAGATAAATATAAATTTTATTAAAATATATATGAATAATAAATCTAAATTTATTATATGGGGAATTATACCAAGTTTTACCATGAGGGAATCCAAGGTAAGGGTTTTGTGGACTCAATTTTCTTTTCATCGGGTCTTAAACTCCATTCCTTGACTACACTCTTCCCAGTTTATATTATTTTATAAATTTTATATAATATAATATATTTTATATTTCTATAAAGGTAAATTAATTCTTTACATAAAAATTTTATTCTCTATATAATTTCTTTCTCTATAAAAATACGATGTTGTTAAAAACAATTCTTATCCATTCTAATGGATCATTCTATTCAATGTATATATTATTTATTTTCACAAATATTTTATCTTATTATATTGAAATATAAATATGTTTTATACTCTATACCCTTCTTATTTATCTATATCTATTTTTAAGGATGTTTTACTATTCTTTTATTGATGTGGGTTTATTTAAAGATGCTTTGAGTAGCCAAAAGTCATTTCTTTTTCACTTTTACATATTTCATCTTTCACTCCACATTTCAACTTCTTTAACTTTATTTATTCTTAAATTTATATAATTTATATTGATATTTTGGAATAATATTTCAAAACTTCTTTTTATAATCTTCCTAAAAATTACTTCTCTAAAGAAACTTGGGTTTCAATTTCTATTAACTTGATTTTCCTTACAAAAATTGAAAAGAATATTTTTTTAACATTTACAACATGAATTTATTTTCACACTTTTATTTCCATACTTAATTGTTAATATTCCCTTCCATGTTTTCATGGTTAAAAAAAAACTTTTTCCCCATTATTCAATGAATTTTTTGTTTTTTGATAAAAGTTAACAAAATGAATAGCCATTTCTTCTTATTTTTCAAATAAAATTTATAAGGTTTTTATAAAAGTGTTTTTAATTTATGCTATCATCCTTTAATTTTTCTTATACTTCATTAAGGATATGTTTTTAATAAACCATAAAACTTATTCCTCTAGATGAGTTATGATCATTTTTTAAGGAAAGTTTCATAAAACCCATTTCTTTCTCATGATTAATTATGTTATGATGGAATAATGAATGTTTTCATATGGAACATATTTATATGGTTTATCTTTTTAGGATGGGTGGGTTTGTTATAGACCTTAAATACATTTTATAAGTTCTATATATTATGGGATAGTTGTTAGATGTGAGTTATGATGCTCAATTCACTATGGGATACTGGTAGTGACCCCTCATCCACTATATATTGGGATGCAAGATTGTGATCTCTGATCCACTATGTTATAATTTATATGCTTATTTTTGTGCCACATTTTAATGTTATATTATATGAACATGTTATTATCTATAGATCATGATTATTGCCTCATGTTTTTTAACTCTTAATCTATAGTGCATTTTGGATAATTTGAGGTTATATTCCCTTCCATCAAACCTTAATGACAACTCATATTGTTCAATATTATTTTTAATCATATATTTCTCCCATGTTTATGTTTCCCCTAAATTTTATCATCAAACCCATTATGATTCACTGATAAGTTTCCCTTACTAATAATTTGATCTCAACCCTTATTATGTTTTCTATTTCCCCAGGGGATTATATAAAAACTATACATAGAAGAAAGTCTTATGTAGAGATGTTTTGTGAGAGATTTTGAAGAAATAATGTGTAACAATATTATCATATAGCTAATCTATAAAGACACTAAACCTTTGGGTTCTAGGATTATGAGTATATTTTTGTACTATAATGTTTAATCTATAAAAATGATATAAAATATTTTCCTATTTAGCTTAGGCAATCACAAAATTTATTACCTGAATTGGTATAAAATGAGCTAGTTTGGTTAGTCTATCCACAATTATCCAAATAGAGTCATTCTTACTCAATGTATTGTAAAATTTCATAAATAAATCCTTAGTAATATAGTCTCACATAAAAACTATAATATAAAATGATTACAACATTCCTATTGGTCATTTATATTCTAACTCTTCCTAATGACAAGTAAGAAATTTGAAAACATAACTATAAATGTCTCTTTAAATACCCAACTACTAAAATTTTTATTATCATCCTTATACATTTTTTTAGTTATAGTGTAAACCACCCAAATATAATGATTAAATTCCTTTAATACTTCCTCTTATATTAAGGAAGGAATAACCAAATTATTCTAGAAACATAATTCTAAATTAAATTATTTCAACCATCAGTTCAAGATCTACCCACTATTTAAGAAACCCCTCATAGTAACTCATTCATAATATAAAAACTAGGATTCCCTCAACCTATCAAGTAGGATAGGTTGGACACTAATAATCAATAATATAATCCACTCATCATTTTAGGTAATATCTAACTATATATTTATGAATATGCTCAATAATTTCAACTCATCATTAGTTTCTAGCATTTTATCCACAAACAATTTATTGAAAAGGAAATGACCATCATATTTCCATTATAAGTTTATATGTTAACTTGATATCTAAATTCTATAAATATTATATTAATCATTTCTTCCTCAAATCCATGTTGTGCTATAAGAAGATATACTTAAGGATTTTAGGATTTATGTATACTATAAATGTAACACTTGATATTCAATTACAATAAGTAAAAATTATATTTTAATAAGACTATAATACAATGTACATTTTAAATTTTCATGGCATAAAAATTATAATTTTATTGTATGAATATCGATTTTGAACTTAATTGGTCAAAATAAGCCTATAATGAGTTTTTAAAATTTTTCCTTAGAAATAAGATTTTTTGAATAATTGAGAATGTAGTATTTAACTATTATTACAATTATGTACAATAATGTGTTATAATATGTATAATTAACAATTTATTGACTATTAATTTGATATAAACAAAATATATGATCATTTGGAGGTAAAAGGGACATTATTAATATTTTTTTAATGCATAATGTCTTTCCATTTTAATTAATTAAAATAATATTTAATTATGAATGATTTAAATGAAATACATAGATCATATATATATATATCTATAAATTTAATTACATATAATTATTATTACTAGTCATATAGTTTATGTAATATCATATTATACTTTAAACATGTATTTTATTTTGAAAAACTGATTTTTGACATATGTTGCGGGTTTATTTTTAAATTAAATTCTAACACTACTATGAATTGAATATGATAAAATCGATTACATTTTTTTGAGGGGGTATCTTGGCCAAAGGTCCAAGATTATTTATTAAAACAAATAAGAGTTACAAAAGTCTAAAATAAGGGATTTTATTATAATATTTTTCAAGAAGAGGAACCAGGTCAGGTGTGATGTCATCTAACCATGTGAGGTCCATGCTAATTACTTTATTATAAAGTCTATCCTCCATAGAATTAGCTTCCCAATAAACATGAGTGATGATGAAATTTCAAATTAAGGGGAATGTGAGACAATCCATACATCTTGCAGTGAGCTTCCAAGATGGATGTATCACACTATTTCAAATTTCTTGCACCATGGTAGTAGAGTCACTCTCAAGACAAATGTTATCCATGCCTTTGAGGTGAGAAAAGTAAACAACATGAATAACACTGATCATTTCATCTTAAATATCATAAGAAATGTCACACTTGCTGAAAAAACACCCAAGGAATTTACCAGTGTGGTCTCTAAAGATAACACCACAACCCAAAGGTACCAGGTTATCTTTTGAGGCTCTGTCCACATTTTTTATCCAAAGTTGAAGGGGAACCAACCAAAAAACTTCAAAGAGATCATGTTTCTTTTTATAATTTTCCTACACACCAATTTTCCAGAGAACCAAGAAGTCATGGAAAATATTGAAGAAGTGACTCATCTATAATGATCTGACTTCCTTGGTAGTTGTGAATAGGAAAATGAGAGCTTCTAAAAGGTGAAAGTGGGAGTTTCCATGCGTGATGTAGTTCTAAAAAGACCAAAAAATATGTGAAAGTTCTGTTACAGCATCCAGAAAAGAGTGCTTGAGTTGTGGATAAGCTTTCACAGTTTTGTAGTAATGAAGCTGAGCTACAATTTCATGACTCTCCTTGATATATATTTCAAAAATATCCTGCAGTGCATTCCAGAGAGTATAGGCAGTGGTACATGATAAGAAAAGGTGAGAGATATCCTCCCTGTGCTGATTGAAAAACCTGTATCTGGAACATAAAACAATGCCACAAGATTATAATCAATCATCAATAGGTAATTTGTGGTGTGAAAGACGCCAAATCAAGGTTAGCCTGGTGGGTCTGATCCAAGACTTTTTGTATTTTTTGAGGCAATAAAATACATTATTTGACTCAAAATTAGAGTGGTAATAAGATTTGGAATCAAGAGTTCTATTTTGAGCATGTTCCTAGATAAGAGTGTCTTTGGTTGGGGAGAAACATAGTTACTTAAGAGATCAATATGGTTCCTGGATATCTCCATACTTGAGAGGGCCAAGTAGTCCTAAATTGAGATATTTGTGTCAATAGGAAAATACTAAGGGTCAACTATAGATATGAGAGGGGAGCCCATCCAATTATCAAGCCATAATTTCAAATAAGACTCCCTACAAGCAATTCATATTGAGTGAGACATAATGTTAACATAATAAGATTTGATGGTTGACCAAATAGAAGACCCCATATACAAATTGTGGCCTCTTTTTAATTTTTTAATGAATCTATTTCTGAGAAAACTGAGAGCCATCTAATCACTTTTGAGAAGATTCTAGTTTAACTTGGCATTAAAATCCTCATTGAAAAGCTTGATGTTTTTGATTCCTAGGCCTCCCTTATCAAGGAGTTTTCAAAATTTACTCCAGGAAACTATGAATAATTTATTTTCTATAATGCTACCACTCCACACAAATTTCCTAATGCATATGTTAAGATGAGTGAGTAGAGAGGCAGACCATTTTTAAATCACAAATGAATGAATGAGCTTATAAACAATGGTGTGCTTGACCAAATAGATTCTACCAGCCATAGAGAGATTCTTTTCCTTCCACGAAGAGATATGATTCTTGATTTGATCCATAATTTTGATAAAGTGACTTGCCTTAGGTCGCCCCCAAAAAAAAGGAACTCCAAGATAATGAAAAGGAAATAATACTTCCTTTATTCCTATTTCAAGTAGGATTTGAGATATCCTAACTGTGGGTATAGTCTTACCAAAATAAATAAAAGATTTGTTCTAATTGATAGTCTACCTCAAGACCTCTTTATAGTAAGAAAGGGCCAACTTCAAGTTATTTATGTTCCTTTTAGTACCTTGCAAGAATAGGATCATGTCATCAACGTGAAAAAGATGAGTAGGGGAAATAAAATTCCTTGAAGAATGGATAGCTTTGAGTTTTCCCTGATCCATCATACATGTGAGAAGTCTACTCGTATAGTCCTTTGTAATGGAGAAGAGGATGGTAGAGAGGGGGTCACCATTCCTGACACCTTTTGAGCAGGAAAAATAGCCTTTTGGAGAACCATTGATAAGTACAGAGATATGAGAAGATTGAAAAAGTGATTTAACCCAATTAACAAAGATTCCATTGAAGACAACATTGTGAAGCACTTTGAAAATGAAGCTACAGTCCATGGTGTAAAAAGCTTTCCTGATGTACAACTTAAGAGTAATACATCCACCTTTTCTAGATTTGATAAGAAGTTTGACACATTCAGAGGCCGTACTAATACAATCTTGTATAATCCTCCCTTCACAAAGACAAAATGATTACAAGAAATAATTTTTTTCACAATTATGGTGAGTCTGTTGGTAGAGAGTTTAGTAATAATTTTTTAGTAAGTGTTGATGAGAGAGATGGGTCTGAACTGGTAAATCTCAGAAGCATTTTCAACCTTGGGAATCAGAGTAAAGAATTGAGCATCGAGACCATGGGGTGAAACACCTATAAAGAATAAGGATTTAACAAGCCTACAAACATCAAGGTGAAGGACCTCCCAATAGGTTTGAAAGAAGGAATTAGTAAATCCATTCAGTCTTAGATAACTATCAGGTTTCAGGATGAAGACCGCTTCTCGAATATCTAAGTCAAGTGGGATGCAAGTGAGTCTATTATTATCTTCATTACTAACCATTTTTGGGATGATATCATCCTGAATGTCCTTATTAAGATCCAAACCATTAAAAAGATGTTCAAAGTAAGAGACAACATGTTCCTCAAGGGACTCCTCATGGTCAAGCACTCTATCACCATCTCTTAAGAACATGAGTAGTCTATAGGTTTTCCTTGTTCTTTGGAGGTCATTGTAGAATTTGGGTTTCTATCTCCATCCTTTAACCATTTAACTTTAACAGTATATTTTTGAAGCTTGTATTTAATAAAGAGCATAAAATTCATCTTGGAAGTGAGGGAAATTTCTTACTGCATGTTCCTCTCAAAATCAGAGGAAGTGGATTCTCATTGGATCTGATTAAGATGGGCCTCCACAAAAATAATTTCATTCTCTATCTTATTATAGTTGTCTTTTCACCAACTATTAAGATTTTACTTTAAGTTCTTTAACCTCATGATGCAAGAATAAGCATCATTTCCAAAATGGTTAGAAGCCCAGAAATTTTCGATCAGCTTATTAAGATCTGGGTGAGAGGACCAAGAATTATTGAATCGAAAAGACAACCTTGGCTTGAAGGACCTATTTATAAGACTAACCAATATAGGATGATGATCTAAGTTAATCCTTTGTAGAGTAATTCTTGAAATAGAATCCCAAATTTCAATAGATTTGTTATTAGAGAAAGCACAATCAAGTTTTCTAGAAACTATTTGAGTGTTGTGCCTTCGATACCATGTGTACTTTGCTCTAACCAAATTAATCTTGATCAGGTTATAGGATTCAATACAAGATTTGAATTCCTTTGAACAGAGAGTGAGATGAACCACTCTCATTATTTCACTAGGACATAATATGTCATTGAAGTTACCAATAATAATCAATGGGTCGTGAATTCCATTGCTATTGATCTCAATGTTCTGCAAAAGAAATCTTCTTTACTAGTAATTGTTCTTAGCATAAACAAGAGTGTAAAAGAAGTGAACATTATAGATGACGGCTTCATAGGTGATCATTTTTTTCATCAATATTGCAGACGAAGACACCATTAATAGAATGATGAGAAAGAACCCATAACGTGTCAATATTACTAGATATACTATTACAACCTATCAGAGTGTAACCGCTATTTTCAAGACCAAAATCTCCTGGAAAGTAGAATTTTTTGGGTTCAACAATTCCCAAAAATTTGGCTTTATGAACATGAATAAACCTATGAAGTGATGTGGAAGTGTCATTGTTTTCCACTCCTTGACAGTTCTAGAATAATATATTCATTTGTATTTGCGTTTGGGGGGGGGACCCCTTTTTTCTTTCCACCTGAATTATTATTTCTGCTTGATTTTCTGATTGAAGGTTCCTGCATAATGTCTTTCCCAGATTTTTTGAAATGATCAGTAAGGATAGGAAGAGTTGCTGGTTCTTTGGTGTTTTGACCAGCTATTGTGGAAAGAAATAAATTTTGAATCGAGCATATATCTCGAGTACTTCCAATGACCTCTGAGTTTTTCATGTGTTCATAATATAATTTATAGGGGAGGAATTATCAGCATTACTGGTATTGAAAGTAGTGGGAGAGTCATTGCAAGCATTATTATGCTTTATTGTGGCGATGTCACACTTATCAGGGGAGTCTTGTGCTGTAGATTTCTCAGTACCGGACATCTCAACATGAATTTTCTTATTGGAAATCATCTCTTGAGAAACTAAGGTATTAGCCACATCCTGCATCTTGAGCTTAATATCAGCATGATCATGTTCTCAACTGGAGCCATGTTCATAAAAATATGGGATTTAGATCGATCAGTTATAGTTGTTTTTTCAGGGCACATACTTGCGTTGTAAGTCACCTCATGAGAGACCAATGAACTGATCACATTTTGTGTTTTTCATATAGCATCCTCAGTATTCACATTATTGATAGGAGATTTATTCATAGTATCATGAGCATCAGAGCATACATCTATTATGATATTCTCATAGTCAGCTGATGTAATGGAGGTGATCACATTTAAAATATCTTATTCAATGTCATATGCCAAATTATCTTCTTCAATTTCTTGTTCATCCTCCTCAAATAATTTGACCCAAGAGTTTGAGGGACCAGGAATTGAGGGAAGAACTTGTTTCTTTACCCATTTATGTTCCTCTATATTCTTTGAGGCTTACCCTTTTTTCCATTACCCTTGCCTTCCATTTCTTATTTTTATTCACTTCTGTCCAGGCAGTTGGGTCATAGGTTGGTTTCACCTGTTTTTGAACAATCCTGAAATTGAAAAATGAATGGATTACAATTTTACATACCTCAAAAAATGGTGGCTTATATTCTTATTCAACTTTGATTTCAATCTTGTGATCATTGACAATGAAGCTAATGACATCAGGAAGCTTAGAGTCCATATTGGACTCAAATTGTATCCTTTCATATAGACCCATTTCACCACTTAGAGTGCGTTGATCTATTTTTAGAGGAATCCTGATGCATGAAGCAATATCATTTAGAATTTTTGGGTGTCAGTATACCCATATCAGCCCATGGAGTTTGATCCAGATCTAAGTTGAGGAGTTCCATTGAGAGAAAGGATTGAAATTTATATCCCAATCCGAAATCCTTCGGATTCCAGGTTTTAGTAGTAAATTTCCAAATCTCTAGGTAGTGTCTAACTCATATTTGTTTACCAGTACAATGTGGAAGTAACCTTTTCTGATTAGGATGAGTTTCCAACTTCCAAAACCCCAAATGTGACAGATTATTAATTTAATATCAGAATAGGACCACAATTTTTCCCCTTTTGTGTACATAACACATACGAGTAGGAAAAATCAACATAAATATAACCTTTGTTGAAGGGATTCTGGATCCATAGTGACAATGAAACTCCCATCATCCACCCTTTTAATCTCCAGCTTAAATAAGGAGATGCTCGATGGATCCAACCCTTATAGAACCTATAGGAACGAGATACCCCTATATCTGAAATTTCGATCTACATTCTAGGGAATTCACTTTTGGATTCATAGGGGCCTCTTTTTTGAATGATAATTCCCAATATGGGTTAAATAAATCCATAAGGGTTGATAATCAAGAGGGATATGATTAATCATATCAGATTTCTGCAAATGCAGTTCGAGCTTGCTAGAGAGCTGAAGTTCGGTTTTGCAAGAGCACCATAATGACAGATTCCCAATATGTTCTAACCCACCAAGTATCCAAGACACTCTAAACTATGGAAATTGTGGAACCCATAGGTCTACCACGTTATTCAGAGTTTATATCGTTCAACCTTTAAAATGAGGCCACTTTCATTTTTGATCTAAATGAATAGTAAAAATAGAAAAAAATTGTCACTATGGTCAAGGTTTAAATCGATTTATCGAGTGGTTAACCTAAAATGATAAGGGTTAAAATGAAATAAAAGATTTATGAAACCCAATTGTTTTTTTGGATTTAGAACTTAACCTTATTAACATTGAATATGATCAATTTTGGTTACATTTTTCTAATAAAGAGACTTTACATTATTTTAAAACTTTGAAAAATTACAAGTGTGCCACTCACCACAATTATAAAAGGGATCCTCCTCCCCTCACTTGTTCACACATATTAAGCTATTTATATCAATAAAAACTTAAAAAAATATTTCCTAAACATACTTTGACACATTCCAAATATGTTATTCTTCCCAAAAGACCAACCCCAGGGTTTTTTATAAGAGTTCCAAAGGATATTTTTCTAAACAAAGGTAATCACATTAACTAAGCTCTTTATTCTTCTTTTACCACCTTAAATTATGTATTAATAATTATAATATAATAACACCAGTATATAACATATAGTGATATGTTATTATGTTGATGATATAATATTTATCTATCTCTTTCTCCATAAAATGGGAAACAAAACCATCGCTAGTGTGTACGACGGACTACCTCCTCATGAACCGATGTAATTTGTTTTCCATCACCAGATCACATGGATAAAAATAATGATGGAAATAATGAATATATATGATAATTATGAAATAATATATATTCTATAAAATTAATATATGATCCACTAACTTACCCTTTTACCCCTAAAGGAAATGATAACGTCACTCATGCGTGTGTACCGCCTACCGTCTCTATAAAGATATGTGATACATTTTCCATGTACAAATTTAAGGATTGATTATAAAAATATATATAATGAATAAATATTATATTTATAACATTAAAATTATTATGGATATTATGGAACTATATCTTATACACAAGAACCTGAACTTCTGTGACAAAGCATGCACAAGAAAATAGAGTAGTTAACACGCAAAACAATGGTAATAATGAAATATTATTAGAAAAAAGTGATAAGATGTTATAAGAGGATAATATATGATATTATAAATATTAATATGGTTATGGTATAAATTAATAACAATTTTAATTCCATTATATAGGAGTTTAAATCTTGTTCAGCTAAAGAGAAGCATGAGGTAATGGATTTCGTCTCAATTTCCATTCCATTGATACTTATTTGATATTATATGCCTATTTAATTTTATGTGGTGTATATAATGTAACACCCCAAGATTTTATGAAATATTTTTTTCAAATAAATTTAATTTCATTGATATATTTTGTTACGCATAACACCAAGTTTAAACAAATTGCGGCATACCATTAAAATATTATTGGATGATTATTTAATAGGAATTGGATTGGTGGGTATGAATAGTACTAAGTAAATTATGAAAAAATCATGGTTTATATAAGTATAAAATAAATTAATTATCTACAAATTTATTATAAATAAAATTAAAATCATTTTAAAGTAAAACTGATATTTTTTTCTAGAAAAATATTTTTATGTGCACAAACAAATTTTATCTTAATAAATTAAATAAATCAATTTTGGTGAATGATTTTAATGAGAAGTATATATTTTAAATTTAATCAAATGTTTTAACATTCATATAATGTTTTTATAGTCATGTAATAAGAATAAAATCTAGTTTAATACCTAAAACTGTATTTTTTTAAAAGGATTTCATCACATGTTACACACTTATTTTAAAATTAATTTATTCCAATTATAGGTATTGAAATTGATAAAATATGTTCCATATTTGGAATTAGGAGGATCATGTTTATTAAATAGGTCCCTTTTATTTTTTTTAATATAAATAGTAACCTTAGTAACTTTTATCACCACACTAAAGGGAAAATCATGTTAACATAGGTTAAAACTAAGTGATATGACCATGATTTTTCATCCTAATTCTCATTGGAGGAAATGAATTTGACCCTTTATCCAAGGGAAAATTTTCCATTAAAATGGTAACAACCCCAACTCCAGTAACCTAGAGTAGTGGTTAATTTATTATATTATAAAAATAGATACAAAGAATCTCATCCTAAAGAATTGGATAGTTTAGTAGTCTTGAAGAACCATATATATATACAATTCAAATATTACATTGGAAAAATAAAACACAAAGTATAAAAAAATTATTTCATCCTTGATATTATTCATAAAATCATTCTTCATATCTTGGGGAAAAGAAGTCAAATAAATGGGCGAGCTAAGATGTCCAGTAAGGGTTACATAAAGTGGAAGCTATCATGAGTAAATACAGAATGGTTAATATGGAAAGGTAAATAACTGAAAACACATGAAATTTAATAAAAAACTTGATAAAAATGAATCCATTGATAATATCAATTCAATAATCTCATGAATGATAAAAATATTTTAATTCTCAATAGAGGAAATACTAAATATTGGATACAATGATCTCAGGCATCATGGTATCTATACTGCCGAGACCTTATGCTAAGGAAGTTTAAAAATATAGGCAGGGAAACCCAAAAACCCATTTAATGATTTATTAATGATTTTTATCATGATATATGTCGATTAATCAAGGGGATATATAATTTCAGGCCCCACCCATAACTGCATGTCCAATTCATTCCTCATATATCAAATGATTGATTTAGTTCATAAACAATATTCCATATAAAAAAATAACCATTTTGAGTAAATAATATGGATTTGTATATATTTACCTAGTAAATCATATAATTTCAAAGTATAACACCATATGTATAAATGGTATATAGTTTCTGTAATAATCATATCCATAATACAAATAATATGGATATTTAAGAGAAATGTAATATCCAATTATCAAAAGTAAGTGAATGTTTTAAATGATGGTATTATTAAAACTTATAACTAGTGTATAATAAGTAAAATAAATTTGTTTTGTTATTTATGAATATAAATTAAATTAAAATATCATTAAAACATTCTTGATAAAAAATAAAATTTCCATTTTTTAAATAACTTATTTAAAAAACTGCACAGTTATATAGTAAAATATTTTCTTTGAAAATAACCTTCAAAAATTGTAAAGGAATATTAAATAAAAGATTATTCATTATGGAAAGAAAATATACTCATGTAATTTAAGTTAAAAAAACATTCATTACATACTTTTTTTTTCCAGAAAAGTCACAAAGTACCTTATTCAAAAAATGATAAAAAGATTCCTGTCAAACCATTTTGTAAAAAGGAAAACATGGGTAAAAATTTATTTTAATAAATCATTATAAAATTATTTTTTTAATATTTTTATATAAAATATGGATATTTAATAAAAATATATTTTTATCAAAATAGAAATAAGATCAGTTTTTCTTTTAAACATTTCTTTGCTTGATTCAAGTTCCAAAGAGAGGAAAAGTTGGATGAAAAAATGGAAACTACTTAATGGATTAAAATTGAAATGAAATTTAATAATAATGAATAAATATATATTCATGTTAATTTCATAAAAGGGTAGTATATATACCACATAAAAACAAATAGGGGCAAAATACTAATTATGTCTCAATGGAGTGGGAATTGAGACGAAATCTCTTACCTCGGGTTCGACTTATCATGTAAGTGATCTAACCTCTAGTATAATAAATTTAAATTTATTATAATTAAATAACACAAACATATTAGTATCTATTATATCATATATTATCCATTTATAATATTTTATCACCCATTTGTTAATAATATTTTATTATTATAATTATTTCGGGTGTTAATTGCTTTATTTTTCATGTTTGTTTTGATTCAGTAGTCTCAGTATTTTTTTATTTATCATGGTTACATAATATCTATAATGTTATATAATATATATATCATATACATATAATGTTTAAATATTTATACTCATATATATATATATATATATATATATATATATATATAAATACAGAAAAATTAATTACACAATTCACGAAGACATTAGGTCGTGTGTATGCATAAATGTTGTTTTCACTTTTCAATGGATGGAATGAAAGAAAGGTAAATTATAATTAATCTTTATATAATCATTATTATATCATATATATTCATTAATTCCATACTTTTTACGATCCACATAAATTTTAAATGAAAAATGAGTCACATCGCTTCTTGGAGGTGGTAATCTACATGTACGCACAAGCAACATTATCATTTTACAACAGATAGTAAGGTAAGGAAGTATATATATGATATTATTGTTATAAAATCGTAATTATTTCAAAAATTTCATAAATAATCATTATTTTATTATTTATAGCCATCTAATTAAAGTGTCAATGAAAAAAAAATTACACCGCTACGTGGAGATGGTAAGTCGTACGTACGCACGGGCGATGTATTTTCTTTTTATAGGATGGAAACGAGATGTGATATGGTTGTTCCATAATAATAATAAAATATAAATATATATATTATAATAGAGTTATTTTTTAGTATGGATAAAACAATTTAAGAGTAAGTAAAATAAAAAATAAACTTGAAGGACTCCGTAAAGATGATTACCTCTTCTTTGGTAGAAGTGCTCTAGATCTCTCCTTAAGGGACGTAGGGTTGGTCTTTTGGGGAGAAAAAAAACTCAATAAATTGTATAATTATATTTATAAGAGTAATGTTTAGTGGTTTTTTTATCTATATTTCTCAATGTGGTGTAAAGAAGTGAAGGAAGATGTGACCTTTTATATTTGAGGCGAGGGACACTTTTGAAATTTCTTAATTTTTTTAATACAATAAGAATATTATTGGTCCAAATACTTCCAAATGGTCATTAATTACGTGAATAAGTTTCTAGGTTTTAAATAACATCATACAATTAAATTTAGGCAAGTTTTTATATCATTTGTATCCCTATTTTTTATTAATCCCTTGGTTAATTATTTTTGACCTTAACCACAATAACCACTATATTAAAAAAAGGGATAATAATGTTATTATAAATGTACAAGTGACTCATATATGGGCAATGAATTATTTTTTAAACCATTTTACACTCATAGGGTGTAATATAATATTTTTATAAATTTTAAATAACATAATAAATATTATTTTCATAAATTATCATTAATATAAATTCTGACACTATTCATTTAATTTGACTATAAATACATCAAGAAAAATGGGGAATTAGAATATAATCCTTTAAAACTACCTTAAATTTTCATATATATATCTATAAAATTCTTGGGAAACATTATATTATTCAAATTATATCAATTTTAATATTTTTAAAATCATTTATTTTAATTTTCTGTTAAATAAATACTGTATTAGTGTTGCACAATCATTTAAGTTAATTATATAATTTCTAAAAATTATAAATAAATTTATATAATGAAAATAATTTCATTAATATTAAAATAGACATTTATGTTCATTCATATCTTTATTTATTCCCTATGTGGACACATAATAGATTTTTAAAACTAAGAGAGTAACATTTTGTAACTTTCTTTGATTTAAATATTATATGGGTTATTTTTAGAGAAAAGTCTCCATTAAACAAGTAAATATTGAGAATAATGTGATAGGGGTAGAATCATATTCGTCCAAAAATAATTAAGGTGAAAAATTATGACCTTATCACTTATTTTTAATCTAGATTAACCGAAATTATCCTTTACCGATGTGATAAATTTTATCATGGTTGCTATTCATATTGAAAAAAAATAAAAGGGGTTTATTTACCAAATTTGAACATAATAATTCCAAATAATAAATAAATTTTATTAAATTCAATATCAATAAATTTCATAAATCAATTTTAAATTATGTGTGAAAAATGCGACGAAAGTCGCTTTTTAGAAAAATATTGTTTTTAAGCATAAAGTGGATTTATTCATATCCCATGCATAGTAAAAATATTATATGAATTATAAAATATTTGATTGAATATATAATATTTAAATTTCATTAAAATAATTCATTAATAATTATCAATTTAATTTATTAAGATAAAAACACGTTGCGTGCATAAAAATAGTTTTTTTTAAAATGTATTTTTATGTAAAAAAATGATTTTATACCAAATTTAAACCTATAATTGATTCCAATGAACTTAATTAGATTAATAATAATATAATATATATAATTTTACTTTTAAACCACTTTAAAATAAAATGGAAAATTTCAAATGGTTGAAACAAAAAATATAGTTTTCAATAAAAATCAGTATTTTTCACCATTCACTAGAAAATGATTTTTTCAGAAAAATCCAAAAAATTTAACCTAAGAAAATTTAAATATTATTATTTTAAAAATTCTATTATTTTTATAAAATTCAATTTATAAAAATTAAATAAAATAATTAATAATTTCTCACAAAAATCAATAAAAATCATTTTTAAAGAAAACTTATTTTTGAAGCATAAAGTAACCTTACAAAAAATTGAGTACTGATTTACTAAGCATTAATGAAGGAATTTTTATTGACTAGGTCCTCTATATATATTTCATAATTTATTTAATACTATTCATACATGCCAATTCAATGACTAGCTAATAATTGTTACATCAGATAATAATATTTTAATGGTATATTGGAGTTCATTTAGTCTTGGTGTTGCATATTGTGTATGCTATCAAACATAGTGTCCTTATTTCAAATTCTCTGTGTGTTACATCCCCCCCATAAATAAATTATTTACTTGCAATTTTAACTTTAAATTTTTCATCAAAGGTTTGAAATTTAAGAACCCACATCATAAAAAGGGTTAATAAAACATCCTCTTGAAAAGAGGAACAAGGAAGTATGGAGGTCACCACAAAACCATCTTTCTAAATAGGAGAAAATCGATGGGTAGTGAAATAATGGAAATGTAAGAGAAAATTAACACCCAAGTATTATTATAGTTATAAAAAACATGGTCATGATAAATTTAACCATCACAAAACCATAAATCTATGATAGGTTTAAAGACCATTGATTTCTCGGTAATAAAAGTAAACGGATAATGTTTTTATTTCAGGGCCCTTTTCCTAAAGTCTGGGGATTATTTTAATAACCAAATAAATCACTAAAGAAAATAAACTTTATTTCTTTTCATGTTGTAAGAACAATCTCATCCTTTGCATGTTCTTCAATCAATTTTAACTTCATCTCTTATGCTAGGAAATTGATTTTCACGATGATTTATTTTATGCCTGAAGAACTTTTGATGAATCATAAGATCCATAAGTCATTAATTCATCCACTAAATATTTACCAATTTTTTTTTCATAGGTTATCCAATATGATAAATCAAACTTTATCCACAAACAACAATATCCAATGTTCAACTTAATCCATCCCATAAGTAGTTTACCTTAATAAATCTTTGAAGTAATTTTGAACAAATTCAAAACTTGAAAATCTAAAATATTTTATTAGGTATTTCATAATGTCACTTTCCAAACATGTGAATACCTTGATCATTTATATTAATAATCTAAATCACTATTAACTTTACCCTTATTCCATATATCCTATAAATCAAAAAATATAGTAATCTCCACTATAAATTACATTTTTATCAAATAAATAACCATTTTCAAGGTTACCAATACTATAAAATTTTCTTCATCAATTTCATTATACTCTTTATTCCAACTAAACATTATTAACTCTAAATTTAGAACATGTTAATTCTTATCTTTACCTTCTTTATGTATTCTCAAAAAATATCACTTTACCACTGAATCACTTTTCTTGGTTATTATTACCATTCAACATATGATTTTAAATCATCAAATAAAACAAATGTAGCATAATATTTATATGTTTCATGATTCTTATAACAAAAAAATATATGATAAAATAAATATAAATAACTCTTTAATCCAAATAAACAAGAAATTTATTCACTCAACTTTAGTTGTATTAATAGTATAAGATTGATCTTCTCTCCTTGGATTCTAATGTAGTAAGTTCCCTTGATAGTTAGGGAATTGGTTCAAATAATTCCCCATATATTCATTGTTGAAGCACTGGATAACAATGGATTATTTATTTTCCCTATAATCGTTATCCAGATGACCCTTATCTCCACACTTGTAACAAACTCTCATACCCTTCAAGCATTTTCCAGGATGTTTATTTACACAATTTTCACATGATGGAAATTGTTTTATTTTCTTATTATCCTTTGATGATTTTCCAATTTTTTGGGTGCTTAGTTGGCCTCTTCTTCTCTTTATTTACCTTGAATATATAGGATATATAAAATCCATTCTCTATATTAATGGAACTTTATACTATATCATCATAAGTTGAAAATGTTTGAGAATATAGTGACCTTCATAGACTCAACTTAAGCCCCTCAAGTAAATTGTTAATATTAATTTGTATATTACGTATGTAGTCTAAGGCATGCCTGGATAGTCTGCTAAATTTATCCTCATACTCTTCCATACTTACTTATTCCTTCTTCTTTAAAGTGAGTAACTTCATCTCTATTTCATCTTGTTGTTATTAAGGGAAATATTTCTCAAATAAAATCATTTTAAAAGTTATCTATTACCTACTTTATATTTTTTCATCCTTTTTAGTATTCTGGATTAATGACCACTATTGATCGACATATCCTTTCAAACAATAAACGGACAGAATAACCTTTTCAGTTTCATTACATTCTAATACTAAGAATATATTACCAATAGATTTAATTCATTGCTTATCAACCAATGTATTAGTAGTTCCACTAAAATATGAAGGATTTTGTATCAAAAAGTGATTCGATATAGGTGAATCACCATGTGAAACAATATATTGTTCCATATGGGCAAGGTTATTTTTCATAACCATAGTCAAATGCCCTAATATATCTATGATCTACTTAGTTCCAACACCAGTTGTATTGGTTTTCTTAGTATGGAAATTTATACATTTTCTATGGGTATCGATTCCCTTTATTCTATTAGGCACCATCACTAAATAATGGAACAAATTAAGTTAGCTCATAATCATCAAGAATATTGATCCATAAAATAAAATACCTATAATAATAAATGTTTTAAAATACTATAAGGGATTATAATAATTCTCATGTTATCTATGTTTATTTAAAATCAATTTCCCAAGGAAACTACTAAACTTTCTCTGATACCAAATATAATAACCCCAACTCTAGTAGCCCAGAATTAGTGGTTACTTTATTACATTGACACTGGATACATGGAATAATATCCCAAAGGACCGAATAGTTTAGTAGTCTTGAAGAATCAAATACATACATGAATCCCATGTTATATTGGAAATATAAAATACACAATATAAAAACATTCTTTTATACTCAATATTATTCATAAAATCCATCTTCATATCCCAGGTAAAAAAAGAAAAATAAAAGGGTGAACTTAGATGCTCAGTAATAGTCACATAAAATAGAATCTATCATGAGAAAAAAGGAATAGTCAATATGGAAAGGTAAATAACATAAAAACATTCCATTTAATCAATAAGTTGATCGCAAAATGCATACATGGATAATATCAATGTAGTAATCTCATGAATGATAACAATAACTAAAATTTCAATGAAGGAAATGGTTAATATTGGATTACATGATACCAGACATCATGGTATTTATACCGTCGAGGCCTTGTGCCAAGGCAATTTAAAAACATGGGTAGGAATACACTAAAAAACCATTTAATGCTATCTTACTAATTTTACTCATGATATGTGTTGATGCATCAATGGGTTATATAATTTCAATCCCCACTCCCATCAATACATGTCCAATGCATTCTTCATATATTAAATGAATGATTTAGTTCATGAATAATATGCCTTATCAACAGGTAGCCATATTAAGTAAAGAATATGGATTTTTTAATAATTACCCAGCTAATAAAAAAATTTCAATGTATAACACCATATGTAGAAATGGTATACTATTTAGGAAATAATCATATCCATGATACAAATAATATGGATATTTAAGAGAAATATAATATCCAATGATCATAAGTAAGTGAATTTTTTAAAGGATGGTATCATTAAAAGATATCCCTAGTGGTTAATAAGTAAAATAAAGGGTTTTTTTATTAATGAATAAAAATTATATTAAAATATCATTAAAATTTTCTTGAGGAAAATAAATTTTCCATATTTTTAAATCATTTATTTAAAAAAAACTGCACAATTATAAAGTAAAATATTTTATTTTAAAATAACCTTATAAGCTCATTAAGGAAGATTTAAGTAAATATTTATCATAATTTTGGGAAAATATTCTCATGTTTTATAAGTTAAAAAAATTCCTTCCATGTTATTATTGGAACAGTCAGAAAGTACCTTGTTTGGAAAATGACAAAAAGATTCCTTTCAAACCATTTGGTAAAAAACCAAACATGGGTAAAAATGAATTTTGATAAATAATTATAAAAGTGTAAAAATATTTTTGAAAATATATATAGAAAATATGTATATTTAATAAAAATATATCCAATCAAAAGAAAAATAATATTAGTTTTTCTTATAAACATTTCTTTTCTTGATTCAAGTTCCAAAGATAGGAAAAGTTGGACGAAAATATGGAAACTCTTTAAGAGAGTCAAGTTAAAGTGAAATTTAATCTTCATTAATACATATATATTCATTTTAATTTCCTAAAAGTTTAGTATATACACCACATAAAAACAAATAGGTACATAATACTAATTATGTGTTAATGAAGTGGAAATTGAAATGAAATCCCTTACCTCAGGTCTGACTTGTCACGTAGGTGCTATAAACTCATGTATAATAAATTTAAATTTATTATAATTAAATAACATAAAAATATTAATATATATGATATAATATATGTAACATTTATAATATTTTATCACCCATTTATTAATAAGCTTTTATTATTATCATGATTTCAAGTGTTAACTACTTTGTTTTTCATGTATGTTTTGATTCAGTAGTCTCAGCCCTTGTTTATTTATCATGGATACATCATATCTATAATGTTATTCAAGATTTATATATAATATATATCCAATATATATATATATAATCACCCATATAAATAAATATAGAAAAATGAATTAGACCGTTCATGGAGACGATATACCGTATGTATGCATGAACGATGTTTTCAATTTTAAATGGATGGAAAGAAAGAAAGGTAAATAATAATTAATATTTCTAGAATAATTATTATATAATATACATTAATTAATTAAATATTTATTAAAATCTATGTAAAATTTAAATGAAAAATGGATCACATCGCTTCGTGGAGGTAGTAGTCCACATGTACTCATGAGCGACGTTACCGTGTTACAATGGATTGGAAGGTAAAAAGGTATATATGATATTATAGATTTAAAATAATATTTATTTCATAAATATAAAAAATAATCACTCATTACATCTTTATAACCATCCAATTAAAGTGTTGATGAAAAATGAATTACACCTCTTCGTGGAGATGGTGAGCTGTACATACACATGTGCAATGTTTTACCTTTTTGTAGGATGGAAAAGATAAGGAATATGGTTGTACCATAATAATAATAACATCTAAATATAATTATTATACTTTATTTATTATTTTATCATGTTTACAACACTTTAAGAGAAAGTATAAGAAGAAATAAACTTGAACGACTCGGTATATATAGTTACATCTTCTTCGAAAGAAGTTATCTAGATCTCTACTTAAGAGACCTATGGTAGGTCTTTTAGAGAGACCATAACCTAAATAACATGGATGAATATGTCTATAAGAGGAATTTTAAGTGTTTTTTGATCTATATTTCTCAATTTTGTGTAAATAAGTGAAGGAATTGGTTCCCTTTTATAATTGAGGTGAGAGACACTTTTAGGATTTCCTAAAAAATTAAAATATAATAAGACTATTCTAGATCCAAATAATTCCAAATAGACATTAATTATATGAAAAAATATACAGGTTTGAAGTAAAATCATCCAATTAAATTTAGACAAGTTTTGATATGACTTTAATCCTTATATTTTTATTAACCCCTTGGTTAATTATTTTTGACCTTAACCGTAGTAACCACCATTTTAGTCATAAAGGGTTAATAATGTTATTATAAATGGAAAAGTGACTTATAAATGGATCATGGATGATTTTTTAAACCATTTTCGATTCACATGGCTTACGATAATATTTTTATGAATTTTAAATAATTTAATAAAATATTATTTTGATACAATATCATTAATGTTAATTTTGACACTATTCATTTAATTTAACTTTAAATGCATTAATACAAAAGAGTAATTAGAATATAATACTTTAAAACTACCCTAATAAGTTATATAGATATATAAAGTTCATGGGACACATTATATTATTGAAATTATATCAAGTTTAATATTTTTAAAATCATTTATTTTATTTTTCAGTTAAATAAACACTTTATGAGTGTTGCACAAACATTTAAGGTAATTATATAATTTATAAAAATTAAAAATAAATATATATCATGAAAATAATTTTATTAATATTTAAATATAAATTTATTTTTATTCATATCTATATATTTTCTCTATGTGGACACATGATAGATATTTTAAACTAAGAGAGTGATATTTTGTAACTTTCTTTGATTTAGAAATTATAAGTGTCATTTTCATGGAAAAGTGTATATTAAACAAGTCTATTTAAGACCTAAGGTGATAAGGTTAGAATTATATTCATCCAATAATAATTAATATGAAAAATTATGGCCTTACAACTTAGTTTTAACCTTTATTAATTGAATTTACCCTTTATCGAGGTGAATTTGTTTACCACCATTACTATTCATATTAACAAAAAATAAAAGGGGTGTATTTAAAAAATTTGAACCTACTGATTAAAAATATGGAATATATTTTATCAAATTAAATGCTAATAATTTTTATGTATTAATTTTAAAATAATTTCTCAAAATGTGATGAAAATTTATTTTTAGAAAAATGTAGTTTTTAAGCATAAAATAGATTTATTCTTATCCCATGCATAGTAAAAATATTATATGAATGATAAAATATTTTATTGAATATATAATATAATTTTTTATTAAAATAATTAACCAATAGCGATAAATTTAATTTATTAAGATAAAAACATGTTGAACGCATAAAAATAGTTTTTCGAAAAATGTTTTTTTATGTATAAATTTTTTTTCTACCAAACTTAAAAATATAATTGATTCCAATGAACTTAATTGGAATATTAATAATATAATAAAACTAATTTTAATTTTAAACCATTTTAAAATAAAATGTTACTTTTTAAATGGTTGAAACAAAATACAGTTTTCAATAAAAATCAAGAAAATAAATCTTTTTAGAAAAATATGAAAATTTCACCCTTATAAAATTTTGACATAATGATTTAAAAAATTATATTATTTTAATAAAATACAATTTATATAATTTTTAGAAACTAATTATAATATTTTATCATAAAAATAAATAAAAAATATTTTTGAAGAAAATATGTTTTTGAAGCATAAAATAACCTTACTAAAAATTGAGCACTAATTTATTAAGAATTAATTAATGATTTTTTATTGAGTAGGTCCTATCTATGTATATTTCATAATTCGGTTAATAATATTCATACTTACCAATTCAAGGGCTAGGTGATAAATGTTACATTAAATAATAATATTTTAATAGTTTATTGGGGTTCATTTAGACAGAGTGTTACATGTTGTGTACAATATCAAACATATTTTTTCCGATTTTAAATTATTTGAGTGTTATAAAAATGACATATATAATATTTAAATCAAATAAAGGTACAAAATGTCACACTATTAGTTTTATTTATCTCTTATGTGTCCATATAGTGAAAAAATCAGGTTATGAATGAATCTAAGTGTCTATTTTGAGCTTAATATAATTATTTTTAGGATAGAAATTTATTTATATTTTTTTATTCATTATATAATGATGTAAATTATTATGCAACATCAATGAAATATTTCTTATATTAATAAAAAATTATTATCAATGATTTTAAATATATTAAAATTAATATAATTTGATTGAGTTAATGTGTGCCACAAATTTTATAGTTGAATATGACATATTAGTGTTATTTTAAAGGATTATATTAAAATACCAAATTTTTATTTATGTATTTTAATTCAAATTAAATGAATAGTGTCTAAATTGGAAATCATGTTATTTTATAAAAACAATATTTTATTAAATTA
The DNA here is from genome assembly GCA_963277665.1 of Viscum album. Taxonomy (NCBI): domain Eukaryota; kingdom Viridiplantae; phylum Streptophyta; class Magnoliopsida; order Santalales; family Viscaceae; genus Viscum; species Viscum album. Next base: position 975,893,210 of record OY728160.1, on the reverse strand, counting down.
CTTAAAAACATAAAATTATTAAAAAGGACAATGGGGATATGATATAGTCGACAATGTCATCCATTTTCAATTTAGAGGCCATTTGGAACCATTTGGATTAAGAATGAATTTAGTATAATTTAATATTTTAAGAAATTCCTAAGTACCCCTCCCCTCAATTATAAAAGAGAACCCCTCCTTTCTCTTCTTCACACCACTTTGGGGCTTCTAGAATGACCAACCTCTTAAAAGTTCTATTATAAACTACTCTAAAAAGATTCTATAGCTTTTTTCTTCTCAAAATACCAACTCTACATCCCTTAATAGGCAATATAAAAGAGTTGTTTCAAAGAAGAGGTAATCTCCTTAACCTATCACTTTCATTTAAATCCTTATTTTACCACCTATAAATAAATTATATTATCCATAAAATAATAAATTTAGTATAATAAATATATTTAAATATTATTATGATTATTAAACCACATTTATTCACCATCTTTCCATCAAATGGGAAGTGAAAGTATCGCTCGTGTGTATGAAGGACTTACCAACTCCACATAACAATAAAATCATTTTCCATCACCAAATTTTAAGGATGGTTATTATAATGGATTTAATTTTAAATATTATATTTATGAAATAATTATTCTTATGTAATTACAATATCATATTTACCTTGTTACCTTTCAAACCGTTGGAAAATAATAACATTGTTTATGTGTACGTGTGGACTACCAGCTCCATGAAGCGATGTGATTTTTTTCATTTACATTATACATGAATGGTAAACATGATGGATTTAATAAATATATATTATATATATGATATAATAATGATTCTTTAAGGGTTACTTATTATTTACCTTTCTTTCATTCCATCTGATGAAAAATGGAAACAACGTTCATGCGTACATAGGACCTATCGTCTCCATTAACGGTGCAATTCATTTTATACCTCTACTTTTATGAATGAATAAAAACATGTTTATAATAAATATATATTATATTTATATATTTATTAACATTATATCTATTATGGAACCAATATCCATGTATAAGGGCCAAAACCACCGAACCAAAACATTCGTGAAAAACGAAGTAGATATCACTTAGAAAAATGATTTTAATAAAGAATTATTGAAAAATAGGTGATAAAAGGTCATAAGTAAATCATATATGGTATGATATATACGATTTATTTTCATTAATATATTTATAATAAATATTTATTTATTATACAGGAGGTTTCAATGCATATGAAGTAAGTAAGATCTAAGGTAATTGATTTTCATCTCACTTTTCTTTATGTGGGAACATGTCATATTCACCACTTATTTCTTTTATGTCTTGTATATAATACACATTAATGTCTTTTATGATGCTTATTTTAAAATTTATATGGATTTACATATCCATCTAATATTTTTATTTCATGGGTCTTACGATTTAAATGTTACAAAAATGGTAAGGGTTTATTTTCCAATCTCATTGTCTATTAAGATTGTTTTTTATTATGTTTTAGATGATGAAATATTATAATATACCCCTCAATAAACTCATGAATTTTATTCTCCTATGGTTATTTATTGACAATAATTTTTTTTTCTTTAATTTTACTCACCTTAAGTACTCAATATATTTAAAAATGTGTTTTTAAGGAAAATAAACTTTATTTCTATTTTATTTTGAAAATTATTTTCTTATATATCCATATTTTCTAAAAAAAATTTAAAATGGTTTTTAATATTATCTTATGATTTTTTAAATTCATTTTTACCCATTTTTGAATTTTTACAAAAAGGTTTTAAAATAAATATTTTTTCATTTTCGGAATAAGGTAATTTTTACTTTTTACCAAAAATGTGAAAGGAATGTTTTCTTTTAACTCATATGGCATGAATAGAATTTCTCAAAATCATGATCACTCAATGTTTTGAATATTCCTCTACAAGTTTATGAGTTTATTTTCAAGATTTTTTTTTCATAATATTTTGGAAATATTTATATTTTAAACGTTATTTTTAAAATGGAAAGTTTATTTTCCTCAAGAAATATCTAGTGATCTTTAAAATTAATTTTCATATATGATAACATTCTTTTATGTTAGTTATAATTTATTGGGGATATGATCCATTAGTACCATTCCAAAACTTTATCTGGATGGTTAATTTTTATATTTATGAAGCCCATTTATTTTCCATGGGTTTTGCTATGAAGAAAGGATGAAATATTTATGAAAATAATTTTATTTACATGGTTTATAATGTGATTATATGATAAATGTTTTATGATATTATGGAACACATATATATGGTTTTCATTATGTAATGATGGTTACATTATAACCAAGGATGATGGTTATGTTATAACCATATACGGTGGTTATGTTATAACCAATGATGATGGTTATGTTATAACCAAGGATGGGTGGGCTCAAAATTATACATCCCTCCAATGCATTGGGTAATGATTGATATCTCATGAGATAAATAGGACTAGAGTGGGGAGTAGATCCAATTAAATATGGGACTCTATCCACTATGATAGTCTTGTGAGTGAGCCTTAACTACTATGATGGTTTGGAAAGTGCACACATTACACTATGGTAGCCTTGATAACGATCCTAGAATACTATGGGAATTATTTTCTATACTTATTTATATGCCACAATTCCTTGTCTTATGCCAATGTTATTCTCTAATGAAACATTTTCTTTGATTCCTTTATGATTCATATCTTATGAACTTCCAAGATTTATGTCATAAACCAAGATTATAATCTTTTATATAGAGGGTATGGTTTTGAAATGTGATTTTAATATTCTAATACCCTAATGTTATATTTATGTTATCATTAATATCTCCATTATTTACCCTTACCAAGTATCTAAGCTCACCCTTTATTATGTTTCATTTCCCTAGGTTATGAAGAATGATATTAAGTATGACATGTCTAAGAAGGGTGCTAGTTATGAAGAACTTAATGAGGGACACTAACGAACTAGTTGTTTATGTATCCAAGTTTCCAAAGATACCAGACCTATAAAATTATGACATGGATCATAAAGTTATGTAATGAATATTCATCCAATAATAGGTAGTATCTTTATATGAAAATTATGGGTCATTATAGTTGATATTAGATCATGGTTTAGTTAACCTTTGTAAAATTGTATGAGAAAAATTTAATGATAACCCTAGGGATAAGTATAATTATAGGATACAATCCTAGATTTTTGGTAAAAATCATGAATAATATAGGTTAAACCTAAGGTTTCATAGAAGATGGTGTTATAATTTAGACATCCTATAAATGGTTTTTCATGATTATGTGGTTTCTTACTATTATTATTGTTTCTCATATTATGATTTTTGGTTTTAGTTAATGTATGGAACTTAAAGAAACCATATTACTATAGAATGAAACAGACAATGAAATGATTGTGCTCTCGAGAAACTAAATTTTATGAGAGCTGGAATGAAAAATATTATTTTCATGGTCACAAAACTTTCTCAAGCTATGAATCATGATGATCATCCAAATGATAAAAGAATGGAACAATATTCTTTTGAGTCATTTATGGGGAAATGTACACCTTTTTTTAGTATATCTTCTAATCTAATAGTGGCTAAGTGATATATCAACACCATTGAGAAAATATTTTTATTCTCCAGTGATCATAAAATGAAAAAGTTATCCTAGCAGTTTATCATTTATAAGGTTAAGTAGATCCATGGTGTAATCTTATTAAGAACATGAGTAAAGAGGAAGAAATTGAATCCATGGAATGACATTAGTTTAAGAGAATATTCTTAGTAAGAACTTCCTTTATATTATGTGTAAAAGGATGGATAAGGAATTTCTTGAGAGAAAGAAGAAGGATTATGGATATATTGGTACCTATGAATCTATTTTTATATGATTTGAAAGGTATGATTATGGTTTAATCATTATCCATGAAATAAAAATTAACATATTCTTTTGTGAGTTAAAACCAACTCTCTAAAAGGCGTAATCTATTAAAGAATTTGGTAGATATGGAGAAATTTTACGATGTGCACTCAAGTTAGAAATGAAAATTAGATATTCTCAATAATCCCATAGTCTTGATAAGAAAATAAAGATTGAGACTCATGAGAACTTGAATAATTCACCTGGTGAAATGAAATTATAGCCACCTATATGTAATAAATGTGATAATAAACATCACGAGAATTGATTAAATGGAATTGGGATGTGTTTTAAATGTGATACGACTGGTTATAGATCTAGTAAATGTTAAAAGGTGATGAAAAGGCCAGCTAATATAATGGACTAAACGAAGATTCCAACTAATGCACCACCCATGCTTAAATGATTTAAATTCAAGGAGTATGGGAATTATGGAACCCATTAAATGAATCATAAAGTTCTTGATGTTCATCATAAATAGACTCATAACCCAAAAGACAAAGGGAAATATCATTCGATCACAATGGATGAAGTGGGTTAAGAGAATGATGTGGTGAAATGTACACAAATCATCCAATCTAGAACAACTAATGTCTTATTTAATTCTAGATATATCCACTCTTTTATATCTAAGGAATTTGAAAAGGGAATTAAATTACCATCTCAATGATTAGATATTGAGTGTTCAGTGAAAAATCATAATGGTATGATGGTGCATCTTGTAGGATCGAATTTTATATGTAGATTTCTCAATTATAAGAGGGGGGGGGGGGTGAATTTTAGTTTTAAAAACTTTCATTTTTATCCTTAAGAAAATATATGTTTAACAAAGTTAAATAAGATGAATTCACATGCCCTCTTTAGTTCTTAATAAAGAAACTAACTTTCTTAGGATTCAATAATATGGATTCGATAAAGAAACTTAAGACAAGTTTACTTAAGGAAATATTCTACCTTAAAGTGTATAGAATCTAATATATCAGAGTTTGTACAAGTATAATAAAGTGTAAGAAAGTTACACTTTATAACTTTAACAAAATGCAGTGTAAATAAAACTTGTAACAAAAACAAGCAAACAAGTATAAGAAATCTTTTAACCCAAAGAGAAGGGTATCCAACAACCTTGGATAAAGGTCCCCCTGATTTATACTTTCAAGAAAGTATGTCTTACCCACACCAGGGTAAGACCTCGATATAAAGATCAATATCTGTCTTATTATCCCCACAATCCCTCGATTAAGTAGGTAATCAGAAACTCTGTCTTCCTATCATTGGAATCCCTTGATTGATAACATAAACAATCATATTCTCACTAGGTAGGATGAACAAGATGTTCTCATTTTGAACAAGTTGTTCACAATATTCGTACAAAGAAGATCAAGAAGAGCTCTTGCAAAGTATCACTTCATTCTAGATATCAATAGAAAAAAATCTAGCACTCATCTCGTTCAAATGGATGGGTATTTATAGGTAAAAATCTACAACGATCAACTTCTCCTCCAACAGTTATATTTTTTCTTAAATTTCGGAGGGACCTGGACATGTGGAACTCAGGCAAAGGTTAGGTTAAAATAGATTGGACTACATTTTTTTATATAAATAACTATGAGAAACATTAATATACTTAAGAAACATTATCACATTTAGGATCTGATAAAATAAAACGTTACATTAAGGAAATTTGGTAACTTTAAGAAAAGCATTTAATCAGATTCTTAAGATATTAAAAATCATAGTATAGAAATATTGGAAATTGTATTATGAAATAATAGAGAATCAGATTCAAATTTCAGAAGAAATTATAGTCTAAATTTTGATGAATTAGGAGATTTATTTAAGAAGAAATCAGAGTATGATTTTAGGAGAAATTGGAGTATGATTTTAGGAGAAATCAGAGTCTGGTTTCATAGGAAATTGGAGTATAATTTTAGTAGAAATTATAGTATGATTTTAGGAGAAATAAGAGTATTATTTCAGGAGAAATTAAAGTCTTATTTTAGGAAAAAAAATTATAGTTTTATTTCAAAAGAAATCAGAGTATGATTTTAGAAGAAATTAGAGTCTAATTTCAGAAGAAATCAGTATGATTTTAGGAGAAATTATAGACCAATTTTATAAAAAAAACCGGAGCCTAATTTCAGAATAAATAGGAGTCTGATTTCATAAGAAATCAGAGCCTGATTTCAGTAGAAATTTGAGTCTAATTTCCAGAAAAAATTGGAGTCTAATTTCAAAAGAAATTAGAGTCTGATTTCAGGAGAAATTGAAGTCTAAGGAACTATAAGGATTTGGGTTATATAAGGATCCAATTTTTTTGACTTAAGAGAAATATAGTTAGGTTTAGTTGGGAAAAACATTAGAAAAGACATTGAACACCATAGGTAAAGTCAAAACTATTATTATAGAAAAAAATTTCCTTAAGAAAATGTTTCTAAGAGAAGGATAATTTTACTTAAGAAAATGTGTTTTTGATTTCCAAAACATAAAGGATTATAAAATTCATAAAGAAACTTATTGACTCAATAAGATCCCCCTTTTTGGAAAGCACAAAAAACTTTTCATAAAATAATATAAAGGAGGATTTCATTTTTGAAAATTAAAAGAAATAATAATCTCCATTTTTTTTATGGATCATGATGAATAAGAATAACTCCCCCTTAGGTTATGAAATCCATGAGGATCATATTCTTTTCTTTCTTAGATAAATAACTCCTCCTTACTTAAGAATTTATTATTTAAGTAATATCTCATTACTTAGGAATTGTCTTCCTTTAATTCAATATTCTTCTTGATCATTCTTTTCTCCCCCTTTGTGATTTTCAAAAAGGAATGGAAGAAAAAAAATCGTACCTAAAAAGTTAGGAAACAAACAATATGAAAAAATGCAAAGAGAACCAATTTCATTAATTTATTAAAAGGATTCATTACAAAAAAATATCAAATTTGAAAAGAAAATTATTCATCCTTCTTTTTCTCTTTCAACATAAACTTTTTCAGGGTTTCCTTCAGCTTATTCAATTCTTTATGATCATCTTCAAAATTATTGAGAAACTCTTCCTGATCTTGATTTTTTCTTTCAAGAACTTTGATTATCTATTTCTAGGACTTAACTATTTATCTTTGAGATTTGATTAATTCTTCTTGGTCTTTGAGTTTTTGAGCCATCTCTTCCCTAATTTCCCTTTCCCTTTTCAGATTAAGAGTAACAAAATTTAGTTTCCCATTTAGATCTTTGTCTTCTTATTATCGGCTATCTTTATCTGCTTTCAGTTTATATGAAAAACTTATTGAGAAATTTTTTATTCTGTCATTAGACTTATCAAAATCATATTTGACTGAGTTAGTGAAATCATCAATGATTTTAATATCATCCATGACTGAATTGGACCACTTTGTTATTTATTTTCAAGATATTTTATGAGCATCATAACTAATATGAAAGTTATTGAATTTGGCTTCAAGTTTGATGAAATTTTCCATAGGAAGATTTGTTGAATCTGTCTTCTAATTAATTGTTTCTTGAAGAAGTTAACATCTGGAAACAATTCTTGGAAAGAAAGGAATAGAATTCACAAGCTTCTTCAAGGAATGAACCAAAAAATCATGTCATAATAAAGATGAAGATTCTGAAACATATTCTTTTGTTGGTGGGGGAAATTTATTTTTCTCATCTTATTTCTTATTTGATGTAATAATAATATTCTTCTTTACTTTTACAATAATATATTTCTTTTGAGAATCAAAAATAACTTACTTACCTTTCTCAGATTTAGAGATCACCTTATCAAATTTTGGAGTTTCATGCTTACTATCAGAAACTCGAACTATTTTATCATCATCTACATCAACTTATTTATCAACACCTTTATCATAGATTTTATCATCATTATTATCAACAATTTGAACAATATCATTATTACTAATTTCATCATCTGAAGGTAATTTATTGACCTCATCCTGAGCAACATCATCTTTCGAATAGATTGTCCTTCTGAAATTATCTTGGTGGAGTCATATCGGGAAGTTCTTATTGACTGCTTGTTGGTAAGGATCTCCTTCTCTACATAATATTCTACTATTATTATCATATCATCAATTCCCTCCTCGTCTTCTTATTATTATTTTTGGATTTATTATTCTTGTTGGATTTCTTCTTCTTCAACTATTGGTTCTGGAATGAAAATATCCTTCTCTCTATTATCTAGTACCAGAGTCTCGGTTGGCACTAGATCTTGAAAGAAATATTCTGGCACCTGAACTTTTTCAGATTCCTTCTCAGTATCTCTATACAGATTCTGAATAATATCAGCTTCCAACAATTTCTTTTTCTACTTATTCTCTTTAGCTTACATATCAAGTTCTTCAACTACTTGAATTTTTAAGGCCTTAGCCTCAGCAAGATCTAACCCAAAAACTACATCCTCTTACTTCTTCTTCTTTTTCTACTCTCTCCATTTGGCTACAACCTCATCAAAAAAGTTTTTTTGATTTTTGTTCTTGGGTGGAGCAGATATTGGTTCAGTGGATGTTCCTTTTTCCTACGGGTTTGGTTCATTGGCTTTTCTTTTATTGGAAGTTGTCTTGGAGATTTCTCAAACATCTCCTTTCATATTAGCAGCTTGGTCATCCTTATCATGAAGTTCAAATAATTCTCTTAACTTGACACTTAAACTGGTCTTCATCCTTCTGAAGGTATCATCACTTAACAACATGATATTAAATGTTTTAGGATTTCATATTCATGGTATTTTGAAGGAGTTTAAGCATAAGATAATGATCTTAGACAAGATCGCAGGGTACATCATGATTTGAGATTGATGGTGCCATTATTAATGTTACTGATGGTTAAAATAATGAACTTGATGAGATTTAACTTCTTAATATTCATTAATAATTCCATCATAAAGATATCACATATCTTTAGAGAGTCCTTATCTCTCTTCCTCAGAATAAAAAATCCTTTCATCCAAAGGGATACCAATCTGTGGTTGGTTGAAAGATATGTTATCTTTGGCGTCTTCACTCCCTTAATCCCAAGGAACTCAATGTTTTTAACTTTATCAAAAGAACCTTCCTTATTAGAAAAACTATGTCAGAAAAATATTTCCTATCCTTTAGAGAGTATGTTAAGAATGCTTGCAACCTTCTTGTAAGACAAAGAGTAAGATTTTCCATATCTCTTAAACTGAAACATTTTTTCCTTATTTTTTAATAAAAATGAACAATATCATAAAATTATATAACCAAATCAACATACACCAGATCCTGTTTCTTTTCTTTGGCTATACAGAGGCTTTCTCATCCAATTTTCTTTATGATTTTTAAAATCAAAGAGTCATACTTGACAAGGAAATTAAATTCGACCAAACTTTCCCTAAAGATTAGCCAATATTTGAGTTCCTTGTGGACAACATCAGAGTCTGTGAGGAGACCTCGAGAGACATTCAGAGTAAAAAGAAAAATAAAACTGAATGGCACACTTGAAGGGTGGCAGATCTTTGGTGCAAAAACACTGAGAAAACCAATGTGGTATGCAAATAGGGGTCCCTTTATATAGGATTTTCGGTGAAGATTCAGCTTCATAGGTTAATCCAATGGTTGATATTTTCTTGATATGTTCTGACGGTTGTTATCAATGCTGAAGAAGGATTTATAGATTCTGATTTTTTGTGATTTTAAGGAAAAATCAGATTTAAGAAAATTGAATCTGATAAGGTTTTCTTAAAACAAGATTAAAATACCAACAAACAAAAATGAAATCATGATGATATAAGTAAGAAAACATACCTTTAGGATTAATCAGAAAGATTTTTTAGTATTGATATGGTTATTCTTATAAAACTTTGTTTTTAAAATGTTTTATTAGGGAAATAAATTTTTTTTTGTTCGGAAAATTTTAGGTTTCAATTTTTTTTGAAAAAGGAAATATAAAAGAATAAACATATGTAATTCCCCTATGAAAAAGAGTATCTTAATGTTAGGAGATAAGTTCTAACAAAAAGTTAATATGGATTATTACCTAGTGGTTATAATTCCTAACTCTTTTTAATGTATTCAAATATATTGGTGGCTAAAACTTTTGTAAAAATGTCAGCAAGTTGATATTGCATTCTGATAAATTAAAGTATGATATATCCTTTAAGTGTGTAACCCCTAAGAAAATGATTCCGAATATCTATGTTCTTTTCACGAAAGTGATGTGTATTGTTTTTTCTTAGGGAAATGACACTATTATTACCACACATTATCTGTGTTTTGGTAAAACTCATTTAATAGTCTATGAGTGTGTGTTGCATCCACAATAGTTGAGTACAACAACTTCTAACTGATACATATTCAGCTTCAGTAGTGGAAAGTGATTCTGAGTGTTGTTTATTGCATAACCAAGAAACTAATGAATCTCCTAAGAAATGAAAAGTTATGGATGTACTTTTCCTATACATTTTATATCCACTAAAATTAGCATTTGAAAATATTTTTAAAACAAAATAATTTCCTGAAGAATAGAAAAGTCCTAAATCCATGGTTCCCTTTAAATAGCAAAAAATTCTTTTCACTACTTTTAAATAGGATTATTTTGGATTATATTGATATCTTTAACATAAGAATACTGAAATAATTAAGTCTGTAAACTGATCTATTATGTATAATAAACTTCCTATCATACCTCTAAAAGATGTTTAATCTACTGGTTTTCCAGCTTCATCAAGAAAAAGAGTGTTTGAGGTACTAATTGGAGTACTTATACTTTTAGTGTTTTCATATCCATACTTATTAAGAACATATTTAATATACTTATGTTGAGATATAAAAGTTCCTTCTGGTTTTTGAGAAATTTGAAAACCAAGAAAAAAAGTTAACTCACCCATCATACTCATTTCAAAATAAGATTTCATGAGATTCGTAAATGAATCAATTAAAGATTGATAAGTTGATCCAAATGTAAAATCATCAACATATATTTTAACAACTAAAACATTTTTTTCTTTATTTATAAAAGGGTTGGATCAACAGTTCCCTTAACATAATTTTTTTTTGTAACAAAAATCATGTAAGTATGTCATACTAGGATCTAGGGGCTTGTTTAAGTATATATAAATCTTTGTTAAGTTTTTAAATATGTTTAGGATGTTTTGTGTCTTAAAAAACAAGAGGTTTTTCAATATAAACTTCCTCTTGAACATATCCGTTAAGGAAAGCACACTTCACATCCATTTGAAAAAGTTTGAAATTGAAAAAATCTGTAAAGGCGAAGAGAATTTGAATAGATTCAAGTCTAGCTAATAGAGCATAGGTTTCTTTATAGTCTATTTATTCTTATTGGTTATAGTCTTTAGAAACTAATCTTTCTTTATTTCTTACAATTATTCCATTTTCATCACATTTATCTTTGAAGACCCACTTTACTCTAATTAAATAAGTTTTTTTTAGGTATTTCACCCAAGGTACAGACTTTATTTCTTTTGAATTCATTTAGTTCATCTTGCATAGATTTAATCCAATCATCATCACCTAAAGCTTCATTAGTACTTTTATATTATAATTGGGAAAGAAATGATAGATGCTATACTTAATTTATTTGAGAACTTCTAGTCCTTCCATGTTGATTTACATCACCAATGATACTATCACTAGTATGATTCTTAAGAAAAAACTGATTTGGGTTTTATAAAACTTGTTCATCAATATAAGGTAAAAAATATTCTCGAGTAAATAATTTAGGATTATTTTCTTGAGTATTTTTCCGATTAGAAGAATCTTCCATCAAAGGTTGATAATAAAATTTTGAAAACACATCTGAGGATGTAGGTTGAGGCTATTTTAAAACAAAAGGATCAGTTTCATCAAATTTAACATGTACTGTTTCTTCAATAGTACAAGGATTTTTGTTAAAAACTATATAAGCCTTAGAAGAAGTGGAATAAACTAAGAAAATTCCTTCATCGGATTTAAGTGAAAATTTATGTAAGTTATCTATAGTATACAAGATTAATACTTTGCATCAAAATACATTGATGTAGAAACTTTAGGTTTTCAACCAGCCCATAACTCATAAGGTGTTTTATTAAGAAAAGGTCTGATTAAAACTCAATTTATAGTATAGAAAGTTATACTAACAACTTAAACCCAAAATTTTTTAGCAATAGAATATTCACTCAACATGGTTCTTATTATCTCTTGAATAATATGGTTTCTTCTTTCAACAACACAATTTTACCGAGGAGTTCTTGGAGCTGATAAATTATGAGTATTGCCTTTCTTACTAAAAAAGGTTTCAAAATATGAATTTTCAAATTCTCCCCCATGATCACTATTATCAATGGAAGAGTTTTCTAATTTATAACTTTGGATCAAAAATATTTAAAATAAGAAAAGTCTTCATATTTATTTGCTAGAAAATAGACCCTTGTAAATCTAGTGTAATCATAAACTAAAAAAATACATATTATTTTCCTCTAATACTTCCACTTTGTGTTGGATTGAAAAAATCCATGTGCACTAGTTGTAATACATCAGAATTTTAGACATAACTAATTGATTTAAAGCTTGATTTCTGTTTCTTTCCATATTGACAAGGACCACCGACTTTTGAAGAATCAAATCTAAGATCCGATAGAGCCTTAACAAGCCTTTTATTTGAGAGTTTTCATAGGTTCCTAAGGTTATAGTGTATTTGTATTCTATTCTATAACCAATATTGATCTTACATTACACTAAGTCAAGGTAGGTCTTGGATCCTAAGGTCTTCCAAGTTAAGTTTATAAACATTCTCATGCCTATGGGTAGAGAGAATAAAATCATACTTGGAATTGCGTACTAGGATTTTATCATTCCTAAAATTCATAAGGTAACCTTCATCACATAATTGAATTATGCTTATAATATTTTTATTAATACCTTTAACACATAAAACATTTGAAATTAAGGTTTTTCCATGAAGAAAAATATTACCTATACCAACAATTTCTCCTTGAGAATTGTCTTTGAAAGTGAATTTTACACATTTTATCTTAATAATATTTTCAAAGAAGTTTTTATTACCAATAATGTGTGAGGAACATCCACTATCCATGTACTATGTATTGTTGTTAGTACTTCCTTTGTTTTCCTGAAAATGAAATAATTAGACTTCCAGAATCTAAACTTGTTTGGATCCATAATTGTTAGAAAGTAAAATCTTAAGTATCCATATTTGTTTAGAAAAGTAAGCTTTTTGAAAACCTAAGTATTGGATTTTTTTTAAAGAACAATTTTTCTCCCAATATCCACCACTTTGACACTTAGTGCAAAAAAGAGCACTTTTGGGTACAAAATAGTTGTGACTAAAAACTGGTTTTGAGAGAGAATAACCAAATCTAGAACCATTTCTAAGAGGAATAAGTTGTGAATACATTTTATCAAATTATTTACTTCCAGAATTAAATTTTGAAAAAAGTTTCTTTAAGGAAAATATTTCAGATTTTAGTCTAATGACTAAATTCTTATCCTCACAGTCATTAGTCTTAGAATTTGAGTTACTCTCTAAAACATTTTTCTTGGAAATAAATTTTTCTAAATCCTTAGAAAGTTTATCCTTTTCAGAATTAACTTCCTTAATTTTTTTTGAAATATCTTCAAAATCAAGGGTTTTTTGATCAAGATCTTTTAAAAGATATGATACTTCTTTTGTTAAAATAAATATTCTAAAATTTTCCTTATTGAGTTTCTTATTGATCTTACTATTTTCATTCTCAAGTAACTTGGAAAACCTAGACACTTCTTCAAAAGAAGGAAAAGTATTATCTTCTAATGAAGAAGATTATTCATATAAATATTGATAATATATTTCATTAGGAAAATTTGAATTCAGCGAGATATTGGTTAAGGATTCTACTATGTGTACCTTAGACATGATACATTGATTTTGAGTAGGAATTCTATCTATTAGACCTTTATTATTTTTTCAAGGAGATTCACTATCTGAATATTTATGAGAAGAATCACCACCACAGGCACTCCATGAATCATTATATTTTAGTACTTTCTTAGACTTAGACTTGTAGTACTTATTCTTATTCCTTTCTAAATATCTATCCTTTCTTTCTTTCCTTTTGAGCATAGGACAATCTGTTTTGATATGACCTGCCCTCTTGCATTCATAACAAGTCACTTATCTATCTTTATTATTCTTTTTTTTCTTACTTATTGTCTCTATATTGGAAATATTTATTTCCCACAATCTTGTTAATTCTTCTAGCTATATTGGAAAGTTCATTCTCAGAATGATCATTATCACTTGAATCAGATATAATAGAATCTTTCTTGGATTTTGATCTAGTAACTATTTCAAGAGTCTTGGATTTCATATTATTTGATGTTTTAGTGAAAGAAATACTTCCATTACTATTATTTTTCTTATTTATTTCTAAATCAATCTTCATTTTAGTTTCATGCTGTAGAAGAGTCCCAAACAACTCATCAAGAGTGATGTTTGAAACTTTCCCATTCTCATCAATTACTATTATTTTGGATTCCCACTCATTAGAAAAAATATCTATTATCTTATCCACAAGAATATCAATATCAATTCCTTTCTCACCCATAGACTTAGGGCTCTTGAAAATAGTCATAAACCTTTGTTGAACTTTGTATATAGGTTCTCCTTAAGGAAGAACAAAACCATGGTATTCAGCCATAAGCATATATCTTCTTGTTTCAATAACCTTGGACGTATTAAAATGTACAACTTCTAATTTATTCCAGATGATATTAGGATATTCACATGAATAAATCTAGATATAGATATTCCTAGTCATATAATATAATAAACTATTGCATACCTTAAAGTTAAACTGATACTCTTGTTTTTCTTAATTGGTAAATTGTTTGATTTCCTTTTCTGGAATCTTGTAGTCTCCAGTTAAATTAACAAAGTTATCCATACTGGTATTGATAATAAAAATCTTCATCCTATCTCTTTAGTATTCATAGTCATTACCATAAAAAATTGGGGGTCTGATAGGATTTAGATTGTCTATTGATCCAACATTCATTCCTGTCATTCTGTAAGAAGATACAAAATATCTTTTTCCACAAAATGGGTTAGTAGAAAAAGTTTATAAACCAAAATTTTATAAATAAAATCTTTAGTAAAAACTTTAACAAGTAAATTTAAGCAATAAAAGTTGACCAAGAAAACTTATATGCAAATATAAGTATTTCAGAGACCTACTATAATACTAATTGTAGGATCGAAATATATATGTAGATTTCTCAATTACAAGAGGGGGGGGGGGTGAATTGTAGTTTTAAAAAATTTTATTTTTATACTTAAGAAAATCTATGTTTAACAAAGTTAAACAAGATGAATTCACAATCCTTATTTAGTTCTTAATAAGGAAAATAACTTGCTTAGGATCCAATAATATGGATTTAATAAAGAAATTTAAGAAAAGTTTAATTAAGGAAAGATTCTAGCTTAAAGCGTATAGAATCTAATATATCATAGTTTTTACAAGTATAAGAAAGTGTAATAAAATTACACTTTCTAAATTTAAAAAAATGCAGTGGAAATAAAACTTCTAACAACAACAAGTAAACAAGTATAAGAAATATTTTAACCCAAAGAGATGGGTATCCAAAAACCTTGGATAAAGGCCCCTTGATTTATACTTTTAAGAAAGTATGTATTACTCACACCAGGGTAATACCTCAATAAAAAGATCAATATCTATCTTGATATCCCCCCAATCCATTGATTAAACAGGTAATTAACACCTTTGTCTTCCAATCTCCGAAAGCCATCGATTGATAACAGCAACAATAAGATTCACACTAGGTAGGTTGAATAAGATGTTCTCATCTTGAACAAGTTGTTCACAACATTCACACAAGGTAGATCGAGCAGATCCCTCACAGAGTATCACTTCATTCCAGAGATCAATGGAAAAAACTCTAGCACTCAGCTCTTTCAAATGGATGGGTATTTATAAGAAAAAATCTCCAATGGCTGACTTCTACTCCAACAATCATATTTTTCCTTGAATTTCAAAGGGACCTGTACATGTGACACTCATGAACAGTTAGGTTAAAATAGATTGAATGATATTATTTTATATAAATAATTATGAGAAACATTTCTATACTTAAGAAATATTATCACATTTAGGATCTGATAAAATGGAATGTTACATTAAGGAAATTTGGAAACTTTAAGAAAAACATTTAATTGGATTCTTAATATAGTGAAAATTAGAGTCTAGAAATATCGATAATTGGATTCTGAAATAATATGGAATCTGAGTATGATTTATAAGGAAATCAGAGTCTAAATTCTGATAAATTCAAAGTCTGATTTAAGAAGAAATTAGAGTTTGATTTCAGAAGAAATTGGAGTCTAATTTAAGGATAAATTAGAGTCTGATTTCATGAGAAATCGAAGTCCGATTTCAGAAAAAATCAATGTTTGATTTCAGAAGAATTCAGAGTCTGATTTCATAAGAAATAAGAGTATGATTTTAGGAGAAATCATAGTGTGATTTCAGGGAAAAAATTAGAGTCTAATTTTAGAAGAAATCAGAGTCTTATTTTAGAATAAATCGGAGTCTGATTTCAAGAGAAATCGAAGTCTGATTTCAGGAAAAATTGAAGTCTGATTTCTGGAAAAAATCAGAGCCCGATTAAAAAAACCAAAGTTTAATTTCATAATAAATCAAATTCCGATTTCTGGAGAAATCAGAGCACTATTTCAGGAAAAAATCAGAGTTTTATTTCAAAAGAAATTAGAGTCTGATTTCCGGAGAAATTGGATTATAAGGAACTGTAAGGTTCTGAGTTAGATAAAGATCCTATTTTTTGTACTTTAGAGAAATATGTTTAGGTTTAGTTAGGAAAAATATTTGGTAAGATATTGAAAAGTATAGGTAAATTCTAAACCATTCTTAGAGAAAGAAAATTTTCCTTAAGAAAATGTTTCTTAGAGAAAGAGAAATTTCCTTAAGAAAATGTGTTTTTGATTAACAAAACATAAAGGATCGAAAAATTCATAAGAAAAATTATCGACTCAATAATACCCCATTTTGGGAAAGCACAAAAAAATTCTCATAAAATAATATAGAGGACTAAGGTTTTAATTTTTAAAATTTAAAATAAATACTTATCTCCCTTTTGTTTATGGCTCATGATGAATACTACTAACTCCCCCTTAGGTTATGAAATCCCTAAGGACTGTATTTTTGTCTTTCTTAGAGAAATAACTCCTCCTTAATTAAGAATTTATTCTTTAAGTAATCTCCTACTTATTTAGGAATTCTCTTCCTTTAATTCAATATTATTTTTGATCATTTCCCCCCTTTGCGATTTTCAAAAAGGAATGGAGGAAAAAAAAATTATTCCTGAAAGTTTGGAAAACATACAAGATGAAAAAACGTAAAGGGAACCAATTTCATTAATTCATCAAAAGGATTAATTACAAAAAAATATCATATTTTAAAAGAAAATTATTCATCCTTCCTTTTCTCCTTTAGCATCAACTTTTTCAAGGTTTCCTTCAGCTTCTTCAATTCTTTATGATAATCTTTAAAATTCTTGAGCAAATCCTCTTGATGTTGATATTTTATTTCAATAACTTTAATTCTATATTCCTAGTACTTAAATATTTCTCCTTGATATTTGATCAATTCTTCTTGGTCTTTGAGTTTTTGAGCCATCTCTTCTATGATTTACCTTTCACATTTCAGATTAAGAGCAATATAATTCAATTTACCATTTAGATATTTATCTTCTTATTATTGGCTCACTTTCTCTACTTTCAGTTTCTCTAAAAAACTTGTTGAGAAAATTTTGATCCTATCATTGGACTTATCAAAATAATCTTTGACTGAGTCAGTGAAGTCATCAAATATTTTAAGATCATCTATGACTAACTTGTACCACTTTTTTATTTCCTTTTAAGATCTTCTATGAGTATCAAAACTGATATAAAAATTCTTGAATTTGGCTTTGAGTTTGATGAAATTTATATAAGAAGATTTGTTTAATATCTCTTCTGATTAACTATTTCTTGAAGTAGTTGACATCTGGAATCAATTTTGGGAAATAAAGGAATGGAATTCACAAGCTTCTTCAAGGAATGAACCAAAAAATAATATCATAATAAAGTTGAAGATTCTGAAACAAATTATTTTGTTGGTGAGGGAACTTTATTTTTCTCATCTTCTTTCTTATTTTATGTACTAATGAAATCCTTCATTACTTTTGAAATAATAGATTTCTTTGGAGAATTGACAACAACTTGCTTACCTTTCTCATCTTTAGAGATTGTCTTCTCAAATTTATGAATTTCATGCTCACTATCAGAAAATTGAACTATTATATCATCATCAATATAAAATTATTTATCAAAACCTTTATCAGAGATTTTATCAGCTTTGTTGTCAATAGTTTGAAAAATATCATCTTTACTACTTTTATCATCTGAAGGTACTTTATTGACCTCATCCTGATCAACATCATCTTTCTGAATAGATTTTATGTCTGAAATTATCTTGGTGAAGTAAGCTTGGGATGTTATTAATGACAACTTGTTGGAAGGGATCTCATTATCCATATAATCTTCTACCATTCTTATCACATCATCACTTTCCTCTTGCTATTATTATTATTATTTTTGGATTTATTCTTCTTTTTGGATTTTTTATTCTTCAACTATTAGTTACAGAATTGAAATATACTTCTTTCTCTTATCTAGTACCAGAGTCTCAGTTGGCATTGGATCTTGCAAGAAAGTTTCTGGTACATGAACTTATTTAGATGCCTTCTCGGTATCTCTATAAAGATTCTGAATAATCTCTACTTTAAGAAATTTCTTCTTATGATTATTCTCTTTAGCCTTCTTCTAAATCTATTTAGTTGCTTGAATTTTTAAGGCCTTATCCTCAGCAGGATCTAACCCCAAAAATACATCACCATCCTTCTTATTCTTTTTATGCTCTCTCTATTTGGATACAACCTCATTAGAAAAGGTTTTTTTCTTTTTGGTCTTGGGTGGAGAAGATACTAGTTCAATAACTGTTTCTTATTCCTTCTATTCCAGTTCTTTGGATTTTCTTTTCTTGGAAGTTGTCTTGGAGCTTTCTCCAACTTCTCTTTTATTATTATCATATTGGACATCCTTATCATGAAGTTCATATAATTCTTATAACTTGATACTAAAACCTATATTCATCCTTATTAAGGTATCATCACTTAACAACATGATCTTGAAGGTTTTAGGATTTGACTTTCATAGGATTTTAAAGGATTCTAAGCTTAAAACAATGATCTTAGACAAGATCTCATGGTACATCATGATTTTAGAGTTGATGGTGCCATTATTAATGTTGCTTATGGTTAAAAGAATGTACTTGATGAGATTTAACTTTATTATTTTCACTAAGAAGTCCATCATAAAGACATCACATATCTTTAGAGAGTCATTATCTCCCTTACTTAGAATCAAAAAGCCTTGCATCCAAAGGGATACTAATCTGTGGTTGGTTAAAAGATGTTCTATTTTTGGAATCTTCACTTCCTTAAGCCCAATGAACTCAATAAACTTTACTTTCTCAAAATAACCCTCCTTATTAGGCAACCTGTGTGAGAAAAATATTACCTTTTATTCATAGGGTATGTCAAGAATGCTTGAAGCCTTCTTGTAAGACAAAGAGTAATATTTTTCATAACTCTTAAACTGGAACATTTATTTTCCTCCTTGTTTATAAAAATGAATGGTTTCATAAAATTCTATAACCAAATCATCATACATTGGATCTATATTCTTTTCTTTGGCTATATAGAGGCTTTCCCATCTATTCTTCTTTATGATTTTTCAAAACCAAAGAGTCAAACTTGACAATGAAATTCGGGTCCCCAACCTTTCCTTGAAGATTATCCAATCTTTGAGTTCCTTGTTAGATGAAATAGGAGTCTGCGAGGAGACCTCAAGATACATTCAGAGTTAAAGGAAAAAAGAAAACTGAGTGCACACTTGAAGGGCGACATAGATTCAGTGCAAAAACACTGAGAAAACCAATGTGGAATGCGAAGACGGGTCCCTTTATATAGGATTTTCAATGATGGTTCATCTTCCCAGGTTAATCCAATAGTTGAGATTTACTTGATCTGATTTAAAAATTGATATCATTTCCAAATAAAGATTTATATATTCCAATATTTTGAGGTTTTAAGAAAAAATTTGATTTAAGAAATGTAAATATGATAAGGTTTTCTTAAAACAAGATTGAAATACCAATAAAAAAATGAAATTGTGATGATATAAGTACGGAAATGTACCTTCCAGATTACTCAGAAAGATTTTTTAGTATCGATAAGTTTCCTCTTATGAAACTTTGGTTCTAAAAAGTTTTATTAGGGAAAGAAATTTTTTTAAGTTTCGAAAATTTTAGTCTTTGATTTTAAAAAAAAAAAGGAAATATAAAAGAATAAACATATGTACTACCCCTTATGAAAATGAGTATCTTAATGTTAGAAGATAGGTTTTAATACAAAGTTAATATAGATGATTACCTTATGGTTATCATTCCTAAATTTGGTTTAATTTATTCAAATCTATTAGAGGGTAAAAGCTTTGTAAAAATGTCATTATGATGATCTTGTGTTCCAATAAATTGAAGTATGATATCTCTTTTAAGTGTGTGATACTTAAGAAAGTGATGCCTAATATCTATGTTCTTTACACAAGAGTGATGTTTACAGTTTTTTCTTAGAAAAATGGCACTAGTATTATCACACATTATATGTGTTTTGGTAAAACTCATGCCATAGTCTGTGAGTTTATGTTTCATCCAGAACACTTGAGCACAAAAACTTCCAGCTACTACGTATTCAGCTTCAATTGGGGAAAGTGCTACTAAGTTTTGTTTCTTGCATGACCAAGAAACTAATGAATCTCCTAAGAAATGAAAATTTCCAGATTTACTTTTCTTATCCATTCTACATCCTTTAAATTCATTATTCAAAAATCTTTTTAAAACAAAATCATTTCCATAAGAATAGAAAAGTCGTAAATCCACGGTTCCCTTTAAATAGAAAAAAAATTATTTTCACTTATTTTAAATGGGATTATTTTGGATTAGATTGATATATTGCACATATGTATACTTAAAAGATTAATTCTGGATGACTAGATGTTAAGTATAATAAACTTCCTATCATACCTCTAAAATATGTTTGATCTACTGGTTTTCCAACTTCATCAAGATGAAGAGTGTTTGAGGTACTGATTGGAGTACTCATACTTTTAGTGTTGTCATATCCATACTTCTTAATAAGATCTTTAATATACTTATGTTGAGATATAAAAGTTTCTTCTGGTTTTTGAGAAATTTGAAAACCAAGGAAAAAAGTTAACTCACCCATCATACTCATTTCAAACTCATATTTCATGAGATTCAAAAATAAATCAGTTAAGGATTGTTGAGTTGATCTGAATATAATGTCATCAATATAGATTCGAACAACTAAAACATTTTTTTTCATTCTTTATTAAAAGTGTTGGATCAGTAGTTCCCTTAACATAATTTTTTGTAACAAAAATCCTATAAGTCTATCATACCAAGCTCTAGGGGCTTGTTTAAGTCTATATAAAGCTTTGGTAAGTTTTTAAACATGTTTAGGATGTTTTTTGTCTTCAAAACTAGAAGTTTGTTCAACATAAACTTCTTTTTGAACATATTTCTTAAGGAAATCACACTTCACATCCATTTTAAAAAGTTTGAAATAGAAAAATGCTACAATGGCTAAGAGAATTCGAATAGATTCAAGTCTAGCTACTGGAGTGTAGGTTTCTTCATAGTCTATTCCTTCTTGTAGATTATAGCCTTTAATAACTAATATTTCCTTATTTCTTAAAATGATTCCATTTTAATCACATTTATTTCTAAAGACCCACTTTACTCTAATTACAAAAGTTTCTTTAATCCTTTCAACCAAGTTCCAGACCTTGTTCCTTTAAAATTCATTTAGTTCATATTTCATAGATTTAATCCATTCATCATCACCTAAAGATTCATCGGTACTTTTAGGTTCTAATTGGGAAAGAAATGCTAGATGCTATACCTCATTCCTTAGAGAAGTTCTAGTCCTTACAAGTTGATTTACATCACTAATGATATTATCATTGGGATGATTCTTAAGAAACAACTGATTTGGGTTTTGTAAAACCTGTTCATCAACATAAGGTAAAAAATATTCTATAGGTAATACTTCAGGAATATTTTCTTGAGTATTTTCCTGATTAGAATAATCTTCCATCAAATTTTGATAATTAGTTTTTGAAAAAACATCCAAGGATGTAGGTTGGGGTTGTTTAACAACAAAAGGATCAATTTCATAATATTTAACATGTACTATTTCTTCAACAGTATAATAATTTTTGTTAAAAACTCTATAAGCCTTAAAATTAGTGGAATATCCTAAAATAATTCCTTCATTGGATTTGGGTGTGAATTTATGTAAGTTATCTTTAGTATTCAAGATGAATAATTTTCATCCAAATACTTTGAAGTAAGAAAATTTAGGTTTCTGACCAGTCCATAACTCATAAGGTGTTTTATTAAGAAAAGGTATGATTAAAACTCAATTTATAGTATAATAAGAATTACTACTAGATTTAGACCAAAAGTGTTTAGCAATAAAATATTCATTCAATAAGGTTCTTATTATCTCTTTAAGAATACAATTTCTTCTTTAAAAGAAACCACTTTGTTAGGAGTTCTTGGAGCTAAGAAATTATAAGTAATTCATTTCTTACTAAAAAAGGTTTCAAAATATGAATTTTCAAATTCTACTCCATGATCACTACGAATAGCTATCAATGGAAAGTTTTTCTCATTTTTAACTTTAGCTGAAAAAGATTTAAAATAAGAAAAGTTTTAAAAATATTTCTTTGCTAGAAAATAGACCCATGTAAATATAGTGTAATCATCAACTCAAACAAATACATAGTATTTTCCTCCAATACTTCTAGTTTATGTTGGATGAAAAAGATCCATGTGTACTAGTTGTAATGCATCATAAGTTGAGACATCACTAATTGATTTAAATCTTGACTTATGTTTCTTTCCATATTTACAATGATCACAGAATTTTGAAGAATCAAATCTAAGATCCGATAGATCCTTAACAAGTCTTTTATTTGAGATTTGGAATAGGTTTCTAAGGTTAAAGTGTCTTAGTATTATATTCCATAACAAATATTGATCTTCCATTTCACTAAGTCAAGGTAGGTCTTGGCTCCTAAGGTCTTCTAAGTTAAGTGTATAAGCATTATTGTTCCTATGGGCAGAGAGAACAAAATCATCCTTTTAATTGTGTACTAGGAATTTATCATTCCTAAAATTCACAAGATAAACTTTATCACATAATTAAATTATGTTTTTAAGATTGTGCTTAATACCTTTAACAAATAAATATTTGAAATTAAGGCTTTTCCAAGAAGAACAATATTACATATACCAACAATTTATCCTTGAGAATTGTCTTTGAAAGTGAATTTTCCACCTTTCATCTTAATAATATTTTAAAAAACGTTTTTGTTACTAGTCATGTGTCGGGAACATCCACTATCCATGTACCATGCATTTTTATTGGAACTTCCTTTGTTTTCATGAAAATGAAATAATTGGACTTTTGGAATCCAAACTTTTTTGGACCCATAATTGTTAGAAAGTAAAATCTTAGGTATCCACATTTGTTTAGAAAAGTAAGCTTCATGAAAACCTAAGGATTTTATTTTGTTTAAAGAACATATTTTCTCCCAATTTCCACCACTTTGACACTTAGTGCAAAAAGGATCACTTTGGTGTACAAAATAGTTGTGACTAAAAGCTAGTTTTGAGAAAGAATAACCAAATCCAGAACTATTTCTAAGAGGAATAAGTTTTGAATACATTTTATCAAATTACTTTCTTATATAAGTAAAGTTTGAAAAATGTTTCTTGAAGAAAAATATTTCAGATTTAAGTCTAATGACTAAATTCTTATCCTCATAGTCATTAGTCTTAGAATTTGAGTTAGTCTCTAAAACATTTTTCTTGGAAATAAATTTTCCAAAACCCTTAAAAAGTTTATCATTTTTAGAATTAACTTCCTCAAGGTTTTTTGAAATATTTTGAAAATCAAGGGTTTTATAATTAAGAACTTTTGAAAGATCTGACACTTCTTTTGTTAAAATATAGATTCTAGAATTTTCCTTATTGATTTTCTTATTGATCTTACTATTTTTATTCTCAAGAAACTTGGAAAACCTAGAAACTTATTCAAAAGAAGGTAAAGTATTATCTTCTAATGAAGAAGATTCATTAATTGAAGATTCATAATATTTTTCATTAGGAAAATTAGCATTCAAAGAGATATTGTTTAAGGATTATAATGTGTGTACCTTAGCCACGAGACATTAATTTTTAGTATGAATTTTGGCTATAAGACCAATATTATTTTGTCTAGAAGATTCACTATCTGAAGACTTATCAGAAGAATCACCACCACTAGAACTCTATGAATAATTAGGTTTAAGTACTTTATTAGACTTATACTTGTAGTACTTCTTCATATTCCTTTATTAATGCCTATCCTTTCTTTATTTCCTTTTGAGCCTAGAACTGACTGGTCTAATATGATCTACCCCCGTGCATTTATAACAAGTCACTTATGAATCTTTATTATCCTTTCCATCTTTCTTCTTATATATATATATATTAGAAATATTTCTTTCCCACAATCTTGTTAATTCTTTAAGAAAGATTGGCAACTTCATTCTCAGAATGATCACTATCACTTGAATTAGATATAACAATATATTTCTTGGATTTTGATCTAGTAACTCTTTCAGGAGTCTTGTATTTCATATGATTTGATGTTGTAGTGAAAGAAACAATGCAATTACCATTATTTTTCTTATTGATCTCTGCATCTCTATTCATTCTAGTTTCATGCTGCAGAAGCGTCCCGAACAACTCATCAAGAGTGATGTTTTAAACTTTCCCATTATCATCAACTGCTGTTCTTTTGGATTCCACTCATTGAGAATAATATCTATTATCTTATCCACAAGAATATCATCATTAATTCCTTTGTCACCCATATACTGAAGGCTTTTGATAATAGTCATAAACCTTTGTTGAACTTTGCATACATGTTCTCCATAAGGAAACACAAAACCATGGTATTCATCTCTAAGCATAGCTCTTCTTGTTTCAATAACCTTGGATGTACCAAAATGAATAACTTATAATTTCTTCCAGATGCTATTAGCAGTTTCACATGATGAAATATGGCTATATATGTTCCTATTCAAAGAATATAATAAAGTATTGTGTACCTTAAAGTTAAGTTGATACTCTTGTTTTTCTTGATTGGTGAATTTTCTGATTTCCTTGTCTAGAATCTTTTAGTCTTCAGTTAACATTAAAAAGTTATCCATACTAGTATGGATAATAAATGTATTCATCCCATCACTATATTATTCATAGTCATTACCATAAAAAATTGGGGGTTGGGTAGGATTTAGTTTGTCTATTGATACAACAATCATTATTGTCATTCTTTAAGAAAATAAAAAAGATCTTTTACAAAAAATGGGTTAGTAGAAAAAGTTTATAAACAAGAATTTTATAAAGAAAATATTTAATGAAAACTATAAAAAGTAAATTTAAGCAAGAAAAGTTGATCGAGAAAACTTATATTAAAATATAAGTATTTAAGAGACATGATCTGATAACAATTTTAGGATTGAAATGTATATGTTGATTGCTCAATTATAATATGGGGGTGGGGGTGAATGGTAGTTTTAAAAACTTTTATTCTTATCCTTAATAAAATCTATGTTTAATAAAGTTAAAAAATATGAATTCAAAATCCCTCTTTAGTTCTTAATAAAGTAACTAACTTTCTTAGGATCTGATAATATGGATCCAATAAAGAAACTTAAGACAAGTTTACTTAAGGAAAGATTCTACCTTAAAGCATATAAAATCTAATATATTAGAGTTTGTACAAGTATAATAAAGTGTAAGAAAGTTAAACTTTCTAACTTTAACAAAATTTAGTGGGAATAGAACTTATAACAATAAAAAGTAAATAAGTATAAGAAATATTTTAACCCAAAGAGAAGGGTATCTAACAACCTAGGATAAA
This sequence comes from Viscum album, assembly GCA_963277665.1. Taxonomy (NCBI): domain Eukaryota; kingdom Viridiplantae; phylum Streptophyta; class Magnoliopsida; order Santalales; family Viscaceae; genus Viscum; species Viscum album. The sequence goes on along the minus strand of OY728160.1, from coordinate 975,867,105 downwards.
GGTCCCTTGATTTATACTTTCAAGAAAGTATATCTTACCCACACCAGGGTAATCCCTAGATATAAAGATCGGTATCTGTCGTGCTATCCCCACAAGACCTCAATTAAGCAAGTAATCAGCACCACTATCTTCCAATCCCCAAAATCCCTCGATTGATAATATCAACAATTAGATTTGAACTAGGCCGGTTGAAAAAGATGTTCTCATCTTGAACAAGTTGTTCATAGCAATAGTACAAGGTAGATCAATCAAAGCTCTCACAAAGCATCACTTTATTCTAGAGATCAAAATCAATGACTATATTACTCAAATCATTCAAATGGATGGGTATTTATAGGAAAAAATCTCCAACAATCGACTTCTCCTCCAACAGTCATATTTTTCCTTGAATTTTGGAGGGACCTGTACATGTGGTACTCAGGAAATGGTTAGGTTAAAATAGTTTAGATGACATCATTTTATACAACTAACAATGAGAAACATTACTATACTTAATAAACATTATCAAATTTAGGATCCGATAAAATGGAACGTTACATTAAGGAAATTTGGTAACTTTAAGAAAAGTATTTAATCAAATTCTTAAGATAGTGAAAATCAGATTCTAGAAATATTGACAATTGGATTATGAAATAATAGAGAATCAGATTCTAATTTCGGAGGAAATCATAGTCTGAATTCTAATGAATTCAGAGTCTGATTTAAGAAGAAATTAGAGTCTAACTTTAAGAGAAATCAGATTCTAATTTTGGGATAAATCAGAGTCTGATTTAAGAAGAAATCAAAGTTTGATTTTAGAAGAAATAAGAGTTTTATTTCAAGAGAAATAGGAGTCTAATTTCAGGAAAAATACCAGAGTATGATTTTAGAAGAAATTGGAGTATGATTTCAAAAGAAATAAAAGTATAAGTTTAGAAGAAATTTAAGTCTAAGTTCAGGAGAAATCAGAGTCTGATTTCAGGAAAAAATCAGAGTCTGATTTTAGAAGAAATCAGAGTCTGATTTGAGAGGAAATTAGAATATGATTTCAGGAAAAATTAGAGTCTAAAGAACTATAAGGTTATGAGTTAGATAAGGATCCTATTTTTTTTGACTTAAGATAAATATTTTTAGGTTTAGTTAGAAAAAGAATTAGTTAAGACATTGAAAACCATAGGTAAATTCAAAACCATTCTTAGAGAAAGGAAATTTTCCTTAATAAAATGTTTCCTAGAGAAATAGAATTTTTCTTAAGAAAATGTGTTTGTGATTTAAAAAAAATAAAGGATCAAAAAATTCATAAGTAAACTTATTAACTCAACACATCTCAAGTCTATATTTCTTCAATTGAATTTTATGGGAAATTTCTTACTGTAAATATTTTTATTCCCCCTTTATTTGAATTTTATTTGATTTTGGGTATGGATTTTTTATATGGAGTCCATATCAATTGTTGAGAAAGAGAAGTACCATTTATTATTTTAAATGAACCCATTATAATTTATCAATTCAATGATGAATACAAGTATCTAATGGAAATTACTTCTACCTTGTGGGTCTTAGTTTCTGTCCATGACGTTAATTTATCTTAGATAGTTGGGGATAAACTCAACATCAAATATTTTCCTACTGTGTGAGAGTTTGTTGATATATTTTTGGAATAATTATATGTCTTACAAAAAATTATGAAGCTGAGTTATGTTAGAACTCATACCTGTTTCTACATCTATTTCAAAGACTCTATAGAGAATGTACCTAATTGAGTAATAGGACCTAAAGAAGAAACTTTAATAGAATCTTGAAATGGGTTTCATTCATCCAAGTGCGTCACTATGGGGTGAACCAGTTCTTTTTGTTAAGAATAAAGATGGATAAATGAAACTCTACATTGATTATCGAGAAATTAACAAGAACATAATCAAGAAAAAGTATCCTCTACCCTATATTGATGAATTGTTTGATCAACTAGACAGATCTCAATACTTTTCCAAGATTGAATTTCATTCTAGATATCATCAATTGAAGTTCAAGGAGGATATAACTAAGAAAGAATTCCATATAAGTTATATATACTATGAATTTATAGTGATGTCATTTGGTCTTACTAATTCACCTGCTATCTTCATGGATATAATGAATAGGGTCTTTAAATATTATCTTGATTAGTTTGTGGTAGTATTTATGGATGCTATTATTATATATTAAAAAAATCAAGGAAGAACATGAAGATCATTTGAGGATTGTTTTAAGGACCCCAAAGAAAGATATTTTTTTTGAAAAATTTACCAAGTGTGAATTTTTGATTTGAAAAGTTTCATTCTTGGGTCATATAATCTCAAGTGAGGGTATATTATTAGATCCTTAAAATATAGAATTTATTGAATGTTGGACTCGACCAACCACTACGATTGAGATTAGTAGTTTTTTTTATTTTAACTAGATATTATCAGAGCCTTTTATAGAATTTATTATAGCTATCTAATTTACTCACCAAGTTAACTAAAAAAGGATCCAAGTTCCTTTAGATGAATAAAGGATAATTTCAAAGAGATGAAGAGAAGGTTGGTCAATACACCTTTCCTAAAACTACCTTGTACTAGAGAAGGTTTTTAAATCTATAGTGTCACATACATGAAGGTAATAGGATGTGTTCTCATGAAAAATGATATGGTGATAACTTATGTTTCATTCCAATTGAAGGTTCATGAGACAAATTACCCAAAACATGATTTGGAGTTAGAATTGGTAATTGTTTTCATTAAAGACATGGATGCATTATATTTTTAAAGGAAGGTGTGATATATATAATTATCATAAAAGTTTAAAGTATATTTTTACACAGAAATAGTTTAATATGTTCTAGATAATATGATTGGAGATGATTAAATATTATGACTACTCAATACATTACCTTCCTTGGTAAAGTGGACAATGTGGAAGATAATTTGAGTCAAAAGTATAATTCTATATTATCTATGATGAGGATTATGAAATGTATGATTTTTTAATTTACAAAATATGGATATAGAAATATTGAAGTAAGGGGAAATATCTTATATTTCTCAAATGAGTGTTTAACCATCTATCCAAGTGAATATTAAAGAGGCATAGAAGGAAGATGTGGAACTAAAAAAGAAGGTGAAAAATATTCCAAAGTTTAACCTTGATCATGATGGACTGATAAGGTTCTGGAACCATGTATTTGTCCCATCCACACCAGATTTGGAGAAGGATCTATTAGAGGAAGCTTATATTTTTTTATTCTCTATTCATCCCAAAAGTATAAAGATGCATAAATATTTGAAAGAGTATTTCTAGTAGGATGGTATGAAGATAGATATTATATAGTATGTTTCTCAGTGCTTGGTATGTCAACAAGTTAAGACTAAGAGGAAAAATTATAAGGGGATGTTATAACCAGTACCCATACCAGAATGGAAATGGGAAAACATCACCATGTATTTCATCATTGAACTCCCCAACAAATATAAAGGCTACAATGATATATGGGTTATAGTCAATTGCCTTACGAAGTTATCACACTTAATTTACATTATTAAAGATTTTTCACTTGACCAAATTACTTATTTATACATTAATTAAGTGGTGATATTTCATAGATTACCACTATAAATAATATTTGATCAGGATCTTATGTTCACCTAAAAGTTTTGGAGAATCCTTCAACAAGCTCTAGATACATAGTTGAATTTTAGTACAACTTATCATCATCATACAAATGGATGGTCTATGGGAATAATTAAAACTCTATAGGATATACTGAGGTCTTTTTATATGGAATTCAAAGGTGGTTGGGATCAACACCTTCCTCTAGAAAACTTTATTATAATAATAGCTTTCATTCGAGCATTCAATTGGATCCTTATGAATCCCTCTATAGAAGGTAGTGTAGAACTCCACAATTCTAGGATGAGGTTAGAGAAATAAAGATATTTGTATGAGAGATATCTGAGGAAATGGTTGTGAAATTTAGAACCAGTTAGCAACATATCACGATATCACATATTTAATAGAAAAGTTATGCTGACAATCATTAGTGTGACCTAGAATTTAAAGTTAGTGAGAAGTTTTTTCTGTAAATTTCTCAATGGAATAAGGTTATGAGATTCAGAAATAAGGGAAAACTGGTTCTTAGGTAATTTTTTTTTCTTTTTATATTCTTGATTGAGTATGTATGGTAGTTTATTTCTTGGAACTTCCATAGAACCACATTTAAGTTCATGATGTGTTCCATGTATCTCTTTTGAAGAAGTACATACCTGATCCTTCACATGTACTGAATACAGAGGTCATACCACTGGATCATGATATTTCTTATGAATAATAACCAATAAAAATTATAGATCATAGATATAAAGTGATATGAAACAAGACTACTCACTTTGTCAAAGTTTTGTGGCCAAATCATAAAATTGAGGAAGCTATGTGGGAACCTAATGATGTGATGAGGTAGACATATCGTCATTTTTTTGTATCAGAATGAATAATTTCAAGGGAGAAATTAATTTTAAGGGGGATATAATGTTACACCCTAATATGTTATGAAATAATTTTTTCAAATAAAATTAATTTCTTCGATATCTTGTGTTATACACAACACCAAGTTTAAACGAACCATAACATACTATTAAAATTGTAACATCCCAGGTATTTATAGAATAATACATTTTTATATCTATTTATATTTTTAAATTTAACATTAATTTTAGTTTAAAGGGAAAAATATGTATAATAGTGTACCTAACACACAACAATGAGTTTCTTCAAAATCTTATATTTCACACAACACTGAGTTATACCAAAAAATAATACAACAATAATATTATTATTTTAAATAGTAGTTAACACCTAACCGTTGTATTGGCGGGAATGAAAATAATTAACTATATTATGATTTTAGATATTTTTTAAATGTTTTTACATTTATCTATTAAATTTTAGAGGCTTAAAATGAGAATGAATCCAATTTTAAGCATAAAATAATCTAATATTTTTAAAAGGTAGTTTTACCACCTTTTGATGGAGAACCCTTTTTAAATATAGTTTTGTAAATTTTATATGATATATTTGAAAAAATAAACTTCTTATATATAAGTGGGACATCAAAATTTACTTTTGGATAATTTTTTGGTAATTTTCTAATAAATTTCATTTTTTTAATGAATAGTGAAAAATACTGCATTTTAAGTCAAAATTTCCTTTTCATATAATTTATTTATATAGCTAGATTAAATTTTTATTAGTTTTAAAGTATAATTATATTATTATTTTTATCATTTAACCAATTTTGGTCATTGTAAGTAATTTCAAATTTAAATTGGACATAAAAACATGTCAATCTTTTGATAGTTTTTATTTCTTAAAAACCCACTTTCTGTTTTTGACAATAAAAATTAATTTTAAATTAATTAATTGCAACTTATGTGTTTTGAATTTGGAAAAATTTATTCCATATTTGGAATTATAAGGTCAAAATTATGTAAATAGGCATGTTTTATTTTTAGATATTATTAATAGTAACTTCAGTAATAATTTTTATTTACCATAGTTAAAGGGTAAATTAGGTAAATAAGGGTAAAAATAATATTATAACAATATAAAACTACCCTAACATGTATCCTAATATTTATTTATGATTAATGGGAGACCAAAAAAATCCTTAGGCCTAATTTTTTTTATTTGGGAGCCACTTGGGTGTGAAAATAACATGTTATAATAATTAATTTAAAGTAAAGGGAAATATAACATAAACATGTATCTTTTACTTAAAAAATTTTAAGGCAGGGTTATATAAGTGATATATTCAACTATAAATAGTAATTAGAAATATAAAAATATTTCTCACATCATGGAATTTTATTTATAATTTTTATAGATTAAATAAATAAATTTAATTATGACACAATGATGATGCATCAATTGCTTCATTAATAAAGGATTCAAATAAATGATATTATAAATATTAAAATAAATATTATTTGAAATAATTTATGTCATACAATAATTTTATATATAATATAACATGTTATTATACTATTAAATGGTTTTTATCGAAGTTATCTCTCTATTTAGATTTTATTTAAATTCAATAAAGTGAATAGTGTAAAAATTGACATAATTGATATTTTATAAAAATAATAATTTATTAAATTATTCAAAAATCCTTAAAATATTTTAAAATCACAAGGTTATTATTATATTGTCTAAAAGTTCATTAAATTTCCAATTATGGGAAATTGACCTCATATAAGTAAAATTAATAGCTTCTTAACAATTAATTTTTTTACCACTTTTAAAATTAAAAGGGAATAATTTAGGATAAACTAAAAAGATAAGGTTTAAAATAAACTCGATACATATATAAAAACTATTTTATAAGAGAATTTAAATCTATTCTCATCTTATATTCTCCATATCTCAAATTTGAGTCACTTGTCTTAGAAAAATAATTTATATTAATTTAATATTTTAATACTTTCTAAGGGTGCCCCTCCCCTCTCTTATAAAATGGAACCCATCCCTCTCTATTACTCATACTTCCAAATCCTTTTATTTCATAAATTATATATCTAAGTATATTACTAGAATCCATCCCCACATTCTTGAATCCTTATTTTAGTGATAACACCCTTCATAGAGGTGTTTAGGTGTTCTTGAAAGGTGATCAAACGAAGAAGAGGTAACATTTTCTTTAAGTGTTTCTATTTTGTTTCTTCTTACACTTCCTCAAATATCATCCAAACATGATGATATAATAACTAAATTATCCTCAATATACTGAGATGTTATTATGTTAATATCATCCCCTAAATCTATATCTACTTCCATCAAATGAGAAATGAATTAATCGTTTGTGCGTACTTGCGAATTATCACCTCCACAAACCGATTTAGTTCATTTTCCATTACAGTATATTAATATTGGTTATAATTATGGAATTAATCTTCATATGTGATATTAATTACATTTTAATTATTATAATATAATAATATATCAATTACATTCTTACTTACCTGTGCATAAAAATGATAATGCTGTTCGTGCGTACGTGTGAACTATCACCTCCACGAAGCAGTGTGAATCATTTTTATTCATTATATTAATTGTATGATATATATAAGTATATTTAATTTTTTTTTAATAATATCATTATCATTATTAAAATATAAAATGATAATTAGCTTATTTCCATAATGATCAATGAAAAATGGAAATGTTAGTCATGCATACGTACGACCCACCGTCTCCATGATTATAATGTTGTTCATTTTTCATAAGCATATTTAATGGTTTAAATTAAGAAATATGTTTTATGTGTAAAAGTGATGAATATTTCATGAATAATGTTATGTAGATGATGGACTTATGACCACATGGACTAGTGGCATCATACCATGTTCATTTTTGTCTCAAGAACCGATTATCGAAAAAACATCTGACATGAACTAAAATAATTAACTAATTATTATAACATGGTCATAAATAATGTAATGGGAATAATAAACATGAAAAAGGTTCTAAAGTAAGTATAAATTATCCTAAGTTTATTATTCAAGAAGATAAAGAACAAATAAGACAAGTCAGACTCAAGGTAACAGACTTCGTCTAAATCTCCTTTCATTGAGCCATATTTTGATTTATTTACAACCTTCTTTTATATGGTGTATAATCAACCCCTTTGACTTTTAATTTAATTCAACTATTTTCTAAAAGTAATATTTTGTTTTATGAAGCGTTTTACTAAATGATAAAATGAATGTTTCTTTTTAACATACGAGGAGACAACAACCTTTCCGCCGCCAAAAGCATTATTTGATATTTGATTTCCTCTATAAGACATAATGATTTTAAAAAGAAAATTAAATATCGTATTTATTTTTAGGTATTTTGGTATTGAAAATGGTAATGAGAATAGATTTATTATATCAATATCTTGATATGATGTCTTATGATTGTAAATCTTATTTATATGTTATGATTATGTTATGGTTCTTATGCATTTCTTATGTATACGGGTGGTTCCATGATAAAACAAGGGTGGGTGAGCTTGTGATATCTCTAAAATTCATTGGTTAACATGATAGAGGTAAATGATAAGGTTTCTCCTAATAGATTTAGAGAATATACTGTGATGGTTATTCCAAACATAACCACGAATGTTACTCCCTATATAGTTATGAAAGCTATAATGTAAGTATGTTATGGATGACACAATTTACCTGTATGATTTATGATTTCTATGAGTTATTCACAAATCTTATGATTTCATGAGTTATATTAAAGAGTTTATGTTTTATGAGTGAAAACTATGATTTAATTGATTTGTATGTATTCATGGACCAATGTTTTCTTTTATTATTTTATAACCCTTACTGAGATTTTTATTCTCATCCCAAGTTTTTGAAATGTTTTTCACAGGGTATAAGGAATGGTAAGAGAAAGGAAGAATTCAAGAAGTTTTTTATCAAGAAAATAATTCTTGTTGTTTTATTTAAGGATTTTTATTATTTTGAAAAAATTGGATAGAGTAGAAGTGTCTACTTTGTAATATTTGAGATATAATATATTAATAATGGCCTAATTATTTAAAACTCTAAACACTACTGGAAATATCACCTATACCCACGGTTTTAAACCGTGGGTATAGCTTCTAAAACCGTGGGTATAGGATATACCCACGGTTTCAAAAACCGTGCGCTGCAGTGCCGTCGCAATAGGTCTATACCCACGGTTTTCTGAAAACTGTGGGTATAGCCCACTAATATTTCATATTACCCACGGTTCTGATAAACCGTAGGTATACATCTATACCCACGGTTTACAGAACCGTGGGTATACATTTTAAAAGCACAACATATATACCCACGGTTAAGAACCGTGGGTATAGATTGTTTCCCAAAAGCATATATACCTACGGTTTATATAACCGTGGGTATATATGGTTTACCTGAAAAAAAACACAGGTCACACAGTTCACCCAGAACCCACAGAAACAGACAAAAACCCAAAAATGAAGTAGAATGCAAAAGCCAAAATGGAATCTCACCTTGATCCTTCAAACCAGAATGCAAAAGCCAAAATACCCAAAATGGAATCTCACCTTGATCCTTCAAACCAGAATGCAAAAGCCAAAATGCCCAAAAACGAAGCAGACAAAGGAATCTCACCTCGCGCATGCTGAAAATGGAAAACTTGGAGGACACAGGTAAAAGTGGACGCTCCCCTTTGAAATAGTATATTGTTTTTCTGCATGAAAGCAGTAAAAGTGGACGCTCCCCTTTGTTCAATCAAACACAACGAATCTGGATGCTGGAAATGGACAGCTTGGAGGACACAGGTATCAGTTGAAAAAAAAATCCAAAGAAACCAAACGGTGAACATATAATTGAAAAAAACAAATACCCCAAGCATGATCAGTGAACAAAAATGACAAACAACATATAAATTAGAAAAGGCTGAATCCCCATTTCAAGGCCCGGCAAAAATCTCAACAGTACAGATTCAGTTCAAAAAAAGCACCATCCAAAAAAGAAGAGAGAATAAAACAAAACACAAGCCATTCCGACCGAACTAAGTTTCTTCCTCGCGCATGCTGAAGAAGCTGAAAATCGTCAGTCAGATAAGCAACAAGAGTGCTCGCTGTGGCGGATTCTTTGCACCAGAGCACAAAAATGAGTCAAGAACAGTTCAAGCCACCAAATGCTTTTCTAAATTCAGAATCATGTATTGTAATAAATCAATCGTATTTCTGATCAATTATTAACAGCCACAAATTCTGTTTTTAATTTCTAATAAGATCAGAATTTAAATTTGAAGCATCAAAAACTTACTATTTCCAGACAGGTGGAAGTTGTTTAGTCCTCTTGTAATAACGTGCAAGCCGATTAATTCGGATTTCGACCAAGATTAATCTAAACTTTGACTCCTTGTCTTTCCTATTCCTTTCCAGATGCTTTCTAATAGAAATAGCTTTCTTAATGAGGTAGTACAAATCCTCAAGAATTTCAGAAGCCAGCCCTGTCTCCATTCACGGGGGGAAAGCAGACTGCTTTATTAATCCATCCAGAAAAAAAGATGATAAATCAGGAACAACAACATCATATTGAGTGAAGAATTACCATGGGCCTTCAGGATCCTTACAACTTTGCTTGTAGTGACACTTTTTACCTGTGCAACCCCATGGGAATCACGCAGGATGATGCCAATTTGAGAAGGTGTCAGACCCTTCTTTGCAAGCTTTCAAATGTTCTCCTCAACCTGAAAATACACACCAAAATAATGCATATCTCCCATGTTTCAACAACTGATAATTAAGTTTTGACAGCTTTAACTGGGATGAGAGTGAAATCAATAGTAAAAATGCAACACAAAACCAGCACATTGTTTCAATGAGCATCAAATAAAAAAACTAGTAAAACCAATAAAGCAGATAAAATCCTCTTCTTCAAGGAGTCGCACATTCTAGGTTTGGGGTATTGGTTCCAGTTTTGAGGAGAAAGATTGATTTCCAGTTTTCATTTTTCAATTATTCAGTAATTTCCTAGTTTTCATACTTAGTTTTTAGGATTCCTATTGTCCATTCCAGTCTTGTGTGTTCTTCAATTTTCCAGATGACGGCAGATGTTCGAATGATCGATTCTAAATCCAAGAGTTGTTCAGTTATATTTTCCAGGTCACAAGATATTTCAGATAAAAACTAGTCATGTGTTTCATCTTCTACCCCTTCGCCTGGATCTAGGCCTTCCACGAGCACCCAAGATCTGCAACACGACAACAGGAGGGGTAATATGAACAATGATCTTCTTCACAGAGGTCAATAAGCCTTCTACCTATCCTTTGGAATCCACACTCCTTGTTTGTAAAAAGGCCCCAGTAGTCCGTGATTTCATTTTCAGGAGCAGAGTCATGTTTCAGCTTCAATTCAGGTCCAGAAGTAGAGGTCATGATTCATGTTTCTGATAGAAATTGCATGCATATTCCAGTTTCTGGAGTCACAGTTTACTTGAATATGTTATTGTTTTTTGGTCCTGTTTACATTCTGTCTACGGTTAGGGCACTTTGAAGAAGTAAAACAAAGACAACAACACTATAGGAGAGGTATGGCCCTGGAGACGCAGGAGAGACCACCTCCGATGCCCTCCACTTGGCACCAGTAGTTCAACTGGAAAGAGAGCCCCTCTCCTCTGCGGTTTCTTCCCAATAAGTCACCCGTTATGAAAGAGTTTTCCAAAACTAAACCACCCGAGAGCACTCCCCGCCTATTTAAAGAGGGCCCCCACCTTCTAACAAACCAACCATCTCACTGATATTCCCCTTTTTAGGCAACATCATCATTTGGTCGACCAGTTTGATAGGTTCATTTTCGCTACCTATAATTCACAGTACAGAGTGGTTGTGGGGATTTTGGACAAGTAGAAAATAATGGATTGTTTTTTTCCATAAAAAGACTTCATACTAGTGTGGTCTAGAACTCCTCGTGTTTGCAATGAATTTCGATTCTATCTTTCTCATTGGACCTATGATTTCTACATGAATCATGATGCTCTATCGACATCAATTTGGGATAGTTTTTCTGAACACCCCCTTCCCTTTCAAAATCCTACAATTATTCATATGCTTGGAAATATGGTTCATCGCTACTTGTGTTCAAATAGTCAAACCGAGCCGATTTGTCATCACATCTCCCTACACATCTATTTTGAGATCGATGTTTCTAAACCTCCCATCGACTATGTTTGGATCACATTTGGGGAGGAATTCTAGTGCCAGAAACCTATGATTTTTGAATCTTGGACTGACTTCTCTTCATAACACCATTTGGGGTACTTATCCAATGTTTATTGGCGTGGTCGCTCAATTCACCCATGGTAAATGAATGAAGTTCCACAGAATGGGTATACATCTCCCAATTCTCTAGCTATTGAAAATCTGGGTGGAAAGGCCTCATAAACGATTTTCCATCCCCCAAATGATAAGGTTTTTAATGATACCATGGTCTCTGAAATTTTTTGATATAATGAAGTGTTACATGGGTGTCAACCATCAATAAGGACCAATTATTGAATAGGATCATCTTATTCATTATCGGGTTTCTCCTTCTATTACAAAGGTTCTGGAAGTCAGCTCCTGGGAGGGTCCAAGTACTCTAGGAGTGGATCAACACCTGCATTACCATTCTATGGTGACTCCAATAGTAGTGTAGGGTGATAAGCCTAAGGATTCATGTTCATGGGTCATGGATTTCTTCTCCTACTTGATCCATTATTTGGGACTGGGAAGACACTAACAAGTAACCTCAATTTATATGATGTGGATATGAGAAGCCCACAGGTCCAGACATTCTAGTACAAGTCTTGCATTCAAGACCATCCTATAATGATATGGTTAAGTCAGAAGGAAAGGTCATACTTTCTAAAAACCGGTTTTCAGTGTTGAGAGTAGAAGGACATACACTTGAGGAAAGGAATGATTTGGTGTATTCCCAAGATGTGAACCTCTATAAGAGTTTGGAGGCTCCCAATAAAGAAAGGTATTCTAATTCAGATGCGCTCATTGAGTCTAAGGAAGTGGACATGGATGGGGAATAAATTATAACCACTTAAAGGAAGGGGGAAACACTCTTATCGATCCAGAAGGGTTTACCACTAGTGTAAGGAAGCTTTTTGTGACAAGATCCTTCAGGTAATTACTACATAAGAGGAATATGACCAGTTACTGGGGAGGCATCTTCAGGCTAGTCACTCCAAGGAGAAAGGTGTCTGGATCCACAATCATCTTGGCATACTAGAAAATGGTTTCAATGGGAAGATTATTTTTGTGGAAGATCTCATCCAGACTTTGGACAACGTACCATACAACATTGAAATCTATCTTAATGAAGATCGGTGTGAGAAGGATTCACCTCTAAACCACTAAGAATATATTTATATTTATAAACTTTTTTTGGTGTTTCATATATTAGTAATGTTATCATTGACTACACATCAATCCTTTCAACCTGACACTAGCCAAGATTTTGGTGAATATATTTCTATTTTTTGAACCTTCAATGCTCTGAAAACCATAATTCACATCACAATAGTCACTTTATCTCCACAGTAAATATGAGTTCAGTTAGGATATAACTTGAGTGTTGAGAACAGGATGTTCAGCAGCAGGAGTAGAATAATTTTCTGTAGCAGAATGCAAAATAATAGCAGGAGAAACAGTATGGACAAAAGCAGTATTATATAAAGGGACCATGCTAGTTTTTCCCATTTCAGAAGAAACATATTTATCAACATCAGTTAGCAAAGACCTCTCAGTGACTGTGCAATTAGTGCTAAGCAGTGCAGGGAGAGGGTGATTAGGGGTACCTGTTTGAGCAATCTTGGAACTGCTAGCATGATATGGAACCACAGTGTTAACTTCAGGAGAACAGGAAATGAGAGATCTTGATCCAGCTAAAATAAGTGAGTCATTCACATGCTGGGGTTTTAGAGAACTTACCAGGACATTTTCAGGTTTAACATGAGCCCTTTCAGCCAGATTGCTCTTGCTTCTCAGGATGACATCCCTTGTAGAATAAATGTTTTTGTTGGTATCAGCAGGGATGACAGGATTAGAAGCCTCCTGAGTCTTTCAAGAAATTCCTTTGCTGGTTTCTATACATGATAAAAATTCATGAACATTCAAGTATTGGTTAGAAAGTGTAGTGGTATTATTGTCATTGGTGTCATTGACATCATTCAAGTATTGGGAGTCTACACATTCTTTCTTTTCTTGATAGAATTTATATACATTCCAGTAGTGTATTTTAACCAAAATGGAATGTATATAAATATGAAATGTATAGAAAATGAAGTAGGGTAGATTAGACAATTTTCAGTTTACTCTCTCTAGTATTTCACAACCTGAACCACTTTATGTCTAACCCAAACCTGTTTAACTCATGTCATGTCCAAATATCATGTCAAGTTAAAAATTGTCACCTCCAATTGAGGCAAACAGAAAATAATTTTAAAAAATCTAATACAGAAATCCCCCCTACCCATCCCTCCCCCTGCCCAGCCCCCTCCCCCTCCCCCCATGCCCAACCCCTCCCCCTCCCCCCATTCCCAGCCCTCCCCCTCCCTCCCCACTGCCCAGCAATCCCCCCTGCCCAGCCCTCCCCCTGCCCAGCCCCCCTCCCCCTCCCCCTCCCCCACTGTCCAACCCTTTCCCTGCCCATCCCCCCTCCCCCTCCCCCCATGCCCAGCCCCTCCCCCTCCCTCCCCACTGCCCAGCCCTCCCCCCCTACCCAGACAACCCAAATAACAGAAATTTTCGAACAGTCTAAACAGAATTTGTAAATCAATATGTGTAGAAATTTTCAATCAACCATCACCTATTACACCTATTACAGTGAAGAAAAACATAAATCAGTGTTAAAGGAAATTGTAATTTTACCCGAAATATACATTGGACATGGTTTCGCCATATGGGCTGGCCAAATCTTTTGAAAATCATGCATGTGAAACATTATGAAGGGGCATAACACACTGTTAGAGAGACCGATATTATATATGAGAGCTCAGGTTGGCACTCTTCAGACTGATATTATATATATGAGATCTCAGGTCGATACACTTCAAATAACAACCCTGATGAAAATATAATCCAAAATGCATTTCATTTCATAAAGAAATTCACATACAGCAGTCCACCAATACAAAAAAAAAAAATAAACTCCAACAGAAGTCTCTCTGCTAAGTCAAAAATGGAGGGGATTAATATCCCCCCCATCGCCATCATCATCATCCCCATGTCCAGCATCATCATCATAATCATCAACATCATCACCAACCACACCATCAGCATCATCATCAGCAATATCATCACCAACAACAGCATCAGCAACATCCTCACCAGCTCCAACATCCTCACCAACTCCATCACCACCACCCTGACCGCCACTAGGACCCTCATGGGAATCACCCGAGGCATAATTTAAAGAGCGCATTGATGCCATACATGAATGAAAAGTGGTAGCAGCCTCTGATGGTAGTAACTGACTCAAAACTGACATTGCTTTCATGAAATGTTCATTCATTAGCTTAATTTTTTCACGCTCCTCTAATACCATTTTCTTTGTTGCAGCTAATTCAGCAGAGCTTTCCAACTCAGAGACCTTAGAGGATTCCGATGATGACCAATACCTAGAAAGGACAATGTTTTTGCCTGGTCTACAACGGACTCTTCCTGGATGCTCCGCACCTAACACCTGACTCAAATGATCATTTGGCCCTAAGTTGTCAGCTTCCTTTTCATCCGTGGCCTCCAAGGCAGACTGTTGAAATTATAAACATATTAAATTATGAATTTCGTATAAATGTTTGAAATATAAATAAAAAAACTTACAATTTTATCTTGTGTTTGTGAATTAACTGCAGTTCCATCTTTTTTTTTTCTATTAGAGCAAAATAATTTGGCACGAGGTACAGGACCTTCAATGCCCAATACATCTTACTAAATAAGAGAAATACACAAATTTGGATTACAACCATATATGAGAAATGCAAAAAATTGGATTGAAGTGAGTTGCAACAAAGACCTACAAACATTGAGGTAAATGGAAGTCATAACCAATTGGTGGTTTTCTGAAATGGTTTTCTGAAATGGGTTTCAAGGAAATATACTACTTGTTTAGAAAAAATAGACAAGTCTTCTTCTAGTATAAGATGTGATTTCCAGGATACATAGACTAACCAAGGGAATGCATGAATAAATTATGATGACATGTTATAAATAAGGACATTGTTTTAATTCAGATGAACGTACCTATTGTTTCTCATGCTCGAGCATTGTAGTGCGCCCTAATGTGTGTAAATATGTCAATTTATCTTTTTTTTTGTTTCTCTCTGACACTACCTAAGAAACACAAAAACAATACAAGTAATAAGAATTAAATTTTTATATAAAAATCATTAAAGATTGGTAGTACCTTAAACTGTTCAGTCTTCCAATGTGCGGTCATTTTTTGATATTGACTTTTTGGACAGTCAGGGTTTGTGGGTACACCCTCTAACTCAGTACCCACTCTACTCCTCCAACCAATATA
This sequence comes from Viscum album, assembly GCA_963277665.1. Classification (NCBI taxonomy): domain Eukaryota; kingdom Viridiplantae; phylum Streptophyta; class Magnoliopsida; order Santalales; family Viscaceae; genus Viscum; species Viscum album. The sequence continues at coordinate 975,851,027 of OY728160.1, read as the reverse complement.
TAACTCATGTTTGTATGACCGCCAATACTCTCCAAGATCACTCAACCTAGTAGCTTTGGCAGCTTCACCGTTAGGAAAGTTAAATCGACTCTGCAACGAACATGTTAAGTCATATAAATACATTACTAATATAAATATAAATTTATAAAATTTCCATACCCATATCTGCGCCCATGCCCTATCCTTGATGTCAGCACTGATATGTCTCCATGAGACCGGTTCCACTGGAACGATATCATGATATTTGGCTAAAGTAGCCATGAAACTTCTACACTCCTTAGCATTTTTACCTACCATTTTATTTTGAGGATTATAATCCACCATAATCTGAGTTTCATGATTCCAGGCATCTCGCATTCGAGTGCGTCCACGTCTCCTACTAGAAGATCCCACTAAATAAGATAAGAGGTGAAAAGAGAAGAGTTAAGTAAAAATACAATAGGATAGAAGTGAAATGCTATATTTTGAAAGATTTATAAAAACACCTGATGCAGGCTCCTGAATAGACTGTGAGGCATTTGTAGACTGTGCTGGATCAGCATCCTCCGAAGGAAGTATCTGTTCCACAGCATGCTCCGGCTGATCTTCATGAATAGGTGTGGAAACTGAAGGAACAGACTCAATATGTGTAGGAAGGATGGTAGGAAAAGGAGGTGGTGCAGACATGTCAGAATATGTGTAGTAAGTCTGGGGATACATGAATGGATATGAAAATTGTGCAGGTGAGAACATCGGTCGAGTCGGCATGGACATGGAATGGGAAAAAGAGGGTAAATGGGATGATGATGGCGGCATGTATGGGAACATCCCAAGGGTCTCAAGCGGAGGGCGTACATGTGTGGTAGATGGGATGTCCAATGATGGGTCAGTGGGGGGAGTGGTAAGACAGGAGCTCGGCCTAGGCCTAGGAGAATCCCTGCTCGGTCCCATAGTGGGAAGAGGGCACTCTGGAGTTATATGTCCCTAAAAAAAATTGATAAAAAATATGAAGATTACATTATATGTAATGCAGAAGATAAATATTAGAATTATTATACTCACTGAAGACAACTCAGGGTCGCGTCTAACAGGATCAACATCAAATAATCTATTCTTGCGAGATTTTGTAGTTTTCTTCATAATCTGCATAAGAATGAAATAAATATTTTTTAGCAACAATTTTTACAAATCATACATACAACATAGAAGTCAAAGAAGACAAATAATGTCATAACATTTTTCAGTAATGATAATTCAGAACCAAGTTATACAATTTTTAAAACCACATTTAAACCAAGTTTTCTGAATTGAAATAAATATAATTAAATGAAACGAAACCAAACAATAATAAAACAGACATATCATTCAAAACTAAAACTAAATCAATGTAATTTCATTAGTACCAACCTGAGAAACTCACATCAAGTTAAACTGAATGAACTCTGAATATATATGGTTGTTGTTATATACTACCCTCCACCACCTCAGGTTCAACATCATCTCTCACAATGGGACAATTTGAATCATCAAATACAGTAGTTTGGCTAACACTGATGGGGGCATCAATAGTGACAATTTCATCTCCAGCATCATGAAAAATATGTCTTGGGATTACTTCATTAATGACATCGTAATCAGGTTTCAAATGATCTTTCACATAAAACACTTGTTTTTCCATTGATGCCAAAATGTATGGTTCATCAGTATGCAAGAATCGACTCATGTCAATAACTCTAAATCCACAATCATCAATAAATGTACCATGTCTCATCATTGAATCAAACCATTTACATTTCATCATAGTGACTCGACCTTGAGAGTAGTAATCCAATAACAATATTTTCTCAACCAGTCCATAATAATACACATCTTCATATCGAGGTCGACTATCTGATTCACTGGCATAACAATCCGTTCCAGCGGTTAACATAACGTCATCATGTTTTGTTCTCATTTTCATTGCTCTATCGGTTGTAACAAATTTATATCCATTGATTATTAAAGATTTGCAGTCATGAACCAAAGAATTGGGACCAAAAGCCAACGCTCTTAATTCTTGAGAAATGAACTCAGCAGGTAAACTCAATACCTGGAATACATATGAATAATATAATTAAACATATATCTATATTTTAAGGTATTTAAAGTAATGGTCATACCTTTGATTTCAACCAAGCTGGGAACTCTTGGCTATGTATAGCCTCTCTCCTTCTCAATGGAAAATATCGATGAACTCTACCTATAATTTGTTTATGTTCCCTACATAAAATGATAATAATAGTATAAGGTATATGTGATATGATATCGTATGATATGACATATAGATATTCAAATTACTTACTTGATATAGGCATCGAACAAACCACAATTAAACAAGACTGTACGATGTGCCATATTCCGCTCTTCAAAGCTCAATGTAACCAATGTATATGACCCGACAATTCCACCTGTTTGAGGAAGAGAGGGAAACGAGGGTTGAATTTACTCATACTGCTCATCTTCATTTCTCATTGGTCGATTATGTCTTGTGGTCACATCGGACAAATACATTGAACAAAAATCCATACATTCTTGGGCCAGATAACTCCTCAAAATGGAACCTTCAGGATAATTCTTATTTCGGACATATGATTTTATTGTGCACATATTTCTTTCAGTGGGATACATCCACCGAAAAGCGACTGGTCCCCCAAGAAGTTTCTCAGTTGGAATATGAACCGTTAAATTCAGCATGCAAGTGAAAAAGGATGGAGTAAAATTTTTTTCCAACTCACATAGAATTAATGGTGCCTCTTGCTGCATTTTTATCAATAATGCTTTGGATAACCTTTTAGCACAAAGGTCTCTAAAAAAATGACACAAGCGAATCACCGTCACTCTTACATTTTTGGGTAGCAAATGCCGAATTGCTATTGGAATCAATTCATGAAGAAGGATGTGATAATCATGAGTTTTTAGGGATTTCAATTTCAAATGTCTTCTGTTGACTCGTTTAGATATGTTGCTGGAATAACCATCTGGAACCTTGATATTCTCCAATATTGCCAGAAATTGATCTTTCTCTGTCGGTGTCATCACATAAGAAGCACAAGGAACTTTCCATTTGTTTTCACCGATACAAACAGGGTGTAGTTCTGGTCGAATACCCCAGTCCAATAAATCCCGACGAGATCGGAAGTCATCTTTGGTCTTCCCCTTAATATTCAGAAGAATTGCAAGCAACATTTCACATATATTTTTCTCAATATGCATTACGTTTAACCAATGACGTAACAAATTAGTAGACCAATATGGCAACACAAAAAAAATACTTCTCTTTTTCCAATTGTAAGTGACTTGAGTATCAGCAGTCTTCCTCTTTTGAGATTTCAACTGACCTTTCCCTAATGAAAAGCTAAAATCTTTCAATTCATTAAGAACATCACTTCCATACATACGTTGAGGTGGTTCTTCAGTGTCAACATTATTATCAAACCTCCAACGATTCTTCCTGTATTGATGATCCATTGGCAAGAATCGACGATGCCCCATGAAACTAAAACTACGACGATATTTAAGCCTTTTCGATCATGTATTCTTCATACAAATGGGACATGATAATTTTCCCTTCGTGCTCCACCCAGACATCATTGCATAGGCAGGGAAATCATTTATGGTCTATAGAAGGGCAACACGCATCTGAAACGTATTCTTTGAAGAAGCATCAAATGTTTGCACGCCTAATTCCCAAAGTTGTTTCAATTCTCTTATTAAAGGCTGTAAGTAGACATCTATATCATTAACAGGATCTGAAGGTCCAGAAATCAGTATACTCAAGAAAGTGAATGGTTTTTTCATACACATCCATGGAGTAAGATTATAAACATGAATAAAAACCGGCCACGTGCTATGAGAAGTAAGCATCTGACCAAACGGATTAAAACCAACACATGATAGGCCCAATCTGACATTACGCACCTCAGCTACAAAATCAGGATGTTGTGAATCAAATGTCTGCCATGCTAATCCATCTGCAGGATGGACCAGCTCATCATTACCTTTAATTCTCTCAACATCGTGCCATTGCATATTGGCTGAGATTTCTGGAGACATGAATATATTTTGAAGTCTGGAAATCAATGGAAAGTGTCACCTGACTTTCTGTGGCACACGAGATGGTATTCCATCTGCATTTGTCTTCCATCGAGATGTACCACAAACTTTACAGTCATTACGGTTAGCTGTTTCCTCCAAAAATAAACTGCAATCTTTCAGACAATCATGGACTTTATTAGTAGCAAATCCAAGCTGCTTAATTAACTTCCATGCCATGCAATTATTTGAGGGAATATCTGCACCATCAGGAAGCAAGTCCTTCAAAAATGCAAGAATATAATCAATGGCGGTATTAGAAATCCCATACATGGTTTTCCCATGATATAACCGCATTAAAAATTCCATCTTATTCATTTTAGTACATTCTTGATATACTGGAGTTCTGGCATCATCCAATAAATTTTTCACTCTCTCAACATCATCGCCTTCAGTATTTTCCTCATGTCTACTAATATCATTGTCTTCTTGCACCGACATACTGTCTCTCTCGGAATGATTCACATATGGAAACCGATCAAATATCAAATTCTCCATGTCACTTCTTTCATTTCGTTTATGAACAGTCGAAGATTGGCTCATCTCTCCATGGTGAAACCAAACATTATAGTTTGCTTGAAATCCAAATTTCGTTAAATGGTAACTAACTTCTTCTCGTCTTAACCATGGTCTTCCAACATAATTATAACAGGGACATTGTATACAACCTCTATCTGACACATTGTTAAATGCAAAATCCAAAAAATTCTCCAAATTATTTTGAAACTCGGTTGAAATCCGATCGGCACGATACATCCATCTTCTATCCATTCTATATCAAGAAAAAAATATCTTTCAGTCAACAATGTAAATCATATTTAAAAAATTAATTATAATCAATTTCATTATTAAATTAATCAAAGCATATTAGTAGCTATCAAAACATATTTAATGGCAAGAGGAGTCCATTATTGACAAAGAAGGAAAAATGGAAAAATGTTCTACCTTGAGATGTAAACTAAATAAAAAAGTAAAAAAGTCACTCCCAAGTGGTCATTGAAGAAAGATGTTCATCATGGGGTTTTAGTATGAAGATTATGCTTCTATCACAGTAGGAAAGGCTATATTTTTAGTATTGCATGAATGGTCTATAATGCACCAAGTTGTAAGAAGTGTATGAAAGGTGAATGCATAGGGATGAATTTTTTTTGTAGTTATTGTGTAATCATGTATAATAAATGAAAGTATAGGTTTCAGGGTTGAAGAGTGAGTGACCATGAATCATGAAACATTGTGAGGTTTTTGTGTGATGAGGAGTTCTTATTGAGGAAAACACATGATCATATATGCATGTATGTAGAAAATTAGGATTTGGATCTTAAAATGGTATATTTCTTAATGATTTGTGACATTCATGGTTAAACATATTTTTACTGATAAAAGGATAAAATAAATCACTATTGTTAATAGATTCTATCATTGATCAAATTATCCATTTCTAACAAAGTTGATAGTAGATTTATGAGATATATATTAAGGCTCTCAACTCACTGGAGGAGTGTAATTGAGCAGAATTTTGGGGACCTTCAAGGCTTGAGGATCTACCAATTGGATAAAATGTTACTTCTGTTATCATTAATCTATTGAGAGACTCTTAGATATTGAGGATCTACTAGATTTTTAATATCATAGTTGGATTAATAGTTGAGGAAGACCAGTGTTCTAGATTTTGTGTAAGATTATGTTACTACGTTATTTTCAGAAATGAGTTTTCATATAGATTAGGGGATTATTTTAAGCCTACCAAATACTCTGGTTGTGGAACAATATCAGATCACTTAAGGTAATGAAATGTTGTATTATTTTTGTGATTTTGTTTAGTATCTTAATAAAATATTATAAACTAGAAAGATCCAGAAATAAAACACAATGGGAGGTTGTAAAAGTATTTTTAAGAGACATCCTTTAGGAAAATTAAATATACCTACACTTAATTCTAAGATAATACCCACCCCATTATACCACTTCATATATTAGTGTAAATCAGTGTATCATACTTTTCATGAACTCAGTAAAGATTTCATAACCCACACTAAGGGTAGAACCTTGTGAAAATAACTTATACTAATATTTAATTTACATTCTATATTTCATGTGCTATTGTGTGCTAGGAAAAAATGAAACAGATATGTAAATATCCTAAACAGTAGCAGGGGTTGAATTATTGAGAGGGGAATTAAAAATTGTAAGAGTTTAAGTACAAAATAATTCAATAAAACAGGTCAACTTGATTCACCACCCATAGTGGATACACAAATCACTAGGCACCACATGAATACTGTTTAGTTTTTACGGTTTAATTGAATATATATATATATATAATGAACTTTAATTTAATTTCAAGTTTTATAGATTTATTTAGCTTCCTTATATTTTTTATTAAAATTTCACACTCGAAGAGGTTTAGATACATTAGTGATTAGACACTAAATAACACATGTACAACACATGATACACATTGAGAATAAGATAATTTTTTCCCTACTACATTGTGTACATTTGTAACATGGGATAACCATTCTAAAACCTATCACACTGAGTGTACCAATAGTACATGATAGTCATTCTACCCCTAGTGCTCCGAGTAAACTAAAAATATAGGATAGTCACTCAATACAAGATATATACAGTACACTAATAGCACATGATAACAATATTACTTAATAACACTGAGTATAATTGGTTATATACCTTATATATTTATTTGGATACTATTTTGAATTCTCCAAGTTTGATTCCATCCACAAGTATGGATTCAAGGTAGAATTTTAGTGCATCTGGGGGATAGCAGTTGTGAAAGTTTTTCCATATATATAATATTAGTGTCTCATCCTTATCAGTGTGTATTTCAATATGATAATAGTAAATATTTAAATGTTTTACCTATTCCTTTTATTATTCTTTTTTATACTGTAACTTTATTTCAAATGAGTTGATATCTAAATTATATGATAATCAATAAAAATTAATGTTTTGTGTTTTATGTTGAAGTGTTGTCTTTGTTTTATAGTTTTAAATGAAAAGATGATTTTAGTTTTTTTTAAAGTATATTTTTTGAAAAAGTTTAACAGTTTCATATTATATTTATGTTATAATGTTCTGATATAATAAATTATTTTGAGTTATCGTGGTAGTGTCTTTATTTTTTAGAATAAGAGTCTATATTTTATCTAAAAATAAGTTTACTAAGTTCTATTGGGTATTCAATTTTAATAATTGAAGACTTCTGTTTATCTAGGAATGTGTTTAATTAGTCATGTTGAGATGGACCAAGTATGGTGTGAGTTCACCTAGAGGGATGAATCCTTGAACAATACTTTCATTTTTCCTTTTCTAATTTCAAATAAATCAACCTTTGTCACTTGTTAAAGTGATTTTTTAGGGTTTGGTGTGAGATCTGTTTTCTAGGTTAAGTGTTGGAATCTCAAGATGTTCAGCCATCAGATGTTACAGTAGATTATCTAGATAGATATAGTAGAACAACACAATACAAAATTATGATTCATAAACTTGAAGTCAGTATATTATAAGTACAATTTATAGTTGAATAAAACTTTGATAGAGCCTCAATGTTTCTGTTCAGTAAAAGAATCTAGATAGATGATTTCATAGGATGGGTTAGAGTGGAATTTTAGTATATAAATTATGAGGAGTTTCATCAGATTCATGTACCTAAAACTCATCATTATCCTTCTTGGGAATCATGTTAATGAAGTTGGAGTTAGCACCATAATTCATAGAGGCAGAGATGAAGAACTGCCTAACAGCATTCACAACTTCCTCATGAACAATCTCCCAGTAAAAAATGAAGAACTTATTAGATAACACATCCGACCCTGAAACACTATCAATGTTCAGAGAAAATAATGCATCCCTAAACTATTTCCCCCTGGAGTCTTAATCAGATCCAGATTATTTTGATCATCAATGGTTGGCATGATATTCTAGTCAATCAGATGAGAATTATCATTCCCATTTTCAGAATATAAATCTAAAAATAGCTCACAATCGCATTAGAAATTTCAGATTCTGTAGTGAAGGTTCTTCCATTAATACTAAGAGAAGACATCCCCTTATAAACTTCCTTTAATTATGAAGACAATGGAAGAAATTTGAGTTCATATCCCCTTCCTTTAGCCATTTGATATTGTAGAGAGATCTAGCCAGATTCTCCTTTGTATTGAGCAAGTCATCCAGCCTTGAAATAGCCTAAGTTTCATCACTTGATGGCATAGAATTCAATTGATTAGCATACTGAAATTTGAGGAGATGAGTCTCAGCATCATGGATATCTTCATCAAGCTTCAAAAAGATACACTTACTCCATTCCCTAAGCTGCTTCTTAGTAGTTTTAATCTTAGAGGATAAGATTTGAGAGGCAGATCCCATACTCCCAGAATTCTAGACATCGATGAAAATATCCCGACACCCCTGTATCACAATCCATGAATTATTGAATTTAAAGGGAATGGGGTCCATACTTATCCCACCATAAGAAATTTCCACTACCAAAGGGTTATGTTCAGAGTGCATTTTTGGAAGAAGAAGCCCAGATGCACTGATAAAACCATTATTATCATCAATTTTAATGAAGAACCTATCCAGCTTACTGGCTTGCCTCCCATTAAGAGTATATCTTCCCCAGGTAAAATCAGCACCAACCATAGAGACTTCAATGATATTACAAGTATCAATGCAATGTGAAAAGTCAGTTGCAGCAGTTCTGTGAAAGAAGGATCCAGTTTTTTCATCCGGTCTCAAAATAGTGTTGAAATCACCAATGATGATCCAGTTAGAAGGAATAGAAGAGGATAAGGTAGATATGTATCTCCATATTTCTCTCCTTATCAAATATGAATTGGAATCATACACACATGAAACAAAGAAGTATTTCATGTTCAAACAAAAAGAAACAGAAACAATTTTTTTCCCTTGAGTGCAAGAAGTTAAACTGATAGAGTCATGCTTGAACACCCACAAACTCTCCACATTTCCTTCATTCAAATTATGCTTAACAAAGGAGTACCCAAGTAATTCACATTTGAAAGCTTTCCAACTATTGAACCTCATCCTTGGCTCAGCAATACAAATGATGAGGGTCTTATTGGTCATAACTATATGTCTAAGGGCCTTGACTGTGGGAGCATTCCCAAGCCCTTGACAATTCCAGAATAGAAGTTTCATCAATGCGGTGCAGACATGGCCCTTGTTTGGACCCCACACCTAGTAATATATTTTTTGGACTTTCCATTACCATTATCATTGGTATCCTTATATAGAAAGTCTGAGTCAGATACTATAACATCATCAGATTCATCCTCATGGACATCCTCATCCCCATCCCCAGTACAATCTGACCAAAACGCCCCAGAGAGTGGACTGAACTTATTAATGGAGGTGTCAATCCCTATTGTAAACTCATTACCATTCTTCCTCTTCACAGTTTTATTGGTGGGGACTTGAGTAAAGACCTCCCCAATAGAAGCCTTAGGATCAGGATCTTTCGAACAATGACCTTAAGAATTAGTAACAGGAATCAAATTAGGAGACTTATCCAAAACCAAAGGAGAATTCTCCTGAATAATAGTTGTTGCAGAGTCAGATGTAGGGATTTTTGGTCCCTTATTCAGATCAGAACCCCCTACAATAATATTAACATGATTCACAGGGGAAGCACCCTGATCCAGTGACACAGCAGGATGTTCTTCAGTAGCAATATGGTCACTAATAGAAGGAGTCGTGCATATAGACTTTTCCTGAACAACAGCCTGGATGTTATCCTCCAAATTATCAGTATGGAAAGGAAAATTAGGAATACTTATAAGATTCAAATCAGTGGCAAGCGCCTCTTTTTCATCCTGTTCAAGCTCAATAATACCAACAAGGGATAATAAATCAGCTTGTAATACCACTTGCTATGATAGTGAATTGTGAAAGTCAGAAGAGGAAGATTTCTGTCTCAGATCAGCTACTTTACTGCATCCAGCCTCATCATGACCCTTCATCTTGCAGAAGGTATGGGTATTTTGTTCATTAATCCTTATGGTCTTCCTCAAATAGACTCTACTGAAATCGAAGGAAGAATATGGATGTTCTTGTTGTATCTAAAATATAGGTTCTTTTTTTACCTTGGTTTCTTGAATTATTTATACATTTTATTCTTGAAGATAGATCTTCCAGTTTTTAAGTTTCTTTCCACTTCTAATGACCAGGATATTATCAAACAAAACCATCTGTTGTGTTGAATTATGTTTCTTAAAATTTTGAGCATGTTTTGATCATCAGTTTTGATGTATATTTAACTATAAAATAAAGAATGGCATATTGTAAAACATTTTTAGTCTTTCATATTTCATAAAGTTTATTTCAAAATAACTTTGGGGACCTTCAAGGCTTGAGGATCTTTATAACAATTTATTCCTCTTTTTCTAACTAAATACAAAAAATGGTCAGCATGGGTGAAGATAATACCCAATAAAATATGAATAAACCATAATATGAAGAATTAGTAGTTTAATCTAAAAAAACCTCAAATAAACCCAAATTAAACTTAATGATTCAATAAATAACTAAACCCAAAAACTCTTCAACACAATATTGACCAAATTAGAAGGCCCAAAATCAAAAAAACTTGACAAAAAAATAGATCCAAAAATTCATAGAGAATAAAAAAAATCAAGGAGAAAAAATTACAAACCTAAATGCAATGAATCGGTCGGGACGTTGCCGGAGGAGAGGGATCCTATAGGGGAAGGGGCACGTCGCTGGAGCTGGAGGAAGGGAGGCAGAGGCCGAGACGTTAAGGTGGAAATGCAGGCCGAGAGGTCGAGGTCGGGAGCGGATGTGGAGTCCGGAGTGGGGATGAGATGGCCGGGTACCAGAGGTCGGATGGCCAGGAGGCGGAGGTCGGAGAGGGGAGTAGAGGGCTGGGAGGCGGAGGTCGGATAGCCGAGAGGTAGTGGTCGGGGAGGGGGGAGAGGGCTGGAGGCAGAGGTTTGGAACCCGGGGTTCCAGCGGGGGAGCATGAGAGTGATGAGGAGAACGGGCGAGTGAGAAGACCTCGATAAAATTGTGGATTGAATACCCACGGTTCAAAAAACCCGTGGGTATTGATAAACAAAGAAGGCCTATCCCCACTGTTTATCAAACCATGGGGATAGATGTGTGGGGATAGACCCCCTTTCCAGTAGTGAAATCTGAACAGATCCTTAATGTGAATTAAAGTCAAATTATTGACTTATCTCAAGATTATGTAATGTTTTGAGGCTGGGGACTTATAGTTGGAATCAGAGGTCAGTTTAGATAAATTTTAGCGTTAGGATATTGTTAATAGAATATCCATAAATTATTTTTACTTTATGGTCAAATTGAAATGATATAACATTTGAATATTACCATGTTTCTTCATCTAAGATATATATTTTTTTAGAATGGTTTTCTATAAAGGAAACATGGCAGCTATGATGGGATGACATCAAGAGGAAAACAACCCACCAAACTAGCAATCAAAGATAGTCAGAATTGGAACTAAACATTTTATTGCAGTAATGGCGTAGTTGACTTAGGCTATAAATAGTGGCGGTATGCATGCATGAGATCAGCTATATAAACCACAAAGGAACATGTTAGTAGTGGAGAATTTTATGAGGCAACATCCCCCATCATTCAGAGGATCATCTTACCCTGTGCAAGCTGAAGGGTGGATTAAAGAACTGGAAAAGATTTTCGATGTCATGGGGTATTTAGAACATAAAAAGGTTAGTCTTTCTGTTTACCATTTTGAAGGTGAATCTAATCAGTGGTGTTCAATGGTTAAAAATATCAGGGATAGTGAGGTTATTGATGCTCTTGATTGGGATGAATTCAAAGGTATGTTTCTTGTGAAATATTTTCTTATGGTGGTTCAACTTAGAATGGAAAAATAATTCTTAGAATTGAATATGGATGATGACACAATGACTAATTTTGAAGAAAGATTCACTCGATTGGTAAGGTATGATTCAAATTTCATATAGTATCTTGATAGTAAAATAAATAAGTTTTTACTTAGGATTAAATCCAGAGTATAAAAGGGAATTAACTTCTCATGAGTTCAAAAGTTACAAAAAAATTGTTCGATGTTCAGAGAAGGTGGAAATGAAGTTTTACTATGATCAAGTGTTCTTTGGAAAATAAAATAATAAGAGGTCGATGTGGAAGATGAAAGGGAAGAACTATACAAAAATTATGATGGGAAGAAACTTAAGTTTATAGTTTGTGAAAATTGTGGTAAAAAGCACATTGGAGAATGCCTTTTGAATCTTGGTAAGTGATTCTGATGTGGTAAAATGGGACATAAGACTCGTAATTGCACTGAAAAAGATTAGGGTAGTGGTAAGACAAAGTATTATTTACAGAGTGAAATGATATGGGTCATTATGCAAATGAGTGTTCGATAAAGAACTCAAATGGTGGAAAGTAGTTGGACAACAAGAAGAAAGAAGTAGTAAAATCCTTTGAAACTACTTCAGCAGATGTTGGGCCATCAAATGAAGTAGTATCAGGTACATTCTTTTGTTTATTCAGATTATACCAATGTGTTGTTTGATTCTAGGTCTACACATTCTTTCATTTTTGATAAATTTTCTAGTAAATTGGGAATTCCATCTCAAGAAATGAATCCTGAACTTACGGTAAAAAATCATGGGGGAAATGTTGAGATAAAAAAATTATAAAAATCTTCCCATCCTTATATGTGGAAAGAATTTACCAGTAAACCTTTTTGTTTTTCCTCTAGTAGAGTTTGATGTTATTTTGGGTATGGATTGGATTTCAATTTATCATGCTAAGATTGATTGTAGAGATAAAGAGGTTTCTTTTCAGAAATAAGTTCAGTTTGTGTACAAGAATGAGCCCTTACTATTTTTTTAAAAGGTTGGGGCCGAAGCCTAATTTTTATTATTAAATCAAAGAAAAGACCTCTTTTAACAGATTACTATGGGGTTATCCTGTCTTATTTGTTAAAAATAAATATGGTTCAATGAGACATTGCATTTATTATAGAGACTGGGATAACATCACTATTAAGAACAAGTATCCTTTGCCTCATATTGATGATTTTTTTGATCAGCTCCAGGGAGATCAGTATTTTTCAAAGATCAACTTGAGTTCAGGGTAACATCAGTTTAAAGTAAAGGAAGCAGACATTATGAAGACCTCATTTAATTCTAGATATGTCCATTATGAATTTTTAGTTATGCCTTTTTGGTTAACAAATGCAACTGCTGTATTCAGGGATCTTATGAATAGAATTTTCCGTGAGTTCTTGGATAAGTTTGTGGCTGTGTTTATTGATGATATTTTGGAATATTATAAAAGTAAAAAGGATAATGAAAATCATTTAATGGTTGTCTTAAAAACCTTAAAAGAAAATAAACTGTATGGGAAATTTATTAAGTGTGAGTTTTGGTTACAACAAATTTCATTCCTTGATCACGTTGTTTCTAAAGATGACATAACTATTGATCCTGCTAAAATAAAAGTTGTTGAAGAATGGTCAAGACCCACAAATATAACTAAGATTTTTAGTTTTCTTAGTTTAGTAGGTTATTATCGGAGGTTTTTTGAAATTTTTTCATTATTATCTAGCCCAATGACCAAGTTAACTCGAAAAGGTGTTAAGTTAATCTGGAAAAAAGAATGTGATGAATGCTTTTAGGAATTGAAAATAAGATTGGTGAATGCTCCGGTTTTGGCACTGCCTTTCATAAAGAGTGAATTTTTTATCTATAGTGATGCTACATTGAAAGGTCTTGGTTGTGTCCTAATGAAAAGTGATCAGATAATTTCTTATGCTTCACGTTCATTGAAAACTCATGAGTTAAATTACCCTACACATGATTTGGAACTAGCTGCTGTTGTATTTGATTTAAAAATTTGGAGGCATCATCTGTATGGAATAAAATGTGAAATATATACTGACCATAAAAGTTTGAAGTATATATTTACTCAGAAATAATTTTACATGAGATAGAGAATATGGATGAAATTAATCAAGGATTATGATTGCACGATTCATTACCATCCTGGAAAATAAAACAAAGTGGCAGATGATTTGAGTCAAAAAAGTAATGCTACATTAACCATGTTACATTTGGAACATGACCCATTGATTAATTATTTGATGAAATTTGGTATGGAAGTTGGTGGTGTAGGAAATTCATCTGTTTGTTTTCAGGTTTCAGTGTAATCATCTATAGTAGACATAATAAATCAGCGTAAAAGGAAGATAGTGAGTTATAAGAAAAGGTAGAATTGGTTCAGAAGGGTAAGTTTCCTAAATTTAACATTGATAAAGATTGTTTTTTAAGGTTTGGAAAGAGATTATGTATGCCTTGTGATTCATAGTTAAAGAAATAGTTGTCGTGTGAAGCTCATAGTTCTCCATTTTCTGTTCATCCTAGAAGTACTAAGATATACAAAGATCTTCGGGAGTATTATTGGTGGGATAGAATGAAAATAGATATTTCAAACTTTAATGTGAAGTGTTTGACTTGTCAGAAGGTGAAAGAAGAATAAAAATTTCTGAAGGGGATGCTTCAGCCTTTTCCAGTACCAGAGTGGAAATGAGAAAATATTTCCATAGACTTTGTCATGGGATTACCGAAGTCAAATCAAGGTAATAATGAAATCTAGGTTATTGTTGATCGATTTACTAAATCTACTCATTTTCTTCCTATTCGAGATACACAGTATCTAGATCAACTTTCTCAATTGTATAATAAAATGATAATCAGGTTACATGGAGATCCCCTATATATCCATTGTATTTTATCGTGATCCCATGTTCACTTCTAACTTTTGAAAATCTCTTCAGAAGTCATTGGGAACTGAATTAAATTTCAGTACACATTTTTATCCTCAATTAGATGGGTAGTCAGAATGAACAATTCAGACCTTAGAGGATTTTCTACGTTCTTTTTTAATGGATTACCAGGGAAGTTGGGATCAAAATATTTCTTTGGTTGAGTTTTCTTATAATAACTGTTTTCATTCTAGTATACATATGGAACAATTTGAAGCATTATATGGAAAGAGGTGTCGAAATCCAGCTTTTTGGGATGAAGTAGGTGAAAGGAAGTTGATGGGACCAAAATTGGTAGAATAGATGGCAGAAAAAGTTCAGTTGATTCAGAAGCACATGAGGAAAAATCAGAGCTGGCAGAAAAGTTATGCAGATAACTGGAGGAAAGATCTTTCTTTTGAGGTAGGGGATCATATCTTTCTCAATGTTTCTCCATAGAAAAGTGTGATGCATTTTGTTAAGAAAAGAATGTTGAGTCCGCGTTTCATTGGACCCTATGAAATCTTAGATAAAGTTGGATTAGTTGCCTATAGAGTGGATTTACCTCCAAGTTTATCCCACATACACAGTATTTTTCATGTTTCAATATTGAGAAAGTATTTGTCAGATCCATCTCATGTTTTGAGTCTAGAGGTAGTTCAGTTTTAAGAGAATATTTATTATGAGGAACAACCAGTCCAGATTCTTGACCGCAGAGAGAAAGTATTATGAAATAAGGTGATTAATCAGGTTAAGGTTTTGTGGAAAAACCATATGGTTGAAGAGGCAACATGAGAATATGAAAATGATATGAGGGATAAATACCCCCACTTATTTGATAAGGGAATAAAATTTCGAGGACGCAATTTCCAAAAGGGGGAATGATGTAACATCCCATGTATTTATAGAATAATAAATTTTCATATCTATTAATATTTTTGAATTTAATATTAATTTTATTTTAAAGGGGACACTATGTAAAATATCATACCTGACACACAAGAACTAGTTTCTTTGAAATCTCACATTTCACACAACACTGAGTTATACCGAAAAATACTACAACAATAATATTATTATTTTAAATGGTAGTTAACGGCTAGCCATTGTATGTGTGGGAATGAATAGAATTAAATATATTATGATTTTATATATTTGTTAAATGTTTTTAAATTTATCCAATAAATTTTAGAGGCTTAAAATTAGAATGGATCCAATTTTAAGCATAAAATACTCTATAATATTTTTAAAAGGTACTTTTACCTCCTTTTGATGGTGAACCCTTTTTAAAGATAGTTTTTATCACTTCTATATGTTATATTTGAAAAAATAAACTTCTTATATAGAATAGGTACATCAAAATTTAATTTGGATAATTTTTTGGTAATTTTATGATAAAGTTCATTTTTTAATGAATAGTGAAAAATACAACATTTTAAGTCAAAATTTCCTTTCCATCAAATTTATTTATATAATTATATTATATTTTTTATTGGGTTTAAAGTGTAATTGTATTATTTTTTTATAATTTAATACAATATTGGTCATTTTAAGTAATTTCACATTTAAATTGGACATAAACACATGTCAATATTTTGATAGTTTTTATTTCTTAAAAAACCGCTTTCGGATTTTGACAACGGGAATTAGTTTTAAATTAATTAATTGAAACTTATGTGTTTTGAATTTTGAAAATGGATTCCATATTTGGAATCATAAGGTCCAAATTATGTAAATATCCACCTTTTATTTTTGGATATTATGAATTGTAACTTCAGTAATTATTTTTATTTATCAAGGTTAAAGGGTAAATTAGGTAAATAAGGGTAAAAATAATATTATAATAATATATAACTACCCTAACATGTGTCTTAATATTATTATAAGAGTAATGATCAACCAAAAAAATCCTTAGGGAAAAATTTTGTCATTTGGGAGCCACTTGGGTGTGAAAATGACATGTTATAATAATTAATTTATACTAAAGGGAAATATAACAAAAACATGTATCTTTCATTTAAAAAATTTTAAGGTGGCATTATATAAGTGATATATTCAACTATAAATATTCACTAGAAATATAAAAATATTTCCTACATCATAATATTTAATTTATAATTTTTAGATATTAAATAAATAAATTTAATTATGACACAATGATGATGTAGTGATTGCTTCATTAATAAAGGATTCAAATAAATGATATTATAAATATTAATATAAATATTATTTGACATTATTTATGTCATAAAAAAAATTTATAGATGAATATAACATGTTATTATACTATTAAATGGTTTGGTTTGAAGTTATCTCTTTGTTTAGATTTTATTTAAATTCAATAAAATGAATAGTGCAAAAATTGACATAATTGATTTGTTATAAAAATAATAATTTATTAAATTATTTAAAAATCCTGAAAAATATTTTAAAATAACAAAGTGATTATGATATGGTCTAAAATTTCATTAAGTGTCCAATTATGGGAAATTTACCCCATATAAGTAAAATTAATAGCTTCTTAACAATTAAAACGTTGTTACCACTTTTAAAATTAAATGAGAATGATTAAGGATAAATAAAAAAGATAAGGTTTAAAATAAACTCAATACATGTCTAAAAACTATTTTATGAGATTATTTAGATCTATAATCATCTTATATTCTCTATATATCAAGTTTTATCCACTTTTATTAAAATAATAATTTATAATAATTTAATATTTTAATACTTTCAAAGGGTGCCCCTCCCCTCTCCTATAAAAAGAAACCCATCCATATCTATTACTCATACTTAAAAATCCTTTTAGTTCATCCAATATTTATACAAGACTCATCCTATAACCCCTAATCAAATTCTTGAAGCCTTAGTTTGGAAAAAACACCCTTCATAGAGGTGTTTAGGTGTTCTTCAAAGGCGATCAAATGGAGAAGAGGTATCGTTTTCTTTAAGTGTTTATATTTTGTTTCTTCTTCCACTTCCTCAAATATAATACAACTATGATGAGATAATAACTCCAGTATAGTCAATATACTTATATGTTATTATGTTAATATCATCCCCAAAATCCATCTCTACTTCCATCAAATGGGAAAGGAATTAATCATTCGTGTGTACGTGTGAATTATCACCTCCACGAACCGATTTAATTTTTTTTCCATTATTGTCTATTAATATTGGTTATAATGGTGGAATTAATCTTCATATGTGATATTAAGGAAATATTAATCATTATAATATAATAATATATCAATTATATTCTTACTTCCATGTGCATAAAAATGATAACTCCGTTTATGCGTAAATACGAACTATCACCTCTATGAAGTGGTGTGACTCATTTTTATCCATTATATCACTTGTATTATATATATAAGTATAAGTAAATTATTATGATGATTTTAATAATATAATGATCATTCTGGAAAGTTAAAATTATAATTACCTTATTTCCATAATTATGAATGAAAAATGGAAACGTTAGTCATGCGTATGTACGACCCACCATCTCCATGATTATAACAATGTTAATTTTTCATAACCATATTTAATGGTTTAAATTAAACAATATGAGTTATGTGTAAAAGTGATGAATATTTCATTAATACTATTCTGGAGATGATGGACTTATGACCAGATGGACTAGTGACATCATACCATGTTCATTTTCAACTCAAGAACTAATTATCGACAAAATGTCCGACATGAAATAAAATAATTAACTAATTATTATAACATGGTAATAAGTGATGTAATGGGAATAATAAACATGAAAAATGTTCTTAATAAAGTATAAATTAACCTAAGTTTATTATTTAGGAAGATAAAGAACAAACAAGACAAGTTGAACTCAAGGTAAGGGACTTCGTCTCAATCTCCTTTCATTGAGACAAATTTTGATTTATCTAAAACCTTCTTTTATATGGTGTATAATCAACCCCATTGACTTTTAATTTCATTCAAGGGTTTTCTAAAAGGAATATTTTGTTTTACGAATCATTTTACTAAACTAAAAAAGGAATGTTTCTTTTTAACGTACACGACGACAACGACCTTTCCACTACCGAAAGAATTTGATATTTGACTTCCTATAAGAGATATAATGTTTTTAAAAAGAAAAATAAACACCATATTATTTTTTAGGTATTTTGGTATTGAAAATGGTTTTGAGAATGGATTTATTATATCAATATCTTGATATGATGTCTTATGATTACAATGTGGAAATGCTATTTTCCTTTATGTTTGTTCATATGTTATGATTATGTTATGGTTCTTGGGCATTGATTATGTATATGGGTGTTTCCGTGATAAGATGAGGGTGGGTGAGCCTGTTATAGCTCTACAATGCATTGTGTAACGTGATGGTGGTAAGTGTTAAGGTTTCTCTTAAGATATTTAGGGAATATACTATGATGGGTATTCCAACATAACAATGTAGGTTAATTCCAATATAGATTTGAAAGCTATAATATAAGTATATTATGAATTCCACAAGTTACCTTTATGATTTATGATTTCTAAGAGTTATTCATAAATCTTATGATTTAACAAGTTATGTTAAAGAGCTTATGTTTTATGAGTGAAAAGTATGATTTCATTGATTTGTATGTATTCATGGACTAATGTTTTCTTTTATTATTTTATATCCCTTACTGACATTTTTATTCTCATCCCAAGTTTTTGAAATGTTTTTCACTAGGTATAAGGAGGGGTAATAGAAAGGAAGAAATCAAGAATATTTTTTTCAAGAAAATAATTCCTGTTATTTTATTTAAGGAGTTTTATTATTGTGAAAAAATTGGATAGAGTAGAAGTGTCTAATTTATAATATTTGAGATGTAATGTATTAATAATGTCCAAATTATTTAAAAATATAAACCTGAAAAGATCCTTGATGTCAATTAAAGTCAAATTATTGACTTATCTGAAGATTATGTAATGTTTTAAGGCTGGGACCTTATAAAAATATTACGGGATGATTATCTCATAGCTGTTGGATTGTTGGGTATGAGTAGTAGTAATTAAATTGTGAATAATTTATGTTTTATACATGTATAAAATAAATTTATTGGTTACCAATTGATTATAAATAAAAATAAAATCATTTTAAATTTAAAAGCTATATTTTTTAGAAAACCATTTTTATACGAACAAATGCGTTTTATCTTAATAAATTAAATAAATCACTTTTATTTAATTATTTTAATTAAATTTAAATATTATATATTTAATAAAATGTTTTAGAATTCATAAAATATTTTTCTTTTCATGGAAAAAAAATAAAATCCAGTTTAATACTTGAAAATGTATTTTTCTTAAAAGGATGTTTTCATCGTGTATTGTGTACTTTTTTAAAATTAAATTATTCCACTTATAAGTATTGAATTTTATTAAATATATTCCATATTTTGAATCATCTAGTCCAAATTTGGTCAATATGACCCTTTTATTTTTAGTCACTATGAATAGTAATCTTAGTAAAATTTGTCACCCCGGTAAAGGGTATATAATGTTAACCTAGATTAAAACTAAGTGATAAGGCCATAATTTTTTTCAATAATTCTTATTGGAAGAATGTAATTTTACCCTTACCACCTTAGGCTCTAAATTTAATTATTTAAGGAACATTTGTCTATGAAAATGACCTATATGATATTTAAATCAACGAAAGTTACAAAATGTCACTCTCTTAGTTTTAAATATCTATTATGTCTCCACATAGGTACAAAATCATGTTATGAATGATTATAAGTGTCTATTTTGAGATTAATAAAATTAGTTTTGTGATATATATTTATTTATAATTTTTAGTAATTATAAAATGACCTTAAATTCTTATGTAAAACCAATACAATATTTCTCCTATTAACAAAAAATTATAATAAATGGTTTAAAAAATAGTTAAATTAATATAATTTGTGTTATTCTATGTGTTCCATGAATTTTATAGATGAATATGACATATTATTTTTATTTAAAATATTATATTCAAATTAAAAATTTATTTTTATTTCTTTTAATTCAAATTGAATAAACAATGTCTAAATTTGAAATAATGATATTTTATGAAAACAATAGTTTATTAAATCAATTAAAAATAATAAAAACATTAAAATAGAATGAGGATATAATATATGGTCTAAAATTTCATACATTTCCCATTTATATGCCATTTTAACCATTTTTCTTGAGAATGGATTTAATATATTTTAGCTTTTAAGAAATTTGAAGAGTGATCCTCCCCTCAATTATAAAATTGCACCCATCCTTTCTCTTTTCCACATCACTTTAAGCCTAATATATCAACCAACCTCTATCAAGTTCTATTATATACTCCCCGAGACACATTCTAGGGTTGATTTTCTTCCCAAAATACCAACCTAAGATCCCTTAAGAGGAGATATAAAGGTGTTGTTTCAATGAAGAGGTAATCACCTTAACCGATCACCTTATTTTTAATTCTTATTTTAAATCCTCTATATAGGATCCCACCTTTTTATTATATAAATTTTCATTACATGGGTCAATATAGAGGATCTTTTAAAGTTTATTTTCTTATAAATAATGTACATAATACATGAAAACATAAAAAATTATCATAATCCACTCGAAATACATATTCATGGGTTCACTCTAGGTTAATTTTACTACATCTCATATCATAGGGACATACATCAAAGGAAAGTGATGATCATGAAACCTAATAATGGAATAAAAAGGGAGATAATAAGTTTGTGATCATGATACATATCAATAAGAACAGAAAGAATAACAATAAGGCATGAACATGAGGCATATAAAAATAATAAGAACATGAATCATAACATGGAAATGTGGTTAGAAAATTTAAATGAGACATTAATAAGCATATCACCAAGTTTTATCACTAATGTGTCATAAATGGAAATTACCAAGGGTATTCACCACGGTATCGTAAAACATGTTATCTATAGATATTAAATTCTTAACCCAACACATTGGAGTGATATCAGAGTGAACCATTAATATGTATTAATTAATTTGAGCCACATATATCATAATAAATCATTTCATTAATAACCCAATTAGAATAAATAAAGGGTTTCTTATCAAAATCACGGCTTACAAAAGTGTTTAAAGACATGATCATTACGAAATTTTTAACCCACAAAAAATTAATGTGAGTTTCATGTATATAAATACCCAAATAAATTAGTCATTTTTACATATATTTTAATACCCATTTAATGGAAAATAGGTTTGGGTATTAAAATAAAAATTAAAATAGAATTTCTCATGTAAAAGAGAGAAATTTGAGAAATAAAATCATAAACATGATGGGTATAAAATGTGATTTTATAAAAGGGTAAAATGAGAGGGTACAAGGGAATCACATTTATGAAATAATATTATTAAAGTAATGGGGTAATATAAAGTTGGAAAAAGGAATTGGTTTATAAACATAGAAGACATACCACAAAAAGGAAACTTGAATGGAAAAGAGAAGTGAAGATTTCCCTTACCTTGAAGAGTTGTCACTAAAACTTGAGGATGGAACCTTTGGAGCTTGAGGAAACCTTCGAGGGAGGACTAATTGAGAGAAAAAATTACCAAAACTTCATGGAGGATTGATTTGAGTGAATGTGAATGGAGAAATGGGTGGGTATTTATCGGAAAAGTGGAGGAATTGTTTAATAATTTACAAATATAGGTCTTGGAAATCTAGGTTGTGGAAAATGAAAAACCATTGGCTTAAAAATGATTTTTTCTTATGGTTTTGGAAATTTGAGTCACAATTTATGATATCTTAATCCAATAGAATCGAACTCCATTTTTAAATACATTTTTTGGCATGGAAAATTTTATTTTCCACACAGTAATGTTTTTAAAATAAAAATTTTCATTTTAGACTTTGGAAAGACACTTATAGGTTTGGAAATTTATTAAAACATATTAAAATACTTAATATTAACAAAATAAAATATTATTTCTCATATATTGTGGTTAATTTAATATTACATCATTGTTAAATAATTATGAACCCATAAAACATACAAAAAACCCAAAACTACATTTTTACTATTGACAAAAAAATAATGTATTTTAGAAAATTCTGTTAAATTCACCATAACATAATTTTGATGTTCTGATTTCAAAAATAATATTTATTTCAAAAAAATAATTTTCCAAATGTGGGAATTTTAAATTTTAAATATAAAAATTATTATTTATTGAAAAATAGTAGTTTTTACGACACGTTCAGTATTTTGACACTTATAAAAATTTCCTATGACTTTACTAAATTATTTTATCATTTATATTTAAATAAATGATTTTTAAAAAACTATTTACTTAAAACAAATACTATTCAAAATACCTTTAAATTTTTTATCTTAAAAAAAAACAAATATGTTTATTTTTTGTCTAGAAATCAATTTATCAAATTTATATCAATTAAACATATATTTTATTAAGAAAAACTATTATTAAAAGTAATTAATAGAATAATAATTTTATTTATACAAAGGAAATAACACTTTAAGTAAATAGGGCCTGAAAATGTTACCCCTTATTAGTCTCAAATATTTCCTAAAGGCGAGGTGTGCGATGGTGGTAGTTTCAGGGGGTGACTCTATTGAAATAGTGGGTGCCCTAGACCCAACTATTCTGTGCTTTTGATTACCATATCGTGTATACAGTAAGCTATGAATGATGTCATATTACCATTATAGTGTAGAATTTTCTGCGTCCACTATTGAAATGGTAATGTCCAAAGGTTAATTGTCGTATCGAAAGGTTATAGCAGTTCCCAGGCTATAATGAGAACCTCTAGATACTATGACATTAATCTTAAATATATGTTCTATGGTCTAGATACATCTTACTAATTGGACATAGTATATGTCTGACCATCAGGTGCTGGGGGCTCATAAACATTGAGATTTCTTCTCATGAAGTTCGCACTTGGTGATATCTAGAAGTGAGATCATGAGGACTGACCTGCCAATAGGAACTCCACATGTTTTGGGTGTCATTGGACGTTCCTATCTACGATCATATGTAATGGTCTCCTGACTTGAGATCATTTCCAATGTATTTCATTTGATTGCGTACTTTGATGCAAGATGAAAACCATAACAATGAAGTCGTGGCGAGGAAGTTTGTGTCGGGTGCGTCATTGGTGGCATGACATTGGTTGAATGGTCAAGAAAGGATTTGTCGCTTCCAGGTTATGGAAGTAATATATCTATGGCCATGTTGATATGGATATAAGTACCTTTATAAGACCATGGCCATGGAAGTCAAGGGTAAATCCATCCAATTACATCAACAAACAATAAAATCAAGAAAATGGCGATGACACGAGAGTGATTCCTTCTTTATGAGATATTATAGACAAAGAGATTATATTACACAGTGCGTGTTCGTAGGTTGGTTGTCGCTGCTGTGACAATCCTTATTTCTTCAGGGGCCATGATGGGTTGCTAGATCCCACTCTTGGTCTGTGAATACTATTCATGGTTGTCGAAATAAGGGCCTAGAGGGTCACACACAATAGCATATTCAAGAATCTTCCCTATTCAGTTGAATAGGAGTTTTGGACATGGCCGGCCCCGCCATAGGGGTCCGGGATTTGTCCAAAGTTAAACGATAACCAATGAAATAAATAAATTCATATTATTTGAGTTTAGAATAATGAGTATTGAATTTATTTATTAAATGTATTTACGAGTTTTAAGTAAATACATGAAAAAATATTAATTGACGAATATTAAATTATTCAAGGTTCAATTAATATTTATGGGAGAGATGAGTCGGGTTAACGACTTAATTATTATCATGTAATATATTTTAATATATTACAAGTAAAGGATAATAATATTTATGGCTTAGTTTAGTAGTCATAAAATGTCGTTAATAGTGCGTTAAGTATTCGGGGCCGGTGATGCGATACCGAGTATTTTAATTGAGCACTATAAATTGAAGAGGAGGGGCATTTTCCAAACACTATTCATGGATCTTATCTCTCCTCTCCTCTCTCCCAAATTCTAGAGAGAGATTCTCTGGATCCAAGGAGCTCGGATGGAGCTCTCTCTCGGGCATCACTAGAGATGCGATGCGGTGGTCATTGGAGCGTCAAACGCATCGTCGCGAATCCACGCTAGCACCTAGATTACGACGAATGGCGCTCCTGCAGATTTCATGAAGCGTGTGTGGACGATATAGAGGAATTCGGCTTCAGATTCTTCGAGAAGTGATCACCAATGACGAGCATACATCATTTGCAGCTTCGGATCTAAACCAAGTATTTTACGGTTTATGTTTGTGCTTAAAACCCTTCACGCGTGGTCCTCGGCTTTGACCGGGCTGCTCTTCACTGACGTCGGAAAGTTTACGTCGAACGACAGTGGAAATTTTTTAAAAACCCACCTGTTTGGGGCTTCTGCTGCATGCCTGGTTCCAACATGCTTGACTAACATTGACCGAGTGGTAATATCCACTAACTTGAACTTCTTCCATAGGTGATTTCATTCAAGATTCACTTGTTGAATCTTGACTTGGGCTTGGTAAAGGGAGAACCCCAGTGATGCTACCTACCTTCCATGTTCTGACAAATGGGATTCAAATGGCATGACTCTATTGGTTGAGGTAATCGTTTCTCCTTTTTGCATCAATTATACTATGTAATTACTACTTACAAACACTAATTCTAATGGTAAAATTATCAACCAAGGGTATAGTTTCCAACATCCATATTGACCAATGGTTATATTGACCAACTGTCATATAACGGTCAAACCCTAATGATCACATTTCCCTTTATACCCTATAAATACCAATTCATTCTTTCTCTCTAAATTCACTACAATTTCACTTATAGTTATATTTTCATTTTCATAAGATGTTTATTGGTTTACTAATATTTTGTTTTATTTCTATATAATTTTTTGTGGGGGAGATGATTCTAGCAGATTGGGTTGATCCTTATTTTCCCTGTTTAGATTTTCTATTTTATATTTTTTTTCTATTTGTAATGTCTGGAATTTTAATTGGTTTCATACCTGACTAATGTAATGATCATTATTAATGGGATAAAATTTTGTTGATTTATTTTTATTATTTATGTGTATAATAATATATAATATATAACACACATTTATTCAATAAAAAATATCATTAAAAAAATCTAGTTTGTTACATTCTTCCCCCCGTAAGAAATTTCATCCCTGAAATTTCAACTCATTCTATTAGTTGAGAAAAGGTGCAGGTGCTTTTGTCTCATTGTATCATATAGTTCCCATGTTACTTCTTCATATTTATGGTTCCTCCATAATAATTTTACAGGGTGGGTAGTCTTTTTCCATTGAACCACATCTCTATGGTCCATGATCTCCATTGGCTACTCCTCATAAAAGAGTTCATGTTCTAGCTGTACCACTCTAGTTTTAGTACATGTGAGGGATCAGGTATGTACTTCTTCAAGGGAGATACATGGAATACATCAGGAACCTAAGAAATATTTTGTGTAAGTTCTATCCAATAGACTACTACTCCTATGCGATCAAGTATCTCAAAGGGGTCAATATACCTAGGGATAAGCTTCCCTTTCTTCCAAATCACATGAATCTATTCTATGGTGACATACAAAGGATTTTTTTCTCAAACATCAAAATCCAAGTCCCTTTGAGGGTTTTCAACATAGATCTTATGCACCTTTGAGTAACTTTTATATGTTGTTGGATAACTTGAACATTTTCTATCATATCCTATACAAAGTAGGTCCCAATTAGTTTCCTCTCACCAAATTAATCCCAACAAGTAGTTCTACATCACTTCCCATATAGAGCTTCATCTGGTGACATTTGAATACTTGAGTGGAATTTATTGTTAAAAAAAAACTCAAATAATGTGAGGTGTTAATCCCATCCACCTTTAAATTCCATTGAGCATATTATCAGTATGTCCTAGAGTGTTTGAATATTCCTTTCAGATTTTCCATTAGTTCGGGGATGATAGGCTGTACAGAAATTAAATTTAGTATTTAGAACATGTTGAATAATTCTTCAAAAGTTATAGGTGAACCTTGGATCATGATTAGAAATGATAAAAAGTTAAACCCTATGAATCCTCACCACTTCCTCTACATATATCTTATAAACCTGTTCAAGAGAGAAATTTTCTCAAATAGAGATGAAATGGACAGTCTTGGTGTGTCAGTCCACTATGACCAATATCACATTGTTTCCTTCAGATGCGATTAGGAGACCAGTGAAAAAGTCTATAGTGATATTACCCCAATTCCATGTTGGTGCGGGTAGTGGTTTCAATACCCCTTTATAAAGTTTTCACTCCACATTCACTTGTTGACACACAAAGCACCTTGTAGTGTAGTTGACAATCTACCTTTTAACATTATCCCACAAATAATGAACAAAAAGGTAACTATACATTTTAGTGATTCTAGGACATATATAGAATGTAGAGCTATGAGATTTATCCATTATCTCCTTCTTTATCTCCAAGATAGATAGGACACATAGCCTTGTATGAAATTTATGTACACCTTCTTGATCAATACTGAACTCAAGAAACTTCCCATTCTTCACAAAATTTATCTTATTTTTTATCAAAGGATATTATATTTGAGCTATCTTGATATTCTCTAGTAATTATGGTTGAAGAATCATTTGGGATAGGGTTGGTGATATAGTAACATCCTGAGT